>CM069077.1:57500-692500 GCA_035578085.1 Solanum pinnatisectum
TATAATCCATTTAAAACCTTATTCTCTCGACAACTCATCAACAAACAACGTAAGACAAAAAGTATAATATTTTTGACGCGTATGTGTTAAGCTTAGTGAGTTAGTCACCTTAAAATATATGGGGGATTACATAATCCCCTCCTTAAAATCATCCTTCCTTCAATGAGGGTTAACTTTACTTTATCTGCTGCACTTAATCTAGCCCCAATACTTTTTCCTCGCAGAATTCAAATCAACCTATTGGCGATCTACAATTCCGCCCATATAAAGCTTCATAAGGAGCCATTTCAATACTCATGTGGTAACGTTTATAATAAGAAAACTTAATCAACTATATATGATCATCCCAACTTCCTTTTAAGTCTAATACACAACCATGCAACATATCTTCAAGTGTCTAAATAGTGCGTTCAACCTATCCATCAGTCCGAGGATGGAATGCGGTACTTCGGCTCACTTGGATACCTACATCTTTTTGGAAGGATTTCTAGAAGGTCACTGTAAATTGTACACCTCTATCTGAAATAACGGAAAAAGGAATGCTATGTAGGCGAACTATCTCACGTATATAAAGTTTGGCATAATCTTCTGCAGCCTGAGTGGGTTTTGGACGAGTACTTTGGGAAGGCTCTACCTCCGCTGCTATTAGAACCCCTTTGGCCTTCTTCCGGGGTATCTAAACATTGGGAAGAAGGTATCTAAACATTGGGAAAACTCATACTCAAAACGAAAACACTGTTCTTGTATAGTTTTGAAGCATTTTTTCAAGTAGATTTCGAATCAGGTTTTGTAATTAAAGCTACATTGAATCATTTTAAGGGTTTGGAAATCAATACCCAGCCATGGAAAATGTATTACGTATTGAATTCTTACTTTTTATGATGAATAGCTAAAACCCCTATACTTGGGGGTGTGTGTGTGTGTGACTAATTGTCTGATTTAACTGATGGATGCTAGGAATTATTGATCTTATTGCTATTTTGAAGTGGGTCTGATTTAACTGATGGGTGCTAGGAATTATTGATCTTATTGCTATTTTGAAGTGGGTCTGATTTAACTGATGGGTGCTAGGAATTATTGATCTTATTGCTATTTTGAAGTGGGTCTGATTTATATCTGCTGTTAAATTGATGAATTGGAATATTAATTTCAATTTTACTTAGTGTTTTAGTCACACATGCTTAGAATGGGGAATGGGGAGCACCCATGCACAAAGTCGGAAAGCGCTGCTACCGGTACATTACTGGAGTTGTCCGCTCGTTTTACAGTCAGTCTAGATATCTTTCTCCACAAGCTTAACCTTAGTAGAACTGAAACCTGATATCCTTAGTAGGTTCCTCTTTATCAGCATCATGTGCATTTAACTTAGCGAGACTCAGCATAAGGGTCGGGTCTGTCTAGGAGAAGTACCTTTTCTTGAGACCATCATGTGCATTTAACTTAGCGAAACTCAGCATAGGGGTCGGGTCTGTCTAGGAGAAGTACCTTTTCTTGAGACCATCATGTGCATTTAACTTAGCGAGACTCAGCATAGGGGTCGGGTCTGTCTAGGAGAAGTACCTTTTCTTGAGACCATCATGTACATTTTTTTGCTACTTGTTGCATCATGGGAAGGCTATAACAAATGTTAACCGACTTTAGGATAATTAACTAAAAGCAGAAAATTCTATTTTTATCCACTTTCAACAAATGACTCAAAATAAATAAAGAAATAAATAATAATAATAATAATAATAATAATAATAATGATAATAATAATAATGATAATGATAATGATAATAATAATAATAATAATAATAATAATAATAATAATAATAATAATAATAATAATAATAATAATAATAATAATAATAATAATGATAATAATAATAATAATAATAATAATAATAATAATAATAATAATAATAATAATAATAATAATAATAATAATAATAATAATAATGATAATAATAATAATAATAATAATAATAATAATAATAATAATAATAATAATAATAAAGTCTCAAATTGTTGTTTTCATAACAAAATATCGAGTCCTTTTTTTAAAAAAGAAAAATAATAATAAAGTGCATATTTCTATATCTATAAAAAAATAGCTCCATATGCACATATGTACTTTTCTTTATAAAAAAATAAAAATAATAATTATATATATGTATTTTTTTGAAATTATTTCAAAGATAGTCCTCCAAGTGCCCACCTTATCTTTTTCTATTTCATAATTCGCTTTTAAATTTGACATGAAAACAAGGTATATTTCATAAAAGAAAATGTTTCTTGTCAAAGTTGTCTCCTTATCCGTTCATTTTCTCTGAAAACAACCTAAGCATCTCCTAAGCATCCCCTAAAGGAAGTCAAGTACATTTTAGGATGATGTCTCATAATCCACATCTAGTAGAGTCTTGTTCATAAGTGTGAAGCGCGTCACACTTATGTATGAGAGGCTATAAGATGTTTAGGATATGAATACACGAAGGGCTAATACTAGAAGGATGGAAGATGACAATGTGAATCAAGAAGCTCCTCCTCAAGCTCCCCAAGCTCCGATAGATCCTTTGGTTGAGAATGTGACCCATGCGGAGTTTAGGTTGACTATCCAAATGTTGGCTCAAGACGTGACGGCTCAAGCCAATGTAGCTCCGGTGAATCCCAATGTGAATTCGGTTGCTTCAAGGGTGAGGAATTTTGCATGAATGAACCCTCCGAAATTTCATGGGTCCAAATTGGAAGAGGATCCTCAAAGATTCATCGACAAGGTTTATAAAGTACTTGCTATTATGGGGGTGTCTTCAGAAGAGAAGGCGGAGTTAGCCGCCTATCAACTAAAAGATGTGGCTCAAGTGTGGTATAATCAGTGGAAGGGAGAAAGACCCATAGGAGCGGGCCCGATAGAATAGGAATTGTTCAAATCGGCATTTCTTGATAGATTTTTTCCCCTCGAGTTAAGGGAAGCAAAGGTACAAGAGTTCATCAATCTTCGCCAAGAAAGTATGAGTGTTAAGGATTATGCTCTAAAGTTCACCTAACTCTCCAAATATGGTCCAACTATGGTGGCAGACTCAAGGTCTAAGATGAGTAGGTTTATGTTATGTCGGGCGTGTCCAACTTGGTTGAAAAAGAGTGTCATACGGAAATGCTCCTCCATGACATGGATATCTCAAGGCTTATGGTGTACGCTCAACAAATTGAGGAATTGAAACTTAAGGAGAAGAATAGGGAGGTAAAAAGGGCTAGAATCAATGATGGAGATTTCTCCAACTCAAGGTCCGATAGACAAGGTCGCACTAGATTTTGACAAAGGTTTTTCGGTCAAGATTCATATAGGGCTCCTCCTAAGTCTAATAAGGAAAGGGTGTCCAACCCTAAACCTCAGGGAGGAAATGGAGGTGGTTCTTCTTTTGCTAGATCTACATGTGCCAAGTGTGGGAAGAAACATGATGGTAAGTGTCTAGCCGGCACCGATGGATGTTTTAGTTGAGGAAATAGTGGCCACAAGATGAGAGATTGCCCCATGTTTGTGGCAAAGGGAAGGGAAAGTAAACAAGCTCCTCCAAGAGGTTCAAACTCTAATGCCCCAAACCAAAACCGTTTTTATGCTCTTCAATCCTGAGGTGACTAAGAGAGCTCCCCGGATATAGTGACCGGTATGTTAAAAGTCTTTCGTATTGATGTGTAGTGTATGCTTTGTTAGACCCCGGTGCTACTTTATCATTTATGACGCCTTATTTGGCGATGAGATTTGATGTTTCCCCGGAAGTGCTATTAGAACCTTCTTCGGTCTCTACTCCGATTGGTGACTCAGTGGTGGCTAAGAGAGTCTATAGGAGATGTCCCATTTCCTTATCCAATAGAGTTACCCTTGTTGACTTGGTAGACCTAGACATGTTAGACTTCGATGTGATTTTGGGTATGGATTGGTTGCATGCATGTTATGCCTCTATCGGTTGTAGGATTCGGGTGGTTAGATTCTAATTTCCAAATGAGCCTATCTTAGAATGGAAGGGGGGAAATTCTATGCCTAGAGGTCAATTTGTCTCCTATCTTAAAGATAGTATTCCGAAACCCCTCATTTAGAGTCGATTCCAGTAGTTAATGAGTTCCCAGAAGTTTTCCCTGATGATCTTCCCGATATTCCTCTTGAGCAGGAAATAGATTTTGGTATTGACCTTCTACCGAATACGCAACCTATTTCAATCCTTCCTTATAGAATGGCTCCGGCGGAGTTGAAAGAAACAGTTGAAAGAGAAACTAAAGGATTTGTTGGATAAGGGTTTCATCCGATCGAGTATCTCTCCATGGGGTGCTCCTGTGTTATTTGTTAGAAATAAAGATGGGTCTCTTTGGATGTGTATTGATTATCGACAATTGAATAGAGTGACCATCAAGAATAAGTTTCATCTACCAAGGATAGATGACTTGTTTGACCAACTTCAAGTGGCTAGTTATTTCTCTATGATTGATCTTCATTCGGGTTATCACCAATTGAGGGTGAGAGGGATGATATTCCAAAGACGGCCTTTAGAACCCGATATGACCATTATGAGTTCGTGGTAATGTCATTTGGGTTGACTAATGCTCCGACGACATTTATGGACTTGATGAATAGAGTGTTTAGGCAATACCTAGACATGTTTGTGGTTGTGTTTATCGATGATATTTTCATCTATTCAAGGAGTGAAAATGATCATGTTGACCATTTGAGAATTGTGTTGCAAGTTCTTAAGGACCAACAACTTTTTGCAAAATTTAGCAACAGCTATGTAGCTTTCCTTGGTCATATTATGTCAAGCAAGGGTATTGAGGTAGATCCTAAGAAGATGGATGCGATCAAGAGTTGGCCTAGACCTCTAACTCCTTACGACATTAGAAGCTTTTTGGGTTTGGCCGGTTACAATAGAAGGTTTGTTGAGGGATTTTCCTCCATTGCTTCTCCTTTGACGACTTTGACTCAAAAAAAGGCTAAGTTTGTGTGGTCAGAAGCTTGTGAGAAAAGTTTCCAAGAATTGAAAGATAGACTTACTTCCGCTTTGGTGTTGACCTTAACGGAAGGTTCGGATGATTTTGTCCTGTATTGTGATGCCTCTAGTGCTGGGTTGGGATGTGTGCTTATGCAAAATGGTAAGGTATTGCCTATACTTTAAGGCAACTTGAAGTTCATGAGAAGAATTATCCTACCCATGATCTTGAGTTAGCGGCGGTTGTTTTTGCCTTGAAGATATGGAGGCATTATTTGTATGGGGTCCATGTTGATGTTTTCATCGATGATAAGAGTCTACAATATGTGTTTAGTAAAAAGGACTTAAATCTTCGCCAAAGAAGATGGCTTGAGTTATTGAAGGATTATGACATGAGTGTCCTTTATCACCCCGGTAAAGCTAATATGGTAGCGGATGCTCTTAGTCGGTTGTCGACGGGTAGTGTGGCTCATATAGAGTTGGTTTGTAATGTGCATAAGTTGGCCCGACTAGTGGATTACACAAGGGTGGTGTCATGTCATGTCATGGTCCATAATGGTTCCGAATCATCCTTTGTGATGGATGTAAAGTCAAAGTAGAGTCTTGATCGTATCTTGGTTGAGTTGAAAGAGGCGGTACTTAAAAAGTCAGTTGAGGCTTTCTCCCAAGGGGGAGATGGGGTACTAAGGTATCAAGGTAGGTTATATGTCCCAAATGTTGATAGCTTAAGAGAGAAAATTTTAGAAGAAGCCCATAGTTATCGGTATTCTATTCACCCGGGAGCCACAAAGAAGTACCCTGACCTACAAGAAGTCTATTGGTGGAATGGGATAAAGAAAGATATAGCAGAATTTGTGGCCAAATGTCCTAATTGTCAACAAGTAAAGGTTGAGCACCAAAGGCTAAGAGGCTTGTCACAAGATATTTCTATTTCTACTTGGAAGTGGGAAGATGTGAACATGGATTTTACTGTAGGCTTGCCACATACTCGGCGGCAACATGACTCGATAGGTGTCCTACTCGACGGAAGAGTATGCTAAGTTGTATTTGAGGGAGATAGTAAGGTTACCTGGATTACCCTTGTCTATAATTTAAGATCGAGGTACCCAATTTGCTTCACAGTTTTGGAGGTCTTTCCAAAAGGGGCTAGGTACCAAGGTGATGCATAGCACAACTTTTCACCCTCAAATGGATGGTCAAGCAGAACACACCATTCAGACTTTGGAAGACATGCTTAGGGAATGTGTGATAGATTTTAAGGGCAATTGGGATGACCATATGCCGTTCGTTGAGTTTGCTTATAATAACAACTATCATTCGAGTATCGACATGGCTCCCTTTGAGGCTCTCTATGGTAGGAGATGTAGGTCTCCTATAGGATGGTTTGAAGTAGGAGAAGTCGCTCTCCTAGGTTTGGAATTGGTACATGAGGCCATTGAGAAGATTCGGGTTATTAGAGAGAGGTTGAGAAAAACCCAAAGTCGAAAAAAGTCCTATGCCGATGTTAGAAGGATAGATCTCGAATTCGATGAGCATGATTGGGTTTATTTCAAGATCTCACCCATGAAGGGTGTTATGAGGTTTGGGAAGAAGGGACAACTTACTCCTCGATTTGTTGATCCTTTTGAGATTTTGAGGCGTGTTGGCAAGGTTGCATATGAGTTAGATTTGTCAATTGAGTTGGCGTTGGTGCATCCAGTGTTCCATAGCTCAATGTTGAAGAAATATGTTGGGGATCCATCAACCATAGTTCCCTTAGAGGGTTTAGAGATTAAAGAGAATCTTGCTTATGAAGAGGTACCGGTTGGGATCCTAGACCAGCAAGTCAAGAGGTTGAGAAACAAGGAAGTTGCCTCCGTGAAGGTATTTTGGAGGAATCAATTAGTTGAGGGTGCTACTTGGGAGGCCGAGGCTGACATGAAGTCCCGATATCCTCATCTATTTCCTTCCTTTCGTGTTCCAACTTGAGGTAATGGGTTTCTCTTGAGTATTCTTGTTTAGGAGTCATGTGTGATTTATGTATTTCCATGATTTCCTTATGTTATGCATGTTCTTGAGAAATTCATGTTTAGTAAGAAAATGAGTTTTCATGAATGATTTTCCTCATGTTGTTGTGCATTGGGTATGAGTTGCATATTTGACTTCATGAGATGAATTGATGAACATGATTTATATGTATATGATTTTCTTTAGTAAATGGCCTAATGGTTTCATGAGATTGTGTTGAGCATGCTTTAAAGCTTGGAGAAGGTAGTTCCTTCTAAGAACATGAGAAATGTAGTTCCTACTTCCTTGTGGTGCATTGATTATGTTTGAGTTGGAGTTGATGTTTCCTCCTTTGAATTGTGCATTATTTTGATGTTGCATGCATGATGGGCTGCTAGTCTTGAGTCTTTACTTTCGTAAGGTGTCTAGATCGTCATTCGAGGATGAATGTTCCCAAGAGAGATGTATTGTAACACTCCAGAAATTAGTAGGCTAAACTAGAGCTTAACATGAGGGTTAGAGTCATGAATGTAACTCCCCATACTTAAAATAAAGGATTTAGTGTTATAACGTCAAGGTACTACCCCTCAAGGACCAACCATGGATCCTTGAGGGGGACCCTCTAAACTGCCAAAAAGCAGTGAACCATGGCAGGAACCACGCCCCATGGATGGTGGGTCCGTGGATGGCCAAAAATCTCTATCACCAAACCACGCTTGACTAGGATGGTCCGTGGTTCCATCCACGGCCCGTCATGGTCTTGTGGATGGTGACTGGAACTGTTTTAGTGGATTAGTTTTGGGGTGTTTTGGGGTTTTCCATTTTTAATTAATATTAAGTGGTGTCGTTTTAGCCTAATTTAGACCACCTATATAAATATTTAAATCCCCTAAACTAAGTCATCCAACTCATTATTTCTAAAACTCAAATCAATTCCCAAAACATCCTCCTTTCCAAAAGTTCTCTCTCTAGAAAACTCAAAGAAGAAGAAGAAGAAAGTGAAACCTAGGGTTCAAGTAGCAAGGAGCTTCACACCAAATTCATAGGGCTTTTTGATTGAGGTATGGTGGTTTTCATCCATGGGTAGCTTTGACCCATGGAGCCCTCTCAAAATCTTAAATTTCAAATGGTAGAATCACCCCAATTAGCTACGGTTTTCTTCATTCACCATGAATTCTTTGGTTTACTGATTTTAATGGTTTAATTATGCTTAAATATGCCTGAATTGATGATTTTACAATGTTTTTATGATGCTTCCCTTATGAATCCATGCAAATCCCCATATTTCTCCCAATTGTGATCTCATAGGTTGGATTGTTGATTATGAAAGAAGAGTTTTTATGATATAATGTATGAATAGATAGAATTACATGAAATTATGATGAAATCCCTATCTAATGCTTAAATTCTAGATTTGGTGATTGATGATGGCTTTGAACTTTGGAAGGGCAAAGTGTGTGCATGATCTTGTGAATTTATGTAAATGCTATGAAGGTGCTTTGAGAGTACAGTGCCAATGTTTATTGTGTTGTTGTATTATTTAAAGTTCATTCTCATGAAACACTTACAACCATGATGTGAAAGGTTTTCTCACATAGAAAGGATTCTTAGGTTGAAAGGCTATTCTCACCTTATTGAATCAATGAATAAGAGCTATCCTAATGAACTAACTTGGATTGATTGTCAAGGACATCCTTCCATGAGACATGAGTTAAGTAAGACTTAATAAGTATTCGGTGGGAATTATGCTTAGCACACCGAGTGGATATTGACAATGAGACGGAAGCTCTCCCGTTAGTTGAGGACAGGTTTCTAGAAGAGGTCTCATGAGATGGAAGCTATCCCATTAGTAGAGGCCGGGTTTCTAGTAGAAATCTCTGTATCCCATAAACTATGTGCCCCCATAGATTATCTAACTAGTGGATCCACCTAAGCTAAGAGTTTATGGTTCTACCTTAGGCAAGTAGAACAACCCTTTTCGGTGTAGGAGACACCGGGTGATCATGTTTTAGCTCACATGGTCTCTATGTCGGTTAAGGCTATTCTTTCCACAAAAAGAACATGAATAATGAACTATGGTTAATCAAAGGCTTTAAAGATGATATTGACTTATGTTGTCCATGATTATGGATTATGACTTCCATTGTCTTATATGATGTTTAAACTTGGCAAATTGCATGCTTTCAAATGAAATGTCCCTTTTTGCATGTTTTAATGTTTTATGCATGGCTACAATACTTAGTGCATTTTTGTGCTAACCCATACATTTCCTATATTTTTCCCAAGTGTAGGGTCCGGTTCTCGAGGTGATCATTCTAGTGGCCAAAGCTTGGACTTGTGTATATTCCGGGCTTGTTGGTGAGTTCTCATGGTCCGAGGACGACTTTTCCTATGTTGTAGTTTCTTTCATGTACTTTCCCTTTTCGGACATGTTGTTGTATGGGCTAGGCCCTATTTCATTCAAGTATTGTAATAGATGGCTATATTGAGACAAGTCTAGACTTCCTCTTTCTTTTATGAAAAACTTTTAAGACTTGAAATGTGTTTTACTCTTTATTATTCGAGTACTTTATGTTATGATATGCTAAGTGGCTTATATGGAGGCTTCCGGGGTTCTATGTGCCTTGTTACATCTAGGGGGTACCCTGGGTCGTGACATTGGTAGGAGCAACAGGTAGTGTGTACAAAGGGTAGGGAAGGGACATAGTCAAACACAATACCTTTTGCGAAAATGACTTTTAAATACAAAAAATAATAGATTTCAAAAAAATATTTTTGTATATGCTGAAAATTTCTGAAAAATAATTAAACAGAATTAAGGCAAAAAATAACCACTAAACACAATTCCGCTTGCACAAATGAGTTTCAAACATAAAAAATAATAGTTTAAAAAATTTGATTTTTTGATGTCAAAAATTTTCAAAAAAAAATAATTAAATAGGAAAAAATAAAAACAACTATGAAAAAAATAGAAAAAAAATAGAATATGAAAAACCACCAAAAATAATTCTGCTTTCTTAAATGAGTTTCAAATGTAAAAAATAAAAGTTTCCACTAAATTTTTTTGATCTTGTAGATGTTGAAATTTTCCAAAAAAGAATAATTAAATAGGTAAAATAATTTAACAAATAAACAAAACCACCAAATAGAATTTTTCTTGAACAAACGACTTTCAAATATTAAAAACAATAGTTTTTAAAAAGAAATCATTTTTCTAAATGTCGATATTATTCAAAAAAACATAATTTTATAGGATTTTTTAAAATAAATTATATAAAGAAACCACCAAATACACTTCTCCTTGCAATAATGACTTTCAGATAACAAAAAGAAGTTTTCAAATTTTCCTTTTATATCAAAGTTTTCCTAAAAATAAGTGATGACATGACATCTACCAATGTCAGGTGCACGTGAGCGCCTCAACTGATGTCTCCTAGGCGATAGGCGCATAGGCCTGCACTTTTGTGAGGGCATTAGTCGATGTCACTTGGTCGATGAGCACAAGGGCCTACCATTGCGTAAAGTCCTTTGCCGATGTGCGTAGTGGTCCGCCAATGTAGCCTTAGCGATGTGCGTATGGGCATACTGTTGGGCGTGAGCCTCAACCAATGTAGCTTTTTCGACCTACATTGGGCTCTGTCAATGTTGCCTAAGTGATGCATGCAAATGTCTAGCCTTGTGTGCGGGCATTGACACATATCGCTTAACAGATGTGCGGAGGGACCTACCTTTATGCGCGACCCTCGGCCGATGTCGCTTGATAGTTGTGTGAAGGGGTCCATTGATGTTGCTTGGGTGATGCACGTAGGGGTCTGCCATTGTGCGCGGGCCTGAGTTGATATGCGTAGGGGTCCATTATTGTTGCTTGGTTGATGCGTGTAGGGGCATGTTATTGTGCTTGGGCCTAGGTCGATGTGCCCAGCTGTCACCGATGTTGTTTGGGTGATGCGCGCAGGATCTGCCATTGTCACATGGTCAATGCGCACAAGCACATAGATAAATTTCATGGGCCTCGACCAATATCACTTGATTGATGTGTGTAGTGGTTAACTTATATCACGCATGGGTAATGCATTGTGCACGGACCCAACTAATGTTGCTTGTATGACGTGCATAAAGGCATGCCATTTTGTGCAGGCTTCGACCAAACTTAAAGATTTAACACCATTTTTAATACTTAAATATTATTATTTCAGTAGGTTTATATTTAAAAATAAATCAAAAAAACGTTTGAAAATTACAACAAATTATATGGTCTCTTCATGTTTAAATTTTAATAAATAACGTTTGTGAATTTAATGTATATTTTTTTAATCCTTCAACTTTTACCAGTCTAAAATAATAGTATATATTGAAAAGAAGAAAAAAAAGAGTCCTATAAAATTCAAATTACCTTACCCTTTATCCTAATTACCCTAAAAATCTGCGAACTAATATTTCCTAAAAATCGTTCTCCCATTTTCTTTTTTCCCTCACCATGTTGCACGGTTTTTTCTCTTTTTTCCCACATCACACGATTTTTTTTGTTTTTTCCTCTTTCTTTCTCTTTTTTTCTTTTCGTTTGTTTCTTGTTTTATTATTTATTTCTTTTATTTTCTTCCTTTATCTCACCCTAAAAATTCTCAACTAAATTTCATTCTCCACTCTCTCACGTTCCCTTTAATTAGCACCAGACTCACACCCACAAAAAATTATAAAAAAACATCTGCGTAAAAAAGAAAAAAGAAGACAGAGAAAAAAGGGCAGAAAAAGCAAAGAGAAGAAAATTAGTGAGTTTTCTTTTGTGAATTAAGTCTAGAGTTTGAGGTTTTGTTCACGGTTTTGGATTCGTGGCTCTTTAAAGTTAATATATAGTTATTAACTTTTTGAAATCAGTAGATCGTAGCAGTTGCTTTTGTGGTAAATCAATTTTCATGAAGAGGAGACTCTACATTCTCGCATGATTTAAATGGAATACTTACGCAAAAGTTTGATTCCAACAATATGAAGTTCTTCGAATTGCATATTATTATTATTATTATTATTATTATGTAATATCAGTTTTTGGTGTATGTTGGGAATTATTTTGAGAATTTATGAATGCTTAGGAGAACGTAGCTAGAGATGTTTCTTGCTAAAAAAAATAAAAAAAATAAAAGATGTATTATACATTTTATTTATTTATTTATTTATTATTATTATTATTATTATTATTATAGTAATAGTAATAGTAATAATAATAATAATAATAATAGTAATAATAATAATAATAATAATAATAATAATAATAATAATAATAATAATAATAATAATAATAATAATAATAATATCAATTTCACGACTCAAAATCACAAGTCGTGATGACACCTATGTTCTGAACAGATAGGTAAACCAACCGCACCAACCGCATACCTTTATCAATTCAATATTTATAGTAGAAAGATAAACGAAAACATAATATCCAAACACTAAGTCATTTACAAGTATTAAATGCGGGAATCTAAAATACCACCCCAAGATTTAGTGTCATAAGTACAAAAGCTTATAAACTATGATACAAGTCAGGAACTAAATGACAGACTTAGACGTGAGGAATATCTTGTCTAAATACTAAAATAAAATGATAACTGAAGACATAGAGGGAGGTGTGGGCCACAGAACAACTAAGTAGCTCACCACAACTCCAAGATAATTCAAAACTCATCTCTGAAAGCTCCACGAAATGAGCTCGAAATTGAAATCCAATCTGCACCACAAAAGAGTACAACAAGTGTGGTATGAGTACAAAACCACGTGTACCCAGTATATCTCATAGACCGAGAATGAAGAAGTAGTGACAGGAGTATATAAAAAAATAATTCTTTAATTCTACAAGTTCATATTATATTTATCAACCAAGTTTTCATCAATAGGGACAATCAAATTTCGCGTAATGTCCAACCACAAAGATAAGCACTTAATCAACAAGAAGGAGGGATGTAATGAGATGCATTGCAATGTGACACCATGAAATGATATGTCTCAGATGCCAAGTACTCTCTCAACCGTATATACATGATACTCCTCGGAAATACATCGAGAGTTCATGACCCATGGGGGACTTGCGAGGTCCATATACGGACACGGACGATCTCCACGTGTCTGTGCGGATGATCTCAATGCACTATCATAAAATCAAATAATTTTTGCACGGAAGATCTCTACGTGCCCAAATTATAATCTTAATATCTCACCATCCCAGCACGGACGATCTCCACGTGCCCAACTTATACTGAATCTCATGTCAATGCATGTGCACAGTATGATATCAATGAAAAGGGATGATGATGCATCTCAATCAATCAAATATCATTATGATATGTAATCACCTAAGTTATCACCAACATATAGATTCAATAAAGAAAATAATCACACATAAGGAATCAAGTCAATAATATATCAACTAATGCCGATATGTTTTGGCATTCTCGTATTACAATCTGCAATCTATAGTAATAAAATTTTCCTGTATAACACCGGTACTCATACCAATGTCTGTCACACCATTGGTATGAGACTCCTATCTTTCACTCTTATCCATTGTCTATTCCATTTTTAATCTTTGATTAGAACACGTCCTCAACGAAGTCTAAAAAGTCTTAACATACCTTGAATACCAAATACGTGTCAAGAATCCTTAAGATCAAGCATTCCCCTTTCACAAAGCTTTAAGTGTTCACAGCCTATCAAATATGCATTATTCATAAGGAAGCAAATCTCTAGACCCACTATATGTCTAGCCTAGATCCAAAAATTCATCCTAATCTATAATTTAATTAATTAAACATGGTGTCAATTAACATGTAAAATCTCATATTCCTAAATTTAAAGTCTAAGGTTAAGTCTCAACTCCTCCAAATATCATAAATCTAATGATTTTCGTATAATATAATACACCTAATATTTAATTAGGTATACTTATATATCAAAACTTGAATTGTAATAATTATAGAAAAAGTCCAAAGTAGAAACTAAGTTACGAATGATCACGCCAATTCACTGGAACAACAATTGCAGAAACTCAACTTACCCACCCATTGCCTCTAATCATTAGGCAATCATCACATAGTACTATAGTAGTGGAAACCAAGAAATTTCCCCCCACAAACTTCCCAAAAAAGGACAAAAAAAAATGTTACCTAGTTCCATAACCCTACTCATATAAGTATCTTTATACCACCTGAATTATCCCAAGGTTCTACATCGTAGACTGTTTAACAGAGTACGAACCGTTTCAAACTGGGTAAATCTACCATTAAAATGTTCTAAAATAGTCAAAACTAAGGTATAAACGGCGTCTTCTCTATTAGCAACAAGAGTCATACCTAGGTTATCAACACCTTCACTACTAGAAGTAGCATTAATAACAGCAACCTTTTGTTCAAAAGTCATGTAATTATTTGAATTATCAAAGCAGTCAATTCATCTAATTTTTTTATCAAAATTACATGACTTTTGAACAAAAGGCTGCTATGATTAATGCTACTTCAAGTGGTGAAGGGGTTGATAACTTGGGCATGACTCTAGTTGCAAATAAACGACGCCGTTATACCTTAGTCTTAACCGTTTAGAACATTTTATTGGTAGATTTACCAATCGATTGAAACTGTTAAATACTATGTTAAACGGTCTGTAGAACCTTGGGAGAATTCAGGTGGTATAAAGATACTTGTATGAGTAGGGTGATAGAGTTACTCGAAAACAGTTATGAGCATTGGAAAGCTAAGTTCATAGATGGCCTTCCCCCACTATTTGTAGAAAGGGTTAAAAAAATGCTTAGTAATGAGCGTGGTGAAATTCCTTATAAGGATTATACTTACGGTCAGCTGATAGGCGTTTGCACTCAAGAAGGGATAAATTTGAGCAATGAATTAAAGTTATCTAGATAGCTTAAGATAGATAAGTTTAGAGAAAAATCTCAGCTAGGAGACTTTTGTGCCCATTTTGGTTTACCTAATACTTCGGCTAATAGCAAGAAGACCAAACATAGAGATTCTAGAGGCTCCAATCCCAATGAACCTTATAGGAAAAGAAGGTCTAGATATAGATGTAGATCTAAGGAAGAACGGGATGATAGAAAAGCCTTTCGTAAGTCTAATAGATTTAGCAAGAATAGGTCTAAGCGGGAACTTGCCAAGATCAAATGCTATAAATGTGGAAATATTGGACATATAGCACCCAATTGCAATGAAAAGTTAAAAACCTTAGAACTTGATGAAGAGGTTCATGATAAAGTTTATAGTTTGTTATACACTTCTGGTTCAGAATCTGATTATGCTTCTGATTTGGGTTTAGAAGAAGAGATTGATTTGTCTGGTTTATCTGATAATAATCAGCATGTTAATATGAATGCCTGCAATACTTGTCAAGGTGATGTTTGTTCCTGTGAAAATGATGAATTTTATAAATTGCAATCTCAATTTGAAGATTTGAATATCAACACTATTACTTCTGATAATGTCATAGAACTTCTGAGAGAAGTTACTGATAATAATCTTCATGAAAAAATTATTCAATTAGCTGTTAATAATAATGCTAGTTCTTCAAAAAATTTAGAAAAAAGAGAATGATTTTGAATATGAATATTCTGCTCCTTATTCTTTGTCTGAAATTAATAACAGACTTAATAAACAAACTATTTCTACAAGAGATTCTTCTTTTGATGATTTGAAAAATGAAATTGAAAATTTGGAAAATGAGATTAAATCTATTAAACAAAATCAAATGATTTGTGATCATTGTCTTACTCAGATCGAAACTTTTAATAACAAAGGGAAAAATATTGCTGAAGAAAATACTCTTGCAAAACCTTTTAATCTTGATCCTAGACAAGACATGTTTCTAGGAATGATGCAAATTGTTACTGCTCATAAATCGTATGTTAAATGCACCATATTGATTGATAATCATTTTTCCATAACTAATGTTGCTATGATTGATAGTGGAGCCGATGTTAGTTGTATTAAAGGTCTTGTACGTACTAAATATTTTGAAAAAACAACTCATATGGTTAAATCTACTTCTGGACATGCTTTAGATATAAAGTATAAATTGCCTAATACTCGCATTTGCCAAAATAAAGTTTGCATTCCACATTTCTTTTTCTTGGTTAAAAATCAGTTATACCCTCCAATTATACTTGGAGCACCTTTTATAAATGCTATTTATCCGTTTACTAGCATAAATGCTAAAGGTTTTTCTGCTACTTATGAAGACCATAATATTAGTTATACTTTTATCACAGACCCGATTTCTCGTGATATTAATGCTTTAATTGATATGAAGCAAAAGCATGTTGATTCTCTACAACTTAAATTGTTTAGTATGAATATATTTAATACTTTGAAATCCACCAAAGTACAAGAAAAAAATTAAATTGATTTCTAAACAAATTGCTATTGATATTTGTGTTGATCATCCTAGTGCTTTTTGGAATCGGAAAAAGCATATTGTTACTCTTCCTTATGAAGATGATTTCTCTGAGAATGATATTCCTACAAAATCTCGTCCTTCTCAGATGAACACCGAATTGGTAGAATTCTGCAAAAAGGAAATTGATAATTTGTTACAAAAGGGTTTGATAAAACCTTCGAAATCACCTTGGTCTTGTACTGTATTTTATGTTAACAATGCTGCTGAAAGGGAACGAGCTGTCCCCATGTTGGTTATCAATTATAAACCTTCAAATAAATTTTTAAAATGGATTAGGTATCCTATTCCAAATAAAAGAGATTTATTGTCTAGATTATATGATGCCAATATATTTTCAAAATTTGATTTAAAATTAAGTTATTGGCAGATTCAAATATTTAAAGAGCATTCTTATAGAACAACTTTTAATGTCCCATTTGGACAGTATGAATGGAATGTTATGCCGTTCGGTTTAAAAAACGCTCCATCTGAATTCCAAAAAATTATGAATGATATTTTCAACCCATATTTGGATTTCATCATTGTTTATATTGATGATATTTTGGTATACTCAAAGACTCTTGAAATGCATATCAAACATTTGGACATTTTCAAGTAAATAGTTATACAAAATGGTTTGGTAATTTCTAAACCAAAAAGGAGTTTATTTCAAACAGATGTTCAATTTCTAGGACATCATATTTGTCAAGGGAAAGTCACTCCGATCCAAAGGGCAATAGACCTTGCCTCAAAATTTCCTGATGTTATTACAGAACGAACTCAATTGCAAAGATTTTTAGGAAGTTTGAATTATATATCTCCCTTTTATAAAAATTTATCTCGTGATTTGGCCCCTTTATATGACAGGCTAAAAAAGGATCATAAATCACCCTGGACTGATCGTCATACTACTTTGGTAAAAAATATTAAACTTCATCATCAAACTCTACCTTGTTCGACTCTTGCTAACCCTGATTGGCAGAAGATTATCAAGACTGATGCGTCTAACCTTGGTTATGGTGGAATATTGAAACAAATTAATCTCCATGACAAAATCGAATATTTGATCAGATTTCATTCTGGGAACTGGAAAGAAGCCCAGAAAAAGTATGCTACGGTGGCACATGAAAATGCGAACCATCGTTAAATGCATTTTGAAATTCCAAGATGATTTATACAATCAAAGTTTTTGATAAAAAGTTACACTCAGCCTGTAAAATATATGTTTAACAAAGTCTTTAAACATGATGCATCAAAATTAATTTTTGCTAGGTGGCAGGGTGGTGTCATGGTCCATAATGGTTCCGAATCATCCTTTGTGATGGATGTAAAGTCAAAGTAGAGTCTTGATTGTATCTTGGTTGAGTTGAAAGAGGCGGTACTTAAAAAGTCCGTTGAGGCTTTCTCCCAAGGGGGAGATGGGGTACTAAGGTATCAAGGTAGGTTATATGTCCCAAATGTTAATAGCTTAAGAGAGAAAATTTTAGAAGAAGCCCATAGTTATCGGTATTCTATTCACCCGGGAGCCACAAAGATGTACCCTGACCTACAAGAAGTCTATTGGTAGAATGGGATAAAGAAAGATATCGCGGAATTTGTGGCCAAATGTCCTAATTGTCAACAAGTAAAGGTTGAGCACCAAAGGCTAAGAGGCTTGTCACAAGATATTTCTATTTCTACTTGGAAGTGGGAAGATGTGAACATGGATTTTACTGTAGGCTTGCCACATACTCGGCGGCAACATGACTCGATAGGTGTCCTACTCGATGGAAGAGTATGCTAAGTTGTATTTGAGGGAGATAGTAAGGTTACCTGGATTACCCTTGTCTATAATTTAAGATCGAGGTACCCAATTTGCTTCACAGTTTTGGAGGCCTTTCCAAAAGGGGCTAGGTACCAAGGTGATGCATAGCACAACTTTTCACCCTCAAATGGATGGTTAAGCAGAACACACCATTCAGACTTTGGAAGACATGCTTAGGGAATGTGTGATAGATTTTAAGGGCAATTGGGATGACCATATGCCGTTAGTTGAGTTTGCTTATAATAACAGCTATCATTCGAGTATCGACATGGCTCCCTTTGAGGCTCTCTATGGTAGGAGATGTAGGTCTCCTATAGGATGGTTTGAAGTAGGAGAATTCGCTCTCCTAGGTTCGAAATTGGTACATGAGGCCATTGAGATGATTCGGGTTATTAGAGAGAGGTTGAGAAAAACCCAAAGTCGGAAAAAGTCCTATGCCGATGTTAGAAGGATAGATCTCGAATTCGATGAGCATGATTGGGTTTATTTCAAGATCTCACCCATGAAGGGTGTTATGAGGTTTGGGAAGAAGGGACAACTTACTCCTCGATTTGTTGATCCTTTTGAGATTTTGAGGCGTGTTGGCAATGTTGAAGAAATATGTTGGGGATCCATCAACCATAGTTCCCTTAGAGGGTTTAGAGATTAAAGAGAATCTTGCTTATGAAGAGGTACCGGTTGGGATCCTAGACCGGCAAGTCAAGAGGTTGAGAAACAAGGAAGTTGCCTCCGTGAAGGTATTTTGGAGGAATCACTTAGTTGAGGGTGCTACTTGGGAGGCCGAGGCTGACATGAAGTCCCGATATCCTCATCTTTTTCCTTCCTTTCGTGCTCCAACTTGAGGTAATGGGTTTCTCTTGAGTATTCTTGTTTAGGAGTCATGTGTGATTTATGTATTTCCATGATTTCCTTATGTTATGCATGTTCTTGAGAAATTCATGTTTAGTAAGAAAATGAGTTTTCATGAATGATTTTCCTCATGTTGTTGTGCATTGGGTATGAGTTGCATATTTGACTTCATGAGATGAATTGATGAACATGATTTATATGTATATGATTTTCTTTAGTAAATGGCCTAATGGTTTCATGAGATTATGTTGAGCATGCTTTAAAGCTTGGAGAAGGTAGTTCCTTCTAAGAACATGAGAAATGTTGAAATTTCATGCATGATTGATTGTTAGATGTAGTTCCTACTTCCTTGTGGTGCATTGATTATGTTTGAGTTGGAGTTGATGTTTCCTCCTTTGAATTGTGCATTATTTTGATGTTGCATGCATGATGGGCTGCTAGTCTTGAGTCTTTACTTTCGTAAGGTGTCTAGATAGTCATTCGAGGATGAATGTTCCCAAGAGAGAGGTATTGTAACACTCCAGAAATTAGTAGGCTAAACTAGAGCTTAACATGAGGGTTAGAGTAATGAATGTAACTCCCCATACTTAAAATAAAGGATTTAGTGTTATAATGTCAAGGTACTACCCCTCAAGGACCAACCATGGATCCTTGAGGAGGACCCTCTAAACTGCCAAAAAGCAGTGAACCATGGCAGGAACCACGCCCCATGGATGGTGGGTCCGTGGATGGCCAAAAATCTCTATCACCAAACCACGCTTGACTAGGATGGTCCGTGGTTCCATCCACGGCCCGTCATGGTCTTGTGGATGGTGACTGGAACTGTTTTAGTGGATTAGTTTAGGGGTGTTTTGGGGTTTTCCATTTTTAATTAATATTAAGTGGTGTCGTTTTAGCCTAATTTAGACCACCTATATAAATATTTAAATCCCCTAAACTAAGTCATCCAACTCATTATTTCTAAAACTCAAATCAATTCCCAAAACATCCTCCTTTCCAAAAGTTCTCTCTAGAAAACTCAAAGAAGAAGAAGAAGAAAGTGAAACCTAGGGTTCAAGTAGCAAGGAGCTTCACACCAAATTCATAGGGCATTTTGATTGAGGTATGGTGGTTTTCATCCATGGGTAGCTTTGACCCATGGAGCCCTCTCAAAATCTTAAATTTCAAATGGTAGAATCACCCCAATTAGCTACGGTTTTCTTCATTCACCATGGATTCTTTGATTTACTGATTTTAATGGTTTAATTATGCTTAAATATGCATGAATTGATGATTTTACAATGTTTTTATGATGCTTCCCTTATGAATCCATGCAAATCCCCATATTTCTCCAAATTGTGATCGGTAGGGACATAGTCAAACACAATACCTTTTGCGAAAATGACTTTTAAATACAAAAAATAATAGATTTCAAAAAAATATTTTTGTATATGCTGAAAATTTCTGAAAAATAATTAAACAGAATTAAGGCAAAAAATAACCACTAAACACAATTCCGTTTGCACAAATGAGTTTCAAACATAAAAAATAATAGTTTAAAAAATTTGATTTTTTGATGTCAAAAATTTTCAAAAAAAATAATTAAATAGGAAAAAATAAAAACAAATATGAAAAAAAATAGAAAAAAAATAGAATATGAAAAACCACCAAAAATAATTCTGCTTTCTTAAATGAGTTTCAAATGTCAAAAATAAAAGTTTCCACTAAATTTTTTTGATCTTGTAGATGTCAAAATTTTCCAAAAAAGAATAATTAAATAGGTAAAATAATTTAACAAATAAACAAAACCACCAAATAGAATTTTTCTTGAACAAACGACTTTCAAATATTAAAAACAATAGTTTTTAAAAAGAAATCATTTTTCTAAATGTCGATATTATTCAAAAAACATAATTTTATAGGATTTTTTAAAATAAATTATATAAAGAAACCACCAAATACACTTCTCCTTGCAATAATGACTTTCAGATAACAAAAAGAAGTTTTCAAATTTTCCTTTTATATCAAAGTTTTCCTAAAAATAAGTGATGACATGACATCTACCAATGTCAGGTGCACATGAGCGCCTCAACTGATGTCTCCTAGGCGATAGGCGCATAGGCCTGCACTTTTGTGAGGGCATTAGTCGATGTCACTTGGTCGATGAGCACAAGGGCCTACCATTGCGTAAAGTCCTTTGCCGATGTGCGTAGTGGTCCGCCAATGTAGCCTTAGCGATGTGCGTATGGGCATACTGTTGGGCGTGAGCCTCAACCAATGTAGCTTTTTCGACCTACATTGGGCTCTGTCAATGTTGCCTAAGTGATGCACGCAAATGTCTAGCCTTGTGTGCGGGCATTGACACATATCGCTTAACAGATGTGCGGAGGGACCTGCCCTTATGCGCGGCCATCGGCCGATGTCGCTTGATAGTTGTGTGAAGGGGTCCATCGATGTTGCTTGGGTGATGCACGTAGGGGTCTGCCATTGTGCGCGGGCCTGAGTTGATATGCGTAGGGGTCCATTATTGTTGCTTGGTTGATGCGTGTAGGGGCGTGTTATTGTGCTTGGGCCTAGGTCGATGTGCCCAGCTGTCACCGATGTTGTTTGGGTGATGCGCGCAGGATCTGCCATTGTCACATGGTCAATGCGCACAAGCACATAGATAAATTTCATGGGCCTCGACCAATATCACTTGATTGATGTGTGTAGTGGTTAACTTATATCACGCATGGTTAATGCATTGTGCACGGACCCAACTAATGTTGCTTGTATGACGTGCATAAAGGCATGCCATTTTGTGCAGGCTTCGACCAAACTTAAAGATTTAACACCATTTTAATACTTAAATATTATTATTTCAGTAGGTTTATATTTAAAAATAAATCAAAAAAACGTTTGAAAATTACAACAAATTATATGGTCTCTTCATGTTTAAATTTTAATAAATAACGTTTGTGAATTTAATTTATATTTTTTTAATCCTTCAACTTTTACCAGTCTAAAATAATAGTATATATTGAAAAGAAGAAAAAAAAGAGTCCTATAAAATTCAAATTACCTTACCCTTTATCCTAATTACCCTAAAAATCTGCGAACTAATATTTCCTAAAAATCGTTCTCCCATTTTCTTTTTTCCCTCACCATGTTGCACGGGGTTTTCTCTTTTTTCCCACATCACACGATTTTTTTTGTTTTTTCCTCTTTCTTTCTCTTTTTTTCTTTTCGTTTGTTTCTTGTTTTATTATTTATTTCTTTTATTTTCTTCCTTTATCTCACCCAAAAAATTCTCAACTAAATTTCATTCTCCACTCTCTCACGTTCCCTTTAATAAGCACTAGACTCACACCCAAAAAAAATTATAAAAAACATCTGCATAAAAAAGAAAAAAGAAGACAGAGAAAAAAGGGCAGAAAAAGCAAAGAGAAGAAAATTAGTGAGTTTTCTTTTGTGAATTAAGTCTAGAGTTCGAGGTTTTGTTCACGGTTTTGGATTCGTGGCTCTTTAAAGTTAATATATAGTTATTAACTTTTTGAAATCAGTAGATCGTAGCAGTTGCTTTTGTGGTAAATCAATTTTCATGAAGAGGAGACTCTACATTCTCGCATGATTTAAATGGAATACTTACACAAAAGTTTGATTCCAACAATATGAAGTTCTTCGAATTGCATATTATTATTATTATTATTATTATTATTATTATTATTATTATTATTATTATTATTATTATTATTATGTAATATCAGTTTTTGGTGTATGTTGGGAATTATTTTGAGAATTTACGAATGCTTAGGAGAACGTAGCTAGAGACGTTTCTTGCTAAAAAAAATAAAAAAAATAAAAGATGTATTATACATTTTATTTATTTATTTATTTATTATTATTATTATTATTATTATAGTAATAGCAATAGTAATAATAATAATAATAATAATAATAATAATAATAATAATAATAATAATAATAATAATAATAATATCAATTTCACGACTCAAAATCACAAGTCGTGATGACACCTATGTTCTCAACAGATAGGTAAACCAACCGCATACCTTTATCAATTCAATATTTATAGTAGAAAGATAAACGAAAACATAATATCCAAACACTAAGTCATTTACAAGTATTAAATGCGGAAATCTAAAATACCACCCCAAGATTTAGTGTCATAAGTACAAAAGCTTATAAACTACGATACAAGTCAGGAACTAAATGACAGACTTAGACGTGAGGAATATCTTGTCTAAATACTAAAATAAAATGATAACTGAAGACATAGAGGGAGGTGTGGGCCACAGAACAACTAAGTAGCTCACCACAACTCCAAGATAATTCAAAACTCATCTCTGAAAGCTCCACGAAATGAGCTCGAAATTGAAATCCAATCTGCACCACAAAAGAGTACAACAAGTGTGATATGAGTACAAAACCACGTGTACCCAGTATATCTCATAGACCGAGAATGAAGAAGTAGTGATGGAGTATATAAAAAAATAATTCTTTAATTCTACAAGTTCATATTATATTTATCAACCAAGTTTTCATCAATAGGGACAATCAAATTTCGCATAATGTCTAACCACAAAGATAAGCACTTAATTAACAAGAAGGAGGGATGTAATGAGATGCATTGCAATGTGACACCATGAAATGATATGTCTCAGATGCCAAGTACTCTCTCAACCGTATATACATGATACTCCTCGAAAATACATCGAGAGTTCATGACCCATGGGGGACTTGCGAGGTCCATATACGGACACGGATGATCTCCACGTGTCTGTGCGGATGATATCAATGCACTATCATAAAATCAAATAATTTTTGCACGGAAGATCTCCACGTGCCCAAATTATAATCTTAATATCTCACCATCCCAGCACGGACGATCTCCACGTGCCCAACTTATACTGAATCTCATGTCAATGCATGTGCACAATATGATATCAATGAAAAGGGATGATGATGCATCTCAATCAATCAAATATCATTATGATATGTAATCACCTAAGTTATCACCAACATATAGATTCAATAAAGAAAATAATCACACATAAGGAATCAAGTCAATAATATATCAACTAATGTCGATATGTTTTGGCATTCTCGTATTACAATCTGCAATCTATAGTAATAAAATTTTCCTGTATAACACCGGTACTCATACCAATGCCTGTCACACCACTGGTACGAGACTCCTATCTTTCACTCTTACCCATTGTCTATTCCATTTTTAATCTTTGATTAGAACACGTCCTCAACGAAGTCTAAAAAGTCTTAACATACCTTGAATACCAAATACGTGTCAAGAATCCTTAAGATCAAGCATTCCCCTTTCACAAAGCTTTAAGTGTTCACAACCTATCAAATATGCATTATTCATAAGGAAGCAAATCTCTAGACCCACTATATGTCTAGCCTAGATCCAAAAATTCATCCTAATCTATAATTTAATTAATAAAACATGGTGTCAATTAACATGTAAAATCTCATATTCCTAAATTTAAAGTCTAAGGTTAAGTCTCAACTCCTCCAAATATCATAAATCTAATGATTTTCGTATAATATAATACACCTAATATTTAATTAGGTATACTTATATATCAAAACTTGAATTGTAATAATTATAGAAAAAGTCCAAAGTAGAAACTAAGTTACGAATGATCACGCCAATTCACTGGAACAACAATTGCAGAAACTCAACTTACCCACCCATTGCCTCTAATCATTAGGCAATCATCACATAGTACTATAGTAGTGGAAACCAAGAAATTTTCCCCCACAAACTTCCAAAATAAGGACAAAAAAAAAATGTTACCTAGTTCCATAACCCTACTCATATAAGTATCTTTATACCACCTGAATTATCCCAAGGTTCTACATATAGCTGTTTATGATCTGAACCGTTTCAATCGGGTAAATCTACCATTAAAATGTTCTAAAATAGTCAAAACTAAGGTATAAACGGCGTCTTCTCTATTAGCAACAAGAGTCATACCTAGGTTATCAACACCTTCACTACTAGAAGTAGCATTAATAACAGCAACCTTTTGTTCAAAAGTCATGTAATTATTTGAATTATCAAAGCAGTCAATTCATCTAATTTTTTATCAAAATTACATGACTTTTGAACAAAAGGCTGCTATGATTAATGCTACTTCAAGTGGTGAAGGGGTTGATAACTTGGGCATGACTCTAGTTGCAAATAGAGCAGACGCCGTTTATACCTTAGTCTTAACCGTTTTAGAACATTTTATTGGTAGATTTACCAATCAGTTTGAAACTGTTCGTACTATGTTAAACGGTCTACACTGTAGAACCTTGGGAGAATTCAGGTGGTATAAAGATACTTGTATGAGTAAGGTGATAGAGTTACTCGAAAACAGTTATGAGCATTGGAAAGCTAAGTTCATAGATGGCCTTCCCCCACTATTTGTAGAAAGGGTTAAAAAAATGCTTAGAAATGAGCGTGGTGAAATTCCTTATAAGGATTATACTTACGGTCAGCTGATAGGCGTTTGCACTCAAGAAGGGATAAATTTGAGCAATGAATTAAAGTTATCTAGATAGCTTAAGATAGATAAGTTTAGAGAAAAATCTCAGCAAGGAGACTTTTGTGCCCATTTTGGTTTACCTAATACTTAGGCTAATAGCAAGAAGACCAAACATAGAGATTCTAGAGGCTCCAATCCCAATGAACCTTATAGGAAAAGAAGGTCTAGATATAGATGTAGATCTAAGGAAGAACGGGATGATAGAAAAGCCTTTCGTAAGTCTAATAGATTTAGCAAGAATAGGTCTAAGCGGGAACTCGCCAAGATCAAATGCTATAAATGTGGAAATATTGGACATATAGCACCCAATTGCAATGAAAAGTTAAAAACCTTAGAACTTGATGAAGAGGTTCATGATAAAGTTTATAGTTTCTTATACACTTCTGGTTCAGAATCTGATTATGCTTCTGATTTGGGTTTAGAAAAAGAGATTGATTTGTCTGATTTATCTGATAATAATCAGCATGTTAATATGAATGCCTGCAATACTTGTCAAGGTGATATTTGTTCCTGTGAAAATGATGAATTTTATAAATTGCAATCTCAATTTGAAGATTTGAATATCAACACTATTACTTCTGATAATGTCATAGAACTTCTGAGAGAAGTTACTGATAATAATCTTCATGAAAAATTATTCAATTAGTCATTAATAATAATGCTAGTTCTTCAAAAAAATCAGAAAAAAGAGAATGATTTTGAATATGAACATTCTGCTCCTTATTCTTTGTCTGAAATTAATAACAGACTTAATAAACAAACTATTTCTACAAGAGATTCTTCTTTTGATGATTTGGAAAATGAAATTGAAAATTTGGAAAATGAGATTAAATCTATTAAACAAAATCAAATGATTTGTGATCATTGTCTTACTCAGATCGAAACTGTTAATAACAAAGGGAAAAATATTGCTGAAGAAAATACTCTAGCAAAACCTTTTAATCTTGATCCTAGACAAGACATGTTTCTAGGAATGATGCAAATTATTCTTGCTCATAAATCGTATGTTAAATGCACCATATTGATTGATAATCATTTTTCCATAACTAATGTTGCTATGATTGATAGTGGAGCCGATGTTAGTTGTATTAAAGGTCTTGTACGTACTAAATATTTTGAAAAAACAACTCATATGGTTAAATCTACTGGACATGCTTTAGATATAAAGTATAAATTGCCTAATACTCGCATTTGCCAAAATAAAGTTTGCATTTCACATTTCTTTTTCTTGGTTAAAAATCAGTTATACCCTCCAATTATACTTGGAGCACCTTTTATAAATGCTATTTATCCGTTTACTAGCATAAATGCTAAAGGTTTTTCTGCTACTTATGAAGACCATAATATTAGTTATACTTTTATCACAGACCCGATTTCTCGTGATATTAATGCTTTAATTGATATGAAGCAAAAGCATGTTGATTCTCTACAACTTGATTTGTTTAGTATGAATATATTTAATACTTTGAAATCCACCAAAGTACAAGAAAAAAATTAAATTGATTTCTAAACAAATTGCTATTGATATTTGTGTTGATCATCCTAGTGCTTTTTGGAATTGGAAAAAGCATATTGTTACTCTTCCTTATGAAAATGATTTCTCTGAGAATAATATTCCTACAAAATCTCGTCCTTCTCAGATGGACACCGAATTGGTAGAATTCTGCAAAAAGGAAATTGATAATTTGTTACAAAAGGGTTTGATAAAACCTTCGAAATCACCTTGGTCTTGTACTGTATTTTATGTTAACAATGCTGCTGAAAGGGAACGAGCTGTCCCTATGTTGGTTATCAATTATAAACCTTCAAATAAATTTTTAAAATGGATTAGGTATCCTATTCCAAATAAAAGAGATTTATTGTCTAGATTATATGATGTCAATATATTTTCAAAATTTGATTAAAAATTAAGTTATTGGCAGATTCAAATATTTAAAGAGCATTCTTATAGAACAACTTTTAATGTCCCATTTGGATAGTATGAATGGAATGTTATGCCGTTCGGTTTAAAAAATGCTCCATCTGAATTCCAAAAAATTATGAATGATATTTTCAACCCATATTTGGATTTCATCATTGTTTATATTGATGATATTTTGGTATACTCAAAGACTCTTGAAATGCATATCAAACATTTGGACATTTTCAAGTAAATAGTTATACAAAATGGTTTGGTAATTTCTAAACCAAAAAGGAGTTTATTTCAAACAGATGCTCAATTTCTAGGACATCATATTTGTCAAGGGAAAGTCACTCCGATCCAAAGGGCAATAGACCTTGCCTCAAAATTTCCTGATGTTATTACAGAACGAACTCAATTGCAAAGATTTTTAGGAAGTTTGAATTATATATCTCCCTTTTATAAAAATTTATCTCGTGATTTGGCCCCTTTATATGACAGGCTAAAAAAGGATCATAAATCACCCTGGACTGATCGTCATACTACTTTGGTAAAAAATATTAAACTTCATCATCAAACTCTACCTTGTTCGACTCTTGCTAACCCTGATTGGCAGAAGATTATCAAGACTGATGCGTCTAACCTTGGTTATGGTGGAATATTGAAACAAATTAATCTCCATGACAAAATCGAATATTTGATCAGATTTCATTCTGGGAACTGGAAAGAAGCCCAGAAAAAGTATGCTACGGTGGCACATGAAAATGCGAACCATCGTTAAATGCATTTTGAAATTCCAAGACGATTTATCCAATCAAAGTTTTTGATAAAAAGTTACACTCAACCTGTAAAATATATGTTTAACAAAGACTTTAAACATGATGCATCAAAATTAATTTTTGCTAGGTGGCAGGCCCAGTTAGCACCCTTTGATTTTGAAATTCAGTATAAAAAGGGAAGTGATAACTCTCTTCCAGATTTCTTATCTAGAGAATATTTATCTTAGTAATGAGTTTTCTTTCTCCCTTCTTCACTGAAAAAACCTTAGTTACTATATTAAAGGTAATTCCTCTCAATAGAGATGTACATGAATTAATTTTATGGAAAATTATAGATGATATGGTGATAGATCTCTTCTCTATTCATAATATCGACAAGATCATCGATTTTGACTGCGAAAATTATTATCACAATAATTACTATGATGCATTCGAATAAAACGAAGTGTTTTGTTTGTAAGATGGACCCTTCTTGGGTAACCAAGGCCAGAGGAAGGGGAAGATCATCCCCAGGATCGTCAGACAGATCCTCTTTTTCTAGCTCCCCAATTATACAAAGAGGAGGGATAAGCTTGATAAATCTGAAGATCTCTCAAAAGGAGGCTTCTTCTTCAATACATCTAGAAGATATTCCAGAGAACAATCCATTATACGCACAACTACAGGCGTATTTATCTCAAAAGCAAAGTGATACCTTTGCATCTATAGCAAAAGAAGATGTTGATGATATCAAATCTTATGAAAAAATTGTCAAAGAAAGAAATGATATTTCTTTTGGAAAATTATGATATTCAGCGAAAAGAAGAGCCCTAGATGATATTCTAGCGATATTTGGTTAACAGATAATATTTTTTTGGGTGAGTCAAACAAAAACCGATCTTATTATGAGACAATTCTGATAAGCATCGGTAGTGCTGAATTTCAGCACTTTTTAGGATATAACACCAGTCAGAATGTTTATAATTTCTCCAAAATGATAATCAAACAGATTATATCTGTTGAAGATTGGGGTATCTCCATAAAGAAGGAAAGACAAATCAGCCTAAATAAAGTCTCTATGAATTTTACATATTGGGACTATATTCATGCTTTTGATAAAGTTCTCATCTACAATAATGAGAGACATAAGCATGCATGGTTTATAAAAATTTGTACGAAGTTATTTGCAGAACCAATCCCTAACTGGTTTCTAAACTGGTGGTCATATCACGGTCCAACAATCAAAATTTTACCGGATCCATTTCTTAAGTTGTACAAAGAATGGGTTAAAGTTTCACCAGATCTTAACGAATTATATCACACATATCATATTTGTTACATTGAAAAAATTGAACAAATATACTTTTTCATTGAATTTTCTATTCCTTGGATTGATAAATGGAATATAGAAGTTGGTTTCACCGAGGAGAAAATTCCTTGTTTATATAGGATCTTTTATAATAATTTCTTGGACAAATTGATGAAAAGATATCCCAAAACCAAGTCTCTATATGGACAAGAACTGTTGGATCTTATTGAAAAAAGGATCCAAGAATATTGTATTATCCCTCAGAAGGGAATCATCCAAGATAGCTCGGTTAAACATATTGCCCGAAAAATCTCTATCCAAGATGGGAATAAAGAAGAGATGATTAATAATTATCTCGAAGAAGTTAGGAAAAATATACTTCTCAATATAACTCAATACGAGAAATCAAACACGTCCATGAGGAGTGAGACGAGTGATGATGTCGCCATAGAAGATATTCAAGAGGCTCAACCATGTGAGTCAAACAAACTTATCTAAGAAGATAGTCTGCAAAAGGCGGAAGATTTCCTCCACGAATTAAAGAAAAAAGACAAGATGTAAAGTTTATCTCTACAACAAAAGTCATTATCAACAGTAAATACATTGTTGACCAATAGTAGATAAACTATTACTGTACATAAGGGACCCATTGATAAGGGACCCACAATTACTATTCGTAGATTCCTTTTCTTTCTATAAATAAGTTTAGTTTTAGTTTATGAGGCTAGGTTTTAGAAACCGGACACCGCTCTCTACTTTCTCTCTTGTAAATCACTCTCAGTTTGTAAAGTGTTCAGTTGACCGGAGTTCTCGCCGGAAGTAAATAACTTGTGGATAGTTCTCTCATAGGCCCTGGTGTTGGCCATAGTTACAAGGTACTTTAATTCTTCCTCCTTTTTATCTTTTCTCTTTCTCCGATCTAAAGTCGTGACTATGTCCGGCTAAAAGATTCATATCTATGTCGAATATCTTACTTCTCTTTTATATCTACCATGAAATATCTAGACTTTATCAAAAAAATAATAATTTATATATGGTTTCTTGAATTGGTTCTGAGATGGTGGTACAATCAGATTTGATACAACACGTTATTGGCTTTGTCTTTATGACTCCGTCTAGCTAACCGTGGTTCTAAGCCCGTTAATAAGTGAAAAGGGCGCTCTATACTAGATTAGAACTGCTAGACACATGGGCTAAATAACAATACGTATTTGAATCTTGACAGGCCCTTTGCACGGGCAAAAAGGATTATATCCTTCCATACAGTCATACAACTATATAAAATTTGTATATATTTCGATTCGGATATATTCTTTGAATTTGGATGTTGACAAGCTAGATTAAAGATGACCGCGCGAACTACCGCCCGTCTTCTGAGATCCTGCAAGTTGGTATCATAGCCTAGGAACTTTCATGGTAAGTATAAGATTGATGTGAAGTATACAACATAGATATGTTCTTTTATTCATGGATCTTGGAGAAATGAGTACTAAAAGTACTAGATTGGAAGAGGTAGATATACCTCAAAACCTTGACTTATTAAACAAATGGACTATTCCAAAAATTGATATTAAAACCATTTATGATTATGGTTGGTTTAATAAAATTTTGCATAAACAGTTGATTAAAACTATTGAACAATCTTTGGCATTAAATTCGTCTGAACAAACTATTCATTTGTTAAAAAAAATGAGATATCAACTTATATAAACTTCAGTATAATTTCTTACATATTGGCATGGTTCAAATTGCTTTTAAGCCTTTGACCCTTAAAGGGTTACCTGAGACATTTTAAGTTGCTCTACGTGATGCTAGAAATTTAAATTTTAGACAATCTTTGATGGGTTCAATCGAATCTACTGTGGCTTATGGTCGGTTTATTTAAATACTCGGCGAATTTGCGATTATCTCTAATTGATGCTAATATTCTTGATGCTTTAACTTTAAATGTTAAAACACATGGTTATAATTATGAACTTGGATCTGAATTAATTTGCTTGTCTTATAGAATTTATTTCAAATTACTTTCTCCATTAAATCTAAGATGTAAGTTATACGATACATCTGATCAAACTATTTTAGTAGAAACTAATTTTGCTATATCTAAGGTCACTACTAGACGACCTATAAAATAGGAAGAAATTAATTTTCCAACTACCTGGACTTTGGATTCAGTTATTTCTCCAAATCAGATGGCGAATGCAGTCACTAATTCTGAGTATTCTCATATTACTCAGAATCCTGATGGTAGGATTTGTATGCAGTTTCATAACATTCCTTATAGTAGACATTCATTTTCTTCTGATAGAAGATTTCCTGGTATTCATCATATTTCCCCCATTGATCATGTGTATGGCCCGGCTCGTAGCCGTGCTGCTTCTTTACATACTATACCTTCGATTATATCTGCGAATCAATATGATAGACTTGTTAATAAAATAAAAATTAATCCTTGTCTTAATATTGTTCACGCAAATGATATTGCTTCTGATATTTCAGATAAGGATATTCCTTCTCAAACCGAAATGGATTTTGATCTTAATAATACTTGATGATGGATGTACATCAAATAGATTTTAGCCCATGTTCTCTGGCAACAAAGTACATTCTGAATGAATTTTTAAGTGATAAATGGAACCAGTTTAATACTTGGTTTATTGACACTTATAGTGCCAATGACTTGAATAATATTTCTCAAGAGTTTTATGAAACTTGTGCTTTACATAATCAAATTATGTATTTTGTACCATGGTTTATAACCACTTATTTACCTTTATTCATCAACGTTCTTGAACGATTTTATAAAGATGGGCGGTAATATTATCAAAGTTGTTTACTCCATTCATCATCATTTGTTTTACCTAATAAAGCGGTATAACTTTCTTGCCTTTCAAATATTTGTTGAAGAGGATGTTGCAGCAGTCAGCATCAATGAAACTAATAATTTGATTTCTCAAAATAATTATTTGGGACTTTATGTTAAAGTTTTGGGTGAACATATTGGTTCTCTTGATAAAAAATTAGATGAATTGACTGCTTTGATAATTCAAATAAAAATGATGTAACAACTTTTACTAAAGCTTCTACCCCTGAAACTAATGTAGAAGCACAGACCATGGCTACCCCTATGCAAAGGCCTCTTGAGATTTCAGAATTTAAATTCAAATCAATTTATGATTTTGAAGAACTCCTTGATAAAAAATTTACGAATTCAGTGCAAAACCTATGGATTTGTTAGAAAATTTTGTTGATGAAATGGAAAACACTTTTGATTTTAAAAATCACGTTTCGTTAGAATTTAATAAACTTCGTGGTTATCCCAAGAAGAATAGTGGTAATACTAAATTTGCTCATAAACCTAGCATGCAAACATATTATTATTCTAGGCCAACTCCTCAAGATGTGCTTATAGAGGAACGAGACTGGAATCTGACTAATACCTCTTATAGTGGGTCTGAAATTTATGAATGGAATCTTGATGGGCTGGTGATAGACAACTTACTACTCTTGTTCTTAGAATTCTTATGTATGCAACTATCTGTAAAAATGTTAAAAACACAGATAAAAATATTTGGAAAATGATTATTGCAGGTTTTACTGGCCAACTAAGAGGTTGGTGGGATAATTATATAAACCTTGAGCAAAAGGCTGTTGTGATTAATGCTACTTCAAGTGGTGAAGGGGTTGATAACTTGGGCATGACTCTAGTTGCAAATAGAGAAGACGTCATTTATACCTTAGTCTTAACCATTTTAGAACATTTTAATGGTAGATTTACCAATCAGTTCGAAACTGTTCGTACCCTGTTAAATGGTCTCTGTTGTAGAACCTTGGGAGAATTCAGGTGGTATAAAGATACTTATATGAGTAGGGTGATGGAATTACCCGAAAATAGTTATGAGCATTGGAAAGCTAAGTTAATAGATGACCTTCCCCTATTATTTGCAGAAAGGGTTAAAAAAATGCTTAGAAATAAGCGTGGTGAAATTCCTTATAAGGATTATACTTACGGTCGGCTGATAGGCGTTTGCACTCAAGAAGGAATAAATTTGTGCAATGAATTAAAGTTATCTAGACAACTTAAGATAGATAAGCTTAGAGAAAAATCTCAGCTAGGAGACTTTTGTGCCCAGTTTGGTTTACCTAATACTTCGGCTAATATCAAAAAGACCAAACATAGAGATTCTAGAGGCTCCAATACCGATGAATCTTATAGGAAAAGAAGGACTAGACATAGACGTAGATCTAAGGAAGAACGGGACGATAGAAAAGCCTTTCGTAAGTATAATAGATTTACCAAGAATAGGTCTAAGCGGGAACTCGCCAAGATCAATTGCTATAAATGTGGAAATTTTGGACATATATCACCCAATTGTAAGCTTGAAAAGTTGAAAACCTTAGAACTTGATGAAGATGTTCATGATAAGGTTTATAGATTCTTATACACTTCTGGTTCAGAATATGATTACGCTTCTGATTCGGGTTCAGAAGAAGAGATTGATTTGTCTGATTTATCTAATAATAATTAGCATGTTAAACTTCGTGTTCAAACTCTACCTTGTTTGACTCTTGCTAACCCTGCTTGGCAGAAGATTATCGAGACTAATGCGTCTAACCATGGTTACGGTGGAATATTGAAACAAATTAATCCCCATCACAAAATAAAATATTTGATCGTATTTCATTTTGGGAAATGGAGCGAAGCCCAGAAAAAGTATGCTCTGATGGCACATGAAATGCGAACCATCGTTATATGTGTTTTGAAATTTCAAGATGATTTATACAATCAAAAGTTTTTGATAAAAGCGGCTCAATCTATAAAATATATGTTTAACAAAGACTTTAAACTTGATGCTTCATAATTAATTTTTCTATGTGGCGTGCCCATTAGCACCCTTTGATTTTGAAATTCAGTATAAAAAGGGAACTTATAACTCTTTTCTAGATTTCTTATCTAGAGAATATTTATCTTCGTAATGAGTTTTCTTTCTCCCTTCTACACTGAAAAAACCTTAGTTACTATATCAAAGGTAATTCCTCTCAATAGAGATGTACATGAATTAATTTTATGGAAAATTATAGATGATATGGTGATAGATCTCTTCTCTATTCATAATATCGATGAGATCATCGATTTTGACGGCGAAAATTATTATTACAATAATTACTATGATGCATTCGAATAAAATGAAGTGTGTTGTTTGTAGGATGGACCTCCTCGGGTAACCAAGGCTAGAGGAAGGGGAAGTTATGCCAGAGGAAGGGGAAGATCATCCCCAGGATCGTCAGACGGATCCTTTTCTTCTAGCTCCCCAATTATACAAAGAGGAGGGATGAGCTTGATAAATCTGAAGACCTCTCAAAACGAGGATTCTTCTTCAATACATCTGGAAGATATTCCAGAGAATAATCCATTATACGCACAATTATAGGTGTATTTATCTCAAAAGCAAAGTGATACCTTTGCATCTGGCATACTGTTGGGCGTGAGCCTCAACCAATGTAGCTTTTTCGACCTACATTGGGCTCTGTCAATGTTGCCTAAGTGATGCACGCAAATGTCTAGCCTTGTGTACGGGCATTGACACATATCGCTTAACAGATGTGCGGAGGGACCTGCCCTTATGCGCGGCCATCGGCCGATGTCGCTTGATAGTTGTGTGAAGGGGTCCATCGATGTTGCTTGGGTGATGCACGTGAAGTGCGCCATTGTGCGCGGGCCTGAGTTGATATGCGTAAGGGTCCATTATTGTTGCTTGGTTGATGCGTGTAGGGGCGTGTTATTATGCTTGGGCCTAGGTCGATGTGCCCAGCTGTCACCGATGTTGTTTGGGTGATGCGCGCAGGATCTGCCATTGTCACATGGTCAATGCGCACAAGCACATAGATAAATTTCATGGGCCTCGACCAATATCACTTGATTGATGTGTGTAGTGGTTAACTTATATCATGCATGGTTAATGCATTGTGCACGGACCCAACTAATGTTGCTTGTATGACGTGCATAAAGGCATGCCATTTTGTGCAGGCTTCGACCAAACTTAAAGATTTAACACCATTTTAATACTTAAATATTATTATTTCAGTAGGTTTATATTTAAAAATAAATCAAAAAAACGTTTGAAAATTACAACAAATTATATGGTCTCTTCATGTTTAAATTTTAATAAATAACGTTTGTGAATTTAATTTATATTTTTTTAATCCTTCAACTTTTACCAGTCTAAAATAATAGTATATATTGAAAAGAAGAAAAAAAAGAGTCCTATAAAATTCAAATTACCTTACCCTTTATCCTAATTACCCTAAAAATCTGCGAACTAATATTTCCTAAAAATCGTTCTCCCATTTTCTTTTTTCCCTCACCATGTTGCACGGGGTTTTCTCTTTTTTCCCACATCACACGATTTTTTTTGTTTTTTCCTCTTTCTTTCTCTTTTTTTCTTTTCGTTTGTTTCTTGTTTTATTATTTATTTCTTTTATTTTCTTCCTTTATCTCACCCAAAAAATTCTCAACTAAATTTCATTCTCCACTCTCTCACGTTCCCTTTAATAAGCACTAGACTCACACCCACAAAAAATTATAAAAAAACATCTGCATAAAAAAGAAAAAAGAAGACAGAGAAAAAAGGGCAGAAAAAGCAAAGCGAAGAAAATTAGTGAGTTTTCTTTTGTGAATTAAGTCTAGAGTTCGAGGTTTTGTTCACGGTTTTGGATTCGTGGCTCTTTAAAGTTAATATATAGTTATTAACTTTTTGAAATCAGTAGATCGTAGCAGTTGCTTTTGTGGTAAATCAATTTTCATGAAGAGGAGACTCTACATTCTCGCATGATTTAAATGGAATACTTACGCAAAAGTTTGATTCCAACAATATGAAGTTCTTCGAATTGCATATTATTATTATTATTACTATTATTATGTAATATCAGTTTTTGGTGTATGTTGGGAATTATTTTGAGAATTTACGAATGCTTAGGAGAACGTAGCTAGAGACGTTTCTTGCTAAAAAAAAAATAAAAAAAATAAAAGATGTATTATACATTTTATTTATTTATTTATTATTATTATTATTATTATAGTAATAGCAATAGTAATAATAATAATAATAATAATAATAGTAATAATAATAATAATAATAATAATAATAATAATAATAATAATAATAATAATAATATCAATTTCACGACTCAAAATCACAAGTCGTGATGACACCTATGTTCTGAACAGATAGGTAAACCAACCGCATACCTTTATCAATTCAATATTTATAGTAGAAAGATAAACGAAAACATAATATCCAAACACTAAGTCATTTACAAGTATTAAATGCGGAAATCTAAAATACCACCCCAAGATTTAGTGTCATAAGTACAAAAGCTTATAAACTACGATACAAGTCAGGAACTAAATGACAGACTTAGACGTGAGGAATATCTTGTCTAAATACTAAAATAAAATGATAACTGAAGACATAGAGGGAGGTGTGGGCCACAGAACAACTAAGTAGCTCACCACAACTCCAAGATAATTCAAAACTCATCTCTGAAAGCTCCACGAAATGAGCTCGAAATTGAAATCCAATCTGCACCACAAAAGAGTACAACAAGTGTGATATGAGTACAAAACCACGTGTACCCAGTATATCTCATAGACCGAGAATGAAGAAGTAGTGATGGAGTATATAAAAAAATAATTCTTTAATTCTACAAGTTCATATTGTATTTATCAACCAAGTTTTCATCAATAGGGACAATCAAATTTCGCATAATGTCTAACCACAAAGATAAGCACTTAATCAACAAGAAGGAGGGATGTAATGAGATGCATTGCAATGTGACACCATGAAATTATATGTCTCAGATGCCAAGTACTCTCTCAACCGTATATACATGATACTCCTCGAAAATACATCGAGAGTTCATGACCCATGGGGGACTTGCGAGGTCCATATACGGACACGGATGATCTCCACGTGCGGATGATATCAATGCACTATCATAAAATCAAATAATTTTTGCACGAAAGATCTCCACGTGCCCAAATTATAATCTTAATATCTCACCATCCCAGCACGGACGATCTCCACGTGCCCAACTTATACTGAATCTCATGTCAATGCATGTGCACAATATGATATCAATGAAAAGGGATGATGATGCATCTCAATCAATCAAATATCATTATGATATGTAATCACCTAAGTTATCACCAACATATAGATTCAATAAAGAAAATAATCACACATAAGGAATCAAGTCAATAATATATCAACTAATGTCGATATGTTTTGGCATTCTCGTATTACAATCTGCAATCTATAGTAATAAAATTTTCCTGTATAACACCGGTACTCATACCAATGCCTGTCACACCACTGGTACGAGACTCCTATCTTTCACTCTTACCCATTGTCTATTCCATTTTTAATCTTTGATTAGAACACGTCCTCAACGAAGTCTAAAAAGTCTTAACATACCTTGAATACCAAATACGTGTCAAGAATCCTTAAGATCAAGCATTCCCCTTTCACAAAGCTTTAAGTGTTCACAACCTATCAAATATGCATTATTCATAAGGAAGCAAATCTCTAGACCCACTATATGTCTAGCCTAGATCCAAAAATTCATCCTAATCTATAATTTAATTAATAAAACATGGTGTCAATTAACATGTAAAATCTCATATTCCTAAATTTAAAGTCTAAGGTTAAGTCTCAACTCCTCCAAATATCATAAATCTAATGATTTTCGTATAATATAATACACCTAATATTTAATTAGGTATACTTATATATCAAAACTTGAATTGTAATAATTATAGAAAAAGTCCAAAGTAGAAACTAAGTTACGAATGATCACGCCAATTCACTGGAACAACAATTGCAGAAACTCAACTTACCCACCCATTGCCTCTAATCATTAGGCAATCATCACATAGTACTATAGTAGTGGAAACCAAGAAATTTCCCCCCACAAACTTCCTAAATAAGGACAAAAAAAAAATGTTACCTAGTTCCATAACCCTACTCATATAAGTATCTTTATACCACCTGAATTATCCCAAGGTTCTACATCGTAGACTGTTTAACAGAGTACGAACCGTTTCAAACTGGGTAAATCTACCATTAAAATGTTCTAAAATAGTCAAAACTAAGGTATAAACGGCGTCTTCTCTATTAGCAACAAGAGTCATACCTAGGTTATCAACACCTTCACTACTAGAAGTAGCATTAATAACAGCAACCTTTTGTTCAAAAGTCATGTAATTATTTGAATTATCAAAGCAGTCAATTCATCTAATTTTTTATCAAAATTACATGACTTTTGAACAAAAGGCTGCTATGATTAATGCTACTTCAAGTGGTGAAGGGGTTGATAACTTGGGCATGACTCTAGTTGCAAATAGAGCAGACGCCGTTTATACCTTAGTCTTAACCGTTTTAGAACATTTTATTGGTAGATTTACCAATCAGTTTGAAACTGTTCGTACTATGTTAAACGGTCTACACTGTAGAACCTTGGGAGAATTCAGGTGGTATAAAGATACTTGTATGAGTACGGTGATAGAGTTACTCGAAAACAGTTATGAGCATTGGAAAGCTAAGTTCATAGATGGCCTTCCCCCACTATTTGTAGAAAGGGTTAAAAAAATGCTTAGAAATGAGCGTGGTGAAATTCCTTATAAGGATTATACTTACGGTCAGCTGATAGGCGTTTGCACTCAAGAAGGGATAAATTTGAGCAATGAATTAAAGTTATCTAGATAGCTTAAGATAGATAAGTTTAGAGAAAAATCTCAGCTAGGAGACTTTTGTGCCCATTTTGGTTTACCTAATACTTAGGCTAATAGCAAGAAGACCAAACATAGAGATTCTAGAGGCTCCAATCCCAATGAACCTTATAGGAAAAGAAGGTCTAGATATAGATGTAGATCTAAGGAAGAACGGGATGATAGAAAAGCCTTTCGTAAGTCTAATAGATTTAGCAAGAATAGGTCTAAGCGGGAACTCGCCAAGATCAAATGCTATAAATGTGGAAATATTGGACATATAGCACCCAATTGCAATGAAAAGTTAAAAACCTTAGAACTTGATGAAGAGGTTCATGATAAAGTTTATAGTTTCTTATACACTTCTGGTTCAGAATCTGATTATGCTTCTGATTTGGGTTTAGAAGAAGAGATTGATTTGTCTGATTTATCTGATAATAATCAGCATGTTAATATGAATGCCTGCAATACTTGTCAAGGTGATATTTGTTCCTGTGAAAATGATGAATTTTATAAATTGCAATCTCAATTTGAAGATTTGAATATCAACACTATTACTTCTGATAATGTCATAGAACTTCTGAGAGAAGTTACTGATAATAATCTTCATGAAAAAATTATTCAATTAGCTGTTAATAATAATGCTAGTTCTTCAAAAAAATCAGAAAAAAGAGAATGATTTTGAATATGAATATTCTGCTCCTTATTCTTTGTCTGAAATTAATAACAGACTTAATAAACAAACTATTTCTACAAGAGATTCTTCTTTTGATGATTTGGAAAATGAAATTGAAAATTTGGAAAATGAGATTAAATCTATTAAACAAAATCAAATGATTTGTGATCATTGTCTTACTCAGATCGAAACTGTTAATAACAAAGGGAAAAATATTGCTGAAGAAAATACTCTTGCAAAACCTTTTAATCTTGATCCTAGACAAGACATGTTTCTAGGAATGATGCAAATTGTTACTGCTCATAAATCGTATGTTAAATGCACCATATTGATTGATAATCATTTTTCCATAACTAATGTTGCTATGATTGATAGTGGAGCCGATGTTAGTTGTATTAAAGGTCTTGTACGTACTAAATATTTTGAAAAAACAACTCATATGGTTAAATCTACTTCTGGACATGCTTTAGATATAAAGTATAAATTGCCTAATACTCGCATTTGCCAAAATAAAGTTTGCATTCCGCATTTCTTTTTCTTGGTTAAAAATCAGTTATACCCTCCAATTATACTTGGAGCACCTTTTATAAATGCTATTTATCCGTTTACTAGCATAAATGCTAAAGGTTTTTCTGCTACTTATGAAGACCATAATATTAGTTATACTTTTATCACAGACCCGATTTCTCGTGATATTAATGCTTTAATTGATATGAAGCAAAAGCATGTTGATTCTCTACAACTTGATTTGTTTAGTATGAATATATTTAATACTTTGAAATCCACCAAAGTACAAGAAAAAAATTAAATTGATTTCTAAACAAATTGCTATTGATATTTTTGTTGATCATCCTAGTGCTTTTTGGAATTGGAAAAAGCATATTGTTACTCTTCCTTATGAAGATGATTTCTCTGAGAATAATATTCCTACAAAATCTCGTCCTTCTCAGATGAACACCGAATTGGTAGAATTCTGCAAAAAGGAAATTGATAATTTGTTACAAAAGGGTTTGATAAAACCTTCGAAATCACCTTGGTCTTGTACTGTATTTTATGTTAACAATGCTGCTGAAAGGGAACGAGCTGTCCCCATGTTGGTTATCAATTATAAACCTTCAAATAAATTTTTAAAATGGATTAGGTATCCTATTCCAAATAAAAGAGATTTATTGTCTAGATTATATGATGTCAATATATTTTCAAAATTTGATTAAAAATTAAGTTATTGGCAGATTCAAATATTTAAAGAGCATTCTTATAGAACAACTTTTAATGTCCCATTTGGACAGTATGAATGGAATGTTATGCCGTTCGGTTTAAAAAATGCTCCATCTGAATTCCAGAAAATTATGAATGATATTTTCAACCCATATTTGGATTTCATCATTGTTTATATTGATGATATTTTGGTATACTCAAAGACTCTTGAAATGCATATCAAACATTTGGACATTTTCAAGTAAATAGTTATACAAAATGGTTTGGTAATTTCTAAACCAAAAAGGAGTTTATTTCAAACAGATGCTCAATTTCTAGGACATCATATTTGTCAAGGGAAAGTCACTCCGATCCAAAGGGCAATAGACCTTGCCTCAAAATTTCCTGATGTTATTACAGAACGAACTCAATTGCAAAGATTTTTAGGAAGTTTGAATTATATATCTCCCTTTTATAAAAATTTATCTCGTGATTTGGCCCCTTTATATGACAGGCTAAAAAAGGATCATAAATCACCCTGGACTGATGTCATACTACTTTGGTAAAAAATATTAAACTTCATCATCAAACTCTACCTTGTTCGACTCTTGCTAACCCTGATTGGCAGAAGATTATCAAGACTGATGCGTCTAACCTTGGTTATGGTGGAATATTGAAACAAATTAATCTCCATGACAAAATCAAATATTTGATCAGATTTCATTCTGGGAACTGGAAAGAAGCCCAGAAAAAGTATGCTACGGTGGCACATGAAAATGCGAACCATCGTTAAATGCATTTTGAAATTCCAAGACGATTTATACAATCAAAGTTTTTGATAAAAAGTTACACTCAACCTGTAAAATATATGTTTAACAAAGACTTTAAACATGATGCATCAAAATTAATTTTTGCTAGGTGGCAGGCCCAGTTAGCACCCTTTGATTTTGAAATTCAGTATAAAAAGGGAAGTGATAACTCTCTTCCAGATTTCTTATCTAGAGAATATTTATCTTAGTAATGAGTTTTCTTTCTCCCTTCTTCACTGAAAAAACCTTAGTTACTATATTAAAGGTAATTCCTCTCAATAGAGATGTACATGAATTAATTTTATGGAAAATTATAGATGATATGGTGATAGATCTCTTCTCTATTCATAATATCGACAAGATCATCGATTTTGACTGCGAAAATTATTATCTAATAATTACTATGATGCATTCGAATAAAACGAAGTGTTTTGTTTGTAAGATGGACCCTTCTTGGGTAACCAAGGCCAGAGGAAGGGGAAGATCATCCCCAGGATCGTCAGACAGATCCTCTTTTTCTAGCTCCCCAATTATACAAAGAGGAGGGATAAGCATGATAAATCTGAATATCTCTCAAAAGGAGGCTTCTTCTTCAATACATCTAGAAGATATTCCTGAGAACAATCCATTATACGCACAACTACAGGCGTATTTATCTCAAAAGCAAAGTGATACCTTTGCATCTATAGCAAAAGAAGATGTTGATGATATCAAATCTTATGAAAAAATTGTCAAAGAAAGAAATGATATTTCTTTTGGAAAATTATGATATTCAGCGAAAAGAAGAGCCCTAGATGATATTCCAGCGATATTTGGTTAACAGATAATATTTTTTTGGGTGAGTCAAACAAAAACCGATCTTATTATGAGACAATTCTGATAAGCATCGGTAGTGCTGAATTTCAGCACTTTTCAGGATATAACACCAGTCAGAATGTTTATAACTTCTCCAAAATGATAATCAAACAGATTATATCTGTTGAAGATTGGGGTATCTCCATAAAGAAGGAAAGACAAATCAGCCTAAATAAAGTCTCTATGAATTTTACATATTGGGACTATATTCATGCTTTTGATAAAGTTCTCATCTACAATAATGAGAGATATAAGCATGCATGGTTTATAAAAATTTGTTCGAAGATATTTGCAGAACCAATCCCTAACTGGTTTCTAAACTGGTGGTCATATCACGGTCCAACAATCAAAATTTTACCGGATCCATTTCTTAAGTTGTACAAAGAATGGGTTAAAGTTTCACCAGATCTTAACGAATTATATCACACATATCATATTTGTTACATTGAAAAAATTGAACAAATATACTTTTTCATTGAATTTTCTATTCCTTGGATTGATAAATGGAATCTAGAAGTGGGTTTCACCGAGGAGAAAATTCCTTGTTTATATAGGATCTTTTATAATAATTTCTTGGACAAATTGATGAAAAGATATCCCAAAACCAAGTCTCTATATGGACAAGAACTGTTGGATCTTATTGAAAAAAGGATCCAAGAATATTGTATTATCCCTCAGAAGGGAATCATCCAAGATAGCTCGGTTAAACATATTGCCCGAAAAATCTCTATCCAAGATGGGAATAAAGAAGAGATGATTAATAATTATCTCGAAGAAGTTAGGAAAAATATACTTCTCAATATAACTCAATACGAGAAATCAAACACGTCCATGAGGAGTGAGACGAGTGATGATGTCGCCATAGAAGATATTCAAGAGGCTCAACCATGTGAGTCAAACAAACTTATCTCAGAAGATAGTCTGCAAAAGGCGGAAGATTTCCTCCACGAATTAAAGAAAAAAGACAAGATGTAAAGTTTATCTCTACAACAAAAGTCATTATCAACAGTAAATACATTGTTGACCAATAGTAGATAAACTATTACTGTACATAGGGGACCCATTGATAAGGGACCCACAATTACTATTCGTAGATTCCTTTTCTTTCTATAAATAAGTTTAGTTTTAGTTTATGAGGCTAGGTTTTAGAAACCGGACACCTCTCTCTACTTTCTCTCTTGTAAATCACTCTCAGTTTGTAAAGTGTTCAGTTGACCGGAGTTCTCGCCGGAAGTAAATAACTTGTGGATAGTTCTCTCATAGGCCCTGGTGTTGGCCATAGTTACAAGGTACTTTAATTCTTCCTCCTTTTTATCTTTTCTCTTTCTCCGATCTAAAGTCGTGACTATGTCCGGCTAAAAGATTCATATCTATGTCGAATATCTTACTTCTCTTTTATATCTACCATGAAATATCTAGACTTTATCAAAAAAAAATAATTTATATATGGTTTCTTGAATTGGTTCTAAGATGGTGGTACACTCAGATTTGATACAACACGTTATTGGCTTTGTCTTTATGACTCCGTCTAGCTAGCCGTGGTTCTAAGCCCGTTAATAAGTGAAAAGGGCGCTCTATACTAGATTAGAACTGCTAGACACATGGGCTAAATAACAATACGTATTTGAATCTTGACAGGCCCTTTGCACGGGCAAAAAGGATTATATCCTTCCATACAGTCATACAACTATATAAAATTTGTATATATTTCGATTCGGATATATTCTTTGAATTTGGATGTTGACAAGCTAGATTAAAGATGACCGCGCGAACTCTCGCGTCTTCTGAGATCCTGCAAGTTGGTATCATAGCCTAGGAACTTTCATGGTAAGTATAAGATTGATGTGAAGTATACAACATAGATATGTTCTTTTATTCATGGATCTTGGAGAAATGAGTACTAAAAGTACTAGATTGGAAGAGGTAGATATACCTCAAAACCTTGACTTATTAAACAAATGGACTATTCCAAAAATTGATATTAAAACCATTTATGATTATGGTTGGTTTGATAAAATTTTGCATAAACAGTTGATTAAAACTATTGAACAATCTTTGGCATTAAATTCGTCTGAACAAACTATTCATTTGTTAAAAAAAATGAGATATCAACTTATATAAACTTCAGTATAATTTCTTACATATTGGCATGGTTCAAATTGCTTTTAAGCCTTTGACCCTTAAAGGGTTACCTGAGACATTTTAAGTTGCTCTACGTGATGCTAGAAATTTAAATTTTAGACAATCTTTGATGGGTTCAATCGAATCTACTGTGGCTTATGGTCCAGTTTATTTAAATACTCAGCCGAATTTGCAGTTATCTCTAATTGATGCTAATATTCTTGATGCTTTAACTTTAAATGTTAAAACACATGGTTATAATTATGCACTTGGATCTGAATTAATTTACTTGTCTTATAGAATTTATTTCAAATTACTTTCTCCATTAAATCTAAGATGTAAGTTATACGATACATCTGATCAAACTATTTTAGTAGAAACTAATTTTGCTATATCTAAGGTCACTACTAGACGACCTATAAAATAGGAAGAAATTAATTTTCCAACTACCTGGACTTTGGATTCAGTTATTTCTCCAAATCAGATGGCGAATGCAGTCACTAATTCTGAGTATTCTCATATTACTCAGAATCCTGATGGTAGGATTTGTATGCAGTTTCATAACATTCCTTATAGTAGACATTCATTTTCTTCTGATAGAAGATTTCCTGGTATTCATCATATTTCCCCCATTGATCATGTGTATGGCCCGGCTCGTAGCCGTGCTGCTTCTTTACATACTATACCTTCGATTATATCTGCGAATCAATATGATAGACTTGTTAATAAAATAAAAATTAATCCTTGTCTTAATATTGTTCACGCAAATGATATTGCTTCTGATATTTCAGATAAGGATATTCCTTCTCAAACCGAAATGGATTTTGATCTTAATAATACTTGATGATGGATGTACATCAAATAGATTTTAGCCCATGTTCTCTGGCAACAAAGTACATTCTGAATGAATTTTTAAGTGATAAATGGAACCAGTTTAATACTTGGTTTATTGACACTTATAGTGCCAATGACTTGAATAATATTTCTCAAGAGTTTTATGAAACTTGTGCTTTACATAATCAAATTATGTATTTTGTACCATGGTTTATAACCACTTATTTACCTTTATTCATCAACGTTCTTGAACGATTTTATAAAGATGGAACTGGTAATATTATCAAAGTTGTTTACTCCATTCAGTCATCATTTGTTTTACCTAATAAAACTGGTATAACTTTTACTGCCTTTCAAATATTTGTTGAAGAGGATGTTGCAGCAGTCAGCATCAATGAAACTAATAATTTGATTTCTCAAAATAATTATTTGGGACTTTATGTTAAAGTTTTGGGTGAACATATTGGTTCTCTTGATAAAAAATTAGATGAATTGACTGCTTTGATAATTCAAATAAAAATGATGTAACAACTTTTACTAAAGCTTCTACCCCTGAAACTAATGTAGAAGCACAGACCATGGCTACCCCTATGCAAAGGCCTCTTGAGATTTCGGAATTTAAATTCAAATCAATTTATGATTTTGAAGAACTCCTTGATAAAAAATTTTCTGAATTCAGTGCAAAACCTATGGATTTGTTAGAAAATTTTGTTGATGAAATGGAAAACACTTTTGATTTTAAAAATCACGTTTCGTTAGAATTTAATAAACTTCGTGGTTATCCCAAGAAGAATAGTGGTAATACTAAATTTGCTCGTAAACCTAGCATGCAAACATATTATTATTCTAGGCCAACTCCTCAAGATGTGCTTATAGAGGAACGAGACTGGAATCTGACTAATACCTCTTATAGTGGGTCTGAAATTTATGAATGGAATCTTGATGGGCTGACTGATAGACAACTTACTACTCTTGTTCTTAGAATTCTTATGTATGCAACTATCTGTAAAAATGTTAAAAACACAGATAAAAATATTTGGAAAATGATTATTGCAGGTTTTACTGGCCAACTAAGAGGTTGGTGGGATAATTATATAAACCTTGAGCAAAAGGCTGTTGTGATTAATGCTACTTCAAGTGGTGAAGGGGTTGATAACTTGGGCATGACTCTAGTTGCAAATAGAGAAGACGTCATTTATACCTTAGTCTTAACCATTTTAGAACATTTTAATGGTAGATTTACCAATCAGTTTGAAACTGTTCGTACCCTGTTAAACGGTCTACGCTGTAGAACCTTGGGAGAATTCAGGTGGTATAAAGATACTTATATGAGTAGGGTGATGGAATTACCCGAAAATAGTTATGAGCATTGGAAAGCTAAGTTAATAGATGACCTTCCCCTATTATTTGCAGAAAGGGTTAAAAAAATGCTTAGAAATAAGCGTGGTGAAATTCCTTATAAGGATTATACTTACGGTCGGCTGATAGGCGTTTGCACTCAAGAAGGAATAAATTTGTGCAATGAATTAAAGTTATCTAGACAACTTAAGATAGATAAGCTTAGAGAAAAATCTCAGCTAGGAGACTTTTGTGCCCAGTTTGGTTTACCTAATACTTCGGCTAATATCAAAAAGACCAAACATAGAGATTCTAGAGGCTCCAATACCGATGAATCTTATAGGAAAGAAGGACTAGACATAGACGTAGATCTAAGGAAGAACGGGACGATAGAAAAGCCTTTCGTAAGTATAATAGATTTACCAAGAATAGGTCTAAGCGGGAACTCGCCAAGATCAATTGCTATAAATGTGGAAATTTTGGACATATATCACCCAATTGTAAGCTTGAAAAGTTGAAAACCTTAGAACTTGATGAAGATGTTCATGATAAGGTTTATAGATTCTTATACATACAGTTCGAGAATATGATTATGCTTCTGATTCGGGTTCAGAAGAAGAGATTGATTTGTCTGATTTATCTAATAATAATTAGCATGTTAAACTTCGTGTTCAAACTCTACCTTGTTTGACTCTTGCTAACCCTGCTTGGCAGAAGATTATCGAGACTAATGCGTCTAACCGTGGTTACGGTGGAATATTGAAACAAATTAATCCCCATCACAAAATAAAATATTTGATCGTATTTCATTTTGGGAAATGGAGCGAAGCCTAGAAAAAGTATGCTCTGATGGCACATGAAATGCGAACCATCGTTATATGTGTTTTGAAATTTCAAGATGATTTATACAATCAAAAGTTTTTGATAAAAACTGACGCTCAATCTATAAAATATATGTTTAACAAAGACTTTAAACTTGATGCTTCATAATTAATTTTTTCTATGTGGCAGGCCCAGTTAGCACCCTTTGATTTTGAAATTCAGTATAAAAAGGGAACTTATAACTCTTTTCTAGATTTCTTATCTAGAGAATATTTATCTTCGTAATGAGTTTTCTTTCTCCCTTCTACACTGAAAAAACCTTAGTTACTATATCAAAGGTAATTCCTCTCAATAGAGATGTACATGAATTAATTTTATGGAAAATTATAGATGATATGGTGATAGATCTCTTCTCTATTCATAATATCGATGAGATCATCGATTTTGACGGTGAAAATTATTATTACAATAATTACTATGATGCATTCGAATAAAATGAAGTGTGTTGTTTGTAGGATGGACCTCCTCCGGTAACCAAGGCCAGAGGAAGGGGAAGTTATGCCAGAGGAAGGGGAAGATCATCCCCAGGATCGTCAGACGGATCCTTTTCTTCTAGCTCCCCAATTATACAAAGAGGAGGGATGAACTTGATAAATCTGAAGACCTCTCAAAACGAGGATTCTTCTTCAATACATCTGGAAGATATTCCAGAGAATAATCCATAATACGCACAATTATAGGTGTATTTATCTCAAAAGCAAAGTGATACCTTTGCATCTATAGCAAAAGAAGATGTTGATGATATCAAATCTTATGAAAATCTGTCAAAGAAAGAAAAGATATTTCTTTTGGAAAATTCTTATATTCAGCGAAAAGAAGAGCCCTGGAAGATATTCCAGCGATATTTAGTTAACGGATTGTATTTCCCGGGTGAGTCATACAAAAACCGATCTTATTATGAGACAATTCTGATAAGCATCGGTAGTGCTGAATTTCTGCACTTTTCAGGATATAACACCAGTCAGAATGTTTATAACTTCTCCAAAATTATAATCAAACAGATTATATCTATTGAAGATTGGGGTATCTCCACAATGAAGGAAAGGCAGATCAGCCTAAATAAAGTCTCTTTGAATTTTACGTATTGGGACTATATTCATGCTTTTGATAAAGTTCTCATCTACAATAATAAGAGACATAAGCATACGTGGTTTATAAAAATTTGTGTGAAGATATTTGCAGAACCAATCCCTAATTGGTTTCTAAACTGGTGGTCATATCACGGTCCAATGATCAAAAATTTACCGGATCCATTTCTTAAGTTATACAAAGAATGCGTTAAAGTTTCACTGGATCTTAACGAATTACACTTCTAGAATTTTGGTCTATAGCAACAGTTTCATATGTGTTGCAATAGGACCTAAAACCATTGCCATAGCACTACAACAACAGTTTGTCAACCGTCTCATCTGCTCGCGTTACTATAACTCCATTGTAACAGTTAATGTAATGATTTCTGAAAGCTTCGTTATAGGTACCTCTATTGCAACAGTTTTCCTTCCATCTATAGGCACTAGAATATTACGACAGTTGTAATGGTTAACAATTGTTGCATTAGGGGTTGTGGTAACGATTAGCAACCGTTGCAATAGAGTATGTTGCAATAGGTTGTTCTTATTGCAACACTTATTTAAATATTATGGCAACAATTTTTATTGATATAGCAACAACTTTATTTTCTATTGCAACTAATCTATATGAATCTACAATTTTTCCCAACCTGTTGCAATAGTTCATGTTTCTTGAGCAGTATATATATTTAAAAATCAACAACAATTTATAAAAAAATTCTCTAAATCAAATCATGAAAGAAAATGACTAATTATATAATTGAATCATATATATAATTCGAAATATCCTAGTCACAATATCCATGAAGGTAAAATATATATACCAAAACACAAGTTTTCAATAGTTTGCACAAGTTCCATACTAATAGAAATTAAAACAAAAGATTGTAGGTTAACAAAAGTTTCAAATGTCAAGAAGCAAAAGAGCCGAGCTAAAGCAATAGGTTTCTACAACTTTCAATCAATTATATCAAGTAAGGTCTTCATCGATGCTTTCATCATCCCCTTGGTTATCTTCTCCACCTATAAAAGACCATAAATAAAAGTTTATTGAGAGCAAATTTGGAATAAAGATAGTTCAAATTTAAGTAATTAAATCATTTGTCTCAATCTACTCCACATCAGTGTAAGTGAAATAAGCAAACATTTAATTTGCTCAATTAATTGTCCATAAAGAAAAAAGGTAAAACCAAAGGAATGGAAGGTAAACTTAGCTAGATAAACCTCCTACTACACTTTTTGAGCATATGTAATGTGCCAAAAGTGCATTTCTTGCAATGTGTACTTTTTCCTTATGTCACCACATACTTTAATTTCAGTATGTTAGCAGAGGTTGGTGCATTATAGTAGCAGAAAATAATAAAAATAACCTACAGTTAGGCCAATTACTTAAAGTAAACTTTTGTTACTCAAACTATTTAACCATCTTCTTCCATTATGACATTTTTAAATTACACATAATATGGATGAGGTCCTTGTGCTGCCTTATTTTACCGTTTCACATACAATAAACAAGAATCCATGTAGTGCATCCAAAGCATAGGACTTGGTCACTTTGTTGTTACACATAATAATTGTAGCCTGCCTATTAGTCTTTAACACAGACCTTTTAGTATTTTTTTGCCTGCTGTAAAATGCAAGTTGTATTCAGTAACCTGAAATGGTTCTCAATTGAATTTTGAAGATGATCATTCCCACAGATTAAACAGGTAACATAGGAATTATTGCAAAATATACCTAGAAGAAAAAGAGACAACAATGCAGAATATCAATGGACACAAATTAGACAAGTTTATTTACTGTTACTGTCTTTACAACCAATCAAACATTCGCAAGTGAAGATATCACTTGTTATATAAGTAGGAGTTTTTATCCTCTTTCACCTAGTGCATTTAGCGTAATAGTATTCACTAGATAAGTTATGTACTAACAAAAAAGGCAAGGAAGTATACTTAGTTTTGTACACAATAAGCTCAGATTGGAACCCTTTTTCTTTTAGTGGGTGCAGGGTTGGTTGGGCAATACAAATGGCTCAAAAATTGGTAATCTGGCTTTGTATTGAAAGAGAGACACATTAAGAAAACACATGCAAGGGGAATACGTAATAAAATAAACACGACACCCAAATATAGCAACACTAGCAATGAACCAAAGTATACCACAATATCTGGAAAAAACAATTTTCAAGGGAAGAAATTTTAACAACCAAACAGGAAGGGACGGAACCTTCAGACTTTATTAAAACCCTTACAATTCAGCATGACTAGTCAAATTCAAGCCATGGAAGTTATCAAGGTCAACCAAAACAAAAAAATGACTAGTCCAAAATAGGCCTTCACTGACATGAAGAACCCATATTCCTCCTTAAAAGAAATCTAAGATAACATTGTGTGAGGATGCTCATCCAATATTTCGTAAGCAAAGAGACAGAACATTACTCCCTATGTCTATTCTAATGGCCGAGCATGACAAATTATTCAAAGGCATCATAAATCGCACACACACCAAGCACACAAGTTATAAGTATCCAAAACGTCATCCAGACTCCACTACATATAGGAAAATATTGGAGACATCATGCTTAAGTAGTAGCTACAACCTACGGGCAATGATCTACCATACTTAGAGAGCCTAGAACTGATTTTTTTCAAAAGAGTACATGTACAAATAGCTTAGATACACACACAAATGGTCTACAAACTAGCACTTACGACAACGGTTCATATGTGTCAGCAATAGGCCAGCCCTTTAGTGCTAAAGATTTATCGTTTCCAACCGTCCAACAATTTCACTAACAAATAAGAGCCATAATAATTTCACAATTTAAGATGGCACACTAATGAGAGAGCAATGATTCAAAGACTAACATTTTAACAACCAAAACAATTGGAAAAGGAAAAGAAGAGTCCAAGGTTCTCTTCCTACTTTACCCTAAATACTCAAAACAGGGGCCTGATAGAGATAAATATTTACACAAAAAGTGAGTAGAAAACTCAACATTCAACTGGAAAAGCTACAATTAAATTGGGATGAAAGAATTAAGTGAAGAAGAAGAAAAAGAATAAACGCCATACCTTGATTGTTTTTCTAGAAGATGGACGATTCAAAGGTTGCATAGCTTGTTGTGGTGACTGAGCACTCATTGATGCCAACATGGCAGCATTTAATTGAAGTCCAGGGTACATACAATTAAGTCGTCCAAGAATATCATCTGTAACTTCTTGGTGTATGGTTACTTTTTGTTGTTCTAATTTTTCCGCCATCCTTTGATGCATTCTCTCTTCCAATTCCTCTATTTTTTTTCCATCCTCTCATAATTAGCACTTAAATAAGGTTCAGAAAGCACTTTCCTTTTCAAAGTACTTTTGGTAACTCCTCTTCCATACAATCTCAGGCACCTTGGGTGTTCATGTCCCATGACTGCTGTAAAAGCATCAAATGATTGATTGTCATCTTCACTCTGTCGACTTTGCACTTTCTCCATTCAAGCCTACAAATCAAATTCAAATAAATAAAATCAAGTATTTAAGAAAAAATACATGATCTTAACAACCTTATAACCAAATAAAGGTCATACAATTTTACTAATTGTATCTTCGTTGGAGTCCTTGTATACTCGACCAGGTTTTCTTGATCTTGTAGCCACAAAGAGTTCTTTAGCTGACAGCTCATCGGGGCTTTCCTTCTCTTTTTCCTAATTACATAAAGTTGGTATTAAAGATATTTTATGGCAACAAGTTTATATTTAATGATTAACAGGAGAACATACCAAATTATTGTGTATCACAACAAAACTTGTTTTACCAGCAACATGTGGATTCATCCACTTTTTCGATTTTTGGTATTTGTTTCACTCATTTTTTGCAAATAAATGAGTCAGTAAATTCTACGTAAATTAAACAATGAAAAATGAATCAATGAGAACATAAATGAACTTGAGTCACTTTAGTTTTCATTAAAAAATGAATCAATCAGAACATAAATCTAACCTTGAATTTTTCAGAGCTCCAATATTTGAGAAAATCCTTAAAATCAGATTTTGAAACATCTTTGGGCTTTTTTTTCATTCGAAGATCATCATTATCATATGCTTTATAGTGTTTCTGATCCAAGTCATTCTTATACTTTCTCCGAGCAGCTTTAATTCCTTCCAAAGCCCATTCTTTTGAACTATTAGGAATATCATATTTCTCCTACAATTTGTTCTTTATTTTAGTAAAATGTATGAAAAGTTTATAACTAAAATTAGAAATGTAGGAACTCAAACCTTGGTATAATCCCACAAATCGTTTTTTGTGTCCATATTCTTCCAATAATGAATTTTAAGTGGAAAAAGTATGGCATTCCTTGCCAAGGTTCCAAGAAAACTCCCCAATTTTGTTACAATGGCATTATTAGGACCAATGGGTTGATTGTACCTATTCAACATGACCAGTTTACATTACTGTATTACCTCTTTTCTTTTTTTGAGTCAAAGGGCCTACAATAATATGAAGCAAATTTAAACAACATATCAATAATGTTATCTGATTTTACAATTCAAATGCATTTAAATATTTAGAAGTGAATTTATATGTTTTTACCTTTTTCTCCTGATAGTTCATTTTCTTCCAAATTAAACGTCTCTTGTTGCACTTGGTCCTGTATATCGTGTGCCTCTACAATATGAGATTCTCTTGGCACATGTTGCAACTGTTTCTCTGCAACTTGTTTCTCTGATACTTGTTGCTCTGATTCCTACATAGATTCTGCTTTTAGAGTGGAAGTACTCTAAGGCATTTTTTTGCATTTGATCCTTTTTAGACTGAGCTTTCAAAGTAGAAGAATTCCAAGGTACTTATCACACTTCCTCTTGTAAAGTTTGTTCTACAAGAGTAGAGGAATTTTGAGGCAAAATAGATTGAACATTCTCTTTTGTTCTAAGTGAAGCAACCCTTTTGTATGCCATAGATGTAAGTGTTCCAGCTTGCACATAATCTTGGATCCCTTTTTCAGTAAGATCCAACAGTTCTTGTCCATATAGAGACTTGGTTTTGGGATCTCTTTTCATCATTTTGTCCCATAAATTATTATAAAAGATCCTATATAAACAAGGAATTTGCTCCTCGGTGAAACCCACTTCTGGAGTCCATTTATGAATCCAAGGAATAGAAAATTCAATGAAAAAGTATATTTGTTCATTTGTTTCAATGTAACAGATATGATCTGTGTGATATAATTCGTTAAGTTCGGTGAAACTTTAACCCATTCTTTGTATAACTTAAGAAACGGATCCGGTAAAATTTTGATCAGAAGACGAGCGGTAGTCTGCGCGATCATCTTCAATCTAGCTTGTCAACATCCGAATTCAAAGAATAAATCCGAATCAAAATATATACAAATTTTATATAGTTTTATGACTGTATGGAAGGATCTAGTCCTTTTTACCCAAGAAAAGGGCCTGTCAAGATTCAAATACGTATTGTTATTGAGTCCATGTGTCTAGCAGTTCTAACCGGGTATAGAGCGCCCTTTTCACTCATTACGGGTTTAGAACCACGGTTGGCTAGACGGAGTCACAAAGACAAAGTCAATAATGTGTTGTATCAAATCTGACTGTACCACCATCTCAGAACCAAGTCAAGAAACCATATATAAATTTATTTATTTTTTGATAAAGTTTAGATCTTTCATGGTAGATATAAAAGCAAAGTTAGATATTCGACATAGATGTGAATCTTTTAGCCGGACATAGTCACAGATTTAGATCGGAGAAAGAGAAAAGATAAAAAGGAGGAAGAACTAAAGTACCTTGTAACTATGAGAGAACTATCCATAATTTATTACTTCCGGCGTGAACTCCGGTCAACTGAACACTTTACAAACTGAGAGTGATTTACAAGAGAGAAAGTTGATAGAGGTGTGTGGTTTCTAAAACCTGCCCTCATAAACTAAAACTAAACTAATTTATAGAAAGAAAAGGAATCTATGAATAGTAATTGTGGGTCACTTATCAATGGGTCCCCTATGTACAATAACACTTTATCTATTGTTGGTCAACAGTGTATTTTCTGTTGATAATGACTTTTGCTGTAGAGATAAACTTTACATCTTGTCTTTTTTCTTTAATTCACGGAGGAAATCTTCTGCCTTTTGCATAGTATCTTCTGAGATACGTTTATTTGATTCACATGGTTTAGCCTCTTGAATATCTTCTGTGGCGACGTCATCACTCGTCTCACTCCTCATGGACGTATCTGATTCTCGTATTGAGTTATATTGAGAAGTAGATTTTTCCTAACTTCTTCGAGATAATTATTAATCATCTCTTCTTTATTCCCATCTTGGATAGAGATTTTTCGAGCAATATGTCTAACCGAGCTATCTTGGATGATTCCCTTCCAAGGGATAATACAATATTCTTGGATCCTTTTTTCAATAAGACCCAACAATTCTTGTTGATATAGAGACTTGGTTTTGGGATCTCTTTTCATCAATTTGTCCCAGAAATTATTATAAAAGATCTTATATAAACAAGGAATCTCCTCCTCAGTGAAACCCGCTCTTGGAGTCTATTTATTATTATTATTATTATGTAATATCAGTTTTTGGTGTATGTTGGGAATTATTTTGAGAATTTACGAATGCTTAGGAGAACGTAGCTAGAGACGTTTCTTGCTAAAAAAAATAAAAAAAATAAAAGATGTATTATACATTTTATTTATTTATTATTATTATTATTATTATTATTATTATTATTATTATTATTATTATAGTAATAGTAATAGTAATAATAATAATAATAATAATAATAATAGTAATAATAATAATAATAATAATAATAATAATAATAATAGTAATAATAATAATAATAATAATAATAATAATAAGAATAATAATATCAATTTCACGACTCAAAATCACAAGTCGTGATGACACCTATGTTCTCAACAGATAGGTAAACCAACCGCATACCTTTATCAATTCAATATTTATAGTAGAAAGATAAACGAAAACATAATATCCAAACACTAAGTCATATACAAGTATTAAATGCGGGAATCTAAAATACCACCCCAAGATTTAGTGTCATAAGTACAAAAGCTTATAAACTACGATACAAGTCAGGAACTAAATGACAGACTTAGACGTGAGGAATATCTTGTCTAAATACTAAAATAAAATGATAACTGAAGACATAGAGGGAGGTGTGGGCCACAGAACAACTAAGTAGCTCACCACAACTCCAAGATAATTCAAAACTCATCTCTGAAAGCTCCACGAAATGAGCTCGAAATTGAAATCCAATCTGCACCACAAAAGAGTACAACAAGTGTGGTATGAGTACAAAACCACGTGTACCCAGTATATCTCATAGACCGAGAATGAAGAAGTAGTGACAGGAGTATATAAAAAAATAATTCTTTTATTCTACAAGTTCATATTATATTTATCAACCAAGTTTTCATCAATAGGGACAATCAAATTTCGCGTAATGTCCAACCACAAAGATAAGCACTTAATCAACAAGAAGGAGGGATGTAATGAGATGCATTGCAATGTGACACCATGAAATGATATGTCTCAGATGCCAAGTACTCTCTCAACCGTATATACATGATACTCCTCGGAAATACATCGAGAGTTCATGACCCATGGGGGACTTGCGAGGTCCATATACGGACACGGACGATCTCCACGTGTCTGTGCGGATGATCTCAATGCACTATCATAAAATCAAATAATTTTTGCACGGAAGATCTCCACGTGCCCAAATTATAATCTTAATATCTCACCATCCCAGCACGGACGATCTCCACGTGCCCAACTTATACTGAATCTCATGTCAATGCATGTGCACACTATGATATCAATGAAAAGGGATGATGATGCATCTCAATCAATCAAATATCATTATGATATGTAATCACCTAAGTTATCACCAACATATAGATTCAATAAAGAAAATAATCACACATAAGGAATCAAGTCAATAATATATCAACTAATGCCGATATGTTTTGGCATTCTCGTATTACAATCTGCAATCTATAGTAATAAAATTTTCCTGTATAACACCGGTACTCATACCAATGTCTGTCACACCATTGGTACGAGACTCCTATCTTTCACTCTTATCCATTGTCTATTCCATTTTTAATCTTTGATTAGAACACGTCCTCAACGAAGTCTAAAAAGTCTTAACATACCTTGAATACCAAATACGTGTCAAGAATCCTTAAGATCAAGCACTCCCCTTTCACAAAGCTTTAAGTGTTCACAACCTATCAAATATGCATTATTCATATGGAAGCAAATCTCTAGACCCACTATATGTCTAGCCTAGATCCAAAAATTCATCCTAATCTATAATTTAATTAATAAAACATGGTGTCAATTAACATGTAAAATCTCATATTCCTAAATTTAAAGTCTAAGGTTAAGTCTCAACTCCTCCAAATATCATAAATCTAATGATTTTCGTATAATATAATACACCTAATATTTAATTAGGTATACTTACATATCAAAACTTGAATTGTAATAATTATAGAAAAAGTCCAAAGTAGAAACTAAGTTACGAATGATCACGCCAATTCACTGGAACAACAATTGCAGAAACTCAACTTACCCACCCATTGCCTCTAATCATTAGGCAATCATCACATAGTACTATAGTAGTGGAAACCAAGAAATTTTCCCCCACAAACTTCCGAAAAAAGGACAAAAAAAAATGTTACCTAGTTCCGTAACCCTACTCATATAAGTATCTTTATACCACCTGAATTATCCCAAGGTTCTACATCGTAGACTGTTTAACAGAGTATGAACCGTTTCAAACTGGGTAAATCTACCATTAAAATGTTCTAAAATAGTCAAAACTAAGGTATAAACGGCGTCTTCTCTATTAGCAACAAGAGTCATACCTAGGTTATCAACACCTTCACTACTAGAAGTAGCATTAATAACATCAACCTTTTGTTCAAAAGTCATGTAATTATTTGAATTATCAAAGCAGTCAATTCATCTAATTTTTTATCAAAATTACATGACTTTTGAACAAAAGGCTGCTATGATTAATGCTACTTCAAGTGGTGAAGGGGTTGATAACTTGGGCATGACTCTAGTTGCAAATAAACGACGCCCGTTATCTAGTCTTAACCGTTTAGAACATTTTATTGGTAGATTTACCAATCGATTGAAACTGTTCAGATTATGTTAAACGGTCTACGTAGAACCTCGGGAGAATTCAGTGGTATAAAGATACTTGTATGAGTAATCTGATGATAGAGTTACTCAGCGATTATGAGCATTGGAAAGCTAAGTTCATAGATGACCTTCCCCCACTATTTGTAGAAAGGGTTAAAAAAATGCTTAGAAATGAGCGTGGTGAAATTCCTTATAAGGATTATACTTACGGTCAGTTGATAGGCGTTTGCACTCAAGAAGGGATAAATTTGAGCAATGAATTAAAGTTATCTAGACAGCTTAAGATAGATAAGTTTAGAGAAAAATCTCAGCTAGGAGACTTTTGTGCCCATTTTGGTTTACCTAATACTTCGGCTAATAGCAAGAAGACCAAACATAGAGATTCTAGAGGCTCCAATCCCAATGAACCTTATAGGAAAAGAAGGTCTAGATATAGATGTAGATCTAAGGAAGAACGGGATGATAGAAAAGCCTTTCGTAAGTCTAATAGATTTAGCAAGAATAGGTCTAAGCGGGAACTCGCCAAGATCAAATGCTATAAATGTGGAAATATTGGACATATAGCACCCAATTGCAATGAAAAGTTAAAAACCTTAGAACTTGATGAAGAGGTTCATGATAAAGTTTATAGTTTCTTATACACTACATTGAGAATCTGATTATGCTTCTGATTTGGGTTTAGAAGAAGAGATTGATTTGTCTGATTTATCTGATAATAATCAGCATGTTAATATGAATGCCTGCAATACTTGTCAAGGTGATGTTTGTTCCTGTGAAAATGATGAATTTTATAAATTGCAATCTCAATTTGAAGATTTGAATATCAACACTATTACTTCTGATAATGTCATAGAACTTCTGAGAGAAGTTACTGATAATAATCTTCATGAAAAAATTATTCAATTAGCTGTTAATAATAATGCTAGTTCTTCAAAAAATTTAGAAAAAAGAGAATGATTTTGAATATGAATATTCTGCTCCTTATTCTTTATGCAAAATTAATAACAGACTTAATAAACAAACTATTTCTACAAGAGATTCTTCTTTTGATGATTTGAAAAATGAAATTGAAAATTTGGAAAATGAGATTAAATCTATTAAACAAAATCAAATGATTTGTGATCATTGTCTTACTCAGATCGAAACTGTTAATAACAAAGGGAAAAATATTGCTGAAGAAAATACTCTTGCAAAACCTTTTAATCTTGATCCTAGACAAGACATGTTTCTAGGAATGATGCAAATTGTTACTGCTCATAAATGGTATGTTAAATGCACCATATTGATTGATAATCATTTTTCCATAACTAATGTTGCTATGATTGATAGTGGAGCCGATGTTAGTTGTATTAAAGGTCTTGTACGTACTAAATATTTTGAAAAAACAACTCATATGGTTAAATCTACTTCTGGACATGCTTTAGATATAAAGTATAAATTGCCTAATACTCGCATTTGCCAAAATAAAGTTTGCATTTCACATTTCTTTTTCTTGGTTAAAAATCAGTTATACCCTCCAATTATACTTGGAGCACCTTTTATAAATGCTATTTATCCGTTTACTAGCATAAATGCTAAAGGTTTTTCTGCTACTTATGAAGACCATAATATTAGTTATACTTTTATCACAGACCCGATTTCTCGTGATATTAATGCTTTAATTGATATGAAGCAAAAGCATGTTGATTCTCTACAACTTGAATTGTTTAGTATGAATATATTTAATACTTTGAAATCCACCAAAGTACAAGAAAAAAATTAAATTGATTTCTAAACAAATTGCTATTGATATTTGTGTTGATCATCCTAGTGCTTTTTGGAATCGGAAAAAGCATATTGTTACTCTTCCTTATGAAGATGATTTCTCTGAGAATTATATTCCTACAAAATCTCGTCCTTCTCAGATGAACACCGAATTGGTAGAATTCTGCAAAAAGGAAATTGATAATTTGTTACAAAAGGGTTTGATAAAACCTTCGAAATCACCTTGGTCTTGTACTGTATTTTATGTTAACAATGCTGCTGAAAGGGAACGAGCTGTCCCCATGTTGGTTATCAATTATAATCCTTCAAATAAATTTTTAAAATGGATTAGGTATCCTATTCCAAATAAAAGAGATTTATTTTCTAGATTATATGATGCCAATATATTTTCAAAATTTGATTTAAAATTAAGTTATTGGCAGATTCAAATATTTAAAGAGCATTCTTATAGAACAACTTTTAATGTCCCATTTGGACAGTATGAATGGAATGTTATGCCGTTCGGTTTAAAAAACGCTCCATCTGAATTCTAGAAAATTATGAATGATATTTTCAACCCATATTTGGATTTCATCATTGTTTATATTGATGATATTTTGGTATACTCAAAGACTCTTGAAATGCATATCAAACATTTGGACATTTTCAAGTAAATAGTTATACAAAATGGTTTGGTAATTTCTAAACCAAAAAGGAGTTTATTTCAAACAGATGTTCAATTTCTAGGACATCATATTTGTCAAGGGAAAGTCACTCCGATCCAAAGGGCAATAGACCTTGCCTCAAAATTTCCTGATGTTATTACAGAACGAACTCAATTGCAAAGATTTTTAGGAAGTTTGAATTATATATCTCCCTTTTATAAAAATTTATCTCGTGATTTGGCCCCTTTATATGACAGGCTAAAAAAGGATCATAAATCACCCTGGACTGATCGTCATACTACTTTGGTAAAAAATATTAAACTTCATCATCAAACTCTACCTTGTTCGACTCTTGCTAACCCTGATTGGCAGAAGATTATCAAGACTGATGCGTCTAACCTTGGTTATGGTGGAATATTGAAACAAATTAATCTCCATGACAAAATTGAATATTTGATCAGATTTCATTCTGGGAACTGGAAAGAAGCCCAGAAAAAGTATGCTACGGTGGCACATGAAAATGCGAACCATCGTTAAATGCATTTTGAAATTCCAAGATGATTTATACAATCAAAGTTTTTGATAAAAAGTTACACTCAGCCTGTAAAATATATGTTTAACAAAGTCTTTAAACATGATGCATCAAAATTAATTTTTGCTAGGTGGCAGGGTGGTGTCATGGTCCATAATGGTTCCGAATCATCCTTTGTGATGGATGTAAAGTCAAAGTAGAGTCTTGATTGTATCTTGGTTGAGTTGAAAGAGGCGGTACTTAAAAAGTCCGTTGAGGCTTTCTCCCAAGGGGGAGATGGGGTACTAAGGTATCAAGGTAGGTTATATGTCCCAAATGTTAATAGCTTAAGAGAGAAAATTTTAGAAGAAGCCCATAGTTATCGGTATTCTATTCACCCGGGAGCCACAAAGATGTACCCTGACCTACAAGAAGTCTATTGGTGGAATGTGATAAAGAAAGATATCGCGGAATTTGTGGCCAAATGTCCTAATTGTCAACAAGTAAAGGTTGAGCACCAAAGGCTAAGAGGCTTGTCACAAGATATTTCTATTTCTACTTGGAAGTGGGAAGATGTGAACATGGATTTTACTGTAGGCTTGCCACATACTCGGCGGCAACATGACTCGATAGGTGTCCTACTCGACGGAAGAGTATGCTAAGTTGTATTTGAGGGAGATAGTAAGGTTACCTGGATTACCCTTGTCTATAATTAAGATCGAGGTACCCAATTTGCTTCACAGTTTTGGAGGCCTTTCCAAAAGGGGCTAGGTACCAAGGTGAAGCTTAGCACAACTTTTCACCCTCAAATGGATGGTCAAGCAGAACACACCATTCAGACTTTGGAAGACATGCTTAGGGAATGTGTGATAGATTTTAAGGGCAATTGGGATGACCATATGCCGTTAGTTGAGTTTGCTTATAATAACAGCTATCATTCGAGTATCGACATGGCTCCCTTTGAGGCTCTCTATGGTAGGAGATGTAGGTCTCCTATAGGATGGTTTGAAGTAGGAGAATTCGCTCTCCTAGGTTCAGAATTGGTACATGAGGCCATTGAGAAGATTCGGGTTATTAGAGAGAGGTTGAGAAAAACCCAAAGTCGGAAAAAGTCCTATGCCGATGTTAGAAGGATAGATCTCGAATTCGATGAGCATGATTGGGTTTATTTCAAGATCTCACCCATGAAGGGTGTTATGAGGTTTGGGAAGAAGGGACAACTTACTCCTCGATTTGTTGATCCTTTTGAGATTTTGAGGCGTGTTGGCAATGTTGAAGAAATATGTTGGGGATCCATCAACCATAGTTCCCTTAGAGGGTTTAGAGATTAAAGAGAATCTTGCTTATGAAGAGGTACCGGTTGGGATCCTAGACCGGCAAGTCAAGAGGTTGAGAAACAAGGAAGTTGCCTCCGTGAAGGTATTTTGGAGGAATCACTTAGTTGAGGGTGCTACTTGGGAGGCCGAGGCTGACATGAAGTCCCGATATCCTCATCTTTTTCCTTCCTTTCGTGCTCCAACTTGAGGTAATGGGTTTCTCTTGAGTATTCTTGTTTAGGAGTCATGTGTGATTTATGTATTTCCATGATTTCCTTATGTTATGCATGTTCTTGAGAAATTCATGTTTAGTAAGAAAATGAGTTTTCATGAATGATTTTCCTCATGTTGTTGTGCATTGGGTATGAGTTGCATATTTGACTTCATGAGATGAATTGATGAACATGATTTATATGTATATGATTTTCTTTAGTAAATGGCCTAATGGTTTCATGAGATTGTGTTGAGCATGCTTTAAAGCTTGGAGAAGGTAGTTCCTTCTAAGAACATGAGAAATGTTGAAATTTCATGCATGATTGATTATTAGATGTAGTTCCTACTTCCTTGTGGTGCATTGATTATGTTTGAGTTGGAGTTGATGTTTCCTCCTTTGAATTGTGCATTATTTTGATGTTGCATGCATGATGGGCTGCTAGTCTTGAGTCTTTACTTTCGTAAGGTGTCTAGATAGTCATTCGAGGATGAATGTTCCCAAGAGAGAGGTATTGTAACACTCCAGAAATTAGTAGGCTAAACTAGAGCTTAACATGAGGGTTAGAGTAATGAATGTAACTCCCCATACTTAAAATAAAGGATTTAGTGTTATAACGTCAAGGTACTACCCCTCAAGGACCAACCATGGATCCTTGAGGAGGACCCTCTAAACTGCCAAAAAGCAGTGAACCATGGCAGGAACCACGCCCCATGGATGGTGGGTCCGTGGATGGCCAAAAATCTCTATCACCAAACCACGCTTGACTAGGATGGTCCGTGGTTCCATCCACGGCCCGTCATGGTCTTGTGGATGGTGACTGGAACTGTTTTAGTGGATTAGTTTAGGGGTGTTTTGGGGTTTTCCATTTTTAATTAATATTAAGTGGTGTCGTTTTAGCCTAATTTAGACCACCTATATAAATATTTAAATCCCCTAAACTAAGTCATCCAACTCATTATTTCTAAAACTCAAATCAATTCCCAAAACATCCTCCTTTCCAAAAGTTCTCTCTCTAGAAAACTCAAAGAAGAAGAAGAAGAAAGTGAAACCTAGGGTTCAAGTAGCAAGGAGCTTCACACCAAATTCATAGGGCATTTTGATTGAGGTATGGTGGTTTTCATCCATGGGTAGCTTTGACCCATGGAGCCCTCTCAAAATCTTAAATTTCAAATGGTAGAATCACCCCAATTAGCTACGGTTTTCTTCATTCACCATGGATTCTTTGATTTACTGATTTTAATGGTTTAATTATGCTTAAATATGCATGAATTGATGATTTTACAATGTTTTTATGATGCTTCCCTTATGAATCCATGCAAATCCCCATATTTCTCCAAATTGTGATCGGTAGGGACATAGTCAAACACAATACCTTTTGCGAAAATGACTTTTAAATACAAAAAATAATAGATTTCAAAAAAATATTTTTGTATATGCTGAAAATTTCTGAAAAATAATTAAACAGAATTAAGGCAAAAAATAACCACTAAACACAATTCCGTTTGCACAAATGAGTTTCAAACATAAAAAATAATAGTTTAAAAAATTTGATTTTTTGATGTCAAAAATTTTCAAAAAAAATAATTAAATAGGAAAAAATAAAAACAAATATGAAAAAAAATAGAAAAAAATAGAATATGAAAAACCACCAAAAATAATTCTGCTTTCTTAAATGAGTTTCAAATGTCAAAAATAAAAGTTTCCACTAAATTTTTTTGATCTTGTAGATGTCGAAATTTTCCAAAAAAGAATAATTAAATAGGTAAAATAATTTAACAAATAAACAAAACCACCAAATAGAATTTTTCTTGAACAAACGACTTTCAAATATTAAAAACAATAGTTTTTAAAAAGAAATCATTTTTCTAAATGTTGATATTATTCAAAAAACATAATTTTATAGGATTTTTTAAAATAAATTATATAAAGAAACCACCAAATACACTTCTCCTTGCAATAATGACTTTCAGATAACAAAAAGAAGTTTTCAAATTTTCCTTTTATATCAAAGTTTTCCTAAAAATAAGTGATGACATGACATCTACCAATGTCAGGTCCACATGAGCGCCTCAACTGATGTCTCCTAGGCGATAGGCGCATAGGCCTGCACTTTTGTGAGGGCATTAGTCGATGTCACTTGGTCGATGAGCACAAGGGCCTACCATTGCGTAAAGTCCTTTGCCGATGTGCGTAGTGGTCCGCCAATGTAGCCTTAGCGATGTGCGTATGGGCATACTGTTGGGCGTGAGCCTCAACCAATGTAGCTTTTTCGACCTACATTGGGCTCTGTCAATGTTGCCTAAGTGATGCACGCAAATGTCTAGCCTTGTGTGCGGGCATTGACACATATCGCTTAACAGATGTGCGGAGGGACCTGCCCTTATGCGCGGCCATCGGCCGATGTCGCTTGATAGTTGTGTGAAGGGGTCCATCGATGTTGCTTGGGTGATGCACGTAGGGGTCTGCCATTGTGCGCGGGCCTGAGTTGATATGCGTAGGGGTCCATTATTGTTGCTTGGTTGATGCGTGTAGGGGCGTGTTATTATGCTTGGGCCTAGGTCGATGTGCCCAGCTGTCACCGATGTTGTTTGGGTGATGCGCGAGATCGCCATTGTCACATGGTCAATGCGCATGCACATAGATAAATTTCATGGGCCTCGACCAATATCACTTGATTGATGTGTGTAGTGGTTAACTTATATCATGCATGGTTAATGCATTGTGCACGGACCCAACTAATGTTGCTTGTATGACGTGCATAAAGGCATGCCATTTTGTGCAGGCTTCGACCAAACTTAAAGATTTAACACCATTTTAATACTTAAATATTATTATTTCAGTAGGTTTATATTTAAAAATAAATCAAAAAAACGTTTGAAAATTACAACAAATTATATGGTCTCTTCATGTTTAAATTTTAATAAATAACGTTTGTGAATTTAATTTATATTTTTTTAATCCTTCAACTTTTACCAGTCTAAAATAATAGTATATATTGAAAAGAAGAAAAAAAAGAGTCCTATAAAATTCAAATTACCTTACCCTTTATCCTAATTACCCTAAAAATCTGCGAACTAATATTTCCTAAAAATTGTTCTCCCATTTTCTTTTTTCCCTCACCATGTTGCACGGGGTTTTCTCTTTTTTCCCACATCACACGATTTTTTTTGTTTTTTCCTCTTTCTTTCTCTTTTTTTCTTTTCGTTTGTTTCTTGTTTTATTATTTATTTCTTTTATTTTCTTCCTTTATCTCACCCAAAAAATTCTCAACTAAATTTCATTCTCCACTCTCTCACGTTCCCTTTAATAAGCACTAGACTCACACCCACAAAAAATTATAAAAAAACATCTGCATAAAAAAGAAAAAAGAAGACAGAGAAAAAAGGGCAGAAAAAGCAAAGAGAAGAAAATTAGTGAGTTTTCTTTTGTGAATTAAGTCTAGAGTTCGAGGTTTTGTTCATGGTTTTGGATTCGTGGCTCTTTAAAGTTAATATATAGTTATTAACTTTTTGAAATCAGTAGATCGTAGCAGTTGCTTTTGTGGTAAATCAATTTTCATGAAGAGGAGACTCTACATTCTCGCATGATTTAAATGGAATACTTACGCAAAAGTTTGATTCCAACAATATGAAGTTCTTCGAATTGCATATTATTATTATTATTATTATTATTATGTAATATCAGTTTTTGGTGTATGTTGGGAATTATTTTGAGAATTTACGAATGCTTAGGAGAACGTAGCTAGAGACGTTTCTTGCTAAAAAAAAATAAAAAAAAATAAAAGATGTATTATACATTTTATTTATTTATTTATTTATTATTATTATTATTATTATAGTAATAGCAATAGTAATAATAATAATAATAATAATAATAATAATAATAATAATAATAATAATAATAATAATAATAATAATAATATCAATTTCACGACTCAAAATCACAAGTCGTGATGACACCTATGTTCTGAACAGATAGGTAAACCAACCGCATACCTTTATCAATTCAATATTTATAGTAGAAAGATAAACGAAAACATAATATCCAAACACTAAGTCATTTACAAGTATTAAATGCGGAAATCTAAAATACCACCCCAAGATTTAGTGTCATAAGTACAAAAGCTTATAAACTACGATACAAGTCAGGAACTAAATGACAGACTTAGACGTGAGGAATATCTTGTCTAAATACTAAAATAAAATGATAACTGAAGACATAGAGGGAGGTGTGGGCCACAGAACAACTAAGTAGCTCACCACAACTCCAAGATAATTCAAAACTCATCTCTGAAAGCTCCACGAAATGAGCTCGAAATTGAAATCCAATCTGCACCACAAAAGAGTACAACAAGTGTGATATGAGTACAAAACCACGTGTACCCAGTATATCTCATAGACCGAGAATGAAGAAGTAGTGATGGAGTATATAAAAAAATAATTCTTTAATTCTACAAGTTCATATTGTATTTATCAACCAAGTTTTCATCAATAGGGACAATCAAATTTCGCATAATGTCTAACCACAAAGATAAGCACTTAATCAACAAGAAGGAGGGATGTAATGAGATGCATTGCAATGTGACACCATGAAATGATATGTCTCAGATGCCAAGTACTCTCTCAACCGTATATACATGATACTCCTCGAAAATACATCGAGAGTTCATGACCCATGGGGGACTTGCGAGGTCCATATACGGACACGGATGATCTCCACGTGTCTGTGCGGATGATATCAATGCACTATCATAAAATCAAATAATTTTTGCACGGAAGATCTCCACGTGCCCAAATTATAATCTTAATATCTCACCATCCCAGCACGGACGATCTCCACGTGCCCAACTTATACTGAATCTCATGTCAATGCATGTGCACAATATGATATCAATGAAAAGGGATGATGATGCATCTCAATCAATCAAATATCATTATGATATGTAATCACCTAAGTTATCACCAACATATAGATTCAATAAAGAAAATAATCACACATAAGGAATCAAGTCAATAATATATCAACTAATGTCGATATGTTTTGGCATTCTCGTATTACAATCTGCAATCTATAGTAATAAAATTTTCCTGTATAACACCGGTACTCATACCAATGCCTGTCACACCACTGGTACGAGACTCCTATCTTTCACTCTTACCCATTGTCTATTCCATTTTTAATCTTTGATTAGAACACGTCCTCAACGAAGTCTAAAAAGTCTTAACATACCTTGAATACCAAATACGTGTCAAGAATCCTTAAGATCAAGCATTCCCCTTTCACAAAGCTTTAAGTGTTCACAACCTATCAAATATGCATTATTCATAAGGAAGCAAATCTCTAGACCCACTATATGTCTAGCCTAGATCCAAAAATTCATCCTAATCTATAATTTAATTAATAAAACATGGTGTCAATTAACATGTAAAATCTCATATTCCTAAATTTAAAGTCTAAGGTTAAGTCTCAACTCCTCCAAATATCATAAATCTAATGATTTTCGTATAATATAATACACCTAATATTTAATTAGGTATACTTATATATCAAAACTTGAATTGTAATAATTATAGAAAAAGTCCAAAGTAGAAACTAAGTTACGAATGATCACGCCAATTCACTGGAACAACAATTGCAGAAACTCAACTTACCCACCCATTGCCTCTAATCATTAGGCAATCATCACATAGTACTATAGTAGTGGAAACCAAGAAATTTCCCCCCACAAACTTCCTAAATAAGGACAAAAAAAAAAAAAAATGTTACCTAGTTCCATAACCCTACTCATATAAGTATCTTTATACCACTGATTATCGAGTTCTACATCGTGATCTGTTTATCAGTCTGAACCGTTTCAAACTGGGTAAATCTACCATTAAAATGTTCTAAAATAGTCAAAACTAAGGTATAAACGGCGTCTTCTCTATTAGCAACAAGAGTCATACCTAGGTTATCAACACCTTCACTACTAGAAGTAGCATTAATAACAGCAACCTTTTGTTCAAAAGTCATGTAATTATTTGAATTATCAAAGCAGTCAATTCCTCTAATTTTTTATCAAAATTACATGACTTTTGAACAAAAGGCTGCTATGATTAATGCTACTTCAAGTGGTGAAGGGGTTGATAACTTGGGCATGACTCTAGTTGCAAATAGAGCAGACGCCGTTTATACCTTAGTCTTAACCGTTTTAGAACATTTTATTGGTAGATTTACCAATCAGTTTGAAACTGTTCGTACTATGTTAAACGGTCTACATCAGAGAACCTTGGGAGAATTCAGGTGGTATAAAGATACTTGTATGAGTACGGTGATAGAGTTACTCGAAAACAGTTATGAGCATTGGAAAGCTAAGTTCATAGATGGCCTTCCCCCACTATTTGTAGAAAGGGTTAAAAAAATGCTTAGAAATGAGCGTGGTGAAATTCCTTATAAGGATTATACTTACGGTCAGCTGATAGGCGTTTGCACTCAAGAAGGGATAAATTTGAGCAATGAATTAAAGTTATCTAGATAGCTTAAGATAGATAAGTTTAGAGAAAAATCTCAGCTAGGAGACTTTTGTGCCCATTTTGGTTTACCTAATACTTCGGCTAATAGCAAGAAGACCAAACATAGAGATTCTAGAGGCTCCAATCCCAATGAACCTTATAGGAAAAGAAGGTCTAGATATAGATGTAGATCTAAGGAAGAACGGGATGATAGAAAAGCCTTTCGTAAGTCTAATAGATTTAGCAAGAATAGGTCTAAGCGGGAACTCGCCAAGATCAAATGCTATAAATGTGGAAATATTGGACATATAGCACCCAATTGCAATGAAAAGTTAAAAACCTTAGAACTTGATGAAGAGGTTCATGATAAAGTTTATAGTTTCTTATACACTTCTGTTCAGAATCTGATTATGCTTCTGATTTGGGTTTAGAAGAAGAGATTGATTTGTCTGATTTATCTGATAATAATCAGCATGTTAATATGAATGCCTGCAATACTTGTCAAGGTGATATTTGTTCCTGTGAAAATGATGAATTTTATAAATTGCAATCTCAATTTGAAGATTTGAATATCAACACTATTACTTCTGATAATGTCATAGAACTTCTGAGAGAAGTTACTGATAATAATCTTCATGAAAAAATTATTCAATTAGCTGTTAATAATAATGCTAGTTCTTCAAAAAAATCAGAAAAAAGAGAATGATTTTGAATATGAATATTTTGCTCCTTATTCTTTGTCTGAAATTAATAACAGACTTAATAAACAAACTATTTCTACAAGAGATTCTTCTTTTGATGATTTGGAAAATGAAATTGAAAATTTGGAAAATGAGATTAAATCTATTAAACAAAATCAAATGATTTGTGATCATTGTCTTACTCAGATCGAATATTAATAACAAAGGGAAAAATATTGCTGAAGAAAATACTCTTGCAAAACCTTTTAATCTTGATCCTAGACAAGACATGTTTCTAGGAATGATGCAAATTGTTACTGCTCATAAATGGTATGTTAAATGCACCATATTGATTGATAATCATTTTTCCATAACTAATGTTGCTATGATTGATAGTGGAGCCGATGTTAGTTGTATTAAAGGTCTTGTACGTACTAAATATTTTGAAAAAACAACTCATATGGTTAAATCTACTGGACATGCTTTAGATATAAAGTATAAATTGCCTAATACTCGCATTTGCCAAAATAAAGTTTGCACTCCGCATTTCTTTTTCTTGGTTAAAAATCAGTTATACCCTCCAATTATACTTGGAGCACCTTTTATAAATGCTATTTATCCGTTTACTAGCATAAATGCTAAAGGTTTTTCTGCTACTTATGAAGACCATAATATTAGTTATACTTTTATCACAGACCCGATTTCTCGTGATATTAATGCTTTAATTGATATGAAGCAAAAGCATGTTGATTCTCTACAACTTGATTTGTTTAGTATGAATATATTTAATACTTTGAAATCCACCAAAGTACAAGAAAAAAATTAAATTGATTTCTAAACAAATTGCTATTGATATTTTTGTTGATCATCCTAGTGCTTTTTGGAATTGGAAAAAGCATATTGTTACTCTTCCTTATGAAGATGATTTCTCTGAGAATTATATTCCTACAAAATCTCGTCCTTCTCAGATGAACACCGAATTGGTAGAATTCTGCAAAAAGGAAATTGATAATTTGTTACAAAAGGGTTTGATAAAACCTTCGAAATCACCTTGGTCTTGTACTGTATTTTATGTTAACAATGCTGCTGAAAGGGAACGAGCTGTCCCCATGTTGGTTATCAATTATAAACCTTCAAATAAATTTTTAAAATGGATTAGGTATCCTATTCCAAATAAAAGAGATTTATTGTCTAGATTATATGATGTCAATATATTTTCAAAATTTGATTAAAAATTAAGTTATTGGCAGATTCAAATATTTAAAGAGCATTCTTATAGAACAACTTTTAATGTCCCATTTGGACAGTATGAATGGAATGTTATGCCGCTCGTTTAAAAATGCTCCATCCGAATTCCTAAAATTATGAATGATATTTTCAACCCATATTTGGATTTCATCATTGTTTATATTGATGATATTTTGGTATACTCAAAGACTCTTGAAATGCATATCAAACATTTGGACATTTTCAAGTAAATAGTTATACAAAATGGTTTGGTAATTTCTAAACCAAAAAGGAGTTTATTTCAAACAGATGCTCAATTTCTAGGACATCATATTTGTCAAGGGAAAGTCACTCCGATCCAAAGGGCAATAGACCTTGCCTCAAAATTTCCTGATGTTATTACAGAACGAACTCAATTGCAAAGATTTTTAGGAAGTTTGAATTATATATCTCCCTTTTATAAAAATTTATCTCGTGATTTGGCCCTTTATATGACAAAGCTAAAAAGGATCATAAATCACCCTGGACTGATCGTCATACTACTTTGGTAAAAAATATTAAACTTCATCATCAAACTCTACCTTGTTCGACTCTTGCTAACCCTGATTGGCAGAAGATTATCAAGACTGATGCGTCTAACCTTGGTTATGGTGGAATATTGAAACAAATTAATCTCCATGACAAAATTGAATATTTGATCAGATTTCATTCTGGGAACTGGAAAGAAGCCCAGAAAAAGTATGCTACGGTGGCACATGAAAATGCGAACCATCGTTAAATGCATTTTGAAATTCCAAGACGATTTATACAATCAAAGTTTTTGATAAAAAGTTACACTCAACTCAGAAATATATGTTTAACAAAGACTTTAAACATGATGCATCAAAATTAATTTTTGCTAGGTGGCAGGCCCAGTTAGCACCCTTTGATTTTGAAATTCAGTATAAAAAGGGAAGTGATAACTCTCTTCCAGATTTCTTATCTAGAGAATATTTATCTTAGTAATGAGTTTTCTTTCTCCCTTCTTCACTGAAAAAACCTTAGTTACTATATTAAAGGTAATTCCTCTCAATAGAGATGTACATGAATTAATTTTATGGAAAATTATAGATGATATGGTGATAGATCTCTTCTCTATTCATAATATCGACAAGATCATCGATTTTGACTGCGAAAATTATTATCACAATAATTACTATGATGCATTCGAATAAAACGAAGTGTTTTGTTTGTAAGATGGACCCTTCTTGGGTAACCAAGGCCAGAGGAAGGGGAAGATCATCCCCAGGATCGTCAGACAGATCCTCTTTTTCTAGCTCCCCAATTATACAAAGAGGAGGGATGAGCTTGATAAATCTGAAGACCTCTCAAAACGAGGATTCTTCTTCAATACATCTAGAAGATATTCCTGAGAACAATCCATTATACGCACAACTACAGGCGTATTTATCTCAAAAGCAAAGTGATACCTTTGCATCTATAGCAAAAGAAGATGTTGATGATATCAAATCTTATGAAAAAATTGTCAAAGAAAGAAATGATATTTCTTTTGGAAAATTATGATATTCAGCGAAAAGAAGAGCCCTAGATGATATTCCAGCGATATTTGGTTAACAGATAATATTTTTTTGGGTGAGTCAAACAAAAACCGATCTTATTATGAGACAATTCTGATAAGCATCGGTAGTGCTGAATTTCAGCACTTTTCAGGATATAACACTAGTCAGAATGTTTATAACTTCTCCAAAATGATAATCAAACAGATTATATCTGTTGAAGATTGGGGTATCTCCATAAAGAAGGAAAGACAAATCAGCCTAAATAAAGTCTCTATGAATTTTACATATTGGGACTATATTCATGCTTTTGATAAAGTTCTCATCTACAATAATGAGAGACATAAGCATGCATGGTTTATAAAAATTTGTTCGAAGATATTTGCAGAACCAATCCCTAACTGGTTTCTAAACTGGTGGTCATATCACGGTCCAACAATCAAAATTTTACCGGATCCATTTCTTAAGTTGTACAAAGAATGGGTTAAAGTTTCACCAGATCTTAACGAATTATATCACACATATCATATTTGTTACATTGAAAAAATTGAACAAATATACTTTTTCATTGAATTTTCTATTCCTTGGATTGATAAATGGAATCTAGAAGTGGGTTTCACCGAGGAGAAAATTCCTTGTTTATATAGGATCTTTTATAATAATTTCTTGGACAAATTGATGAAAAGATATCCCAAAACCAAGTCTCTATATGGACAAGAACTGTTGGATCTTATTGAAAAAAGGATCCAAGAATATTGTATTATCCCTCAGAAGGGAATCATCCAAGATAGCTCGGTTAAACATATTGCCCGAAAAATCTCTATCCAAGATGGGAATAAAGAAGAGATGATTAATAATTATCTCGAAGAAGTTAGGAAAAATATACTTCTCAATATAACTCAATACAAGAAATCAAACACGTCCATGAGGAGTGAGACGAGTGATGATGTCGCCATAGAAGATATTCAAGAGGCTCAACCATGTGAGTCAAACAAACTTATCTCAGAAGATAGTCTGCAAAAGGCGGAAGATTTCCTCCACGAATTAAAGAAAAAAGACAAGATGTAAAGTTTATCTCTACAACAAAAGTCATTATCAACAGTAAATACATTGTTGACCAATAGTAGATAAACTATTACTGTACATAGGGGACCCATTGATAAGGGACCCACAATTACTATTCGTAGATTCCTTTTCTTTCTATAAATAAGTTTAGTTTTAGTTTATGAGGCTAGGTTTTAGAAACCGGACACCTCTCTCTACTTTCTCTCTTGTAAATCACTCTCAGTTTGTAAAGTGTTCAGTTGACCGGAGTTCTCGCCGGAAGTAAATAACTTGTGGATAGTTCTCTCATAGGCCCTGGTGTTGGCCATAGTTACAAGGTACTTTAATTCTTCCTCCTTTTTATCTTTTCTCTTTCTCCGATCTAAAGTCGTGACTATGTCCGGCTAAAAGATTCATATCTATGTCGAATATCTTACTTCTCTTTTATATCTACCATGAAATATCTAGACTTTATCAAAAAAAAAAAATTTATATATGGTTTCTTGAATTGGTTCTAAGATGGTGGTACAATCAGATTTGATACAACACGTTATTGGCTTTGTCTTTATGACTCCGTCTAGCTAGCCGTGGTTCTAAGCCCGTTAATAAGTGAAAAGGGCGCTCTATACTAGATTAGAACTGCTAGACACATGGGCTAAATAACAATACGTATTTGAATCTTGACAGGCCCTTTGCACGGGCAAAAAGGATTATATCCTTCCATACAGTCATACAACTATATAAAATTTGTATATATTTCGATTCGAATATATTCTTTGAATTTGGATGTTGACAAGCTAGATTAAAGATGACCGCGCGAACTACTGCCCGTCTTCTGAGATCCTGCAAGTTGGTATCATAGCCTAGGAACTTTCATGGTAAGTATAAGATTGATGTGAAGTATACAACATAGATATGTTCTTTTATTCATGGATCTTGGAGAAATGAGTACTAAAAGTACTAGATTGGAAGAGGTAGATATACCTCAAAACCTTGACTTATTAAACAAACGGACTATTCCAAAAATTGATATTAAAACCATTTATGATTATGGTTGGTTTGATAAAATTTTGCATAAACAGTTGATTAAAACTATTGAACAATCTTTGGCATTAAATTCGTCTGAACAAACTATTCATTTGTTAAAAAAAATGAGATATCAACTTATATAAACTTCAGTATAATTTCTTACATATTGGCATGGTTCAAATTGCTTTTAAGCCTTTGACCCTTAAAGGGTTACCTGAGACATTTTAAGTTGCTCTACATGATGCTAGAAATTTAAATTTTAGACAATCTTTGATGGGTTCAATCGAATCTACTGTGGCTTATGGTCCAGTTTATTTAAATACTCAGCCGAATTTGCAGTTATCTCTAATTGATGCTAATATTCTTGATGCTTTAACTTTAAATGTTAAAACACATGGTTATAATTATGCACTTGGATCTGAATTAATTTGCTTGTCTTATAGAATTTATTTCAAATTACTTTCTCCATTAAATCTAAGATGTAAGTTATACGATACATCTGATCAAACTATTTTAGTAGAAACTAATTTTGCTATATCTAAGGTCACTACTAGACGACCTATAAAATAGGAAGAAATTAATTTTCCAACTACCTGGACTTTGGATTCAGTTATTTCTCCAAATCAGATGGCGAATGCAGTCACTAATTCTGAGTATTCTCATATTACTCAGAATCCTGATGGTAGGATTTGTATGCAGTTTCATAACATTCCTTATAGTAGACATTCATTTTCTTCTGATAGAAGATTTCCTGGTATTCATCATATTTCCCCCATTGATCATGTGTATGGCCCGGCTCGTAGCCGTGCTGCTTCTTTACATACTATACCTTCGATTATATCTGCGAATCAATATGATAGACTTGTTAATAAAATAAAAATTAATCCTTGTCTTAATATTGTTCACGCAAATGATATTGCTTCTGATATTTCAGATAAGGATATTCCTTCTCAGACCGAAATGGATTTTGATCTTAATAATACTTGATGATGGATGTACATCAAATAGATTTTAGCCCATGTTCTCTGGCAACAAAGTACATTCTGAATGAATTTTTAAGTGATAAATGGAACCAGTTTAATACTTGGTTTATTGATACTTATAGTGCCAATGACTTAAATAATATTTCTCAAGAGTTTTATGAAACTTGTGCTTTACATAATCAAATTATGTATTTTGTACCATGGTTTATAACCACTTATTTACCTTTATTCATCAACATTCTTGAACGATCTTATAAAGATGGAACTGGTAATATTATCAAAGTTGTTTACTCCATTCAGTCATCATTTGTTTTACCTAATAAAACTGGTATAACTTTTACTGCCTTTCAAATATTTGTTGAAGAGGATGTTGCAGCAGTCAGCATCAATGAAACTAATAATTTGATTTCTCAAAATAATTATTTGGGACTTTATGTTAAAGTTTTGGGTGAACATATTGGTTCTCTTGATAAAAAATTAGATGAATTGACTGCTTTGATAATTCAAATAAAAATGATGTAACAACTTTTACTAAAGCTTCTACCCCTGAAACTAATGTAGAAGCACAGACCATGGCTACCCCTATGCAAAGGCCTCTTGAGATTTCGGAATTTAAATTCAAATCAATTTATGATTTTGAAGAACTCCTTGATAAAAAATTTTCTGAATTCAGTGCAAAACCTATGGATTTGTTAGAAAATTTTGTTGATGAAATGGAAAACACTTTTGATTTTAAAAATCACGTTTCGTTAGAATTTAATAAACTTCGTGGTTATCCCAAGAAGAATAGTGGTAATACTAAATTTGCTCGTAAACCTAGCATGCAAACATATTATTATTCTAGGCCAACTCCTCAAGATGTGCTTATAGAGGAACGAGACTGGAATCTGACTAATACCTCTTATAGTGGGTCTGAAATTTATGAATGGAATCTTGATGGGCTGACTGATAGACAACTTACTACTCTTGTTCTTAGAATTCTTATGTATGCAACTATCTGTAAAAATGTTAAAAACACAGATAAAAATATTTGGAAAATGATTATTGCAGGTTTTACTGGCCAACTAAGAGGTTGGTGGGATAATTATATAAACCTTGAGCAAAAGGCTGTTGTGATTAATGCTACTTCAAGTGGTGAAGGGGTTGATAACTTGGGCATGACTCTAGTTGCAAATAGAGAAGACGTCATTTATACCTTAGTCTTAACCATTTTAGAACATTTTAATGGTAGATTTACCAATCAGTTTGAAACTGTTCGTACCCTGTTAAATGGTCTACGCTGTAGAACCTTGGGAGAATTCAGGTGGTATAAAGATACTTATATGAGTAGGGTGATGGAATTACCCGAAAATAGTTATGAGCATTGGAAAGCTAAGTTAATAGATGACCTTCCCCTATTATTTGCAGAAAGGGTTAAAAAAATGCTTAGAAATAAGCGTGGTGAAATTCCTTATAAGGATTATACTTACGGTCGGCTGATAGGCGTTTGCACTCAAGAAGGAATAAATTTGTGCAATGAATTAAAGTTATCTAGACAACTTAAGATAGATAAGCTTAGAGAAAAATCTCAGCTAGGAGACTTTTGTGCCCAGTTTGGTTTACCTAATACTTCGGCTAATATCAAAAAGACCAAACATAGAGATTCTAGAGGCTCCAATACCGATGAATCTTATAGGAAAAGAAGGACTAGACATAGACGTAGATCTAAGGAAGAACGGGACGATAGAAAAGCCTTTCGTAAGTATAATAGATTTACCAAGAATAGGTCTAAGCGGGAACTCGCCAAGATCAATTGCTATAAATGTGGAAATTTTGGACATATATCACCCAATTGTAAGCTTGAAAAGTTGAAAACCTTAGAACTTGATGAAGATGTTCATGATAAGGTTTATAGATTCTTATACACTTCTGGTTCAGAATATGATTATGCTTCTGATTCGGGTTCAGAAGAAGAGATTGATTTGTCTGATTTATCTAATAATAATTAGCATGTTAAACTTCGTGTTCAAACTCTACCTTGTTTGACTCTTGCTAACCCTGCTTGGCAGAAGATTATCGAGACTAATGCGTCTAACCGTGGTTACGGTGGAATATTGAAACAAATTAATCCCCATCACAAAATAAAATATTTGATCGTATTTCATTTTGGGAAATGGAGCGAAGCCCAGAAAAAGTATGCTACAGTGGCACATGAAATGCGAACCATCGTTATATGTGTTTTGAAATTTCAAGATGATTTATACAATCAAAAGTTTTTGATAAAAACTGACGCTCAATCTATAAAATATATGTTTAACAAAGACTTTAAACTTGATGCTTCATAATTAATTTTTTCTATGTGGCAGGCCCAGTTAGCACCCTTTGATTTTGAAATTCAGTATAAAAAGGGAACTTATAACTCTTTTCTAGATTTCTTATCTAGAGAATATTTATCTTCGTAATGAGTTTTCTTTCTCCCTTCTACACTGAAAAAACCTTAGTTACTATATCAAAGGTAATTCCTCTCAATAGAGATGTACATGAATTAATTTTATGGAAAATTATAGATGATATGGTGATAGATCTCTTCTCTATTCATAATATCGATGAGATCGTCGATTTTGACGGCGAAAATTATTATTACAATAATTACTATGATGCATTCGAATAAAATGAAGTGTGTTGTTTGTAGGATGGACCTCCTCCGGTAACCAAGGCCAGAGGAAGGGGAAGTTATGCCAGAGGAAGGGGAAGATCATCCCCAGGATCGTCAGACGGATCCTTTTCTTCTAGCTCCCCAATTATACAAAGAGGAGGGATGAGCTTGATAAATCTGAAGACCTCTCAAAACGAGGATTCTTCTTCAATACATCTGGAAGATATTCCAGAGAATAATCCATTATACGCACAATTATTGGTGTATTTATCTCAAAAGCAAAGTGATACCTTTGCATCTATAGCAAAAGAAGATGTTGATGATATCAAATCTTATGAAAATCTGTCAAAGAAAGAAAAGATATTTCTTTTGGAAAATTCTTATATTCAGCGAAAAGAAGAGCCCTGGATGATATTCCAACGATATTTAGTTAACGGATTGTATTTCCCGGGTGAGTCATACAAAAACCGATCTTATTATGAGAGAGACAATTCTGATAAGCATCGGTAGTGCTGAATTTCTGCACTTTTCAGGATATAACACCAGTCAGAATGTTTATAACTTCTCCAAAATTATAATCAAACAGATTATATCTATTGAAGATTGGGGTATCTCCACAATGAAGGAAAGGCAGATCAGCCTAAATAAAGTCTCTTTGAATTTTACGTATTGGGACTATATTCATGCTTTTGATAAAGTTCTCATCTACAATAATAAGAGACATAAGCATACGTGGTTTATAAAAATTTGTGTGAAGATATTTGCAGAACCAATCCCTAATTGGTTTCTAAACTGGTGGTCATATCACGGTCCAATGATCAAAAATTTACCGGATCCATTTCTTAAGTTATACAAAGAATGCGTTAAAGTTTCACTGGATCTTAACGAATTACACTTCTAGAATTTTGGTCTATAGCAACAGTTTCATATGTGTTGCAATAGGACCTAAAACCATTGCCATAGCACTACAACAACAGTTTGTCAACCGTCTCATCCGCCAAGCATTATAACTCCATTGTAACAGTTAATGTAATGATTTCTGAAAGCTTCGTTATAGGTACCTCTATTGCAACAGTTTTCCTTCCATCTATAGGCACTAGAATATTACGACAGTTGTAATGGTTAACAATTGTTGCATTAGGGGTTGTGGTAACGATTAGCAACCGTTGCAATAGAGTATGTTGCAATAGGTTGTTCTTATTGCAACACTTATTTAAATATTATGGCAACAATTTTTATTGATATAGCAACAACTTTATTTTCTATTGCAACTAATCTATATGAATCTACAATTTTTCCCAACCTGTTGCAATAGTTCATGTTTCTTGAGCAGTATATATATTTAAAAATCAACAACAATTTATAAAAAAAATTCTCTAAATCAAATCATGAAAGAAAATGACTAATTATATAATTGAATCATATATATAATTCGAAATATCCTAGTCACAATATCCATGAAGGTAAAATATATATACCAAAACACAAGTTTTCAATAGTTTGCACAAGTTCCATACTAATAGAAATTAAAACAAAAGATTGTAGGTTAACAAAAGTTTCAAATGTCAAGAAGCAAAAGAGCCGAGCTAAAGCAATAGGTTTCTACAACTTTCAATCAATTATATCAAGTAAGGTCTTCATCGATGCTTTCATCATCCCCTTGGTTATCTTCTCCACCTATAAAAGACCATAAATAAAAGTTTATTGAGAGCAAATTTGGAATAAAGATAGTTCAAATTTAAGTAATTAAATCATTTGTCTCAATCTACTCCACATCAGTGTAAGTGAAATAAGCAAACATTTAATTTGCTCAATTAATTGTCCATAAAGAAAAAAGGTAAAACCAAAGGAATGGAAGGTAAACTTAGCTAGATAAACCTCCTACTACACTTTTTGAGCATATGTAATGTGCCAAAAGTGCATTTCTTGCAATGTGTACTTTTTCCTTATGTCACCACATACTTTAATTTCAGTATGTTAGCAGAGGTTGGTGCATTATAGTAGCAGAAAATAATAAAAATAACCTACAGTTAGGCCAATTACTTAAAGTAAACTTTTGTTACTCAAACTATTTAACCATCTTCTTCCATTATGACATTTTTAAATTACACATAATATGGATGAGGTCCTTGTGCTGCCTTATTTTACCGTTTCACATACAATAAACAAGAATCCATGTAGTGCATCCAAAGCATAGGACTTGGTCACTTTGTTGTTACACATAATAATTGTAGCCTGCCTATTAGTCTTTAACACAGACCTTTTAGTATTTTTTTGCCTGCTGTAAAATGCAAGTTGTATTCAGTAACCTGAAATGGCTCTCAATTGAATTTTGAAGATGATCATTCCCACAGATTAAACAGGTAACATAGGAATTATTGCAAAATATACCTAGAAGAAAAAGAGACAACAATGCAGAATATCAATGGACACAAATTAGACAAGTTTATTTACTGTTACTGTCTTTACAACCAATCAAACATTCGCAAGTGAAGATATCACTTGTTATATAAGTAGGAGTTTTTATCCTCTTTCACCTAGTGCATTCAGCGTAATAGTATTCACTAGATAAGTTATGTACTAACAAAAAAGGCAAGGAAGTATACTTAGTTTTGTACACAATAAGCTCAGATTGGAACCCTTTTTCTTTTAGTGGGTGCAGGGTTGGTTGGGCAATACAAATGGCTCAAAAATTGGTAATCTGGCTTTGTATTGAAAGAGAGACACATTAAGAAAACACATGCAAGGGGAATACGTAATAAAATAAACACGACACCCAAATATAGCAACACTAGCAATGAACCAAAGTATACCACAATATCTGGAAAAAACAATTTTCAAGGGAAGAAATTTTAACAACCAAACAGGAAGGGACGGAACCTTCAGACTTTATTAAAACCCTTACAATTCAGCATGACTAGTCAAATTCAAGCCATGGAAGTTATCAAGGTCAACCAAAACAAAAAAATGACTAGTCCAAAATAGGCCTTCACTGACATGAAGAACCCATATTCCTCCTTAAAAGAAATCTAAGATAACATTGTGTGATGATGCTCATCCAATATTTCGTAAGCAAAGAGACAGAACATTACTCCCTATGTCTATTCTAATGGCCGAGCATGACAAATTATTCAAAGGCATCATAAATCGCACACACACACCAAGCACACAAGTTATAAGTATCCAAAACGTCATCCAGACTCCACTACATATAGGAAAATATTGGAGACATCATGCTTAAGTAGTAGCTACAACCTACGGGCAATGATCTACCATACTTAGAGAGCCTAGAACTGATTTTTTTCAAAAGAGTACATGTACAAACAGCTTAGATACACACACAAATGGTCTACAAACTAGCACTTACGACAACGGTTCATATGTGTCAGCAATAGGCCAGCCCTTTAGTGCTAAAGATTTATCGTTTCCAACCGTCCAACAATTTCACTAACAAATAAGAGCCATAATAATTTCACAATTTAAGATGGCACACTAATGAGAGAGCAATGATTCAAAGACTAACATTTTAACAACCAAAACAATTGGAAAAGGAAAAGAAGAGTCCAAGGTTCTCTTCCTACTTTACCCTAAATACTCAAAACAGGGGCCTGATAGAGATAAATATTTACACAAAAAGTGAGTAGAAAACTCAACATTCAACTGGAAAAGCTACAATTAAATTGGGATGAAAGAATTAAGTGAAGAAGAAGAAAAAGAATAAACGCCATACCTTGATTGTTTTTCTAGAAGATGGACGATTCAAAGGTTGCATAGCTTGTTGTGGTGACTGAGCACTCATTGATGCCAACATGGCAGCATTTAATTGAAGTCCAGGGTACATACAATTAAGTCGTCCAAGAATATCATCTCAGAACTTCTTGGTGTATGGTTACTTTTTGTTGTTCTAATTTTTCCGCCATCCTTTGATGCATTCTCTCTTCCAATTCCTCTATTTTTTTTCCATCCTCTCATAATTAGCACTTAAATAAGGTTCAGAAAGCACTTTCCTTTTCAAAGTACTTTTGGTAACTCCTCTTCCATACAATCTCAGGCACCTTGGGTGTTCATGTCCCATGACTGCTGTAAAAGCATCAAATGATTGATTGTCATCTTCACTCTGTCGACTTTGCACTTTCTCCATTCAAGCCTACAAATCAAATTCAAATAAATAAAATCAAGTATTTAAGAAAAAATACATGATCTTAACAACCTTATAACCAAATAAAGGTCATACAATTTTACTAATTGTATCTTCGTTGGAGTCCTTGTATACTCGACCAGGTTTTCTTGATCTTGTAGCCACAAAGAGTTCTTTAGCTGACAGCTCATCGGGGCTTTCCTTCTCTTTTTCCTAATTACATAAAGTTGGTATTAAAGATATTTTATGGCAACAAGTTTATATTTAATGATTAACAGGAGAACATACCAAATTATTGTGTATCACAACAAAACTTGTTTTACCAGCAACATGTGGATTCATCCACTTTTTCAATTTTTGGTATTTGTTTCACTCATTTTTTGCAAATAAATGAGTCAGTAAATTCTACGTAAATTAAACAATGAAAAATGAATCAATGAGAACATAAATGAACTTGAGTCACTTTAGTTTTCATTAAAAAATGAATCAATCAGAACATAAATCTAACCTTGAATTTTTCAGAGCTCCAATATTTGAGAAAATCCTTAAAATCAGATTTTGAAACATCTTTGGGCTTTTTTTTCATTCGAAGATCATCATTATCATATGCTTTATAGTGTTTCTGATCCAAGTCATTCTTATACTTTCTCCGAGCAGCTTTAATTCCTTCCAAAGCCCATTCTTTTGCACTATTAGGAATATCATATTTCTCCTACAATTTGTTCTTTATTTTAGTAAAATGTATGAAAAGTTTATAACTAAAATTAGAAATGTAGGAACTCAAACCTTGGTATAATCCCACAAATCGTTTTTTGTGTCCATATTCTTCCAATAATGAATTTTAAGTGGAAAAAGTATGGCATTCCTTGCCAAGGTTCCAAGAAAACTCCCCAATTTTGTTACAATGGCATTATTAGGACCAATGGGTTGATTGTACCTATTCAACATGACCAGTTTACGCTCTTGTCGTCCATATACACTTTACATTACTGTATTACCTCTTTTCTTTTTTTGAGTCAAAGGGCCTACAATAATATGAAGCAAATTTAAACAACATATCAATAATGTTATCTGATTTTACAATTCAAATGCATTTAAATATTTAGAAGTGAATTTATATGTTTTTACCTTTTTCTCCTGATAGTTCATTTTCTTCCAAATTAAACGTCTCTTGTTGCACTTGGTCCTGTATATCGTGTGCCTCTACAATATGAGATTCTCTTGGCACATGTTGCAACTGTTTCTCTGCAACTTGTTTCTCTGATACTTGTTGCTCTGATTCCTACATAGATTCTGCTTTTAGAGTGGAAGTACTCTAAGGCATTTTTTTGCATTTGATCCTTTTTAGACTGAGCTTTCAAAGTAGAAGAATTCCAAGGTACTTATCACACTTCCTCTTGTAAAGTTTGTTCTACAAGAGTAGAGGAATTTTGAGGCAAAATAGATTGAACATTCTCTTTTGTTCTAAGTGAAGCAACCCTTTTGTATGCCATAGATGTAAGTGTTCCAGCTTGCACATATTCTTGGATCCCTTTTTCAGTAAGATCCAACAGTTCTTGTCCATATAGAGACTTGGTTTTGGGATCTCTTTTCATCATTTTGTCCCATAAATTATTATAAAAGATCCTATATAAACAAGGAATTTGCTCCTCGGTGAAACCCACTTCTGGAGTCCATTTATGAATCCAAGGAATAGAAAATTCAATGAAAAAGTATATTTGTTCATTTGTTTCAATGTAACAGATATGATCTGTGTGATATAATTCGTTAAGTTCGGTGAAACTTTAACCCATTCTTTGTATAACTTAAGAAACGGATCCGGTAAAATTTTGATCAGAAGACGAGCGGTAGTCTGCGCGATCATCTTCAATCTAGCTTGTCAACATCCGAATTCAAAGAATAAATCCGAATCAAAATATATACAAATTTTATATAGTTTTATGACTGTATGGAAGGATCTAGTCCTTTTTACCCAAGAAAAGGGCCTGTCAAGATTCAAATACGTATTGTTATTGAGTCCATGTGTCTAGCAGTTCTAACCGGGTATAGAGCGCCCTTTTCACTCATTACGGGTTTAGAACCACGGTTGGCTAGACGGAGTCACAAAGACAAAGTCAATAATGTGTTGTATCAAATCTGACTGTACCACCATCTCAGAACCAAGTCAAGAAACCATATATAAATTTATTTATTTTTTGATAAAGTTTAGATCTTTCATGGTAGATATAAAAGCAAAGTTAGATATTCGACATAGATGTGAATCTTTTAGCCGGACATAGTCACAGATTTAGATCGGAGAAAGAGAAAAGATAAAAAGGAGGAAGAACTAAAGTACCTTGTAACTATGGCCAACACCAAGGCCTATGAGAGAACTATCCATAATTTATTACTTCCGGCGTGAACTCCGGTCAACTGAACACTTTACAAACTGAGAGTGATTTACAAGAGAGAAAGTTGATAGAGGTGTGTGGTTTCTAAAACCTGCCCTCATAAACTAAAACTAAACTAATTTATAGAAAGAAAAGGAATCTATGAATAGTAATTGTGGGTCACTTATCAATGGGTCCCCTATGTACAATAACACTTTATCTATTGTTGGTCAACAGTGTATTTTCTGTTGATAATGACTTTTGCTGTAGAGATAAACTTTACATCTTGTCTTTTTTCTTTAATTCACGGAGGAAATCTTCTGCCTTTTGCATAGTATCTTCTGAGATACGTTTATTTGATTCACATGGTTTAGCCTCTTGAATATCTTCTGTGGCGACGTCATCACTCGTCTCACTCCTCATGGACGTATCTGATTCTCGTATTGAGTTATATTGAGAAGTAGATTTTTCCTAACTTCTTCGAGATAGTTATTAATCATCTCTTCTTTATTCCCATCTTGGATAGAGATTTTTCGAGCAATATGTCTAACCGAGCTATCTTGGATGATTCCCTTCCAAGGGATAATACAATATTCTTGGATCCTTTTTTCAATAAGACCCAACAATTCTTGTTAATATAGAGACTTGGTTTTGGGATCTCTTTTCATCAATTTGTCCCAGAAATTATTATAAAAGATCTTATATAAACAAGGAATCTCCTCCTCAGTGAAACCCGCTTCTGGAGTCTATTTATGAATCCAAGGAATAAAAAATTCAATGAAAAAGTATATTTGTTCAATTTTTCAAAGTAACAGATATGATTTGTGTGATATAATTCGTTAAGATCCGGTGAAACTTTAACCCATTCTTTGTATAACTTAAGAAATGGATTTGGTAAAATTTTGATCGTTGGACCGTGATACAACCATCAGTTTAGAAACTAGTTAGGGATTGGTCATGCAAATATCTTCGCACAAATTTTTAAACCATGTATGCTTTTGCCTCTCATTATTGTAGATGAGGACTTTATCAAAATCATGAATTTAGTCCCAATACGTAAAATTCATAGAGACTTTATTTGAGCTGATTTGCCTTTCCTTCATTGTGGAGATACCCCAATCTTCAACATATATAATCTATTTGATTATCATTTTGGAGAAGTTATAAACGTTCTCACTGGTGTTATATCCTGAAAAGTGCTGAAATTCAGCACTACCGGTGCTTATCAGAATTGTCTCATAATAAGATCGAATTTTGTATGACTCACCCGGGAAATATAATCCATTAACTAAATATCACTGGAATATCTTCCAGGGCTCTTTTTTTCGTTGAATATCAAAATTTTCCAAAAGAAATATCATTTCTTTCTTTGATAGTTTTTCATAAGATTTGATATCATCAACATTTTCTTTTGCTATAGTTGCAAAGGTATCACTTTGCTTTTGAGATAAATACGCCTGTAGTTGTGCGTATAATGGATTATTATCTAGAATATCTTCCAGATATATTGAAGAAGAAGCCTCCTTTTGAGAGGCCTTTAGATTTATCAAGCTCATCCCTCCTCTTTGTATAATTGGGGAGCTAGAAGAAGAGGATCCGTATGAAGATCCTGACGATCCTGGGGATGATCTTCCCCTTCCTCTGGTATAACTTCCCCTTCCTCTGGTATAACTTCCCTTTCCTCTGGCCTTGGTTACCCAAAGAGGGTCCATCCTACAAACAAAACACATTGTTTTATTCGAATGCATCATAGTAATTACTGTAATAATACTTTTTGCCGTCAAAATGGATGATTTCCTCGATATTATGAATAGAGAAGAGATCTATCACCATATCATCTATAATTTTTTCCATAAAATTAATTCTTCTACATCTCTATTGAGAGGAATTACCTTTAATATAGTAACTAAGGTTTTTTCAGTGAAGAAGGGAGAAAGAAAACTCATTACGAAGATAAATATTCTCGAGATAAGAAATCTGGAAGAGAGTTATCACTTCCCTTTTTATGCTGAATTTCAAAATCAAAGGGTGCTAACTGGGCCTGCCACCTAGCAAAAATTAATTTTGATGCATCATGTATAAAGTCTTTGTTAAACATATATTTTACAGATTGAGCGTCAGTTTTTATCAAAAACTTTTGATTGTATAAATCATCTTGAAATTTCAAAACGCATTTAATGATGGTTAGCATTTCATGTGCCACCGTAACATACTTTTTTCTGGGCTTCGCTCCATTTCCCAGAATGAGATCTGATCAAATATTCAATTTTGTCATGTGGATTAATTTTTTTCAATATTCCACCATAACCAAGGTTAGACGCATCAGTCTTGATAATCTTCTGCCAAATAGGATTAGCAAGAGTCAAACAAGGTATTGTTTGAACACGAAGTTTAATATTTTTTACCAAAGTATTATGACTATCAGTCCAAGGTGATTTATGATGCTTTTTCAGCCTGTTATATAAAGGGCCAAATCACGAGATAAATTTTTATAAAAGGGAGATATATAATTCAAGCTTCCCAAAAATCTTTGCAATTGAGTTTGATCTGTAATAACATTAGGAAATTTTGAGGAAAAAGTCTATTGCCCTTTGGATCAGAGTGACTTTTCCTTGAAAAATATGATGTCCCAAAAATCGAACATCTGTTTGAAATAAACTCATTTTTGGTTTAGAAATTACCAAACCATTTTGTATAACTATTTTCTTGAAAATGTCCAAATGTTTGATATGCATTTCAAGAGTCTTTCAATATACCAAAATATTATCAATATAAACAATGATGAAATCCAAATATGGGTTTAAAATATCATTCATAATTTTCTGGAATTTAGATGGAGCATTTTTTAAACCGAACGGCATAATATTTCATTTATATTGTCCAAACGGGACATTAAAAGTGTTCTATAAGAATGCTCGTTAATTATTTGAATATGCTAATAACCTGATTTTAAATCAAATTTTGAAAATATATTGGCATCATATAATATAGACAATAAATCACTTTTATTTGGAATAGGATACCTAATCCATTTTAAAAATTTATTTAAAGGTTTATAATTGATAACCAACCTAGGGACACCTCATTCCCTTCCATCAGCATTGTTAACATAAAATGCAGTACAAGACCAAGGTGATTTCGAAGGTTTTATCAAACCCTTTTGTAACAAATTATCAATTTCCTTTTTGCAGAATTCTACAAATTTGATGTTCATCTGACAAGGATGAGATTTTGTAGGAATATCATTCTCAGAGAAATCATCCTCATAAGGAAGAGTAACAATATGCTTTTTCTGATTCCAAAAAGCACTAGGATGATCAACACAAATATCAATAGCAAATTTTTCAGAAATCTATTTAATTTTTTCTTGTACTTTGTTGGATTTCAAAGTATCAAATATATTCATACTAAACAATTCAAGTTGTATAGAATCAACATGCTTTTGCTTCATATCAATTAAAGCATTAATATCACGAGAAATCGGGTCAGTGATAAAAGTATAACTAATATTCTGGTCTTCATAAGTAGCAGAAAAACCTTTAGCGTTTATGCTAGTAAACGGATAAATAGCATTTATAAAAGGCGTACCAAGTATAATTGGAGGGTATAACTGATTATTAACCAAGAAAAAGAAATACGGAATGCAAACTTTATTTTGGCAAATGTGAGTATTAGGCAATTTATACTTTATATGTAAAGCATGTCCAGAAGTAGATTTAACGATATGAGTTATTTTTAAAAAATATTTAGTAGGTACAAGACCTTCTTGAATTCAACTAACATCAGCTCCACTATCAATCATAGCAACATTAGTTATGGAAAAATGATTATCAATCAATATGGTGCATCTAACATACCATTTATGAGCGTTAACAATTTCCATCATTCCTAAAATCATGTCTTGTCTAGGATCAAGATTAAAAGGTTTTGCAAGAGTATTTTCTTCATCAATATTTTTTCCTTTGTTATTAACACTTTTGATCTAAGTAAGACGATGATCACAAATTATTTGATTATGTTTAATAGATTTAATCTCATTTTTAAAATTTTCAATTTCATTTTTCAAATCATCAAAACAAGAATCTCTTGTAGAAATAGTTTGTTTATTAAGTCTGTTATTAATTGCAAACAAAAAATAAGGAGCAGAATATTCATATTCAAAATCATTCTTTTTTTCTGAATTTTTTTGAAGAACTAGCATTATTATTAAAAAATAATTGAATAATTTTTTCACGAAGATTATTATGAGTAACTTCTTTCAGAAGTTCTATGACATTATCAGAAGTAACAGTGTTGATATTCAAATCTTCAAATTCAAATTGCAATTTATAAAATTCATCATTTTCACAGGAACAAATATCACCTTGACAAGTATTGCAAGCATAATATTAACATGCTGATTATTATCAGATAAATCAGGAAAACCAATCTCTTCTTCTAAACCCGAATCAGAAGCATAATCAGATGTTGAACCAGAAATGTATAAGAAACTATAAACCTTATCATGAACCTCTTCATCAAGTTCTAAGGTTTTCAAATTTTCAAGCTTACAATTGGGTGCTATATATACAAAATTTCCACATTTATAGCATTTGATCTTTGCGAGTTCCCGCTTAGATCTGTTCTTTGTAAATCTATTAGACTTACGAAAGGCTTTTCTATCGTCCCGTACTTTCTTAGATCTACGTCTATGTTTAGACCTTCTTTTCCTATAAGGTTCATCGGGATTGGAGCCTCTAGAATCTTTATGTTTGGTCTTCTTGCTATTAGCCGAAGTATTAGTTAAACCAAACTGGGTACAAAAATCTCCTAGTTGAGATTTTTCTCTAAGCTTATCTATCTTAAGCCGTCTAGAAAACTTTAATTCATTGCACAAATTTATCTATTCTGAAGTGCAAACGCCTATCAGCCGACCGTAAGTATAATCCTTATAAGGAATTTCACCACACTCATTTATAAGTATTTTGTTAACCCTTTCTGCAAATAATGGGGGAAGGCCATCTATGAACTTAGCTTTCCAATGCTCATAACTATTTTCGGGTAACTCCATCACCCTACTCATATAAGTATCTCTATACCACCTAAATTATCCCAAGGTTCTACAGCGTAGACCATTTAACAAGGTACGAAGAGTTTCAAACTGTTTGGTAAATCTACCATTAAAATGTTCTAAAATGGTTAAGATTAAGGTATAAACGGCGTCTGCTCTATTTGCAACTAGAGCCATGCCCATGTTATCAACCCCTTCATCACTTGAAGTAGCATTAATCATAGCAGCCTTTTGCTCAAGGCTCATATAATTATCCTACCAACCTCTGAGTTGGCCAGCAAAACCTACAATAATCATTTTGCAAATATTTCTTTCTGTGTTTTTAACATTTTTACAGATAGTTGCATACATAAGTATTCTATGAGCAAGAATAGTAAGTTGTCTATCAGTCAACCCATCAAGATTCCATTTATAAATTTCAGACCCACTATAAGAGGTATTAGTCTGATTCCAGTCCCGTTCCTCTATAAGCAAATCTTGAGGAGTTCGCCTAGAATAATAATAAGTTTGCATGCTAGGTTTATGAGCAAATTTAATATTACCACTATTCTTCTTGGGATAACCACGAAGTTTATTAAATTCTAACGAAACGTGATTTTTAGCCTAGGTTCTCTGGCAAGAAAGTACATTCAGAATGAGTTTTTAAGTGATAAATGGAACCAGTTTAAAACTTGGTTTTTTGACACTTATAGTGCTGTGATTTGAATAATATTTCTCAAGAGTTTTATGAAACTTGTGCTTTACATAATCAAATTATGTATTTTGTACCATGGTTTATAACCACTTATTTACCTTTATTCATCAACGTTCTTGAACAATCTTATAAAGATGGAACTGGTAATATTATCAAAGTTGTTTACCCCCCTTAGTTATCATTTGTTTTACCTAATAATACCGGTATAACTTTTACTGCCTTTCAAAAATTTGTTGAAGAGGATGTTGCGACAGTCATCATCAATGAAATTAATAATTCGATTTCTCAAAATAATTATTTGGGACTTTATGTTAAAGTTTTTTTGTGAACATTTTTGTTCTCTTGATAAAAAATTAGATGAATTGACTGCTTTGATAATTCAAATAAAAAATGATGTAAAGACTTTTCCTAAAGCTTCTACCTCTAAAACTAATATAGAAGCACATACCATGGCTATCCCTGTGCAGAGGCCTCCTGAGATTTCGGAGTTTAAATTCAAATTCATTTATGATTTCGAAGAACTCCTTGATAAAAAGTTTTCTGAATTCAGTACAAAACCTATGGATTTTTCAGAAAATTTTGCTGATGAAATGGAAAACACTTTTGATTTTAAAAATCACATTTTGTTAGAATTTAATAAACTTTGTGGTTATCCCAAGAAGAATAGTGGTAATACTAAATTTGCTTATAAACCTAGCATAGAAACTTATTATTATTCTAGGCGAACTCCTCAAGATGTGCTTATAGAGGAACGGGACATGAATCAGACTAATACCTCTTATAGTGGGTCTGAAATTTATGAATGGAATCTTGATGGGCTGACTGATAGACAACTTACTATTCTTGTTCATAGAATGCTTATGTATGCAACTATCTGTAAAAATGTTAAAAACACAGATAGAAATATTTGCAAAATGATTATTGCAGGTTTTACTGGACAACTTAGAGGTTGGTGGGATAATTATATGCGTCTTGAGCAAAAGGATTAATGCTACTTCAAGTGGTGAAGGGGTTTATAACTTGGGCATGACTCTAGTTGCAAATAGAGAAGACACCATTTATACCTTAGTCTTAACTATTTTAGAACATTTTAATGGTAGATTTATCAATCAGTTTGAAACTATTTGTAACCCTGTTAAACGGTCTACGCTGTAGAACCTTGGAAGAATTCAGGTGGTATAAATATACTTATATGAGTAGGGTGATGGAGTTACCGAAAACAGTTATGACCATTGAAAAGCTAAGTTCATAGATGGCCTTCCCCCATTATTTGCAGAAACGGTTTAAAAAAAGCTTAAAAATGAGCATGGTGAAATTCCTTATAAGGATTATACTTACGGTCGGCTGATAGGCATTTGCACTCAAGAAGGGATAAATTTGTGCAATGAATTAAAGTTATCTAGACAACTTAAGATAGATAAGCTTATATAAAAATCTCAGCTAGGAGACTTTTGTGCCCAGTTTGGTTTACGTAATACTTCAGCTAATAGCAAAAAAACCAAACATAGAGATTCTAGAGGCTCCAATCCCAATGAACCTTATAGGAAAAGAAGGTCTAGACATAGATGTAGATCTAAAGAAGAATGGGACGATAGAAAAGCCTTTCGTATGTCTAATAGATTTAGCAAGAATAGGTCTAAGCGGGAACTCGCCAAGATCAAATGCTTTAAATGTGGAAATTTTGGACATATAGCACCCAATTGGAAGCTTAAAAAGTTTAGTACTTGATGAAGAGGTTCATGATAAGGTTTATAGTTTCTTATACACTTCAGGTTCAGAATCTGATTATGCTTCTGATTAGGGTTCAGAAGAAGATATTGATTTGCCTGATTTATCTGATAATAATCAGCATGTTAATATGAATGCTTGTAATACTTGTCAAGGTGATATTTGTTCCTATGAAAATGATGAATTTTATAAATTGCAATCTCAATTTGAAGATTTGAATATCAACACTATTACTTCTGATAATGTCATATAACTTCTAAATGAAGTTACTGAAAATAATCTTCGTGAAAAAATTATTCAATTAGCTGTTAATAATAATGCTACTTCTTCAAAAAATTCAAAAAAAAAAAAAGATTTTGAATATGAATATATTGCTCCTTATTCTTTGTCTGAAATTAATGACAAACTCAATAAACAAACTATTTCTACAAGAGATTCTTCTTTTGATGATTTGAAAAATAAAATTGAAAATTTAAAAAATGAGATTAAATATATTAAACAGAATCAAATGATTTGTGATCATCGTCTTACTCATATCGAAACTGTTAATAACAAAGGGAAAAATATTGCTGAAGAAAATACTCTTGCAAAACCTTTTAATCTTGATGCTAGACAAGTCATGTTTTTAGGAATGATACAAATTGTTACTGCTCATAAATGGTATGTCAAATGCACGATATTGATTGATAATCATTTTTCCATAACTAATGTTGCTATGATTGATAGTGGAGCTGATGTTATTTGTATACAAGAAGATCTTGTACCTACTAAATATTTTGAAAAAACAACTCATATGGTTAAATCTGCTTCTGGACATGCTTTAGATATAAAGAATAAATTGCCTAATACTCGCATTTGCCAAAATAAAGTTTGCATTCTGCATTTCTTTTTCTTGGTTAAAAATTAGTTATACCCTCCAATTATACTTGGAATGCCTTTTATAAATGCTATTTATCCATTTACTAGAAAAAATGCTAAAGGGTTTTCTGTTACTTTTGAAGACTAGAATATTAGTTATACTTTTATTAGTAACCCGATTTCTCGTGATATTAATGCTTTAATTGATATGAAGCAAAAGCATGTTGATTCTCTTCAACTTGAATTGTTTAGTATGAAAAAATATATTTGATACTTTGAAATTCAGCAAAGTACATTAAAAAATTAAATTGATTTTTGAACAAATTGCTATTGATATTTGTGCTGATCATCCTAGTGCTTTTTGGAATCGAAAAAAGCATATTGTTACTCTTCCTTATGAAGATGATTTCTCTGAGAATGATATTCCTAAAAAATCTCTTCCTTGTCAGATTAACACCGAATTGGTAGAATTCTGCAAAAAAGAAATTGATAATTTTTTACAAAAGGGTTTGATAAAACCTTCGAAATCACCTTGGTCTTGTACTGCATTTTATGTTAACAATGTTGCTGACAGGGAACGAGGTGTCCCTAGGTTGGTTATCAATTATAAACCTTTAAATACATTTTTTAAAATGGATTAGGTATCCTATTCCAAATAAAAGAGATTTATTGTCTAGATTATATGATGCCAATATATTTTCAAAATTTGATTTAAAATCAGGTTATTGGCAAATTCAAATATTTAAAGAGTATTCTTATAGAACAACTTTTAATGTTCCGTTTGGACAATGTGAATGGAATGTTATGTCGTTCGGTATAAAAAACGCTACATCTGAATTCCAGAAAATTATAAATGATATTTTCAACCCATATTTGGATTTCATCATTGTTTATATTGATGATATTTTGGTATACTCAAAGACTCTTGAAATGCATATCAAACATTTGGACATTTTCAAGAAAATAGTTATACAAAATGGTTTGGTAATTTCTAAACCAAAAATGAATTTTTTTCAAGTAGATGTTCGATTTCTAGGACATCATATTTGTCAAGGGAAAGTCACTCTGATCCAAAGGGCAATAGACATTGCCTCAAAATTTCCTGATGTTATTATAGATCGAACTCAATTGCAAACATTTTTGGGAAGTTTGAATTATATATCTCCCTTTTATAAAAATTTATCTAGTGATTTGGCCCCTTTATATAACAGGCTGAAAAAGAATCATAAATCACCTTGGACTGATAGTCATACTACTTTGGTAAAAAATATTAAACTTCGTGTTCAAACTCTACCTTGTTTGACTCTTGCTAACCCTGCTTGGCAGAACATTATCGAGATTGATGCGTCTAACCTTTGTTATGGTGGAATATTGAAACAAATTAATCCCCATGACAAAATCAAATATTTGATTAGATTTCATTCTGGGAAATGGAGCGAAGCCCCGAAAAAGTATGCTGCGGTGGCACATGAAATGCTAACTATCGTTAAATGCGTTTTGAAATTTCAAGATGATTTATACAATCAAAAGTTTTTGATAAAAACTGACGCTCAATCTGTAAAATATGTGTTTAACAAAGACTTTAAAGTTGATGCATCAAAATTAATTTTTGCTAGATTTCTTATGTAGAGAATATTTATCTTCGTAATGAGTTTTCTTTCTCCCTTCTTCACTGAAAAAACCTTAGTTACTATATTAAAGGTAATTCCTCTCAATAGAGATGTACATGAATTAATTTTATGGAAAAAATTATAGGTGATATGGTGATAGATCTCTTCTCTATTCATAATATCGAGGAGATCGTCGATTTTGACAGCACAAATTATTATTACAGTAATTACTATGATGCATTCGAATAAAACAAAGTGTTTTGTTTGTAGAATGGACCCTCCTTGGGTAACCAAGGCCTGAGGAAGGGGAAGATCATCCCAGGATCGTCAGGATCGTCATACGGATCCTCTTCTTCTAGCTCCCCAATTATACAAAGAGGAGGGATGAGCTTGATAAATCTGAAGACCTCTCAAAAGGAGGCTTCTTGTTCAATACATTTGGAAGATATTCCAGAGAATAATCCATTATACACACAACTACAGGCGTATTTATCTCAAAAGCAAAGTGATACCTTTGCATCTATAGCAAAAGAAGATGTTGATGATATCAAATCTTATGAAAAACAGTCATAGAAAGAAATGATATTTGTATTGAAAAATTCTGATATTCAGCGAATAGAAGAGCCCTGGAAGATATTCCAGCAATAATTGGTTAACGGATTATATTTTTCCTGGTGAGTCATACAAAACTCAATCTTATTATGAGACAATTCTGATAAGCACTGGTGTGCTGAATTTCTGCACTTTTCAGGATATAACACCAGTGAGAATGTTTATAACTTCTCCAAAATGATAATTAAACAGATTATAACTGTTGAAGATTGGGGTATCTCCACAATGAAGGAAAGGCAGATCAGCCTAAATAAAGTCTCTATGAATTTTACATATTGGGACTATATTCATGCTTTTGATAAAGTCCTCATCTACAATAATGAGAGACATAAGCATACATGGTTTATAAAAAATTGTGCGAATATATTTGCAGAACTAATCCCTAATTGGTTTCTAAACTGGTGGTCATATCACGATCCAACGATCAAAATTTTACCGGATCCATTTCTTAAGTTATACAAAGAATGGGTTAAAGTTTCTCCGGATCTTAACGAATTATATCACACAGATCATATCTGTTACATTAAAAAAATTGAACAAATATACTTTTTCATTGAATTTTCTATTCCTTGGATTCATAAATGGACTCCAGAATTGGGTTTCACCGAGGAGAAAAGTCCTTGTGTATATAGGATCTTTTATTATAATTTCTGGGACAAATTGATGTAAAGAGATCCCAAAATCCAAGTCTTTATATGGACAAGAACTGTTGGATCTTATTGAAAAAAAGGATCCAAGAATATTGTATTATCCCTTAGAAAGGAATCATCCAAGATAGCTCGGTGAGATATATTGCACGAAAAATCTCTATCCAAGATGGGAATAAAGAAGAGATGATTAATAATTATCTCGAAGAAGTTAGGAAAAATCTACTTCTCAATATAACTCAATACGAGAAATCAGACACGTTTATGAGGAGTGAGACGAGTGATGACGTCGCCACATAAGATATTCAAGAGGCTCAACCATGTGAGTCAAACAAACTTATCTCAGAAGATACTCTACAAAAGGCGGAAGATTTCCTCAGCGAATTAAAGGAAAAAGACAAGATGTAAAGTCTATCTCTACAGCAAAAGCCATTATCAACAGTAAGTACACAGTTGACCAACAGTAGATAAACTGTTACTGTACATAGGGGACCCATTGATAAGGGACCCACAATTACTATTCGTAGATTCCTTTTCTTTCTATAAATAAGCTCAGTTTTAGTTTATGAGGGCAGGTTTTAGAAACCACCCACCTCTCTCTACTTTCTCTCTTGTAAATCACTCTCAGTTTGTAAAGTGTTCAGTTGACCGGAGTTCTCGCCGAAAGTAAATAAATTGTGGATAGTTCTCTCATAGGCCCTAGTGTTAGCCATAGTTACAAAGTACTTTAATTCTTCCTCCTTTTTATCTTTTCTCTTTCTCCGATCTAAAGTCGTGACTATGTCCGGCTAAAATATTCATATCTATGTCCGATATCTATTTAAGCTTTTATATCTACCATGAAAGATCTAGACTTTATCAAACAATAAATAAATTTATATATGGTTTCTTGACTTGGTTCTGAGATGGTGGTACAATCAGATTTGATACAACACGTTATTGGCTTTGTCTTTGTGACTTCGTCTAGCCAGCTGTGTTTCTAAGCCCATTAATGAGTGAAAAGGGTGCTCTATACCCAGTTAGAACTATTAGACACATGGGCTCGATAACAATATGTATTTGAATCTTGACAGGCCCTTTGCTCGAGTAAAAAGGACCAGATCCTTCCACACTATCGTAAAACTATATAAATTTGTATATATTTCGATTTGGATTTATTCTTTGAATTGAGATGTTGACAAGATAGATTGAATATGACCGCGCGGACTACCGCCCGTCTTTTGAGATCCTGCAAGTTGGTATCATAAATTTTGAGGCAAAGTCTATTGCCTTTTGGATCGGAGTGACTTTCCCTTGACAAATATGATGTCCTAGAAATCAAACCTCTATTTGAAATAAACTCATTTTTGGTTTAGAAATTACCAAACCATTTTGTATAACTATTTTCTTTAAAATGTCCAAATGTTTGATATGCATTTCAAGAGTCTTTGAGTATACCAAAATATCATCAATATAAACAATGATGAAATCCAAATATGGGTTGAAAATATCATTCATAATTTTCTGCAATTCAAATGGAGCGTTTTTTAAACCGAATGGCATAACATTCCATTCATATTGTCTAAACGGGACATTAAAAGCTGTTCTATAAGAATGCTCTTTAAATATTTGAATCTGCCAATAACCTGATTTTAAATCAAATTTTGAAAATATATTGGCATCATATAATCTAGACAATAAATCTCTTTTATTTGGAATAGGATACCTAATCCATTTTAAAAATGTATTTAAAGGTTTATAATTGATAACCAATCTGGGGACACCTCGTTCCCTTTCAGCAGCATTGTTAACATAAAATGAGTACAAGACCAACGTGATTTCGAAGGTTTTATCAAACCCTTCTGTAACAAATTATCAATTTCCTTTTTGCAAAATTCTACCAATTCGGTGTTCATCTGACAAGGACGAGATTTTTTAGGAATATCATTCTCAGAGAAATCATCTTTATAAGGAAGAGTAACAATATGCTTTTTCTGATTCCAAAAAGCACTAGGATGATCAACAAAAATATCAATAGCAATTTATTCAGAAATCAATTTAATTTTTTCTTGTACTTTGGTGGATTTCAAAGTATCAAATATATTCATACTAAACAATTCAAGTTGTAGAGAATCAACATGCTTTTGCTTCATATCAATTAAAGCATTAATATCATGAGAAATTGGGTTAGTGATAAAAGTATAACTAACATTCTGGGAAAAACCTTTAGCATTAATGCTAGTAAATAGATAAATAACATTTATAAAAGGTGTTCCAAGTATAATTGGAGGGTATAACTGATTTTTAACCAAGAAAATGAAATGCAGAATGCAAACTTTATTTTGGCAAATGCGAGTATTAGGCAATTTATATTTTATATCTAAAGCATGTCCAGAAGTAGATTTAACCATATGAGTTGTTTTTTCAAAATATTTAGTAGGTACAAGACCTTCTTGAATACAACTAAGATCGGCTCCACTATCAATCATAGCAACATTAGTTATGAAAAAATGATTATCAATCAATATGGTGCATTTAACATACCATTTATGAGTAGTAAGAATTTCCATCATTCCTAAAAACATGCCTTGTCTAGGAAAAGTATTAAAAGGTTTTGCAAGAGTATTTTCTTCAGCAATATTTTTCCCTTTGTTATTAACAATTTCGATCTGAGTAAGACGATGATCGCAAATCATTTGATTCTGTTTAACAGATTTAATCTCATTTTTCAAATTTTCAATTTCATTTTTCAAATCATCAAAAGAAGAATCTCTTGTAGAAATAGTTTGTTTATTAAGTCTGTTATTAATTTCAGACAAAGAATAAGGAGCAGAATATTCATATTCAAAATCATTCTTTTTTTCTGAATTTTTTGAAGAACTAGCATTATTTTTAACAGTTAATTGAATAATTTTTTCACGAAGATTATTATGAGTAACTTCTTTCAGAAGTTCTATGACATTATCAGAAGTAACAGTGTTGATATTCAAATCTTCAAATTGAGATTGCAATTTATAAAATTCATCATTTTCACAGGAACAAATATCACCTAGACAAGTATTGCAAGCATTCATATTAACATGCTGATTATTATCAGATAAATTAGGAAAATCAATCTCCTCTTCTGAACCCAAATCAGAAGCATAATCAGATTTTGAACCAGATGTGTATAAGAAACTATAAACCTTACCATGAACCTCTTCATCAAGTTTTAAGGTTTTTAACTTTTCAAGTTTGCAATTGGGTGCTATATGTCCAAAATTTCCACATTTATAGCATTTGATCTTGGCGTGTTCCCGCTTAGACCTATTCTTGGTAAATCTATTAGACTTACGGAAGGCTTTTCTATTGTCCCGTTCTTCCTTAGATCTACGTCTATGTCTAGACCTTCTTTTCATATAAGGTTCATCAGGATTGGAGCCTCTAGAATCTCTATGTTTGGTCTTCTTACTATTACCCGAAGTGTCATAGTTACAAGGTACTTTAGTTCTTCCTCCTTTTTATCTTTTCTCTTTCTCTGATCTAAAGTCGTGACTATGTCCTGCTAAAAGATTCATATCTATGTCAGATATCTAACTTTGCTTTTATATCTACCATGAAAGATCTAGACTTTATCAAAAAATAAATAAATTTATATATGGTTTCTTGACTTGGTTCTGAGATGGTGGTACAGTCAGATTTGATACAACACGTTATTGGCTTTGTGTTTATGACTCTGTCTAGCCAGCCATGGTTCTAAGCCCGTTAATGAGTCAAAAGGGCGCTCTATACCCGGTTAGTACTGCTAGACACATGGGATCAATAACAATACGTATTTGAATCTTGACAGACCCTTTGCTTAGGTATAAAGGACCGGATCCTTCCATACAGTCATAAAACTATATAAAATTTGTATATATTTTGATTCGGATTTATTATTTGAATTCGGATGTTGACAAGATAGATTGAAGATGACCGCGCGGATTACTGCCCGTCTTCTGAGATCCTGCAAGTTGGTATCAGAGCCTAGGAACTTTCATGGTAAGTATAAGATTGATGTGACGTATACGACATAGATATGTTCTTTTCTTCATGGATCTTGGAGAAATGAGTACTAAAAGTACTAGATTGGAAGAGGTAGATATACCTCAAAACCTTGACTTGTTAAACAAATTCCAAAAATTGATGATAAAACCATTTATGATTATGGTTGGTTTGATAAAATTTCGCATAAACAATTGATTAAAACTACTGAACAAACTTTGGCATTAAATTCCTCTGAACAGACTATTCGTTTGTTAAACAAATGAGATATCGACTTATATAAACTTCAGTATAATTTCTTGCATATTGGCATGGTTCAAATTGCTTTTAAGCCTTTGACACTTAAAGGGTTACCAAAGACATTTTTAGCTGCTCTATGTGATGCTAGAAATTTAAATTTTAGACAATCTTCAATCGAATCCATTGTGGCATATGGTCCAGTCTGATTTTTCATACTGAGTTATGTTAAGGAGTAGATTCCTTCTTACTTCTTCGAGATAATTATTAATCATCTCATCTTTTTTTCCGTCTTGGATGGAAATTTTGCGAGCAATATGCTTCACTGAGCTATCTTGAATTAGTCCCTTCTAAGGGGTGATGCAATATTCTTGCACCCTTTTTTCAATCAGATCCAACAGTTCTTGTCCATATAAAGACTTGGTTTTGGGATCTCTTTTCATTAATTTGTCCTAGAAATTATTATAAAAAGTCCTATATAAATAAGGAATTTGCTCCTCGGTAAAACCCACTTCTGGAGTCCATTTATGAATCCAAGGAAACGAAAATTCAATGAAGAAGTATATTTGTTCCATTTTTTTGATGTAACAGTTATGATCTGTGTGATATAATGCGTTAAGATCGGGCGAAACTTTAACCCATTCTTTGTATAACTTATGAAATGGATCTGGTAGAATTTTAATTGTTGGACCGTGGTATGACCACCAGTTTAAAAACCAATTAGGGATTGGCTCTGCGAATATCTTCACACAAATTTTAATAAATCATGTGTGCTTATATCTCTCATTATTGTAGATGAGGACTTTATCAAAAGCACGGATATAGTCCCAATATGTAAAACTCATAGAGACTTTATTCAGGCTGATCTGCCTTTCCTTCATTGTGGAGATACCCTAATCTTCAACATATATAATCTATTTGATTATCATTTTGGAGAAGTTATAAACATTCTCACTAGTGTTATGACCTAAAAAATGTTGAAACTCAACACTACCGGTACTTATTAGAATTTTCTTATAATAAGATTGGGTCTTCTATGACTCACTCGGGAAATATAATCCGTTAATCAAATATCGCTGGAATATCTTCCAGGATTCTTCTTTTTGCTGAATATCAGAATTTTCTAAAAGAAATATCATTTCTTTCTTGAATATTTTTTCATATGATTTAATATCATCAACATCTTCTTTTGCTATGGATGCAAAGGTATCACTCTGCTTCTGGGATAGATACTCCTGTAATTGTGCGTATAATGGATTATTTTTTGGAATATCTTCCAGATGTATAGAAGAAGCCTCCTTCTGAGAGATTTTTAGATTCACCAAAATCATCCCTCCTCTTTGTATGATTGGGGAGCTATATGAACATGATCCGTATGACGATCCTGATGATTTGGGTGATGATCTTCCCCTTCCTCTAGTATAACCGCCTTTTCCTCTAGCCTTGGTTACCCAAGGAGGGTCCATCCTACAAACAAAACATATTGTTTTATTCGAAAGCATAATAATTGTTATAATAATAGAGTTCATCATCAAAATTAATGATTTCTTCTATCATATGAATAGAGTAGACATCTATCAGCATATCATCTATAATATTCCATAGAATTACTTCTTGTACGTCTCGATTGAGAGGAACTACCTTTAAGATAGTAACTAAAGTTTTATCTGTAAAGAAGGGAGACAAAAAACTCATTGTGAAGATAGGTATTCTCTAGATATGAAATCTGGAAGAGAGTTATCACTCCCCTTTTTATAATGGATTTCAAAATCAAAAGGAGCTAGTTGAGCCTGCCACCTAGCAAAAATCAATTTTGATGCATCATGTTTAAAATCTTTATCAAACCTTTATTTCACTGATTGTGCATCAGTTTTTATCAAAAAATTTTGATTATATAAATCATCTTGAAATTTTAATATGCATTTGACGATGGTCAACATTTCATAAGCCACCGTAGCATATTTCTTCTGAGCATCACTCCATTTTCCGAAATGAAATCGGATCAAATATTTATTTTTGTCATGGGAATTGATTTGTTTCAATATTCCACCATAACCAATGTTAGATGCATCTGTCGCAATAATTTTCTGCCAATGAGGGTTAGCAAGAGTTATACAAGGCAAATATTGCACATGAAGTTTAATATTTTTTACCAAATTGGTGTGACTATCAGTCCATGGTGATTTATGATCCTTTTTTAGCCTTTCATATAAAGGGGCCAAGTCGCGAGATAAATTCTTGTACAAGGGGGGAATATAATTTAGACTTCCCAAGAATCTTTGCAATTGGGTCCTATCTGTAATAACATCAGGAAACTTAGAGGCAAAGTCAATCAATCGTTGAATTAGGGTAACCTTCCCTTGACAAATAAGATGTCCTAAAAATCTTACATTAGTTTGAAATAAACTCATCTTTGGTTTAGAAATCACCAAACCATTTTGTATAATAATTTTCTTGAAAATGTCTAGATGTTTGATATGCATTTCAAGAGTCTTTGAGTAAACCAAAATATCATCAATATAAACAATGATAAAATCCAAATAGGGGTTGAAAATATTATTCATAATTTTCTGAAATTCAGAAGGAGCGTTTTTCAAACCAAAGGGCATTACATTCCATTCATATTGTCCAAATGAGACATTAAAGGTTGTTCTTCTTTTCCTATAAGGTTTGTTGGGATTAGAGCTTCTAGAATCTCTATATTTGGTCTTCTTACTATTAGTTGAAGTATCAGGTAAACCAAACTGAGTACAAAAGTCTCCTAGATGAGATCTTTCTCTAAGCTTATTCATCTTAAGTTGTCTAGATAACTTTAATTCATTACACAAATTTATGTCTTCTTGAGTGCAAAAGCCTATCAACCGGCCATAGGTATAATCATTATAGGGAATTATACCCTACTCATTTATGAGGATTTTTCTAACTCGTTCTACAAATAAAGGGGAAGGTCATCTATAAATTTAGCTTTCCAATGCTCATATTTGTTTTTTGGTAGCTCCATCACCCTACTAAGATAAGTATTTTTATACCACCTGAATTCTCCCAAGGTTCTACAACGTAGACCATTTAACAGGGTACGAACAATTTAGAACTGATTGGTAAATCTATCATTAAAATGTTCTAAAATGGTTAAGACTAAGGTATAAAAGGCGTCTTCTCTATTTACAACAAGAGTTATACCTAAGTTATCAACACCTTCATTTCCAGAAATGACATTTATCACAACAACCTTTTGTTCAACAGTCATATAATTATCCCACCAACCTCGAAGTTGGCCAGTAAAACCTACAATTATCATTTTGCAAATATTTCTATCTGTGTTTTTAACATTTTTACAGATAGTTGGATACATAAGCATTCGATGAACAAGAATAGTAAGTTTTCTATCAGTCAGACCATCAAAGTTCCATTCATAAATTTTAGAACCGCTATAAGAAGTATTAGTCTGATTCCAGTCTCGTTCCTCTATGAGCACATCCTGAGGAGTTGGTCTGGAATAATAATACGTTTGCATGCTGGGTTTATGCACAAATTTAGCATTACAACTATTCTTCTGGGATAACCCTGAAGTTTATTAAATTCTAAAGAAACATGATTTTTAAAATCAAAAGTATTTTCTATTTCATCAGCAAAACTCTAAAACAAATCCATAGGACTTGCCCTGAATTCAGAAAACTTTTTATCAAGAAGTTCTTCGAAGTCATAAATCGATTTGAATTTAAATTCTGAAATCTCCAGAGGTCGCTGCATAGGAGTAGACATAGTAAGAGCTTCTGAATTAGTTTTAGAGATTGAAGTTTTATCAAAAGTCTTTAAATCATTTTTTATTTGAATTATCAAAGCAGTTAGTTCATCTAACTTTTTATCAAGAGAACCGAAATGTTTACCTAAAACTTTAACATAAAGTCCCAAATAATTGTTTTGAGAAATCAAATTATTAATTTCGTTGATGCTGACTGCCGCAACATCTTCTTCAATAATTTTTTGAAAGGTAGTGAAGGTTATACCAGTATTATTAGGTAAAACAAATGATGACTGAGGTAGATAAACAGCCTTGATAATATTACCAGTTCCATTTTTATAAGATCGTTCAAGAACGTTGATGAACAGAGGTAAATAAGTGGTTATAAACCAATGCACAAAATACATAATTTGAATATGTAAGGCACAAGTTTCATAAAACTCTTGAGAAATATTATTCAAATCATCGGCACTATAAGTGTCAAAAAATCAAGTTTTAAACTAATTTCATTTATCACTTAAAAATTCATTCTGAATGTACTTTCTTACCAGGGAACCTGGCCTAAAATCTATTTGATGTACATCCATCATCAAGTATTATTGAGATCAAAATCCATTTCGGACTGAGAAGGAATATCCCTATCAGAAATATCAGAAGCAATATCATTTGCATGAACAATATTTAACCGAGGATTAATCTTTATTTTATTAACAAGTCTATCACTTTGATCCGCAGATATAACTGATGGTAGAGCATGTAAAGAGGCAGCACGATTATGAGCCAAGCCATAAACATGATCAATAGGGGAAATATGATGCATAACAAACAATCTTCTAGCAGAAAAAAAATGAATGTCTACTAAAAGGAATATTATTAAATTGCATACAAATCCGTCCATTAGGATTTTGAATGATATGAGAATACTCAGAATTAGTGACTGCATATGCCATCTAGTTTGAAAGAATAACTGATTCCAAAGTCCAAGTAGTTGGAAAATTAATTTCTTCCCATTTTATAGGTCGTCTAGTAGTGACCTTAGATCTAGCAAAATTATTTTCTACAAAAATACTTTCAGCTGATGTATCAGCATCAAGAATATTAGCATCAATTAAAGATAACTACAAATTCGGCTGAGTATTAAAATAGACTTAATCTCATTTTTCAAATTTTCAATTTCATTCTTCAAATCATCAAAAGAAGAATCTCTTGTAGAAATAGTCTGTTTATGAAGTCTATTATTAATACTGCTAGTTCTTCAAAGAATTCTGAAAAACAAAAGTGATTTTGAAATAATAATAATAATAATAATAATAATAATAATAATAATAATAATAATAATAATAATAATAATAATAATAATAATAATAATAATAATAATAATAATAATAATAATAATAATAATAATAATAATAATAATAATAATAAGAGCTCAGATTATGGATAAAATCAGTAATGCTTCCACCTCTAAAAATCATATCATAGAGGAAATCCCTACCAAAGAAGGTTCATACACCATGGCAGAGGTTAAGAATCTCCTGTTAGAAAGAAGGAAACTTATAATTTCTCCTACTATTATCAGTGATCTGAAACAAGAGGTTAATAACCTCAAAGAAGACTTTCAAAGGTTAAAAGAAAAGAATGTCACTATGGAACTTTAGTTCCAGGCATATAATCATAACCATGAAGCTTAACATTAAGCATAAGAGAACTTAATGAATTCTCATCTTGCAAAGAAATCTACAAATTAGGATAAGCATTAAAATAAACTAGTACATAAGCTAGACTAGTTTGAATCATCCCTATAAGAGATTTCTTCCAATTTTGATTTCTACCATCTCTTAAAGCTGCTATAAAGCTTTCTGGTAGACCTCTCAGAGTGAGGGGCTTAAATGCCACCTGAACCAAGCCAATATGCATAAACCTGTAAATATTCCTATAAGGGGCCATATCATTTTCAGATAGTAATTTAAAAGTTTGATGATCGCTGTCAATAGTGATAGTTTCTTTAGTTTTTTAACCACTTGTTTGAGACCGATTTTCTCACTTTACACCTTTCCCTTTCCCTTTCAAGTGGTGTTGCTGGAAGATTTTTCCACTTGTTCTTGGAGTCTTTTGAGAAGAGCATCGATGTCAATCTCTTAGTTTCTATTAGCACTCTGGGCTTCTCCTGCCATGCATGATTCATCATCATCGTTGGTGTGGCTTGCTGATACTATGGACATGTCATCTCTAATGTCTATATCAAGATTTTTCATCAAATCTCTTTTTACCTCTTCCATATATATGGCAATTGCTTCTCATTTAGATATCAAACCTTTCTTCATATGAAGCTTCCTCGCAATTTGCTTGAATGGACTGAGATCATCCACCTGTGGCTTTGAACTATCCGTATTATGATATTTATCTATTGTTGTATTTATTAAATCAAGGATTTCTTGACCATGAATTTTTCCTTCAAGGTCTTTATGTATCAATTTGTTCAAGAACTTTGTATGAAAAGTTCTTTGTAGACAAGGGAACCCTTTTGAAGTATTATTAACTTCTATGGACCATTTCATAATCCTTTTGGTAAGTGAAAGCTTTTAAGCTTTGTAAAAGATCTTTTTTATTATTACCAAAATTAAGAGTCTTTAGAAAATCAAGATCTTTATTATCTTCTTCATAAGAAGATGAATCTGATCTATTACCCATTTCTCTTAGACTTTCAATTTTATCAAGTCTAATTTCCATAGTGACATTCTTTTATTTTAACCTTTGAATGTCTTCTTTGAGGTTATTAACCTCTTGTTTTAGATCACTGATAGTAGTAGGAGAACTTATAAGTTTCCTTCTTTCTAACAGGAGATTCTTAACCTCTTCCATAGTGTATGAACCTTCTTTGGTAGGGATTTCCTCTGTGATATGATTTTTAGAGGTGGAAGTATTACTGATTTTATCAATAATCTGATCTTGGATAGTAGTACATCCTTTGGAACGGTTTCCTAGCATATTTTTTTGAGATTTTATTAATAACATCAGAAAATTCTTTTTTATGACTGGTTTCTCCCCCTAAAAGGTTATCAACCTTTACAGGCTTTAAATTACTGCCTTTAAATCTTTTTTCTAAGAATGCTCATATAAATGTTAGTATAATTTTGCTGCTTGATCATAATATTAATGTGTTGAGTAGTAAGTAAAGCAGTATTATCTTCAAACAATTTTGAAAGAACATTAAAATGAACAATTTTATCATCCTTTTTAATTTGGAAAGACTATAAAGGAGGAAAAACAAATTTTGTAACTTCCCGAGTACTTAAAGTAAAATCTCTTTCTATCATAGAGACGAAACTATGAACATGTTTGGTTATAAATCAAGGGACAAAAGCAATTAAAACATTTTGCTTTGATTCAATAAGATCATTATAAAATTCTTCTTGAAAACCAATATGTTATTCTTTATTAAAATTTTTAAAGAGCCATTTTCGGAAAGGTTTCCATCTAGATTTCTGAAATTCTTTAGAAATATTTTCTCTTGCCAGTGAACTCGGACTAAAACCAATTTGGTTTAACCAACCTAAAATCAATTTCTGGAATAAAAATATGCTTCCATACTTTTAACCAACCTATTCCAAATTAGTTTTGTAAATGGTGGACTTTATATGGTCCCTCGGTAAAAATTTTGCCAGAACAATACAAAAGGTTATATTCTGAGTGGGTGGATATCTCCCCTAAACCAGATCTCCTTGGAATTTTAGAACACTCTTTAGTATTGCTAAAATTTCTTTCGCTATGGTGGTGTAATTCTTCTGGGCATCGTTCCATTTACCCGTATAGAAATGAACAATATAATGACGTTTATTATCTGGACAATATTGTGTTAGGATACCACCATATCCTATGCGGACGCGTCTGCTTCAACCTAACGGGTAATCCAACGGATTCCTTTGACAACCTTTCAATAACCTGCTTGGATACTTATACTTGACCTTAGTATTACTGTTCAAATGGTCTTAACCATAAACATAATCACCATTTCTTATAATAACCTAGTATGTTATAGTTCAACACAAATAGTTTAGCCTATCATTTAGACTAAGTACATAAAGAAAAACTTAAAACTAAATAGTACCAGGAGTAGAACTCCACACGAGATGATGTACCCACCAAACTGAAAGCTTTTTATTTTTCAAATAGAAGAGATTTACAGAAGAAAATATTACAATAGTAGAGAGAGATAGAGAGAAAGGGGGTTCTAAAAACTGCCTCCTTAAAGAAAGTTTCGCTTCTTTATATAGAGGTTGAGGAATCTAAAGTGATAAGATAAAGTGGCCCACACAATTTACAATGACCAATAAAAAAGAGATAAGACCGACATACAGGCGTGGTCTTTCCATTACAACATATGGCCGACATATCATTATGGCCTGCTGCTTTATTAAAGTCTTATGCTTTATTAAAGTCTTTTGGCTTATTACCCCAATTATTTTAATTTGTGGGGCCTTTTTACTTTACACCTTTCCCTTTCCCTTGAAGGTGGTGTTGCTGGAAGATTCTTCCACTTGTTCTTGGAGTCGAAGCTTTCATTAACTAATGTCAGGATTGTTTATACTTGTAAAGGAACCTTGAGTAAGACTGAACGATCCATCGAAACATTGGTATCAGAGCCATGGACTTATATTATCTATAGGTGCTATAGTTCAACACAGTGTTTATTTATGAATCTCATAAAGAAAATACCTACTGTGAAAAATAGTAGAAAAGAAGAATATGATATACCACAACATTTAGATCTACTTAATAAGTGGACTATTCCTAAAATACCTCCTAGGATTATATACCAGTAGGGAACTTTTGAGAAACTCGGTTTGTTTCAACTGTCTTTTGCCAACTTGGGTTGGCCAAAGTAAGACATGGAAGGTTTTTAACCTTTGTCTTAATTCTTTTAACTGCTGCAGTATGATCATCTGACCAAGCTTTAGGATTATTTTTAACCTGTCATATAAGATAGCAGTATCCTTGGCTAAATCCTTTATAAAAGGAGCAACATAGTTGAGACTTCCCAGAAATCTCTATAACTGCGTTTTATTAGTCATAATATCAGGGAATTTGGATGCAAATTCAATACTTCAATTAATAGGGCTGATACTTCCCCTTTCGATATTATGACCCAAAAATCTAATATTTGTTTGAAATAAAGCCATTTTGGGACTGGATATCACTAAACCGTTTTGAACAATAATCTTTTTGAATAGATCAAGGTGTTTAAAATGAGTTTCCATGTTTTTGGAAAATACAAGAATATCATCTATATAGACTTGATAGCGTTATTCAATTATTTATGCTTCTAGACAGCTTAAGGTGCATGAGAAGAACTATCCAACTCATTACCTCGAGCTTGCAGAAGTGGTATTTGCCCTTAAGATTTTGAGACATTACTTTTATGGTGTTCACATAGAAGTGTTCACATACCATAAAAGCCTTCAGTATGTGTTCACTCAGAAAGAGTTAAATCTTCGCCAGAGGAGATGGCTTGAGTTCCTCAAGCACTATGATATGAACATACTTTACCATCCTAGGAAGGTCAATATAGTAGCAGATGCTCTTAGCAGACTATCTATGGGTAGTGTAGCCCATGTTGAGGAAGAGAGGAAGGAATTAGCAAAGGATGTTCATATGCTTGCTTGCTTAGGAGTTTGCCTCATGAGCATATCAGATAATGGTGTAACAGTTCAGAATGGGTCATAATCTTAGTTGGTAGCGGAGGTTAAGGAAAAGCAAGATAGTTATCCAATATTGCTTCAACTGAAGGGTGCAGTTCATCAGCAGAGGGTTGAGGTTTTCTTCCAAGGGGAAGATGGTGTGCTTCGCTATCTGGGTCATTTATATGTTCCTAAGGTGGGTGAGTTGAGACAGTAGATTCTTGCAGAAGCCCATAACTCCAAGTATTCTATTCATTCAGGTGCCACTAAGATGTACCGTGATCTGCGGGAAACCTTTTGGTGGAATGGCATGAAAAGGGATATAGCAAATTTTGTGGCTTAGTGCCCTAATTGTCAACAAGTGAAGGGTGAACATCATAAACCAGGGGGTATGACTCAAGAGATCAACATTCCTACTTGGAAGTGGAAAGTGATCAACATGGACTTCATTACAGGTTTACCTCGTACTCGCAAACAACATGACTCCATTTGGGTGATAGTTGACAGAGTTACTAAGTCTGCGCACTTTTTGGTTGTTAAGACTACAGATTCAGCGGGGGACTACGCCAAGCTTTACATTAATGAGATAGTCAGTTGCATGGGGTTCCTTTGTCTATCATTTCAGATAGAGGTCCTCAGTTTACCTTTCATTTTTGGAAGTCCTTTTAGAAAGGTCTTGGTACTCAGGTTAATCTTAGCACAACATTTTATCCACAGACGGATGGTCAGGCAGAGCGTACCATTCATACCTTAGAGGACATGTTGAGAGCTTGTGTGATCGGCTTCAAGGGTAGTTGGGATGATCACCTTCCTATTATACAGTTCTCCTACAATAATAGCTACCATTCCAGCATTCAGATGACCCTTTATGAGGTATTGTATGGGCATAGATGCAGATCTCCAGTTGGTTGGTTTGAAGTAGGTGAAGCAGCCTTGATAGGGCCAGATTCGGTTCATGATGCCATGGAAAAAGTCAACTCATTAGAGATAGACTTAAGACAGCCTAGAGTCGCCAGAAGTCCTATCCAGATGTAAGGAAAAGCGACTTCAAAGTTCCAAATTGATGATTAGGTTTTCTTGAAAGTGTCACCTATGAAAGGGGCGATGTCACAACCCGAGCCTATACCCCAGAAGCAACACGGCGTACAAGACTCCGAAAAGTCTCATACAAGCCTCATAGCATTCCTAACATTCGATATAAGGAAAATGGTACGGAATTAAAAATTTTCTTTAAATCCATACAATCAAAACTTCATTTAAAACAACGGAAGTCTATTGTCTCACATGGCCATCTAAACAGTATCTTGAAACAAAAGTAGAGTCACGGCCCTTTACAATAGAAAGTCTAACATATGTCTATTACATGAAAGAAATGGAACATCAAAAGTACTTGTCCTCGATCTATGAGGACATACCACTTAGCCTTGGAAGAATCTCAATCCAAGCCCTTGAACTAAAGAGAAAGCAACTCACTTGCCGGAACCTACACTTGTAGTAAAATAAGAGAAATATGGGTTAGCACAATTAAGTACTAAGTATGATAGCCATGCAAAATCCATGCTTAAAAGGACATTTTATTTGAAAGTCATGCTTTTATGCCAATTTGAGAAAACTTCATGAATATAGGTATAGAAGCATAATATACAAACATAACCAACATACAAGTGATTTCATCACATTAGAGACATAATCAACATATAAACCATTTCATCATATTAAGCTTTCACCTCAAGTAACCTCAAGCTATACTTTGTGCAATGTATGAATAGCGTCCCATACCACCACCCACACTAAGTACCACATTAAGTCCACCAAAAGTGAACTTACCATTCTTCCTTTTCATGATTTGTCCATACTCATACATAAGAGGCATAAACATTTCATAAGTCATAAAGAGGAAGTAACTCATAATACAATCCAAGTATAGCATGCATCATTTCATTAAGCATATAAGTCAACATTCTTCATTTGCTTCATTAAGAGCACTTTCATACATTAGTCATTAAGACCTTAGAGAACTCACTATAGCCCTCTCAAAGCCTACTCGTGCAATGCATGGATGACATCCCATACTACCACCCACACTTCATAGAACTCCTCAAGAAACCATAATGCACATCTCACATGATGGGAATAAGCGACTAACCGACATAGATCATGTGAGCTAGACATGGAATCCGGTGTCATGAAGCCCCACACCGTAAAAAGGTGGTCTACTTGCCTAAGGTAAGACTGGTAACATGTAGCTTAGGTGGATCCACTAGCTAGGACCTATGTGGGCACATAGTTATGGGATAAGAAAGATGTTCATTGAAATCCGGCCTAACATAGGGAGAACTTCCATCTTACTATATCCTCTTGGTACTTAGCCTACATTCCCATAGAGTAGTTTCATTTACATTACATTATTGTACTTGATAGGGCCACCAACATTAGGCCTACCGACCCAAGATACATCACACATGAAAGGGCCACCAACATTAGGTCTACCGATTCAAGGTATATTATAAGGATAGCTCATTGACTTTCAAAGAAAGAGCCACCAACATTAGGTGTAGCGCTTCAAGGTTCATCATTTCACACAAGAAAGGGCCACTAACATTAGGTCTACCGCTTCAAGGTTTATCATCATATTAGTTTCTAGACTCATCATGAAGGGCTACCAACATTAGGTCTACCGGTTCATGTCATAGCCTAGAATACTTCATCATTCATTTAGGAAAAGGCTACCAACATTAGGTCTACCGATTCAAATCATTAAGACATTATACATTAACAACCCAAGAAGAGGATGCCTAAGCCTACCAAGTCAAGGTACATCATTCAACCATACTTTCATTCATTCAAGAAGAGGATGTCTAAGCCTACCAATTCAAGATACCATAATCACATTACTTTCATTTATACAAGAAAAATATGCATAAAATTACATTATAAACATGATCATAACACTTTCATTGAGATCACACACATATACTTCACATCATAATCATACATAGATCCTTCATGAAATTTGCCTTCCAAGGCTATACATCAATCACAACCCAAACATCTATGATACTACAATAGATAATGGAATTAACATGATCCAATAACAAATTCAATATAGACATAAACAATTCAATATACTTTCATGATCAATCAACCCAATTCACATACTTCCAATTTAGGATTTTGGGGAAGACATGGGTTCATAGTAGAAATTTACCATAATTCATCAATAATTCAACAATCCATTCATAACTCATCATATAAAATCTTTTGAAAATGTTTTGGAATTGACCCCATGCATAGATTGAAAACTAGGGTTTTTGGGGAACTTTGGAGACTTGAAATTATCTTTGAAATTGGTTCCTTGAAAGAAACTAAGTGAAGGATGAAGACTACCATACCTTTTAGGGAATAATTCCACAAAACTTGAGTGACAGTGGTGAGGTATTGAGCTTGAAAGCTTGAATCCTTCACCTCCAATAGAGGTTTCTAAAGAGAGAACTTTTGAGAGAAGAGGTGGGTTCTAATTTGTGTTTTGGAAGAATGAATTAGAAAAGGTGTTTTAATACTTTTAAACCCTTAAAATACATTAATAAACCAATAATAACCATCTCCCAACTAAACTAACTTAATTAGGAATTTACCACCTTTCCCCTCCACTTGGCCGAATTGGACAGCAACACAGTCATGACCTATGCCCCATGACCTACGGACCGTAGGTGGGGTGACGCCCTGTCCTGCAGGTCCGTGGTTTGGGGATGCAACATTAAATTTTGGGCCTTGACCTACGGAGGCCATCCACGGGGTGTGGATGGACCTACGGGCTGTAGGTCCCCATCCGTAGGTCATGATATTTTGGACAGTTTTTGGTTTCTTGGGGTCTTGGGGATTAGGCTTTAGGGTCCCCCTCAAGGACCCTTGGTTGGTCTTTGGGGGGTTGTACCTTGACATTTAACCCCTAAACCCCTCAACCATAGCTCGGGACATCATTTTACAACCTCAAACCTCACATCAACTCAAAGACAAACTCGTTAGGCTCTAGTTTCACCTATTCATTTTCTGAGTCATTATAGGTGATGAGATTTGGCAAGAAAGGGAAGCTCAGTCCTAGATATGTAGGCCCTTACAAGATCTTGACAAGAGTTGGTAAATTGGCTTATGATTTAGAGTTGCCAGAAGAACTAGCAGTAGTCCATCCGGCTTTTCACATTTCATTGTTGAAGAAGTGTGTGAGTGATCCAGCATCTATAGTACCTTTAAAAAGTGTGGATGTGAAGGATAGTCTCACTTATGAGGATGTCCCAGTTGAGATTCTTGTGGTTGTGAAGGATAGTCTCACTTATGAGGATGTGCCAGTTCAGATTCTTGATCATCAGGTTCCAAGGTTGAAAAACAAGAAAGTCGCTTCGGTGAAGGTTTTGTGGAGGAGTCAGTCAGTAGAGGGAGCTATTTGGGAAGCATAAGCAGCCATGAAGGCCAAGTATCCTCATCTCATTTCTTCCGATTCCATTCCAGGTTAAGCTAATAGTTCCTCTCCAGTCTTTCAGTTACTTATGCGTAAATTCAGTCTTAGTATTTTTTTTCCTTCAGTTAGTCTTGCATTTTCAGCGTATTTGCATATTCTTGGTACTTAGTTCAATTAGATTTCAGTTTTCAGTACTCAGTGGTAGGATTTGCAGCTCTCTCCCTCCCAACTAGTATAGACTTCATTCGAGAACGAATGTTCCCAAGGGAGATATAATGTAACACCCCGTATCCTAGAAAAACCAACCAGCACACTTTTTAGAAGTTGCAGGTGCCACCAACGAGTACCACCCATGGACCGTAGGTGGGGTCTGTGGTTGGCCACCTACAACCCCCTTAAAAAAAACCCAAAAAACCTCGACCCACAACTTGGACCTACAGACCGTAGGTGGGACCATGGTTCATGGATCGATGTCCCCAGAAAATCTTGACCCATGACCAAAACCTACGAACCGTAGGTGGGACCACGGTCCATGGATCGAGGTCCCTAGAAAACACCGACCCACGGCCAGGACCTATGAACTGTAGGTGGACCACGGTCCATGGACCAGATCCGTGGATTGTGGTCCACAGATCTCATTCTCTGAAGCCAATCGATGATAGATCGTAGGTGGGACGATGGTCCATGGACCAGGTCCATCGGTTGGTCCCGACAACTTTTAAATTAGGGTCATTTTGGTCTTTTCCCTATGCATTGGACCCCTAATGTCACAACCCGAGCCTACACCCCAGATATGACATGACGTGCAAGACTCTGAAAAGCCTTATACAAGCCTCATAGCATGTCATCACATAAGATAATAGAAATAGTGCGAAATTTAAAACTTTTCTTTAAATCCATACAATCGAAAACATCATTTAAAACAACGGAAGTCTACTTGTCTAACATGGCCATCTACAAACTTCTTGAATCAAAAATAGGGTCACAACCCTTTAACATAATCTGAAACTTAGAATGACATAAAACGAAGCTACTAAGACTCTCGTATGTCCTCGAATCTTGAGGACTCCCCACTAGCTTAGAGATTAGTCAATCCAAGCTTTACTCCAAGAAATCACCTTAGGATCTGGAACCTACACTTTGTAGTGAAATAGAAGAAATATGGGTTAGCATACAAAAATGTACTAAGTATGATGACCATGCAAAAATCATGCTTTAAAAGGACATTTTGGTTGGAAACCATGCATTATGCCAATTTTGAGAAACATCATGTACTTTAATATAAGAGGCATAAGATATAAACATATTCAACATATAAGACATTGTAACACTTTGGAACCTTCACCTTAAGTAACCCTAAGCTATACTTGTGCAATGTAAGAATAGCATCCTATAATACTATTCCTACTAAGTACCACTTTGAGGCCACCTTAGATGAACTTACCATTTTCATACTTATCATTAATCAATACTCATACATAAGGAACACATACAGTTCATAAGTCATGACAAGGAAAGTAACTCATAATACAATCCAAGTAAAGCATGCATCATTACATTAAGGATTTAAGTCAACATTCTCATTAGCTTCATTAAGAGAACATTCATTTATTAGACATTAAGACATTGGAGAATCACACCATGGCCCTCTCAAATCCTACTCGTGCAATGCATGGATGGCATCCCATACTACCACCCACACTTTATAGAACCTCTCAAGTAACTATAGCACGTATCTCAGATGATGGGAATAAACATTAAACGACATAGACCATGAGAGAAAACCATGGAATCCGGTGTCTATCCCACTGCGTAAAGGGTTGGTCTACTTGCCTAAGGTAGGACTGATATCATATAGCTTAGGTGGATCCACTAGCTAATATCCTATGTGGGCACATAGTTATGGGATAAGAAAGATGTTCATTGAAACCCGGCCTAGCATGGGGAGAGCTTCCATCTTACCATATCCACTCGGTGCTAAGCTTACATTCCCATAGAGTAGTACATTCACATTAACATTATTACCCATGAGAGGGTGCCATTGGCCTACTGACCCAAGGTACATTGATTCACCCATGAAAGGGTGTAGTAAGCCTACCGATTCAAGGTACATTATTAGGATAGCTCATTGAATCCTCATAAAAGGGTTCCATAGGCCTACCGAATCAAGGTTCATCATTGTCATTTATGGAAGGGTGCCATAAGCCTATGGATCCAAGGTTCATTATTATAATGCATGGAAGGGTGCCATTAGCCTACAGATCCAAGACACATCATTAGAATAGTTCATAGACTTATCATGCAAGGGCTACCAACATTAGGTCTACCGATTCAAGATGTAACATTACATTGAAGAAACCTTTCATATTTATCATCATCATTCATAAGTGTATAATTGAGAATAACCTTTCAATAATAACACCATTGCATTCTAAACATGATCACATTACTTTCATTGAAATCACAAAGCATATACAAAAGCATCATGATTATACATTACCCTTCACAATTTTCCCTTCAACGCCATGAATCACAATTCACCAACACACCTAGAATTACTACAATTTAGGCATGAATAATGACATAATTCAATAAACTAAATCAATATAGACATATTCAATCACATGTTTTCATAATCAATCAACCCACATCATGAAGTCACAATTTAGTAATTTAGGAAATTCATGGGTTCTTGAGGGAATTTCATCTTAAAACAACAATTAAACTTCAATTCAATCATAATCCGTCATAAATCAACCTTTAAAAACGTTTGAAGAAGGAACCCAAGACTTAGAGTGAAACCCTAACTTTTGGGGAACTTGAAAACTTTGAAAACTAGTTTTGGAGGGACTCTATGGGTCAAAGCTACCCATAGATTAAAATCCACCATACCTTCATGGAGTTTTCCTCTAAATTTGAGAAGAAACACCTTGGTTCTTCAAGCCCTAGCCCACACTTCTTCTTCTTCTTCTTTGGGAACTTCTTGAGAGAGAAATTTTGGAGAAGATGAACTCTTTTGGGTCTTTGGGAATAATGAAGTAAATGAGGTGTTTAATGACTTAAAACCATTTATATATGTGAACTAGAACAATTAAAAATGACCCCATAAAATAACTAATTAATTAGGAAATTACCAATTGACCCTCGACTAGGCAGCCCACTCTCAGGCACCACGAGAGGGCTTCATGAGTCGTGGTCCTGCCCGTGGTCCTTGGGCAGTGGCTATGGCTTGGGATATTGGCCTAAAATAATTGAAGTCATGACCACGAGACCTCCCACGATCCGTGGTCAAGACCACGAGTCGTGGTGAAGGTCGTGGTCTTGAGGCAGTAGCTAGGCTTCAAAGCCTTGCCTCCCACACGCCTAAGGGTTCTTCACGAACCCTTATACGATCCGTCAAGAGCACCATGGCTCGTGGTGGTGCCCGTGGTCCCTTGACCAATAGCTCCTTCAACTTGACACTTCTACCATGAGGCTAAGGCATCTCTACGAGCCTTCCCATGGCTCGTGGTCATGACTATGAGCGGTGAAGTGGCTCATGAAGGGGAGCCTTGGCTTGGGCATCTTTTGGGGCACACTTCCTCACCAATCATAGGTGGCACCACTACTCGTGCTGGCCACCACGGACCACGAAGACCCTTGTGGTCATGGTAGGCAGTGGCTAGGCTAGTTTTAGGCAGCCTTGGCCCCCTAGCCATGGCCTTCACTCAAAACCCTTGGCCCTTGCCCTTAACCCTTAACGTTAACCCTCACGTTTAGGCTTTGGTTAACCCTGCTAATTTCTGAGGTGTTACACCTAAACTACGTCGTTTAACCCTTAAACTACGTAGTTTTGGTCAGTTTTAGCCTAGTAACTTAATTAGAACTTACCCAAAGTCAACTTATTCTCCAAAATTCATCTAATTAGAATGAAAAAAGGAGAAAGAAGTTGAGCAGCCCCAATTCAAGAACGCAGCAAGGTTTCGTCAGTTTCAGGCCAGAAATCAAAAGATTTCTCCGTGAAATTTGTCACCAGGTATGTGGGATTTCCCTAGTGGGTTCCTTTCACCCATTAGGTCCCTAGACTTCAGTCATATTCTTGATTCTCTACATCATGTTAGACCTAGGGTTTCTAGAATTTTAGAATTTATGTTGTGATTTAGTTGTTAGACTAATCCAAATCAGATTATCATGTTTTCGTGGAATTGTTGCTTAATTCTTGCTTGAAACTCAGAACCCTAATTATGTTGATTCGTTTGGTTCTGAATTACACTTGCTAAGTCAGATTACTCAAATATACATGCCTTAGTTAAGAATGTTTCATTATCAGTATACTGATGATGCATTTTCAATTAGCAGTTCAAACATCGAGCTATCCAATTTATTTCAAGTATATTGTACTTTATGCATTCTATTGGGGGTAGGCTTAAATACCGAGTTGGACTAGGATCAAGCACCCTCATAATCCCAGAACTACGTTCCCCCATAGGGTTAAGTCCCCTCTGTGGGCATCAATTTTAGTGATCACGCCAGTCATGCCTCTATACCTCTAGCAGGGTTTATTGGGTCCTCTTGATGGGGAGTACATATCGGACTCCACATTTAGCTCATGTGGTTTTATGTTGGTTATTAGTAGCTGCCACAGACAGATTCTGGTGTATTGAACAGGTTATCAGTTATAGTTCAGTATTCCATTTCAGCATGTCTTAAACTTGGTCATTACATTCAGTTAGTTCATATTCAACATGTTTAGTATATTTATCATGTTCAAATTATATCATTGCTTTATTACTTTATTCAGTATTATGTTTTATTCAACTTTATTCTATCCTACATGCTCAGTACTTATCAAGTATTGACCATACTCTGCACATCATCTTTTCGTAATGTAGGTTTAGGCCCTCAGCATTCAGATCACGCATAGATATGTTCTCGATCTTTAGTCCAGCAGCTTCAGTGGTGAGTCCTCATATTTCAAGGACAATAGACATGCTTCTATATTTAGTCTTTTCTTTTCAGTTTTCAGTATTTGCTAGAGTTAACTGGGGAATATCCCAACATCTCTAGTCAGTTAGAGGCTTTATTCAAACATAGTTAGATTCAGCTTTAGTGTTTGAGTTTTATTTCAGTATCTTAAACTCTTCTCAAATATATATATATATATATATAGTATTGGGTATTCCCCATCATTTTAGTTACCTTATGTTTAAGCTTCCGCATAGTATTTCTTGTTTTAATTAACTTTAGTATGCATATGATATGCCAGCAGGGTTAGCTTGGGGTCACTCGTGATCCTAGGTCCTGTGTCTGCGTCCTGGGGTAGCTTCGGGGCGTGACACATAGATTATATAAGAACATGCATAATCATATACATTCATAACATAGGTCAATGTGGGTAAACCTTCCACTACAATAACATATGCAATTCAACATTAATCATATAGCTTCCCTCTCAAAGCCTTATTAGTCTTAACTCGTCATATTAGCTTTACTCTCAAGCCCTACTAGTCATAATTCAACATATAAGCTTTATTCTAAAAGCCCTAACAATAATCATTCATACCTTAGTCTCAAGACAATCCTAATCTCAATCCCTACAATTCATAGCTCATCGTGCATACTTGATCTTAGCCAATTCATGTCTATAAGCTTCTATTTTTAAGCAATCTATTTATACTTTATCATATTACCCCCAATCTCAAGCACTACTAATCATGATTCATGATACATACATTAATCACATTTAATTCATGTCTATATGCTTAGCTATCAAGAGATCTACGATATACTTCATCAATTCTAGAAGGTTACATCTAAATCTTCAATTTCCCCTTTCATGGCATAACACCCACTTACTTCAATTTCATCTCCCTAGACATGGGTTAGGCATGTAAACATGAAATTTCATCTTAAACACATGAGATACTACTAATTCAATCAAAAACGATCATTATCCACTCAATTGGATCAACAAACATCAATACCCATAATATTAGAAGAAACCCTAACTAGAATTGGGGATTCATCTTCACAATTGGGGAAAACATGGGCGCTTCATGGATGAAAGGAATCCATGAATGAATAATTCATCATACCTTGATTACAAAGCCTACCAAGCTTGAAACAATGGAGTCTTGACTTGACCTAGCTTGACCTCTTCTTCTTCTTCTTCACTTTCTAGAGAGAGGATATTTGAGAGAGAATTGGGTTTCTTTTGGGGGTCTTGAAATAATGATTTGGAAGACTTAGTTTTAGGGGTCTAAAGTATTATATAGGTGGTCTAGATTAGGGTGAAACAACACAATTTAATCCTAATTAAAAACTGGAAAACCCCAAAGTGCCCCTACACTTAACCACTAAGCTTCCCCATCTTGTCCCAACCACAAGACCACACTGATGGGCCGTGGGTGGAACCATGGTCTGTGCTGGTCAACCGTGGTTTGGGTTCAGATATATTGGGAAAAGGTACTTGATCCACGGACCCCAACCACGTGGTGTGGACCCATCCACGGGCGTGGGTCCAGTCGTGGTTACTGCCTTAGGTAGTTTTCTTAGGCACTTTCTCAAAGGTGCTCACCCACGAGGCTTCCAATGGAGCGTGGGTCTAACCACAGAGTGTGGATGTCCCTCATGGATGACACCTTGATGCTCTAACATGCTAAGCCCTCTATTTAAGTTTGGGGTGTTACAAAATAAAATTACTATTCCAATTCTTTTCCTAATAGAATTGGAAACAAAATAAAGAGAATAATTCCAATCCTTTTTCGAGTAGAATTAGGCCATGGGCCTTTGGCTGGAACAGGGGCTACCCAACAAACTCCCCCTCCAGTCAAGGGGCTATATGGACTTCAAGTGGAGGAACTCTTGGCAAGCTTCATGTCTGCCGCACTTCTACAAAACTCATACTTGTCTAAGATCACCACTTTTGTAAGCATACTTGAAGGATTGTCATCCGTGTTAATCTACTCAACCTCAAATAATTTCTCTTCAAGGGCCATTCTAATCCAATGATACTTTCTACTAATATGTTTGGACTTCGAATGAAAGGTAGAGTGCTTGGTGAGATAAATAGAACTTTGATTATCACAAAATAAGACAAACCTTGATTGTTCAAAATCAACATCTTTGATAAACTCCTTCATCCAAAGCAATTCTTTGGTTCCTTCAGTGATGGAAATATTTTCAGCTTTAATGGTAGATAGAGCAATGCACTTATGTAGTCTTGACTGCCAAGAAATAGCTCCCCTCCAAAAGTGATCAAATAACCAGAAGTGGATTTTGAATTGTCAAGATTTCCTCCCAAATCAGAGTCTGTGTAGTACAATGTCAGGCTTGCCACTACCAAAGCACAACTCCATATTTGAAGTACCCTTCAAATATCTTAATATCCATTTCACTACAGTCGGATGTTATTTTCCAGGATTAGAAAGAAATTTGCTAACAGTGCCAACAAAATGTGTAATATTTGGTCTAGTACAAACCATAACATACATTAAACTACCAACCGCAGAAAAGTATGGAATACATGACATCTTATTCTTCTCTTCATTAGTAGATGGACTCTGGGTCGTACTCAACTTAAAGTGTTTAGCAAGACGTGTGTATTAACTACTTTTGTCTCTGTCATGTTTAACCTCTTGAGTACTTTCTCAATATACTCCTTCTGGGATAGTGATAACTCCTTCTTGTGTCTATCTCGATGAATTTGTATGCCTAAGATCTTCTTTGTTGGCCCTAAGTCCTTCATATCCAACGATTTGGTCAAGTCCTTCTTAAGGACTGCAATTCTAAATTTATTTTTGCCAACAATCAGCATATCATCCACATAAATTTGTAAGATAATAAAATTATCATTTTCTGAAATAATACACAATGATCTGAAGAGGTTTTCTTGTATCCCTGATTTACAATGACAGATTAAAACTTCAAGTACCTCTGCCTTGGAGCTTGTTTCAGGCCATACAATCTTTTTCTCAATTTGCAGACGTGGATTTCTTTTCTTTTAACTATGAAGCTTTCAAGTTGCTCGATGTAGATCTCCTCTTCTAAATCACCATGAAGAAAAGGAGTCTTGACATCCATCTGCTCAACCTCTAAATCTAGACTTGCGGCTAAGCCTAGAACCATACGAATAGAGGACATTTTCACAATAGGAGAAGTTTTTTTTAATCAAAGTCAATTCCCTTTCTTTGACCAAAACCTTTGACAACTAACCTAGCCTTGTATCTAGGTGTAGATGTGTGTTGCTCTTGCTTTAATCTATCCATTTATTTGTTAAATCTTTCTTACCTTTCGGTAACTCCACCAGCTCATATGTGCCATTATAATGAAATGACTTCATCTCGTTTTCCATGGCTTCTACCCACCTATCTCTATAAGAATCTAGCATGACTTCATCATAACCTTCAGGTTCTCCCATGTCAGTCAAAAGGATATACTCATTAGGAGAATAACGTGTTGCGCTTCGCTTCTCTCTAGTGGATCTTCTACAAGAGGTTTCTAGAGCATCCGAAGTGGTCATCTCAACACGAGTTGGTTGATGATCAACCATAACTTCATCAATAGGAACATCTATAGGTTCTACACCCTGATCAGCATCTGCATCCTTATATTGGGTTCCTTCATGTGCAAAATATGTATCAATAATAGGAACTGGATCAACATCAACTAAGTTCTCATTAATCTGAGAATCTGGTTTCTCAGCCTTGTCAATATCTTCAATAGTTTGATCTTCAAAGAACACAACATCACGACTTCTAATGAGCTTCTTATCAATTGGATCATAAAAGTGATATCCAAACTCATCTTGACCATAACCAACAAAGATGCACTGCTTAGTTTTAACATCCAATTTCGACCTCTCATCTTTTGAAACATGCACACAAGCTTTACACCCAAATACTTTCAAGTGATCATAAGAAACATCCTTAGCAAAACAAACTTTGTTTGGAATATCACCATCCAAAGTTCCAACAGGAGACAAATTGATAACATAAGAAATAGTGTTAAGTGCTTCAGCCCAAAATGAATTTGAAAGTTTAGCCTCTGAAAGCGCGCATCTAACTCTCTCAACTAAAGTTCTATTCATCCTTTTTGCCAAGCCATTTAAATGAGGTGTCTTTGGAGGAGTTTTCTGATGATGAATTCCTTGTGATTTGCAATAGTTATCAAAGGGACCAATATACTCACCACCTCATCAGTGCGAATATATTTTAATTTCTTTCCTGTTTGTCTCTCAGATAAGTCTTGAAACTCCTTAAACACATAAACTACTTGATCTTTAGATTTTAAAGGATATACCCAAATCTTACGAAAATGATCATCAATGAAAGTTGCAAAATAAAGCGCACCACCTTTTGACTTCACTTTAAAAGGACCACACAAATCAGAGTGTACTAGCTCCAGTGGCTCAGAATTTCTTGAAGGAGGATGACTGTGAAAAGAAACGCTTTTCTGTTTCCCAGATAAGCAATAAACACATCTTTTAACCTTTGCTTTTTTCACATCAGTAAGCAAATTCTTCTTAGCCAAACAGGTGATCCCCCTCTCGCTCTGATGACTAAGCCTCTTGTGCCACAATTCTTATAAAGTCTCGCTTTCCATCAAATTTATAGTCACCAATAATTGATCCTTATGTCACATATAAATATGAATGCTTTATTCCTCGAGCTACAATCAATGAGCCTTTAGTAAGCTTCCGTTGGCCATTGAACAAGTCATTATGATAGCCATCATCATCTAGTTATCCTACAGAGATCAAATTCAAAGGAATGTTTGGAGCATGCTTAACATTCTGAAGGACTAACGTTGTATCAGTATTGGTTTTCAAACAAACAGTGCCAACACCAAACACCTTAACCTCACTAGCATTATTAACACCTCAAAGTTAACAAAAGTATAAGATGAAAATAAGTCTTTTCTTGGTGTGACATGTGATGTAGCTCCGGAATCTACTATCCAACTTGTATCTTGAGATACAAAATTGATGATGTCTTTATCACAAGCAAAGAGAAGGTCATCTCGTACAACAACAACAACATTGTTTCCATTATTTTCTTCTTTCTTCCCTTCTTTAAGATCTTGCTTCAATTGCTTGCAAAATATTCTAATATGTCCTTTCTTTCCACAATGATGGCATATAATATTTTGATTCCTAAATCTTGACTTGTTGTTGCTTTTACCTCTACTTGTCGGTCCTCTTGTCTTATCTCTCCCTTGATCTTCTGTATACAAAACATTTGAATGTGAGGATGTGCCTTGTAATTTTCTTCTAACTTCTTCATTCAACACACCACTTTTAGCATATTCCATAGTCACCTTACCTCCAGGAGCAGAATTTGTTAAAGAGACACGAAGAGTTTTCCAAGAATTCGGTAGAGTATTAAGAAGCAAAAGTCCTTGTATTTCATCATCAAAATTAACACTCATTCCTGATAGCTGATCAAGAACACCTTGAAAATCATTTATATGATCAAGAATATGATTGTCATCCTTGTATTTAAAGGTCATCAATTGCTTTAGCAAGAACAACTTGTTATTGCCAGTTTTTGAAGCATAAAATGTCTCAAAGTTTTCTCACAATGTTTTAACATGTGTCTCATTCACAATTTGGTTGAGAACATCATCTTCAACCATTTCCTTATATATCCACATACTTGTTGGTGCTTGAAATCCCAATTTTCATCAGTCACAGTCTCAGGTTTATGAGCAGCAAACAGGGGAAGATGTATCTTCTTCACGAACAATAGACGTTTCATCTTGGTTTTCCATATGTTATAGTTTCTTCCATTTAAACATACCATCTTGTTCATATTCCCCTCCATATAGAGAACCTGATTCTAATACTAATTGTTGTGACGGAAAGATGAAAACGAAAATCTAAAATAAAGAACACCAAGTTTAACGTGGAAAAATCCTTCAAATCGAAGGTAACCACCACGGGATCGACAAGATCCGAATTACTTCATTATAACATTATGAGGGTTAAAAATATTCTTCTAATGGCTACAAAACAAGTGCCAAAAGAGAATAAACAATAGCTACACCAACAAAAGAAAAATAGAAGGAAACACCATCCAAACCCAGCTGTTGTTCGAGGACCTAAAATAGGATATTTCTAACTTCCTGACCTCCACCGTTCAAATCAACCACCAAGATGTCAAGAACACTCAATCCAAATTTCAGCCCAATCCAACGGTTAGTTAACCGGGAAACACAATATGAATGTTGTTGGTCAGAGAAAAAGACTGCAGCAAAAGAACTCTTTTTCTTCTCTCTTATCTCTTGTTGAAAGCTCTCTCAAAAACCTCTCTTATGTCCTAATGTCTTTCAAAGACAATACTAATGAGCAATTGAATAATTCTCTCACTACCCTCCTCTATTTATAGAGTTGTGCTTTTCCTTACAAAATAAAAAGAATAATTTCAATCCCTTTTCAAGTAGGATTAGGCCATGACCTTTGGCTGGAACATGGGACATAACCCAACATTGTTGGAAGTAAATAAGAAATGTGGATGTCCTACGGTAAATTCGCATGACTTTATATTTTTATGTATGAGTTTGAAGACTTGCAATAAATGCTTAGCAAATTTACTCAATATATGTTATAATTTCTTTAATATGACATCTTTATTTCATAATAGTTTTATAGATTTTATTAGCTTTTAAGATATTTGACGTGCGGAAAAAGAAATTGAAGAGTAGATATTAATTATTTTTCCCATTCGGTGTCCGGTATCCATAATAGAGCTAAATTAAATTTGGGTTCGGGTCGAAAAGTCTCACATTGGAGGATAAAATGTTTTCCAACAAAGACAACTTCTTGATTAAGGATGAAGAAATACATATCACTACACTACAACCCTTATTGGTTGAGCAGTATTCATTTACAAAGTACTTGTGATAAAGTAATATATTTCCTTGTTCTGCAAAAAATAAAAAATAAAAATTACAGCGTACTTGTGACATTCATATATTCTTGTGGACATACTATGTGACATCTGTATTTTGTCTTTTGAGCATTCGATGCGCCTATCTGAGCCCTTTATTTTCTGTGATAAATAAAAAGAGGGGCCTAATGGGCATTCTCATTAAAAAAAAAAAAAAAAGGCGTCTATCTCAGGTTGGTAACCGTGAAAAAGGAATATAAGTGTTTATTTTGGACAAGTAGAATGAGTATGTGAATCATGAGTTTGCAAAATAAAAATAATATGGTTGAGAAGTTGTTGTAACAACTCATTTACAGCAGATAGTTGTGTTGTGGTGCTTAATTTCTAGCAGGAAAGTTATTTTCCCTCTTTAAGTTTTACCAAGTTTGCTTTGATTTAGGAGTAGGAGTTGTGATATTTGAAGCTTATAGTTTGATTGTTATTTGTTTTGTTTTTGTCAAATTACAGAAGATGGACAAGTTGAAATCGGAATCATCAAAATTGTTGTGTGGGAGCAGTAGCAAAGTGGAGACTACAACCCCCATAACATTTGTTCTTCTACTTAGTACATTTGCTGCTGCTTGTGGTTCTATAGCCTATGGGTTTGCTGTAAGTACTCACACCACCCACCCCTTTAGCTAATTCTGTAAACACAGACACTTGAATGCCATGTTTTATTGTAAAAATCCACCTTCCTTGAGCTAACTCTAAGCTCACTTGGCTTTTCTCATTTAAGCAAAAGACCGCCCTAAACCTTCACATGGCCATACACTATACTGTTCCCTATTGTTAACATGTTGTGTAAAATCATTCCTCCTTTATTTGCAGTATTAATTGCCACACTCTGACCCACTCTAACAAATGTTGAGAGGCATAAACCCGAGATCTGAAACCACATTTTTAATTAACATGGATAATTTAAGTTTATAAGCTCTATGTAGACATTCATGAGTATTTTGTCATATGAATCAACAAATGATTCTGCTTCTAACACGGCAAATTATTTGTTTTGTACTCGTAGGTCGGATATTCATCTCCAGCTGAAGCAGGGATCATGGATGATCTGGGCTTGTCTCTTGCAAATGTATGCAGCTTTTATATTGTTTTCAATTTGCACTCTCCGTGTCGTTCACCTGTTCACTCTGGAAACAAGTATCTTATAGATCAAATAGTAATTATTACATTACTCTTCTCTTCCATCATATTTCATACCCCTTTCTTATAAATAGACAAATTTAGATATGTATATGTAAAATCGCGGGTATGTGCCTTAGTTGGAGAAAGATTTGTTTTTTTCTTATGGGTTATGACTAACCTCGAAAATGTGTTTGCAACAAAAAGTATTATGTCCTCTTTTAGCAAAGAAAAGGGAAAGAGGTAAACAGGGTTGTGGTCATCAATGAAACCAACCATGATGGTTCCAATTGCAGTGTAGGTTGAAGGTTGAAAAATGTCCCCACTAACTTCAACCGACCTTAGAGTTCCACTTGTGAGCCATTGTTTTATTGCGACTTCATAAGCATGTTTTCAACTACTGGTAGTCTGTTAATGAATGTATGGAGCTCTATATTGCATTTTTTATATGCTATAAATCATGAACATGATTCTGAGGCACAACCCCTGAGAAAGTTTCTAGAAGCACCATATTAAGATTTGCATTTCCGATGTTGCAGCTACCGGATTAAGTGTCATCAAGTAAACCAACTTGAGTTTTTTTCGAACATTTTCAATGATGCCCCCATAGTATTTAATATTATTTTTTATCAATGGTGAATTTAGCCACATGAATACCTGTAAATTAGTTCTTACACCCCACTGTCTGATATTCTTATCTTCCGACCACATTCTGAAGTATTCAGCATTCAGTTCAATTCTGACACTTGGAGGAGCCATTGGTGCACTAATCAGTGGCAGAGTAGCAGAGTCTGTTGGCCGAAGAGTTGTATGTTATTTGCTTTTCTTGGATACTCTCTGGCTTCCAAAATATTATGCTTGTTATTTTTCCTTTAAGTTGTGGATCTGATACATTCCTCATTGCAGACAATGTGGCTGTTAGAGTTATGTTTTATCATAGGGTGGCTTTCCATAATATTTGCCAAGGTGTGTGCCAAACATTATACGTTTCTTAAATTTAGCAGTTATGACTAAAGGAGTCTATTAATTCTCACATGATAACACAGACCTTTCTAAACTCCTACTACATGTTCATCCTAATTTATGGAGAATTGATGCATGTATTCCTCATTTGTACACTCACTAAACAATTCCAATTATTATTTCATTGGTACATTCTTAAAGATTGGTTATCATAAGTCAGAGACTATATTTGTGTCTAAAGGAAGGTAGTTTCAAGATTTATAATATGTTTGGCTACTGAATTAAAGAATATTTGGTGGCTCAATGCTGGAAGATTATTGATGGGAATTGGAGCTGGACTTCATTGCTATGTGGTAAACTTTGCAAATTTCCCAACGGATTTCTCATGTTCCTCTTCGATTAGAACATAATCAAATTTCCATTATAATTAAAGCAGGCACCAATATATGTAGCAGAAATAACGCCTAAGAATATCCGAGGTGGATCTACAGCTGCTGTTACGGTAAAATAAAATAATGCATAGCTGGGTGTTACTGAATTCAAACCTTTTTATGTGGTGAAATAGATTGTTGAATTTGCAGTTTTCTGTGTCTTGTGCCTTTTCCATGATGCTCTTTGCTGGGAACTTCTTCACTTGGCGCAAGTTGGCTGTAATTGGTAACATGCAGTGTGATATATAGGGGAAAATATGCCAATTTTATGTGGTTTGAGGATATTGCTTACTTATGGCTTGGAATTGGTTAATTTTCAGGATCTATTCCTTGCTTCATTCATGTGGTCTGCATTTTCTTCATTCCAGAATCCCCAAGGTGGTTGGTGAGTCTCTACAAGATTTTTTCATTTCTTTAGCTAAGCCAAGGGGGTACTTGAGGATGCTTTCTTTTAAGCACTGTAGGCAAAGGTTGATAAAGGAAAGGAGGTAGAGGCATCTTTACTATGTCTAAGAGGCGATAACTATGATGTTTCTCAAGAAGCTGATGAAATCAAAGTAATAACTCAACTATTTGATTACAGAGAGTCGCCATCAGTTGGGTTTTTTGATGGTGTGTTTTTGCTTTGTTTTCTTCAAGGACTACACAGAGACCAGTCAGAAGCTAACTGAGTTCAGATTTCTGGATTTATTCAACCTAAAATATGCTCATTCACTTATTGTAAGAAGCAGATAAAGAAGTATGTTCGATTTATTACTTGCCATAACTTCTTACTTGTATTTGTATGCTACAATTTTTAGGTTGGAGTTGGTCTAATGCTTCTGGTACAATTTGGGGGGACAGATGGAATTTCATCTTTTGCTGGTTCAATATTCAAAGCTGCTGGTTAGTCCTAATTGACAAATGTTGTTGTAAATAATACTAGTGTTTTTGAAGGAGCTAAAAATCTTAATTTACGATGCAATGACAAGGCTGTTCAACTGGTTTTGCTTCTACAATGATGGCTATGATCCAGGTTTATCACTCTTCCTAGAGTAACTTGAACAAGTCAGTCCTTCATGAGACGGTTCAAATAATGAGAATCTTGTTTCAGCTTCCTTTTGCTGCTAGTAGCGTACTATTGATGGATAATACTGGACGCCGCCCACTTCTGATGGTACACATTTCAACTATTTTTCCGACCTTCATAGCATAGCTGGATTGAGAGGTTAGCAATGCAGGTTACAGCAACTGGAGCATGCTTAGGAAGCTTTCTAGTAGGGTTGGGGTTTCTGTTTCAGGTATTGCCAAGTGATATCTGAATTCATGTACTACTGGAGTTGTAACTATATCTTAAAACACTTGCATATATGAGCAGGACTATCAACAGTCAAAAGAGCTTACTGCCACATTGGTGTTCTCCGGGATACTGGTACATGAATTTGCTCCTTTCCTATTTTTGTTTCAAAATGTTGTTGCTTTTTTGCGTTCCCTAGTAACATATTCTAACTTAGACTAGCTCATATCCATGCTCAATATTGATCACAGAAAATTTATAATGCTTTGCTCTACTTCATGTTTTTAGCAAAGATGTGGGTTAGGCTTGCTTGTCAAAATATAAAGGGAAAAGGATCAAAAATACCCCTCAACTTTGTTTTATTAGTTGACTATGCCTTTACCGTTACTAATTTCATCATTTGTGCCCCTCAATTGGATAGAAAACCCCAAATCAATTAAAATTACCCAATTTTAACTCAATCTGACCCACCTAATAATATAACCCATTTTTGTTCATCTTCGTTTCTGTTCATCTTCTATTGGATGAGTAATGATATTTTTTTTGAGGTTAAATCAGGTATATTCTGCATGTTTCTCTGCTGGCATGGGTGGTACACCATGGGTTATCATGTCAGAGGTATTTATCATGTATTTATTTTGTATAACTTACATAAATCCCATAATTTTAATATGAAATTACAATTTATCCCTCATTAGTTTGTAATTACATTAATCCCTTAAAAAGTAATACAAATCGGATACATAATATATAGCTCGGATACATTAAAGAGTATCTCGGATACATTTTAGCATAAACCGGATACATAATATGTAGCTCGGATACATTAAAGAAATAATGGATTTTAGAGGTTTTTAGAAATAGAAGGGGATATTGAAAATAAGAGAAACATAAGACGTGTATTTCAGTAATTTTTCCATTTATTTTAGCAATGAGTTGACATAGAATTAGAAATTGACTGTCTTCATTCATTCAGATATTTCCTATTAACATTAAGGGACAAGGTGGAACTTTAGTGACATTAGCTAATTGGTTTAGCTCCTGGATTGTCACTTATTCTTTCAACTTCATCTTTCAATGGAGTTCAGTAGGTAATTCACTCTTCTCTCTTCCTCAACTTGGTTTGCTTTTATGGAGCTTCTCTTATTATATTTGATAAAACTCAGTTTAACTTGTCAGGTGTATTCTTTGTATTTGCGATTTTTTGTGCTTCAATTGTTTTCTTTGTTGCAAAACTCGTACCTGAGACAAAGGGACGAACATTAGAAGAAATTCAAGCATCAATGACATTATTACAATGAATCATCAATCATGTATCATCTATATGACACATTGCTACTGCCCATTTGGTTTCTTCAAATTTGTACTCCTTTATTTGTCTTGTCAATACTCTCTCAATTATTTATTTTTTGTTCCACTTGCCCATATGTCTACTCAAACATTATATGATCTATTAAACTCATCCTAGAATTACACCATTTTAATAACTAGTTTTGATGAACATGTGTTGCACGTTAATATCAAATCACATACTACATTATTTTTTCTAAATAATGTCAATATTATTAAATAAAAAATTAATCAAATAATTATAAATGAAATAATAAAGTATAAGTTCCTATGAATAATGGATGTGTACTTTCTTATATTATCAATTGCGTGCAAATTAAATTTGTGAAATCAATATCCAAAAACATCTATATTTATTTATAGGCTAAACCTATCGGTGGTCCCTTAAAGTTGGCACTAAATTTCAGTTAGACACCTCAACTGGGCTTTGTTCATTTTAGACACCTTATATAGAGTCTTTGTGTCATTTTGATTTTTTTTTTACTATCACCCAAATATATAAGTGTGTAATACACTCGTTGATGACGTGTCAAAGTGACGAATCAAACAAAGACAAGAGATATATAAAATAAATTTCAAATAATGACTTTTGAGTAGAAAAAATGGCCACTGATTTGATGACATGTGTCATTTTAAACTCAAACAATATTTTTTTTTTAAAGAAAAAATCATCACCTCATGCCCAAACGAATCATCTTCTTCACCCCCACCCAACCCAGTTTTCCTCTCCACCCTCACCCACCCCAACCCCAAATGCTCCTCCACCCCACCAGCCATGAGATATTCCTCTTCACCCCTACCCACCCCAACCCCAACCGCTCCTCCACAGTCCACCAGATCTTCCCCTCCACCCCATCCACCCCACCAGCGACCAGATCGTCCTCTCCACCCCCACCGGCTCCTACCTCAATCCCTTTTCCACCCATATCAATTTTTCAAGAAACACTTTCAAAAGAATTTAATTACTTTAAATTTTACAAAGTACGATTTTTCCTTCTTTACTTCTAAAAAATAGTTATTAATTAACAATGGAAGATTTGTATTTTTTTTTTTTGCAATTCTCGTAAGTGAAAATGATTCAAATACATAAAAATGAAATACGATTATTATTTCAGAACTCTTGAACTTTAAACTTTTAGGAAATATTGTGGGCTGAAATTTACTTTGTTATTTGTGGCATCACTAAATCTATTTTACCATTGAAAAAATTCAAGTTTGGGAAATGGTAGCTAAGTGTGTATCACACTCACTATGCCATGTTAAAAAAATACAAAACCAGATAAAGAAAAGCCTACCATGATCTAAAATAACAATGTGCTGGCTGCCTAATAATTTGGTGCCAATTTTAAGGGGCCCTTGATGGGTTCAACGTTATTTATAATATAAAAATCAGATATAGATAAGGAGATGTGACACCTTACAATGACCTTTAATTACATTTATCTATTTTTCCCTCTCTTTTTTTTCTTCCTTTTTTCTCATTTTAATATTAATTGTGACGTGTAAAAAAATCACTCTTAAAAGCTCTTGATTACACCTCTTAATCATACCTTCTCCTTCATCTCCTATAATTGGTTGCTTAGTTATTGTTGAACTTCTTACTTTTAATATAACATGAATAAATATACAACAACAATAACAACAACAACATAAGCAGTGAAATAATGTAAATATAAAATTAGAAGATATACTAAATTGGTCTTTTTAATTGAGGTACTAGAGTAATTTAACATTTAATTTAGGAGTGTTCAAATTCCACGAAACTTCGAACCCACTCAAAAACTATAAATCGCACTTGAGTTTTTTTAAGAAGAGAAGAATAGAAAACTTGCGTCATGATCCAAGTCTACACCCTGGACATGGACTGCACTCGAGAACCATTGTTGGTCCCCAAGCCAACCCTCATCCTCGCTGACTACAAGAGGAAGACTAAATCAAGCATAATAAGCTTAAAACTGAATTAAATTCATTGAACTCAAACACTCAACTTTAAAAAGTCTGAACAATACTCAAAAGAAGGTAAATACAGAAAAACTCCTCAACTCTGTCTATCTATGAAGCCTCTTGTAACACCTCGTTAATTGAAAGAGCTAAAATTAGAAAGAGCTAAATTGGAAATAGCAAAATCTGAAATTTGCAAGTTATGCATGAGTAGGGGTGTTGGGTCAACTTCAAACGATCATAACTTTCAGTATAGGATGAGTTAGGTGTCCCATAAGATATCAAATGAAAGGTCTTGGAATCCTCTTTCCAAAGCCATTGAGTTTGCTAATTTTCGAGCTCGTATGAGGGAGATATGCCCGTTTGAGTTAGGCTGTCCATTTAAGGAAACTTACCCAAAAATGTGAGGGGTATTTTGGTCTTTTTCTTACCCAATTAGATTAATTCAAATTTTAGTAATATTTTGGGGTCAAATCTGATTTGGGTCAGTTTCATAAATGAAAATACGCTTAGGATTTTGAGAGGAGTTCAAGAAGAGGAGAAAAAGAGAAAAGTCCAAGGTGTTCGTCAAGATTCTTGAGTTTTATTACAGATTTCGCTAAGGGTTTGATCCCTAAGAGGTATGTGAGTTCTCATAGTGTTGGGTTCGTTCACCCACACACCAATCATGTTATTTTCAGCACAAATTTGTTCTTAAAGTTGAAGGATTTGAGTTCTTGTTGAGTTTTCTTGGAATACCTTTCATAATCTTGATTATTTGGGTTTTGATGAATTTTTCAAATAACTGTTAGTGTTTGAGGGTTGTTTCGAGTAGATTATCATGTACATACGTTGGGTATTCGATTCTAAGTGATTGGGAAGAAATTATTCGATTCTAGTCGAATTAAGGTTAGAAAACAAGTAGAAAAATTCGTCGAAATTGTCTGGGGAAATGGCGGTGCGGTGCACCACAGATGCGCCAGCAGGGCTGGCGTGGCGGTCCAGCAGTGCGCCAGAAATGGGACTCTAAACTTAGGGTTGGCACCCCGTGCTTGCAGTGCACCTCGGTTGTCTGCCCCCACCATTTTTCCGTCGTTTTACTCGTCTAGGTTCTCCTAAAGTGTACCTTCACTCCCTATTGACTCTAACTACTCTAAACTACTTCTAAACATCTATAAATCATTCATAACGTGAATCATAACCTCGAATTCATAATTTAAATTCAAGGTAGAGCTAAGAGTCAAGTCTTGAGAGTTCTTCTAGTCATTTTAAGAAGTGTTTTACAAATTGTTTTTAAACTTGTTTTAAATGACTTGAGCACTGAGTTGAGGAAGACTAGAGCCAAGTTCATTTTCTTTAAAAATGATATATGGGAACTAAGTATTCCCAAGAGAAATGTTTTTACATTTAAGAAAAGAGGAAACACCGATTTCCAAAGAGTTCATGAACAATTTTCAGTATTATCTCTTTTTAGATAAAACTTTTGAGTAATAATCTCAAAGTTGAGGAAGAGGAAATGTTTTCTTTAAAACATAATGAGCTTAATACATTTCAGAGTAGTATTAAGCACTGATATGGGGGAGAGTTCTAACAACTCACAGCCCCCATAAACCATGTTGCCAACATGGGTAGAAAGGTCATACTTTTTGGATGATTCCTTATTGCTTTTTAGCATAGACTAGTGGATCTGCTTAGTTAGTAGGTTCTATACCCTGGCAAAGTATAGGACAGTTCTGGCAGCGTGGGCTAGACGTTGTATCATCCTATAGCTCATAGTGATGGTTGTCGGTTAGAGAATCTCCCAAACAGAGTTATTTTGTATTTTTGCATACAAACTAGAGTATTATTGTATTTTTCAATGCATTGAGTTGTTATCTACTGTTTTAAAAACTTTTCCTTATATTGCATCTCTATCACTACTTTATATAAAATTGAGTTGAGTCGAGTTGAGATGAGGTAAGTGTTTCTTCAGTTCCAATTCAAGCTTATATCATGTTTTAGATTTCCTCTCACATGCTTGTACATTCCATGTACTGACGCCATTTGGCCTGTATCTTTTATGATGCAGATATAGGTAACCAGGATCAGCATACAACGCTTCGTTGGTCCAGTTGAGTTCAAGAGTATTGGTGAGTCTCCTTGCTTCCGAAGGATCCCTTCTTTATATTTTTTTCAATATTTCAATTTGTTAGGATGATTGGGGTTCTGTCCCTACATCCCTCATAGTATTAGAGGCCTCATAGATAGATAGACACTAGTTCATGAGTCTTTTCATTTTCAGTTGTTCATGTTGAGACTTGAGTTTCCTTTTTTAGCCAGTTGAATGTTTCTTTAAACATTTATGATTTTATCTTTTGAGACATTTGAGTTATAGTGTACTTTTTAAAGTGCTTTTAGTATGAGTAAGTCTTCCGCTAAGAGTGAATCCAAGAAAAAGGTTCGCTTGAGGCCAACAATGGTTCTCGAGTGCCGGCCACGTCTAGGGTGTAGGCTCGCGGTGTGACAAACTTGGTATCAGAGCACAGATTTCAAGAGTCCTAGGGTGTCTATGAAGCCATGTCTATAGAGTCCTAGTTAACGATGTGAAGCGTGCCACATCTATATTTAGGAGGCTGCAACATTTAGGAACTATCTCACTTTTTTCATACTTTTTCGTGCGAATTGTTCATCTCTATAAATGTTTCTTCTAATTCGTGCTTGCGTGTATCTTTCAGATCATGCCTCCATGAAGAGTTGTCTGAGATCATTCTGCTTGGAGGAATGTTGAGGATCAAGGGGTCCCCAATGCACCAGAAGTGCAACCCCAAGGAGAGGTCACTAAAGCTGAGTTTTGGGATGCTATTCGGATGTTGAGTCAAGTGGTGGCCAACCAAGCTGGTCAGCAGAGAGGGGATCGATAGGATGTGGTTGATACATCCAGAGTTTATGGGTTCTTAAGGATGAATCCTCTAGATTTTACCGGTTCAAGTGTCACTGAGGATCCGAAAAACTTTATGGAGGAATTACAAAAAATGTTCGAGGTTATGCATGTTGTAGATGTAAAGCGAGTGGAACTAGCTACGTACCAACTGAAGGGTGTTGCTAGTGGTGGTTCGATCAATGGAAGAAGAGCAGAGCTAAGTATGCGCCAATTGTGAGCTGGCCTATGTTCGAGGGTGCCTTTATAGGGCATTTCTTTCCCCGTGAGCTAAGAGAGGCAAAGGTAAGAGTATTTCTCACTCTTAAGCAGGAGTCTATGAGTGTGCATGAGTACAACCTCAAGTTCACCCAACTTTCCCGTTATGCCCTGGAGATGGTTGTTGACATGAGGAGCAGGATGATTCTGTTCGTCGCTAGCTTGTCTCATCTGTCAAGTAAGAAGGGAAATGAAGCTATGTTGATAGAAGATATGGACATAACAAGACTTATTATCCATGTGCAACAGGTTGAGGAAGATAAGTTGAGGGATATAGAAGAGTTCCGAAATAAGAAGGCTAAGACATCAGGAAATGAGTTCGGGCAGCAAAAGCGTAATGCAAACGGGTCTTCTTTTCAACACAAGACAAATGAACCTATTCCATTATCTACTAGTGCACCGGTACCAAGGAATAGAGGTGAGTTCAAGAATCAGAATTCGCAGAATTTCAGAGCTAGACCTGCACAGTCTCAGGGTCGTATGGCACAAGGAGGTAATGAGACTCCTGCATGTGCTAAGTGTGGTAGGAACCACTTAGAAATGTGTCGTGATGACTCCACTGGTTGTTTCAAGTGTGGTCAAAATGGTCACTTCATGAGAGAGTGCCCAAAGAACAGGCAAGGTAATGGCAATGGAGGCAATAGAGGCCAATCTTCTTCAGATGCTCCGCCAGACAGAGCTACACCTAGATGAACTACTTTAGGGACAAACGGAGGAGAAAACCGTCTATATGCGATCACCAGTTGCCAAAAGTAAGAGAATTCACCAGATGTTGTCACTGGTATGGTCAAAGTCTCTACTTTTAATGTTTATGCTTTGCTAGATCCAGGAGCGAGTCTATCTTTTGTGACTCCTTATATTGCCATGAATTTTGATATTGTTTCTGAGCAACTTCTTGAGCCCTTTAGTGTTCCTGCACCTGTTGGTGAGTCTATTCTAACTGAGAGAGTATGTTGTGGTTGTACCATTTCCGTCAATCACAAGGACACTATGGCTGACTTAGTCGAGTTAGAAATGGTAGATTTTGACGTTATTCTAGGTATGGACTGGCTTCATGCCTGTTATGCCTCAATTGATTGTAGAACTCGAGTAGTTAAGTTTTAGTTTCCTAATGAGCCAGTTATAGAGTGGAGGAGTAGTTCAGCAGCACTTAAGGGTCGTTTTATTTCGTACCTTAAGGCGAGAAAGTTAATTTCTGAGGGGTGCATCTATCATTTAGTCCGAGTTAATGACTCTAGTGTTGAGACTCTACCTATTCAGTCAATTCCAGTTGTAAGTGAGTTTCCAGAGGTCTTTCCAGATGATCTTCTCGGAGTCCCTCCTGAGAGAGAAATAGACTTCGGTATATATATTTTTGCCGATACTCGTCCAATCTATATTCTGCTATATAGAATGGCTCCAACAAAGTTGCAAGAGTTAAAATAATAGTTGAAAGACCTTTTTGAGAAAGGTTTCATTCGACTAAGTGTCTGACCTTGGGGCGATCTGATCTTAATTGTGAGGAAGAAAGGTGGTTCTCTTAGAAATGTGTAGATTATCGTCAATTGGATAAGGTTACTATCAAGAATAAGTATCCTCTTTCGAGAATTGATGATCTCTTCGATCAACTTCAGGGTGCCACTTGTTTTTATAAGATAGACGTCAAATCAGGCTATCATCAGTTGAGAGTAAGAGAAAGTGACATCCCTAAGACAAATTTCAGGACCTGCTATGGTCATTATGAGTTTCTGGTTATGTTTTTTGGCCTAACTAATGCTCCTGCATCATTCATGGATCTTATCAACAAATATTCAAGCCTTGTCTAGATATGTTTGTTATCGTATTCATTGATGACATTCTAATCTATTCGAGGAATGAGGAAGATCATGCTAGTCTTCTCAGAGTACTTCTCCAAACTCTCAAGGATAGAGAGTTGTATGCTAAATTATCTAAGTGTGAATATTTGCTTGAGTCTGTGGCATTCTTAGGCCACATTGTTTCTCATGATGGGATTTGAGTTGATACTCAAAAGATCGAGGCAGTGCAGAATTGGCCTAAACCCACATCTCTAACTTATATTAAGAGTTTCTTGGGATTGGATGGTTATTATAGAAAGTTTGTCTAGGGGTTTTCATCTATTTCATCCCGTTGACTAAGTTGACTTAGAAAACAGTTAAGTTTCAATGTTCTGAAGCTTATGAGAAAGCTTTCAGGAATTGAAAAGTAGGTTGACTACCGCCCTAGTGTTGACCTTACCAGAAGGTACAAAAGGCTTCGGTCTGTATTGTGGTGCATCTAGAGTTGTACTGGATTGTTTATTGATGCAGAATAACAAAGTTATAGCTTATGCATCCAGACAACTTAAGATTTACGAGAGGAATTACCCAACCTATGATCTAGAGTTGGCTGTGGTAGTATTCTCTTTGATAATATGTCGTCACTATAATTATGGTGTTCATGTAGATGTGTTCACCGATCACAAGAGTCTTCAGTATGTGTTTAGTCAGAAAGAGCTTAATCTCAGATAGAGGAGGTGGTTGGAGTTATTCAAGGATTATGATATGAGTATTCTCTATGACCGAGGTAAAGCTAATGTTGTTGCTGATGCTTTAAGCAAGTTGTATATGGGTAGTATTTCCCATGTTGAGGAAGACAAGAAAGAGTTAGCCAAAGATGTGCACAGACTTGCACGATTAGGAGTCCGGTTAATGGATTCAAATAAAGAAGGAGTGGTGGTGGTGAATGAGGTTGAATTATCATTAGTGCCTGAAGTGAAAGAGAAACAAGATCAGGATCCTATTTTGCTTGAATTAAAGGCAAATGTTCATAAGCAGAAAATGTTAAGGTATCAAGGTAGATTGTGTGTACCAAAGGTGGATGAACTTCAAGAGAGGATCATAGAGGAAGCTCATAGCTCTAGATACTCTATCCATCTGGGTTCCACAAAGATGTATCGTGACTTGAGAGAAGTCTATTGGTGGAGTAGTATGAACAAGGGCATTGCAGAGTTCGTTGCTAAGTGTCCAAATTGCGAACAAGTCAAGGTAGAGCACCAGAGGCCTGGTGGTATGGCTCAGAATATAGATCTTTCAGAATGGAAGTGGGAAATGATCAATATGGATTTCATTACAAATTTACCAAGGCCTCGCAGGCAGCACAATTCAATTTGGATGATTGTAGATCGAATGACTAAATCAGTCCATTTCTTATCTATAAAGACTACATTTGTCACAACCCTTTTCACACGGCGGAAAGGGTTTTTCCAATTTAAGTGACAATATTGATTAAAAATTATTTTAAATTTTTCAGAGTCGTCATTTGAAATTGAGCTATGGTGTTCCAAGTCACCTTTTTAAATCCTTAATCAAAAGGAAATGACTCTTTATTTGGTCTACAAAAATGAAAGATCGAGTAAGGAATTCTGTTGACCGAGAGGAAGGTATTAGGCATCCCTCGAGTCCCGTGGTTCAAGCACAGTCACTTTTATCAACTTATACTTTCATTAAAAATATATTTTTTTCTTTTTTGGATATGCAATTATGTGCTACGATTTGCTCAAATGTTTAATTGTTGACATTTATTAATCTCAAATCGGATGCATAACTGCATTGTCAATTTTGAGGTATAATTACTTAGAAGCATAGCTACTTTCTTCTCTCAATCGCGTCACTTTAATACTTTTAGTCTAATAATTTTAATTTACATTAAATCAAAATTAATATGATCATTTGGCCTAGATGCGTCACTGCATTCGACTTTTCTTTTCTTTTTTTCTTTTTTTTTTTGTAAAAAAAAGTGTCTCAAAAAGATGTGAAACCACATTCTTTAGTGAAACCTTATTGTTATTTATTTCACTTTTGTAAGAAATTTTTTTAAAAAAAAATTATAGTTAAATTTATACTTATTGGTCCAAGATGCAGTAATTAATTTAAAAGTTATAAGTTTTAGGTTTAGGCCAAAGATAATAGATGATTGTCAGAACAGAACTGCATTATTTTCTAAATAGTATTTTTAATTAAAAGTTGAAGGCCCAACTTTTACAAAGATAAATATTATAGCATATTCTCTCAATCATGAGAAAATCACCTATTAAATTATGCGAATAACTTGATTCTGACACCATTAAATATAAACACCAATTAACATGAAAATAAAATACGATTTAACATCTATGTGTATTAAATATGCAACACCCTATTTGTTTCCCTCAATAAATTATTCATTCATTGGAGAGTCAGACTTTAATCATATAAATTTTGGAGAGTCAGAGTTTCAGTAATTTTTTTTAAAAAAGTTAACATATGTCTCAGAAAATAATGCATATGACATTAATCATATAAAAATGTTTATAACAAAATATTCTTGAATAACTTACTGTTTATCATAAACACAACACTTTTTTTATTATTGTCAAAATTATTCAAAATTAGATAAAAATGAAGAAATCAACATATTATTTTAACGTGGGGATTTAATATATAAATGGTCATATAATAATAACAATCACTACTTCATCTTGATTGATTAATGACTCAATAAACTAAATTTATATGAACATAAAATAACAATAATAACAAAAGAAACGAACCTTCAAAGGTATGCAAACTAGCAGCTTTAAACGAAGAGCTCAATCCCAACTTCCTGCTCAATTGAATTTATATTTTTTTTTTTACTTTTGCTCTAACATTTTTTCTCTCTACCTCTGTTTTTTTTCTTCTCTAATGTACGTTGCTTTTATAATCTTTTTGGTGTGAGTCTGGTGCTAATTAAAGGGAACGTGAGGAATTGGGGAATATAATTTAGTTGAAGATTTTAAGGCTAATTGGTTGAGAGTTTTGAGGAGCAGAAAAATAGAAAAGAAAAGAAATAAAAATAAAATTTAAAAAAAAAACGTGTGGAGGTGGAAATTATAATTTAATCGAACATTTTAAGGTATTTGGTTGAGAGATTTTAGGAGCAGAAAAATAGGAAATAAAATAAATAAAATAAGTTTAAAAAAATAACAAAAAAACGTGTGGGTGGGGAAATTTTACGTAAAACATAAAATGGAAAATAAATGAGAAGAAGATTTTTAGGAGGAATAAGTTATGGGAGTTTGAGGATAGTTAGGATTAAGGGTAAGGTAATTTGAATTTCTTAGGACTCCTTTTTTTCTTCTTTTTTCATAACATATACTTTTATTTTTTTAGAGTAGGTAAAAGTTTAAATATTAATTAAAATAAATAATAACTAATAAATACATTAAATACACAAACTTCTTTTTATTAAAATCTAAATGTAAAGAAATCATATATTTTGTTATAATTTTCATGTCTTATGATTCATTTACTAGTATACATACCCGCGCGTTGCTCGGATATTTTAAAATATAATAATTTTTACATTTGGAAATAACTAATAGAAATTATTATTGAGTAACAAAAGTGTATGTATAATCATATGTAATGTTTTAGTTTTATATATACATTTAATGCTAACAAAATTTTGTCCTAATTTATGTGCAATGAGTGTATGTTCTACAAAAACACTAAACGTTATTCTAACAACTTCTCCTTCTTCTAGTATAATTAAGATTAATAGCACATGTAGCATGTGTTCAATTGATATTTGTGCTAATTAATTAAATTATAAATTCATAGATCAATCTAAAATGTAGTATTAAAATTTTCGTCTCTACTTTTAGATAAAATTTAAATATAATTTTCAAAGCATGTGCAACCTCTTTAGCACACTCTCTCGTTCCTACAAAATAAGACGATTTCTCATTTAATCTAATACAATTTCATGAAATAAGAATGTAAAAGATACTGAATTTGAGTGATAAATTAAATAAAAGACACTATAATCAAATTAATATATACCACATAAAAATTAATTATCAAATTAAAATTATACCACCTAAAATTAAATTATTTTCATAAAGGAAAAAATTAAAGATGAAAAGATGGATCATCTTCCACTCCTTTGATTTGCTATAAATCTCTTCTTTTGATGATATGTTTTTTTTTTTTCTGTTGATATACTTTTAAAAATGTATATATTTTTGTTGATGACATGTTTTTTTTTATCTAAAAAAAAAAAAACATAGTTTTGAAATATTTAAATTTATTTTCTAAAACTCAAATTTTGATTTTTTTTATGATGCCGATACGTAATACTTTTTTCTTTCCTATTGTATAGGTACAAGATTAATATATATAGTTGAGTTTTAAGAGATTAGGGTAGTTAGGTAAGTGAGTGAGGAATTTTAGGGATGATTTAAGTTAGTTTTATTTTTCGATCTTTATCTTATTTTCTTAAAAAATATTTTACCATGTATTTTTAACTATTTCGTTATTAATGTTTTCATTTTCTTCTTTTTTCGTAAACTGTTTATTTTTTATTTATTTTTATAATGACATTTTAAATTTATTTTTTAATCAAATAATTAATTTTACTGTTCATAAGTTTTTTATTCATTTGTTTATACATACCAAGAGTCTTGACGTTAGATTGCCACTTAGGAGGGAATAACTATTTTAAAATTTTCTAAAATCATCATTACTAATTATAATATATTTTTGCTTCATCTCTTGTGCATTATCAACTGGAAAAATAGCTTTTGCACATTATTGTTACATTATATGATTATTATTATTATAATAATTACACCACAAGTCGGGTGATTAATATATTTTAATTTTAAAATTATTATTGTCAATATAAAAATAATAATTATACCTTCATTTGATGTTAAGATTGATAATAATAGTTGCAAATTATTTTATCACTGAAAAAGAATGTTGTTGAGATTAATAAGGATAGTTGCAAAAATAAAAGGGAAGTTAAAATAAGGACTACGTGATATATCTCTCCACGAAAAGAGATTTTAATGATATATCTCTCCACGAAAAAGGTCTTAATGATATCATCTCTCCAATTAATAGTTAACCATAATTTCGAAGGTGTAATTATGTTGACATTCATCAATAGAGGAATCATATAGCATTCTATACTAACATGATTAAATCTCTTTTCATAAATAAAAATCACATGGGGTATTTATGTGGCCTTCCTCTCTATTTACTCTTAAGTTATCACGGAAGGAACAAAAATTTGTTGCTTACATGGAGATTTTGATCAAATAATCCATTCAATATCTTCAATTTGATTGGAGGATATCAAATGTGCTATTCTATTACTATTGCAAGTGTTCTACAACTACTGAAAATTTTTCATAAATATTTTACAACTATTGAACAGAAAATAAATTGATCTCACTTATTACCTTGTGATCCATAAATAAATTTGCTGAGCGGATACTACATGAAAGGTCTTCGGATCTACGGTCATAAGATGATAGATTTTCAAATATTTTTGAGATGTCTTTATAAAGAATAATAAGCTCTACAACCGTTTATATGATTGAGTCACAGAGTTCCCAATATTTAGTACTTCAACCGTGTTGGAAGTTAGAAAAGATTAGAATTTTAATAGACAGTTTTTCTTTAATATCAAATAAATTAGTTCATTTTAAAAAGGAAAATTTTAGAAATTTTGTGGTGCTAACATGTGACACTTTTTCCTCTCCTATTATATGTAGATAGATTTGAAATATATATACCTACTAAAATAATAATATCTAAGTATTAAAATTGTATAAAATCTTAAGTTCAATCAAAAATCACGTATCTACAGTTTACCCCTCTTTGACTGAAAACACGAAGAGTTTACAGACAAAGAAGTAGACAATGTGACAAGTATTGACCGAACTCTTATTTGAAAGGAAAAAATATGTGACCGAATCCTGGTTATGGACATCCTACATATCTAGGGTTATAAGGAAATCAGATCACATATAGTTCAATGAGATGAAATGATGAGTTGGAAGTCGGGTGAGATCCCATCTAGACTCCAGTTTGCGACTCCTATTTTACATGAAAGTGAAAGACAAAAACTTAAAAGAAATACAAGTGCAAGATCCTATCAATGCCACGTCTCTTGAATCATGACTTGGGTCTTCATGTTTCTCAAGTTGTGAGATATTAATTTTCATCTCGAGTGAGTTTGAAGGTAAAAGCCTTTCTCTAGGTAGGCTCCTTCTACTCGGATTTGGATATTGCCCTTGTTCTTAGGGTGAGCTTCTGCTACTTCTATTAGAAATGAGCTTCCAAATTTGACTCTTTTCCGGATAAGATCCTGAGCTTGAAATGCGGATTGACCTTATTCTACAAGCGGATTTCTGAAATTAAAACAAACAAAAGTAATAGCACAAAATTTTGCCTCAGTTTATAGTAAAGAAAATTTTATGAGAAAAATAAAAGATAGTACTTAGCTTTGAATCAAGACTTTGAATGACTCGAGATTTGTTGTGATGTACTCTTCAGATGGCTTCTGCATGTTTAAATCAACTTCATTCCTCATGATGATCTAGTTAAATTAAATTATGTTAGTCTAATCCATTATCCAGGGGGGTCCTGCTAGTGTCCCATTATTCAGGAGGGTCCTGCTAGTCCCATATTCAAGAGGGTCTTGCTAGTGTCCCATTATGTAGGAGGGCCCTGCTATACTATGTCCCATTATTTAGGAGGGTCCTGCTAGTCCCATTATTCAGGAGGGTCCTGCTAGTTCCATTATCTAGGAGGGCTCTGCTATACTACGTCCCATTATTCAGGAGGGTCCTGATGAGTCCGAGATTTAGACTCATTTGGGGCTTTGTTTATACATAATAAGTGTCCTCAAATGCTTAATTTGTACTATAAACTGATGTTAAATCCTTGATTTTCATGTATATAGATTGAGGAACAAAGCAAGGACACTAACATGCAAAACGGAACAAAACAAACTAAAGAAATGAAGATAGACAAGCCTGGTGATCGCCAAGAGTACTTGGCAAATCACTGAGTGGCTAGTTTGATAGCCTAAAGTTCCAGTGTGCCAACCCTGAGGGAATAAACCATGTCATCGATAAAAAGGAGTAGTTCGCGAATCTCCGGGTAGTTCCGTGATGCAAAGAGAGATCGCCCAAAGTTATAGCACTTGAGGATGCTAAGTGCCATGGCAAAAAGGCGATGGAAGAGGTCAATGGGCGATTCGCCGAGTGGTTCGGCGAGCCCGACTTACTTCACCAAACAATCCTTTTCGCTCATTTTGGCGACTATAAATTAAATTTTGAACATTTATTTTAGAAGGAGACTTATGCTGGGGAATGCTAATTTAGTTTAGAAAACATTTCTCTATAGTTTTTCATAGTTTTTGAAGAATTTTAGAGATTCAGTTTGGAGATTTTGGAAGTGGGTTTCAAATATTCTACAAATTGAAGCATTGTAAAGACGAAATCACTCTTACCCAGTTGATGGCTAATCAATTCAGTAATAATTTTTTCTCTTTTATGATGTTTGGCTAAAACCCCAATTCTTGGGGTGTGATCATGTGATTATGGGTTGAATTAGTTTATGGGTATTGTTAATTACTAGTTTAAATACTATTTTGAAGTGAGTTTAATTTGTAATTGTGGTTTAATTTATGAATTGTAATTGCAAATGCAATTCTAATTTTGTGTTCTTGGCTTGCGAGAGAGAGAGAGGTTTTAAAACTAAAATTATTGGTTAATAATTTGTAGGTATTGGGTTGAGCTGGGTTTAGCTCGAGAGAGTGAATCTTAAACCAAATCCTACCCATCTAGCTCGAGAGAGCGGATGAATTAAGGTGTGGGTTGTTCTTCATTGTTATGCTTGTTGATCTTTGAAAGAAATCACCTAATTTGGGGTAGTTGATCGAGAGAAAGCTATCTCCCTTATAGTCTAGCCTACTCACTGATTTTTAGCTGTTTACTAGTAGTTTCAATTACCCATATATGGTCATTTTCCTATAATCGATCATATCCCGAGAATTCAAAGTGTTTGTCACTGCTTTGTAGTTGATAATTAAAAACGAAAACCCCCATCTGACATTCGTGTCATCCCTTTAATTTGATTCATGTCTTTTTTCGATAATTTCTATTCCTATGGCTGATTAGACCATGCTTGCACTTCCTAATTGAATTTGAACATGTACCGTTCCCTATGGGATTAGACCCCAACTCAATTGTTGGGTTTTATACTGACTAACGATCGTTTACACCTAGAATTGGATGAGGTGTGCTTGAAACGTTAAAATCAAAATGGCGCTGCTGCCGGGGAGTGGTGTTGTTTGAAATTCTTTTGGTGAAGTTTAATTGTGATCTTTTTAGTTATAGTTGAATCTACTTAATTTAGTTTTGGTTTTGTGTTGCTTGTGTTTAAACAGAGGAGGAGACGGAAGTAATAGATGATGTTGGAAACCTCAATGATGTCAATGACCCAAACATCAATGACCAAGTCCAAATGGGTGGTGTTGGTGCCATTCGTTTACCTCTAGCTGAAGGAAACACTGTTTTTGGGGGGCTGGCTCAGGTGGATCCCCATGAGCATATCAGAAATTTTATTGATGGCTGTGGACCGTTCTCATTTAAGAATATATCGCAAGAATCGGTCCATTTGAGGTTGTTCCCCTTTTCTCTGATGGGCGAGGCAAACAAGTGGTTGGTTGAGTTGCCAAGAGATTCCGTCACTTTTTGAGATGAACTAACTACTGCATTCCAAGTGCGATCCCCCCCCCTATCAAAGATGATGAATCTTAGGGATAGCATTCAAGCTTTCAAACGCTTGGAGGGTGAGCCGATCCATGAGATATGGATGAGGTTTAAGAAGTTGTTGCTGCAATGCCCAATTCATGGATTGCCTAACAATTTGCTGCTGTAATACTTCTATAGGAGCCTCGACTCGATGAACAAAGGAGTTGCTGATCAACTTGTTCCTGGTGGTATAATGCAACAACCCTATGAAGTAGCTTCCCAACTCCTTCATTGCATGACCAAGATCAATATAGCATGGTACACTCGTGAGGACCAAGTCTCTCCTCTCAACTTTTGAATGACAAAGGAGTAGATAAAAAAAGATCAAGAGAGAGACCAAAACATGGCAAAGATGATGACCTTGCTGGATATCATGTCTAACAATGTCATGGGTGTTGATACGAAAAGTGTTAATGTTGTGGGTATTGGTGGAGTAAACCCCGATGAAGCCCAATTTGAAGCAATATACAATGAGGAAGTGAAATTCCTAGCAAATCAAGGAGGAGGTTATCGTGCTAACTACCCAAGACTGGGTGGAAATCAAGGTTGGAATAGAGATAAGGGCTGGAGAGACCGTGATAGAGATTGGTGTGATCGCAACACCACTTGGAAGGAAAGAGAGGGGGAGAAGGATAGGTATGTTCCTCCCCATGAGCGTTAAAAGACCAAGGATTCTGAGGGTGGTTGTATGGAATACATGCTCTCATGCATTCTCAACAAGGTTGAAGGGTCCGATAAAGTGTTGAAAGAAATGAAAGAGGGTGTCTTGACTCTCAAATAGATGGTGACCTCTCACTCAGTCTGAATTAAGTAGCTGAAGACCCAAATGAGTCAAATTTCGTTGCATTTGAATCCAAGACAACAAGGGGGATTTCCTAGTGATACAATGGAAAACCCCAAAAATGAAGCTTGATTTGGTACTTGCTTCGTGCCACGACGTTAACTAATGCGCTTCTTGGGAGGCAACCCAAGTTTTTAATGTTTTAAGTTTAATTTTGAATAATGGGTGTTGATTGTGTAGGTTGAAAAGTGAAGTGTATTGGCAAATAGGAGGTTTGGCGAGCCAACAGTCCAGTCGACGACTCGCCGAAGAGGTTGGCGAGCCCAACTTGGACTGTCATTGGATCAACAAAGCCTGAAGTGGAAGTCTATAAAACTCGGCAGGCCAATTGCTTAATCGGTGACTCGCTAAACAGGTTGGTGAGCCCAATTTTGTCCGCCGTTTGGACCCCCAAATTGACTGGAGATCCTGTAAAACTCGGTGAGTAAATTACCACTCAGTGCATCACCGAGTGGTTCAGCGTGGTTGACTCACATTGTCGAAAGGGCCGTGAACTGAAAGTTTTAAAAGGCCAAAATGTTTAAAATTTCAAAATCTTTCATATTCTCTCATTTCTAACCCCGTACACTCTCACCCGCACTTTAGATTTTTCGTACTTTACTTTTTCATTTCCTTTTTGGTTGTGATCTCGTCTCGGAATTAGATTACTTTGCCACCTAGCTTTTTAAATTATTAATTCGGCATACAGATTGGTTTTCCGAACTCCGCACCTTTGATTGGTGGTTGAACTAAAATTCTTTCGGTAAATATGTGTTGAAATGTGTTGGTTATTTGTTTAAATCATGTTTTATGTGTTGGATTGCCCGTTTTTGTATTCGAACTTGTGCCTAATTGCTTAAAAAGATGATTTCCCATGTTTTGTGTGATTAATTTTTTCTAAATTGTTGGGTTGTGGTTATTTCATATTGGGTCTAGTTGGGGGAAGCCTAAGTAACCCCAAATTGAGTCAAATGACGTAATTTGCCCAATGATGGAGCATTTGAAGTCATTCTTAAGGTAAAAAGTCATCAAATGGCCAATATTGGCCAAACCGAGGGAAGTCTGAGTACCCCGAAGGCATGGGTCATATGGTTTTGATTTCAATTGAGTGGTGTGTGAGTTTAATTTTGATTGTGGGGGCTACGGGCTTGATTTTGGGAAACGGGGTTGAAATTCAGCACGTTGGGCAGTTTGGCAAGATGGGTCGAGCTCGCCGAATGGTTTTGGCGGTTCACTAACGTCCCCATTTGATCACCCTTTCTTGATTTGGCTTGGTTGAGTTTGTAACTTTCGGCAACTCATCGAAAGGTTTCTTTGATCGCCCTTTCTGCTCCCCTAACCCTTAAAAAACACTGTAATATTCGGCGGGCTAGTCTGAGCTTACCGAGTTGTGTCGGCGATTCGCCGAGAGGCCCTGAACATCGCCGACAAGCCTTATTTCTAGAAAATTTTTAAGCTGGTCCTTTCTACAAGCCCGATCTGGCTCGCCTAAGTGACTTGGCGACTCGCGGACCGGTTCGGCGAGTCTTTCTGCAACTTGATTTCTGCAACTTTCTTTAATGATTTCTAACAATTTTTGATGTGTTTTGCAAATATGGCTAGGACCAATTTGGATGAAAGTGGCATGCCACCCCGCAAACAAACACGGGGTATTGTAATAAATGAGGGAGCAACTGGTTCCACCAAAAGGGCAAGAAAGCACCTCCGAAGGAAGGCAAAGGCAAGGGCAAAGCGCCTATAGCTGAGAAACCAGAGCAATACTCCGACAGTGATGTGAAGTCTTTTGATTCTCAGGCCTCATTCTTTGAGCCTGAGGATGACAAATTACTACGGACCCAGCGAGCAGAGATTCGTGCAAAGAATCGTTAAGATCCATCTAGGATTCCAGAGTCTACCCCTCTTGTGACAGATACAGTGCCATCTCAGGCACAGACGGTGGTTCCAGCACCACTCATTCAGGGTCTTCCTCCCTGTTTATCAAACAATTAAAGGTTGAGGGATTGAGGACCATCCTAGAGGAGAAGAGATTGTCCACATATGGTGTGGTGGACAGGTACCCTCTTGTGTGGGACACATTCCAGTTCCACAGGTTTGATATATTCACTAGGCCTCGTGGCCCATACATTCCCACCTAGGTCAGAGAGTTCTACACTGCATATGGTGACTTAGTACCTAGGAGAAGAAGAAGGCCAGTGCCTTCAGACCGGTGGAGTCACTGATGGTACGGGGGAGGACAGTGAGATGCAGCAGCGATGATATCAATGCTACACTTGACAAGGCTACATGTTTTGAGCATGATTACCAGAGCATGACAACGACACAGACTCTGGATGACCTCAAGGGATGGCTAGCTCCCCTGATTTCAGAAGCCACCCCGAGCTGGATTGAGGCTGAAGCCCCTATTGAGAAGAAATACTTTAATATATCAACTCGGTATTGGTTCGGTTTCATCAGCAACTCTATCATGCTGCCGTAGAATGAGTCCATCCTCCGCCACCCAAAGGCGTCCTGCCTCGAATTGATCATAGCTAGGAAGAGGTTGAATTTGGGGCTGATTATAGAGTAGGTGTCACGACCCAGGGTTACCCCCTAGACGTAACACGGCGTACTTGACCCCAAAGGGGTCGCATACACGCCTTATAGCATACATGAACATAAAAGCATAGGAAAATAGTGCGGAATTTAAAAATTTTCTTTACAATCTAAGTCTCTTATAAAATGAAAGAGAATCTATGACACTATGTCTCAAACCATCTATTATACTTGGAATAAAACTCTTGAAATACAATCTTAGGGACATAGCCCTTACAACCAAAATCTAAAACATAAAAGAAAGGCAATAAAAGACATATGGTTAAGCCCTCGAATACAATGAGGACTCACCAATCTTCTTCTTCTTGATCTCCTATGAACCTAGCCACGAGGATGGAATCCAATATCTCCAAAGCCTACACTTATAGAAAATGTAGAAAGATGGGGTTAGCACAAAAAGTACTAAGTATGGAAGCCATGCACAAAAACATTAAAACATGCATAAAAGGGGGCATTTCATTTGAAATCATGCTATATGCCATTTTTGAACATCATCTTTGAAATAGTTTGAGAATGCAACCCATAAGGCAACTCACATACATTTCATCATAACATGAGAGATATCATTATAATAACAAGCATAGTTTCCAACATCAACATAATACATATCCCAATCTTTACAATACATAGACTCCAATTATAATATAATACAAAGTCAAATACCAAGATCATCTCATCATAAAGTAATCATCACCTAAGCAACCCCTAAGGAACACTTGTGCAATGTATGGTTGACATCCCATAATACCAACCCTACTAAGTACTCCTTTGAAGCTACCCTAGTCATACATTTCATCCTTAGACCTCATCATAAGCAATAGCCATAAATAAGGAAATAGTCATGTACATTACTTGAATTATAAGGAAAGTCATTCATAACAACTATCTATTCAACATACATGCATACATTCAAATCCCATCATAACATAAAGGAACCATCCCATGACATCCTACCAAGTCTATTTGTGCAATGTAGAAGTGAAGTCCCATAGCCCCACTCCTACTAAGTAAAACTCACCGAGAAGTCATAGTATAGTTCATGTCTCATTCATTATATTTATTATATAGGGAAGATTAGCCATAACCGATATAGACGATGTGAGCTACATGGAATCCGGTGTCGTGTAACGCTACACCGAAAGAAGGTGTCCTACTTGCCCAAGGTAGAACTAAATGTATAGCTATAAGGTGGATCCACTAGCTAAAGACCTATGTGGGTACATAGTTATGGGATAGGGAGATTGCTTCTAGAAACCCGCCCTATTGCATTAGCGGAGGCGCTTCCATCTCATGAGTTCACTTTAGATGACCCAACCAATTGCATTGACGGAAAGGCCTTTACCTCATTGACCATATCCACTTGGTGCTAAGCATTGTTTCCCCAAATTACACATAATTAGTTTTGAATTGCATTTACATGTGTGAAGGAATACTTTATCCTTCATTCAATACAATTCATCAAAATAGCTCATAGATTCATTGAAGGTGAGAATGTACTTTCAACCTTAGAATCAACATTAGTATGTGAGAATAACTTTCACACCAAGATCATGTGTTCTCATGAGAATGGACTTTCAATCAACACAATAGGATCATCATGGTCATGTACATTTCATGCATAATAATGTGTAAAGGTGCATATGAGAACTATACTTTCAATTAACACCATTGATACATCATAATCATGTTTATGTATGGAGTGTACGTGTGTAATTGTCCTTGCAATGACACAATCAACAACATTATCATCATAGACACTTCCTCTCAAAGTGTTCTTAAACATGTACATAATATCACAATCATGCATAATTCACATACATTGCATTCAAGGATCATAGAACATGTAAATCAACACATCTCACATTCATTGTAGTAGACAGGTATACATTCATAATTCAAGTAGTTCATTCATTACATGTGTAAGCTCATATACTCATATTGTAGGTCATGTGGGTGAAGTCCTTCCACAATAGTATCATATACAATTTAACATACACAATAGCCTCATTAAAGCATCAACATTCATAGCTCATTTATATTAGCTATTAACCTTAAGGCCTTAGACGTCATCTTCATGTTACAAGCTTTACTCTCAAGCATTACCTCACATGGTAATTATGTAAACCTAATTCTCAAGGTAAATTAATCACATGCTTCATTCTTACTCAATCATAGTCATATAGCATCAAGTAAACTAAATCTCAATACTCTCAATCAATGTTGCTACTCAAACACATGATCTCCCCCTTGGGAGTAAGCCCCCCCTTTTTTTTACTAAAACCTCAAACACTACTCCTTTTAACAAACTCAAGCATCACTAAGACTCATTATAACCTTACCGGGTTCTAAAACCAATAGAGGTCTAATAATCATGCATCCAACCTTACCAAGGTTAACAAGAGTAACTCTAAGGGACAAGGGAATTATAGGACACTTATAACATCCAAGACCCCAAAATCATGAAATGAGTCAAGAAAAACTTATCACCTTAAGCTAGAGGAGGAATAGAAGGGAACATAAGGATATTGGGACATCTTATTGACCCTTGGCCTCCCCAAATAAGCACCTTCAACTAAAACCCTTACTAAAATACCACTCCTCAACATTTTCATGAAAGCATTTTCTTATTCTTCTATTTCTTAGCTTGCTAGTCTAAGATCCCAATTGGTACTTCTAAATTAGAGAGGTTCTCATCTAAGCACTTTTGCTAACAAACAACCTTACCAACACCACTCAAAGTCTCATATGAGCCTACCAAACCGGGACTAAACCTTTCAACCTCATTACACCTCATAAGGTGAGAATTATAAGCCAATCCAAATCATGAACATCTTGAACACTCAACGACTTCGCTATCTAAGCATATTTCTTGTAATTCTAAGGTCGGAGCAAGTTATCACTCAACTTTTACATCTCTTCACACAAGGTGATTCCAACCATGGAGAATTTCACTTCTAACTTCTTTTAAAGGAGTCTACTCACTTAATATCTCTGGCATCACTTAAACACCACTATTCATCAAATCTTCCAAGACATCATAAAACTCATTATGGCTAAGTTGGGTTCTACCAACAATCACATAAAACCACAATTAAACCAATGTATACTAAGGGCAACATAAAATCTCATCATGTCCAACTTATCAAGTCATAAAAGACAAGTACTACCGAAATTACTCCTACAAGGTTCAACACCTTAGATATCTCATCTATAAACTCTAGAGGATCTTTCTCTATCTTTGACCCATAGAATTCCAGAATCTAATAAAGCATAAAACACATACCGGAACACTTAAGATCCACTATCACTCACTCTTTGAGAATTAGGGTAGACATCCTCTTTTGGTTAAACCTTAGGGGAAACTTAGATGAAGAGGGCATCCCCGGTGGATACGTCTCTGGTTGTTGATATTGAGACACTACCTGTAGAGGCAGTATTTCCTACTCCGGCCACTAGGCCTTTAGGTATTTCTAGCTCCGCCCTTTCTATGACTCTGAGTTCTTCTACCGCTCCCCTGCCTCCTAGGTCTGCTAGTAGTACTACTGAATCCCGACCTCCACTCACCCAGGCCATGCTACTACGGATGGGGCACTTAGCCCATTCTGTTGATGTGCATGCCTCTAAGCTAGAAGCTGTAGTTCTTGGGATGATTAAGAGAGCTCTCACCGCTGCTTTGACACCTCTTATAGATGCTATTGATGCCCTCATGGAAAGGATTGAGGTGTGTGAGAGAGGTCAAGAGCCACTCATGAGGTGACGGTCTTAAAGGCCGCCATTTTCGAGTTGAGGAAGGATGTAAACCATCTGAAGTGCATAGACTTCAGAGGTTCCTGATGTTCAGGGTGCAGATGTCCCGACCAATTCTGATATACCTCCGACTACCACCAAAGATGATACTATAGAGGATGTGACAGCTACTGAGTTAGAGGCAAAGACAGATGAGGAGCAACTCGATGTTTAGGAGGCGACCATTTATGAAGACTTACCTGATCTAGACGAGGCGATAGTACAGTCAGTCATTCAGACATTATTGACAGATACCTCCAGGGTAGGCTCTAGCAACGCCATAGTTGATGAGACTCTGGGCATTGAGGCCCGACAGATGGAGTGATTGCACCCAGGCTTAGCCTAGTATGATGACATCTTTACCTCTCTCTCTGTTGTTTTTGTTGATTATCTTTGATTTAGTTGCATTTGAGGACAACTGCTTTTCTTTTGTGGGTGAGGTGAGCTATTTCCATACCTACCTCCTGTGATTACATTTTATTTATATATATTGGTTTTTATGATCTATATTTGTGTTTTGATTGTGTTTTGATCTTAATATTGTGGATGTTTGAGCTTGTGGCTCCTTGTTTTGAATGGAAATGGTTTTGGACTATTTTTAAAATTTGTACCTCTATTATTTGTGATTGTGGTTGTTCTTGTGCAAATTTGAGTATCGATTATGATCAATACCGATGACTTGAATAGTGCTCTTAATTGAACGAAATGAATGTGCAGCTACGATGAGGCCAAATGAAGTTTCATAAACAATGGTGAACTTTTAGCATCTCGTTGTGACTAGTCGGTTATCAAATGAGTCTCTTGTGATGAACATTGCACACTAGCTAGAAAGTGTGGAGTTTTGTTTGATATTGGTGCCAATGCCTAGTGTGATGAGATTACCTTGAATATTGTGTGTGATGACACCCAGAATTTGGCCCGTTAGTCCGGTGGACTCAGTGATACAAGCACTTGAAATGATCTTAGGCAACAATTTTGAAGAGTGAAACAATTTGACAATATACTCCTTTATGGCCAACCTTGTGAGATGTGTGAACCTTGCTTGAACCCTCTTGAGCCTTATCCTTTTCTTGGAAGAATCTTGAAAAATTGTGACCCCTCTTTATCCATTCACCCATAAATCTCATGAAGTGTGGTTTGTTTGAACAGCCAACTTAGTCCAAAAGCCTAAGATGAGGGTGTGGTGAAAAGAGAAAGGAAATCAAGAAGTATGATAAATTCCCCTTTGAGCAATGGTTTTGAAAAAGATAGAACCCCTCCATGTAAAAAAAAGAAAAAAAAGAAAAAAAGAAAAGAAAGCAAAAGAAAAAAAAATAGGAATGAAAAATTTGTGAAATAAAGTAGTGGAAGTTGCAAAAGAAATGGGGTATCCAGTAGTCTTTTTGAAGTTGAATAATGGGGTGAATTATGAGCATGATCAAAATGTTAAAGAAAAGGAAGAAAGTGATGTTCAGACCACATTTCATGAGGGTAGCAACCACTGAGCCTAAATGACCATACCTTTACACTCAGCCCTGTTACATGCCTTGAAAATAACTTTGTGATCTTGAGTGAGTTGAAACGAAAGTTGATAGAAAAATAAGGGTAAACCTATGGTGAAGTCATGCATATGTTCATCTTTGTGAGTGTGAGAGTCGTACGTGATTCCGAAACTATAAATTGTTGAAGAACATTGTGTGAATAGGGAATCATCTTTGTTGTGAGGGCATTTGAGTACCTTTGTTGAGCTTGATCTTGCATTTGAAGAAAATATTGTGAACTTGAGAATCTTTGATAATGGTGAGTCATAGTTTGAATCTTTTAGTGCACAATTGATCATTGCATGAGTAAGTTGAATCTTGTTATGTGCATTCATGTAGAGTCTTATGTAGCACTATTTGAGGCATCCTTTTTGAACTGTTGATCTTGAGTTTTACTTGAGGACAAGAAAAAGTTTATGTTGGGGGTGTTGATGAGTCCGAGATATGGACTCATTTGGGGATTTGTTTATATAGATTTAGTGTCCTCAAATGCTTAATTTGTGCCATAAACTGATATTAAATCCTTGATTTTCAGGTATATGGATTGAGGAACAAAGCAAGGACACTAACAGGTAAAAAGGAACAAAACAAACTGAAGAAATGAAGAAAGACAAGCCTGGTGATTGCCAAAAGCACTTGGTGAATCCCCGAGTGGCAAGTTTGATCGCCTAAAGTTCCACTATGCCATCCCTAAGGGAAGAAACCAAGTCGGCGACAAAAAGGAGCAGTCGGCGAATTGCCGAGTAGTTTTGTGATGCAAAGAGAGATCGCCCAAAGTTATAGAACTTGAGGATGCTGAGTGCCAACGCAAAAAGGCAATGGAAGAGGTCAATGGGCGGTTCGGCGAGTGGTTTGGCAAGCATGACATACTTTGCCAAACGACCCTTTTGCCTTAATTTTGCCGACTATAAATTAGATTTTGAACATTTATTTTAGAAGGAGACTTATGCTGGGGAATGCTAATTTAGTTTAGAACACTTTTCTCTGTAGTTTTTCATAGTTTTTGAAGAATTTTAAAGATTCAATTTAGAGATTTTGGGAGTGGGTTTCAAATATTCTACAAATTAAAGCATTGTGTAGACTAAATCACTCTTACCCAGTTGATGGCTAATCAATTCGGTAATTATTTTTTCTATTTTATGATGTTTGGCTAAAACCCCAATTCTTGGGTGCGATCATGTGATTATGGATTGAATTATTTTATGGGTATTGTTAATTACTAGTTTAAATGCTATTTTGAAGTGAGTTTAATCAGTAATTGTGGTTTAATTTATGAATTGTAGTTGCAAATGTAATTCTAATTTTGTGTTCTTGGATTGCTCAAGAGAGAGGTATTAGAACTAAGATTATTGATTAATGATTTATAGGTATTGGGTTGAGCTCGAGAGAGTGAATCCTAAACCCAATCCTACCCATCTAGCTCGACAGAGTGGATGAATTAAGGTGTGAGCTGCTCTTCATTGTTATGCTTGTTGCTGCTTGAAAGAAATCACTTGATTCGGGGTAGTTGTTCGAGACAAAGTTATCTCCCTTATTGTCTAGCCTACTAACTGATTTTTAGCTGTTTACTAGTAGTTTCAATTACCTATATATCGACATTTGCCTATAATCGATCACATCCCGAGAATTCATATCCTTATTTTTAATTCAAAGTGTTTGTGACTGCTTTGTATTTGATAATTAAAAACCAAAACCCCCATCTGACATTCGTGTCATCCCTTTAATTTGATTCATGTCTTTTTTTGATAATTTCTATTCCTATGGCTGATTAAACCACGTTTGCACTTCCTAATTGAATTTTAACATGCATCGCTCCCTATGGGATTCGACCCCAACTCAATTGTTGGGTTTTATATTGACTAACGATCGTTTACACCTAGAATTGGATGAGGTGTGCTTGAAACATTAAAATAAGGTCCTGCTAGTCCCATTATCCAGGAGGGTCCTGCTAGTGTCCCATTATCTAAGAGGGCCCTTCTATACTACGTCCCATTATTTAGAAGGGTCCTCCTAGTCCCATTATCCAGGAGGGTCCTGCTAGTGTCCTACTATCTAGGAGGCCCTTGCTATACTATGTTTCATTATTCAAGAGGGTCTGCTAGTCATATTGTTATGGAGGATCCTGCTAGTGTCCAATTATGTAGGATGGCCCTGCTATACTACGTCCCATTATCCAGAAGGGTCCTGCTAGTCCCATTATTCAGGAGGGTCATGCTAGTTTCCCATTATCGAAGAGGGCCTTGCTATACTACGCCCCACTATTCAGGAGGGTCCTGCTAGTCTTATTATCCAGAAGCGCCCTGCTAGTGTCCTATTATCTTGGAGGGCTTGCTATACTACGTTCCATTATTGAGAAGGGTCCTACTAGTCCCAATTTTCAAGAGGGTCCTGCTTGTGTCCTATTATCTAGGAGGGCCCTGCTATACTACATCCCATTTTTTCAGGAGGATCCTACTAGTCCCATTATCTAGGAGGGTCCTGCTAGTGTCCCATTATCCAGGAGGGTCCTGCTATACTATGTTTAATAGACTAATAATACAAACCAAACATTTGTCCTAGTATGAACTATAAATTTTTTGAGAGTGTTATCCAAATTATTTGCGGAACATTCAAGAACAGAGACTCATGTAATTGCTATAATTAATGTTTTTTTTTCAATTGATCAATTTCATTGCAATTGAGTTTTACAAACCTTTATTACAATGTTGTCATTTTTCTCTTTGTAGACAAAATTGAACATCTAGGCTCTTTTTTTCTTTAATCTTGAAATAACTTGTACCCCTGCTTCAACAAAGAAAATTTGTGAGTTTAAAAATGTGGTGGTTGGTTTGTGGTTCTTCATTTTGACGAGGATTTCTCCAATACTTGTCATGTTTTCAATTATTTCCAAACGGCTAGTGCTCGTTACCGATTGACTGTATTTTTTACCCTAAATTTGCTTACTTTGAGTGACTTAAATCCAATATCTGCCTTTATTTCATGATACTCATTGTGTAGCCTTCATTAAATCATGGCTTTCTTCTAAATCTAAAACTTGCCGATAGATAATAACTCATTAGCCCGATGCTTCACCTTGTACAATCCAGAGAGTTGATAGCGAATCTTGAAATTCTTTCTCACTTTCTTGACACAGACTCAACTCAAGGACATATGAAATAAAGTGATGAAAAGTGGAAGAAAAATAAATATACACTACACAAGAATAGAAGAAAATGATTCGATGAGAAAAGATTTCTTTTAAAGAGAGGAAGAAAAGAGAACTTATCTGAGTGTGGTAGTAGCCTACTCTACTGATCATGACATGCACTTTGAATTGATTATCCCAACTTGTCCATCCAATCTATTAATCAACCATTATTGATCTTCTAATTTTGACGTGGAGTTCCAACATTTAAAAAAGTCATAATCAAGTTCAAGCTCTTATTTGCCTTATGATGCCCACGAAGGTTTTTGCCACTAAGACTTTTTCATTTTGATTCCTTCAACTTACATTCGCCTTATGGTGTCCATTAGGGTTTTCACCAATAAAAATCTCTCATTTTTATTTCTCTCAGCTCACCTTCGCCTTATGGTGTCCGTTAAAATTTTCACCTATAAGACTCTCTCATTTTTATTTCTCTCAACTCACATTCGCCTTACAGTGCCCATACTCTCTCATTTTGATTTCTCTCAGCTCACCTTCGCATATTGGTGCCCGTTAGGATTTTCACCAATAAGACTCTCTCATTTTTATTTCTCTCAACTCATATTCACCTTATGATGCCCATTTAGGGTTTTCACCAATAAGACTCTCATTTTTATTTCTCTCACAACTCATTTTCGCCTTACGATGCCCACCTAGGGTCTTCACCAATAAGACTCTCCTTTTTTGTTTCTGTCACGAAAAAGAGTATCTCTCATGGTGTCATCGTTTATACCCTAAACATACTTACTCTCGACATTTCAAATATTGATCCAAAGGTCTTTCTTTGATTGAAACATGACTTTTTGACAAGGTTAGAGTAAAATGACAGCATGAAAGTTCAAATAGGACTTTAAATGATGGGGTTTACTTTTAGCTTTGGGATAGAAAAAAATAATAATATTAATAATAATAAATAAGCAACTTTTGCCCCAGTTTTTTGCAATATGGAATTTTGGATTTTTAATTTGGTTGGACCAAACCCCAACACTAGGGCTACCTACGAATCTTGCCAAAACAAGAATTAGGTCAAACGTAGTTTAGGTTGATTGTTTTTTTTTGTTTTGTTTTGTTTTTTTTTGGAAGAGCCAAGGAAGTAAATTAAATCTCAACAAGGGTAGCAACATATGATTTAATACTTAGACACAAAACCAAGAATTTTCATTACATCAACCTTTAAAATGTCAAGTATAAACGTGAGGGTTTTAAATACCAAAAAAATCAAATCATATATAATATCTTTTCAAGCCATCAACATTGACGGCCATTTATGTCATTTTGCCTTCTATATCTGCTAAGTAAAGAGCACCATTGGATAATACCTTCTTTACAATGAATGGTCCTTTCCAATTTGGAGAAAATTTACCTTTGACTTCGGTCTGATGTGGTAGAATGCGTCTCAATACTAATTGACCTTCTTCGGAAAGTCTAGGGCGCACCTTTTTGTTGTATACTTCTGGTATATTTGTCCATAACATACTGATGTGAATCGCTTCTCATCAATCAAACTTAGTTTCTCCAACCGTGTTTTGATCCACTCATCATCATCGATTTCAGCCTCTACGACAATTCGTAGGGATGTTGTCATGACCCGAGCCTACACACCGGACATGACACAGCGTATAAGACTCCAAAGAGCCTCATACAAGCTTCATAGCATTCATAACATAAGACATCAGAAAAATGGTACGAAATTTAAAGTATTTTAATCCATACAATTGAAAACTTCATTTAACAACAAGCAACAGAAGTATACTGGTCTCACATGGCCATCTTAATACAACTTGAATCAAAGATAGGGTCACAACCCTTACAATAGAAAGTCTAAAAAGTGTCTAGCACAATGAGAGAAATGAAACAACAATATAGCACTTGTCCTTGGATCCATGAGGACATACCACAAGCTTTGGAAAGAATCAATCCAAGCTTTGAACTAGAAGGAATCACCTCAAATGTCGGAACCTACACTTAGTAGAAAAATAGAAGAAATATTGGTTAGCACACAAAAATGTACTAAGTATGATAGCCATGCAAAAATCATGCTTAAAAAGGACATTTTGGTTGAAAACCATGCCAGATGCCAATTTTGAGAAACATCATGACCTTTAGTATAAAAGGCATAAGGTACAAGCATACTCAACATATAAGCCATTACAACACATTAGAACCATCATCTTAAGTAACCCTAAACTATACTTGTGCAATGTAGGAATGACATCCCATACTACCATTCATACTAAGTACCACTTTGAGGCCACTATAGATGAACTTACCATTCTTCATACTCATCTTTCGTCAATAATCATAGATAAGGAACATTCACATTTAATAAGTCATGACAAGGAAAGTAACTCATAATAACATTTCCAAGTTAAGCATTCATCATTACATTAGGCCTTTAGGTCAACATTCTCATTAGTATCATTAGGAGCACATTCATTTCATTAGACATTAAGACATTAGAGAATCACACTATAGCCCTCTCAAAGCCTACTAGTGCAATGCATGAATGGCATCCCATACTACCACCCACACTTCATAGAACCTCTTGAGTAACCATAACACCTATCTCACATGATGGGTATAATCTCTAACTGACATAGACCATGTGAGCTTAACATGGAATCCAATGTCTCCCACACCGTAAGGGTTGGTCTACTTGCCTAAGGTAGAATTGGTAATTTAACTTAGGTGGATCCACTATTTAATAACCTATGTGGGCACATAGTTTTGGAATAAGAAAGATGTTCGTTGAAACCCGACCTAACGTAGGGAGAGCTTCCATCTTACCATATCCACTCGGTGCTAAGCTTACATTCCCATAGAGTAATTCATTCTCATTAACCTTATTATACTTGAGAGGAATGCCATCGGCCTATCTACCCAAGGTACATTATTACACACATGAAAGGAATGCCATTGGACTATCGATTCATGGTGCATTATTAGGATTGCTCATTGAATTCTCATGAAAGGAATGCCATTGGCCTATCGATTCAATATTCATCATTATATTAGTTCATTGACGCATTATGAAAGGAATGCAATTGGCCTATCGATTCAAGAAAAAGCCTTAGAATACTTCATTAGTCATTTATGAAAGAAAAGCCATTGTCCTATCGATTCATGTTCATTAAGTCAAGATACATTAGTTAAACAAGAAGAGGATGCCCTAACCCTACCAATTCAATGTACATCAATCAAGATCACTTTTATTTACACAAGAAGAGGATGTCCTAAACCTACCAATTCAAGGTATAACATTACATTAAAGAAACCTTTCACAATATATCATCATCATTCACAAGTGTATATTTGAGAATAACCTTTCAATAATAACACAATTGCATTGTAGTCATGATCACATTACTTTCATTGAAATCACAAAGCATATACGTAGCATCATGATTATACATCAATTCTTCATACTTTTCCCTTCAAGGCTATGAATCAATCTCAACCCAAACATCTAGAATACTACATTAGATAAGGGGAATATCATGATTCAATAACTCAATCAATATAGACATAATCAATTTACATGCTTCCACAATCAATCAACCACATTATAAATTCACAATTTAGTACTTTGGGTGATTCATGGGTTCATAGGGAAATTTCATCATAAAACAACATTAATTCCTCAATTCAATCATAATTTATCATAAATCAACCTTTGAAAACGTTTTGAAATTGAACCCATGACTTAGATTGAAACCATAACTTTTGGGGGATTTTGGAAGCTTTGAAATCATGTTTTGAAGGGACTCTATGGGTGAAAGCTACCCATAGATAAAAACTACCATACCTTGAGTGAAGATTCTCCATGAAATTGAGTGAGAAAGATGAACTCTTGAACTCCAAACCTTGACATCTTCTTCTCCAATGGAGGTTTCTAGAGAGAGAATTATTTTGGAGAGGAGGTATGAGTTGTAAAGGGTAGTTAATAGTTTAAAAAGCCTTAAATAACTCTAAATAAACCGACCCCTAAGTTAACTAACCACCCTAGGAATTTACCAAGTTGCCCCTCCTACGACCGAACCTAGGCAAACTTTCAGGTGAGACTCACGCCCCTTGACCAGACCATGAGTGGACTCACACCCCATCCTGTAGGTCCGTGGGTGGGGTTTGAAACTTAACATTTTGGGGCCTTGACCTACGGATTGGTTCCATGGGGCGTGGATGGACCTACGCCCTGTATGTCCCATCCGTAGGTCATGAAAAATTGGCAGATTCTAGGTTCTTGGGGCAGCCTTGGGGTTAGACTTTAGGGTACTCCTCAAGGACCCTTGGTTGGTCATTGGGGAGTCGTACCTTGACTTTTAACCCCTAAACCCCTCAACCTAAGCTTAGGAAATCAGTTTACAACATAAAACCCCACATCAAACTCAACAACACACTCGTAAGACTCTAGTTTCACCTACTAGTTTTTCCGAGGTGTTACATTATCTCCCCCTTGGGAACATTCATCCTCGAATGAAACCTTAAACACCTTATGGAATTAAAGACTCAAGACTAGCAGCCCATCATACACAAAACATCATAAACAATAGATTGAACTTTTATGGTGAGTTATGACTAGAATCGCTTAAAGATGAAGCTTATGACTAGAATATCTTGAAATCTAGATATGCATGATGAGTGTATGAAGTAAAGCTTTGAGATTAAACCTTGTAGTCATGAATGTTGAATCACTAGGGCTTTGTGAGTAAAGTTAATATGATGAATATAAGTCTAATAGGTAGAATTGTGGTGAAAGGTCTATACTCACCTAACCGACCTTTTAAATGCTTGAATGTATAAAGTGATGCAATCACTTAAACATGGATTGATTTCCAAGGACATCCTTCCATAAGACATAAATATTAAGCAAGGCTTAATAGTAAATCTTGGGGTGTATGCTTGGCTCCAAGTGGATATTGACAATGAGATGGAGTGTCACACAAGATAGGTTTCGGGCTCTAAGTTGAAAGGAGAACCACATCTAGTTGATGTGAGAACTATCCAAGTTAAAGGGGGAACTCTTTCGTAGTAGAGTGTGTGTTTTGCCAAAGTTAGGTCTCATGAGATGGAAGCCTTCACATAGTGGAGTTAAGGTTTCTAGTAGCAATCTCTGTATCCCATGACCTAAGACTTACTTAAAGAAGTAACTCATAGTGTTCAAAAGCATAAGTGGACTTAGACATGCTTAAGGAAGTATCTCATAGGGTCTATCTTAATAAAAACCTAGACATGCTTAAAGAAGTATCTCATAGGGTTTAACCTAATAATGAACTAAGATCTGATTAAGGAAGTACCTCATAGTATTCTAAGGTTTAAGGAGAGGGACTAGTTTCTAACTATGAAGTATGAGTATGAGGACATAAAAGTGGTACTTATTATGAATGGTATTAAGGTATGCCATTCATGCATTGCACAAGTATGACTTAAGGTTACCTAAGAAGTGTTGCTCTTATATGAAGTATATTTTGGTGGATTGTGCTATATTTTCCCTTTATGATATGATTGACTAAAGGTGATAGTTCCCTTGTCTGTATGAAGTAAGCTACGAATGAGACCAAGTGGATGATGGTAAGTATGCATATTGTGACTTCAAGTCTATGCTTAGTGTGAATGGTATATGGGATGCTATTCATACATTGCACAAGTATGATTTGAGGTTACTTGAGAGTAGTTCTATTATGGTATGAATGACTAAGAGTTGAATACTGCTTATATGATGCTTATATTGGAGACTTTGCTTATGATTATGATATTGTCTCTCATTCTTATAATTGATGTTCCATAAAGTATTTCGTATGATTATGGATTATGTCTTATGTTGACTAACCCATATCTCATTCTCTGATGATGTTGTTCTAGCTAACATATTTAGTACAGTTTGTACTAACACATACTTTGCCTATATTTTAATCAAATGTAGAGTTCGGAAATTTGAGTTCTATTCTTGGAGATAGGTTTCTAAGGAGCAAGGAGTTGAAGATTTTGGTGAGTCCTCATAGCTTTGAGGACAAAGACACTATTTCCTTTATGTCTTTAATTTTCATGCCATGAGACTATTGTGTGGGTTGTGTCCCAAATGTTTTAATTCACGTTGAGTTTAGATGGTTTGAGACAAAAGTGTAGTAAAGACTTCCACTTGCATTTTATAAAGACTTCGATTGTATGGATAAGGGTTTTAAATTTTATGTACTTTTCTATTATCTTATGTTCATGATATGCCAAAGGCTTGTATGAGACCTCTTCAGGGTCAAGTACGTCGTGTTACGTCTAGGGTGTAGGCTCGAGGCATGACACATGGGAAGGGGAAATTAAGATCTTAAGGGTAAGTTTATATCTCTCATAAAGGCTAGGAAGATGATCTCATTTGAGTTAGGGATATAGATTCTGAAACCCCTACTCTTAAGTCAATTCCAGTTGTAAATGAGTTTTCGAAAGTGTTTTCCAATGATCTCCCTAATATTCCTCCTGAAAGGGAAATAGACTTTGGTATTGACCTTCTCTTGGATATGCAACCTATCTCCTTTCCTACTTACCGTATGGCCCCGACAGAACTTAAGGAGTAAGGACTTTTTGGATAAAGGTTTTATCAGATCGAATATCTCTCCATGGGTTGCTTCGGTATTATTTGTTTGAATGAAAAATGGTTCCTGCCAAATATGCATTGACTATCAATAGTTGAATAAGGTTACCATTAATAATAAGTATCCTATTCCAAGGAAATATGACTTGTTTGATAAATTCCAAAGAGCGAGTTACTTATCTAAGATTTAACTTTGGTCGGATTATCACCAATTGAGGGTGAAGGAGAGTGACATTCCAAAGACAACTTTCAAACTTTGTATAGTCATTATGAGTATTTGGTGATATCTTTTTGTTTGACTAATGCTCTAGCGGCATTTGTGGATTTGATGAAGAAATTCTTAAAGAAATATCTTGATATGTTTGTGATTTTATTTATTGATGATAGTTTCATTTACTCCCCAAGTAAGGATGATCATGTTGAACATTTGAGAATTGTGTTGCAACTTCTCAAGGATCATGAATTATATGGTAAGTTTAGAAATGAGTTTTGGTTGAGGTCTGTCGCCTTCCTTAGTCATATTGTCTCTAGTGAAGGTAATCAAGTCGACCCTAAGAAAACCGAGGGGGTGAAACATTGGCTAGTACTTTTCCTATTCAGATATAAAGAGTTTCTTAAGTTTGGCCGGTTATTATAGAAGGTTTGTGTAACACCTTAGATTTGGAAAAGAAGGAAAATTACCATTTTGGACTAGTTTCTGTATCTACGGGATCCCATCTAGGGACCGTAGAAGCTTCTACGGGACGGAGGTAGCAATCGTAGGTAGTTGGAAAAATAATTATAAAAAGTCAAGTCCCAATACCCTTTTGACAGTTCAACAGGACAGTCTGTCATTCCTCTTACGAGTTGTAGGTAGGTCTCCTAAGACACCCCAAACTTAGTAAAATTTTAAAGCTTAAAGTTGGGTTCTACGGATACCATGTACGGACCGTAGGAAGGACCTACAAACCATACATGAGTTCTGTCAAAATTGGGTCAAATTGAAGGTTCCAGTAACCCATGACGATTGACCAATACGGTCCGTCTAAGGACCTATAGACCGTAGGTCCAACCGTCGATAGGGTCCGACAATTAATTTTTAAAGGGCTTTTTGGTCTTTTCCCTAATTGATTAGTGCCTAAACTATGCTGTTTTAATCCTAATCTTAGACCCTATATAAGTCTTTTTAACCTAAAATCTAACTACTCTAAATCATTCTTCAAAATTCCCAAAAATTGATCATGTTCTTCCCAAAATTTCTCTCTCTAAAGCTTGAAGAAGAAATCTAGAGTTTCCAGATAAAGTCACCAAATTCACCATTAATTGTGGGCTTTTGAAATAAAGGTATGTTAGTATTCACCTATGGAGTCCTTTCCTCCATAGGGTTCCTAAATTCTCCAATTTTTCAAGTTAGAAATCTCCAATTGAAATTAGGGTTTTATTCAATCTCATGGGTTATTTTCAATTATGATCCAATTGATTAGTTTAAGTATTTTTATACATGAATTGAGATAATTAAATGTTTTTAGTTGAATTCACTTGAACCCATGCATGATCAATGATTTCTAGATTTTGATCATGTGTTAAAACTTTTGAATTATGAAAGATGAATTTATGAAGATATGCATGTTTCTTTATGAAATTAATATAAATGATTTAAGGTTACTTTGAGAGCGAAACATTGATGTTGTTGTTGTTGTTGTGAGAGGATTTCTCACATATTATTCAAAACATGATTTTAAAAGTGTTTTCTCACATAAAGGATTCATAAGGTTGAAATGTTTTTCTCACATATGTTGAATTAAGATTAAAGAGCTATTCTAATAAACTCTAGTTTGGATTGGCTACTTAATGTTCCCTTTCATTAATAATAAGACAAGTTAAGATTAATGACTATTCCATCGGATTTATGCATAGCACCGAGTGGACAAGTGGCGATTACCCATATCCCTTAACTATGTGCCACCATAGGTTTGTCTTAGATATACATTAGCTAGTGAATCCACCTATGCTAGAAGTTTATGGTTCTTACCTTGGAAAGTTAGCACATCTCTTTTCGATGTGAACTAGACACCAAATTCCATGTTATAGCTCAAATGATCTATGTTTGTTTAAGGTAAACCTCTCTTAATAATTAACTAAGGTTACTTTCTAAAAAGTATCTCAAATATGTTTTAAAGATGTTTAGCTTGCATTGACTGTAGTTATGAATTATGTTTTCTAACATGTTCTTTTATGATTTATCTTGGTCATTGTATATAAAGTCCTTTTAGCATAATTTCATAACTTTTATGCATTGCTATCATACTTGGTACATTCCATGTACTTACACATACTTTTGCCTACATTGTTTCACTAATGTAGGGTCTGACGCTCCTACCTCCTATACTCGTGTCTAGTGATCCCTTATAGACATTGAAGATTGATGAGTCCTCATGTTACGTGGATAGAAACTGTTTTATTGCTTTCGTGTCTTTTGTTTTCGGATGTTATATGTGATGTATAGGGTATGTCCCAATCACTTCTTTGAGACTTATGTTTAGATTTCCGCTACATTTATCTAACTCTTTTATTTGAAATGCTACTTTTAAAACTCTTTGTTCCATTATCTTGTATGATGTCTATTAAGTGGCTTGAATAGGGCCTCTCAGGGTCTTATATGCCATGTCACGTCTAAGGTGTACTTTGGATTGTGATAAACTTGGTAATAAGAGCACAAGGTTTAGAAAGGTCATAGGATGTCTCATAAGCCACATTGAGTACAATATTGTTCATGAGTGTGAATAGCATCACATTTATGAATGAGAGACTATAAGATGTTTAGGAAATTCCACTTCTTTCATAACTCGAAAGTCGTGCGATAGAGTTTAACTTTATATATCTCTCTTCTAATATCTATTCGATGATTTTTAGGATATGACCACTCGAAGGGCATATGGTAGAAGAAATTTGGAGAGAATAAGGAACGAGAAGCTCCTCAAGTTTCGTTCAACCCTTTGGCCGAACAAGTGACTAATACGGAGTTTAGGGCTGCTTTTCAAGTGTTTTCTCAAGCTACGATGACTCAAGCCAATAGGGAGGTTGTGGTCCCTGTGAACCCAAATATGGGTTTGATGGCAACTAAATGGAGAGACTTTACTAGAATGAATCCTCTAGAGTTTCATGTTTCCAAGGTTGAGGAAGATCCTCAAGAGTTCATTGATGAGGTGTATAAGGTGTTGATGATCATGGGAGTGACATCGGTGGAAAAGGTGGAAATGGCTGCTTATCAACTTAAGGGTGTTGCTTGAGTTTGGTTCAACAAATGGAAGGAAGAGAGGGAGATTGATGCGGGTCCTCTTTATTGGGAGAAGTTTGAGGTTGCTTTCCTTAGTAGGTTCATTCCCCTTGAGATCATGGAGGAAAAGGTACTTGAATTCTTCAACCTTCATCAAGAAGACATGAGTGTGAAGGAATATGCTTTGAAGTTCACACAATTATACCAATATGCTCTTATTACTATGGAATTCTCGATCCTAGGGAAAGGATGAGTAAGTTTGTTTTGGGAGTGTCTGAAATGGTGGTTAAAGAATATCGTACCTCCATGCTTATCAATGATATGGACATTTCTCGCTTAATGGTACATGTTCAACAAATCGAAGAGGAGAAATGTAAGGGAAAGTCTAGGGAGGCAAAGAGGACCAAGACCAATGATGGTGACTTTTTACATTTGAGGTCTGATGGACATGGTCGTTCTAAGTATCCACAAAGGTTTTCCAATCAAGGTTCCTCCAATGCTCTTCCTAGATTCAACAAATATAGGGTGTCTAACCCTAGGCTTCAAGGAGGAAACAATGGTAGATCTTCATTGTCTGCTTGTGCTCGGTGTGGAAGCATGTGCGTAAAAGCCTAGCTGATTCTAATACATGTTTTGGTTGTGGCAAGAAGGATCATAAGATAAGGGATTGTCCCTTAGTTGCTAAGAATGAAGGAGATAATCATTGACGGGATCAATCTTACCCTTCATAAGGTTCTAGTTAGAGTTAAAAGTAAAACAGATTTTATGCACTTGAAATTATAATGAGCAAGAGGGTTCTCCCAATGTGGTTACTGGTATGTTGAAAATCTTTTATCTTGATGTTTATGCTTTACTTGATCTCGATTCTACATTAACTTTTGTGACGCCATATATGGCTATGAGGTTTGATATCCTTTTGGCTGTGTTGTTAGACCTTTTTTTGTCTCTACTCCTATTTGTGAATCTATTGTGGCTAAGAGAGTCTATAGAAATTGTCTTGTTTCCATATCCTATAGAGTCACTCATGTTGATCTTGTAGAGCTTGATATGTTAGATTTCAATGTTATTCTTGGTATGGATTTAGTGCATTCATGTTATGCTTCTATTGATTGTAGAATCCGAGTAGTGAAGGTTCAGTTTCCAAATGAACCCATCCTAGTGCGAAAAGGGGGAAATTATATGCCTAAGGTTCAGTTTCTTTATTATCTTAAGTATAGAAAATGATTTCTAAGGGTTGCATATATAATCTTGTTAGTGTTAGGGATATGGATTCTGAAATCCCTACTCTTGAGTCGGTCCACAATTAATGAGTTTCCATAAGTGTTTCATGATGATTTACCCAATGTTCCTCTCGAAAGGGAAGTAGACTTTGATATTGACCTTCTCCCAGATACGTAACTTATCTTTCCTCCTTATCGTATGGACATGGCAGAACTCAAGGAGTTAAAGGAGAAATTGAAAGATTTGTTGGATAAGGGTTTCATCTCACTGAGGATCTCTCCATGGGGTTCTCCAGTTTTGTTTGTTCGAAAGAAAGATGGCTCACTTCGTATGTGTATTGACTAATGAAAATTGAACAAGTTTACCATTAAGAACAAATATCCTCTCCCAAGGATAGATGATTTTCTTGATCAACTATAAGGAGCAAGTTACTTCTCCAAGATTGAGTCCCGGTCGGGTTACCTCCAATTGAGGGTGAAAGAAGATGACATTCTGAAAATGGCCTTTCAAACTCGGTTTGGTCATTATGAGTCTTTGGTAATGTCTTTTGGCTTGACTAATGTTCCAGCCACTTTTATGGATTTGATGAATAAGGTGTTTAGACAATACCTTGATATGTTTGTGATTGTGTTTATTGATGATATCTTGATTTACTCAAGGAGTGAGGATGAGCATACCGATCATTTGAGGGTTGTGTTGTAATTTCTCAAAAACCAACCACTCTTTGCAAAATTTGGCAAATGTGAAGTTTCATTAATATCTATGGCTTTTCTTGGTCACATTGTTTCCGGTAAGGGTATTGAGGTAGATCCATAAAAAATGGATGTGGTTAAGAGTCGGCTTAGACCTCTATCCCCTTTAGATATTATAATTTTATTGGGTTTTGTTGGTTACTATAGAAGGTTAGTGAGGGATTTTCCTTGATTGCCTCTCCATTTACGACATTGACCCAAAAGAAGGTTAAGTTCATATGGCTGAAGCGCGTGAGAAGAGTTTCATGAATTGAAAGATAAACTTACCTTTGCTCTGGTGTTGACTTTACCGGAAGGATCCAATTGGTTTGTGGTTTATTATGACGCTTAAAGAGTTGGGTTAGGGTGTGTTCTTATGCAAAATGGGAATGTTGTTGCTTATGTTTCACGACAGCTTAAGATTCATGGAAGAAACTATCCTACCCATGATTTTAAACTAGCAGCGGTTGTTTTTGCGTTAAAGATTTTGAGGCATTACTTAAATAGTGTTCATGTTGATGTCTTTACCGACCCAAAAAGTTTGCAATATGTGTTTAAGCAGAAAGACCTAAATGTTCACCAAAGAAGGTGGCTTGTGTTACTAAAAGTTTATGACATGAGTGTTCTCTATCACCTCGACAAAGCGGATGTAGTGGAAAATGCTCTTAGTTGGTTATTAATGGGTAATGTTGCTCATGTTAAGAATGGTAAGAAGGGGTTGGTTAGAGATGTTCATGGATTCGATCGATTGGCTGTTTGGTTGGTTGATTCCACCAAAGGCGGTGTTATGGTACATAGTGGTTCAAAATTGTCTTTTGTGTTAGATGTGAAAGTCAAGCAAGGTCTTGATCCAACTTTGGTTGAATTGAAGGAAGTGGTGCTTAAGAAATCCATTGAGACTTTTTCCAAAGGCAGAGATGGTGTACTTTGGTATCAAGGTCATTTGTGTGTTCCAAATGTCGATGATTTGAGGGAGCAGATTCTATCAGAAGTCCATAGTTTTCGATATTCCATCCACTCGGGAGCCACCAAGATGTACTGTAAATTAAGAAAGGTTTATTACTGGAATGAGATGAAGAAGGATATTGCAGAATTTGTGGCTAAATGTCCTAAATGTCAACAAGTGAAAGTTCAACATCAAAAGCTGGGAGGTTTATCCCAATATAGTAGTAATCCTACTTGGTTGTGGGAAGATTAAAATATGGAGTTTATTACTGGTTTACCCCGCACATGACAACATGAATCGATTTGGGTTATTACTGATTGAATGACAAAATTGACTCATTTCATTTTCGTAAGGTTTCTTATTCAGTGGAGGAATATGCAAGTTGTACTTGCAAGAAATAGTTAGGTTGCATGGAATGACTTTATCCATTATATCCGATCATGGTACTCAATTTACCTCTCAGTTTTGGAAATCTTTTCAAAAGATTCTTGGTACTCATGTTAATCTTAGTACGATCTTTCATCTGCAAATCGATAGGCAAGAAGAGCATACAATTTAAACTTTCGAATATATGTTGAGAGCCTATGTGATTAACTTCAAAGGTAATTGGGATGATAATTTACCTTTGATTGAGTTTCCTTACAATAATAACTATTATTCCAGTATTGGTACGACTCCATTTGCGGATCTTTATGGTAGGAGGTGTAGATCTCCTATAGGTTTGTTTGAAATTGGTGAAGTTTCCTTGATAGGTCCCAAGCTGGTACATGAGGCTATGGAGAAAGTTTTGCTTATTAGAGAAAGATTGAGAACAGCTCAAACTCGACAAAAGTCATATGTTGATGTTAGAAGGAGAGACCTTGAGTTTGATGTTCATGATTGGGTCTACTTGAAAATCTCACCCATGAAGGGCGTGATAAGGTTTGTGAAGAAAGGGAAGCTTAGTCCCCGATAAGTGGGCCCAGATCAAATTTTGAAGCATTTTGGTAAAGTTTCTTATAAGCTTGACTGATTGCCTAATGATTTGGCATCGATACATCATGTTCTCCATGTATCTTTATTGAACAAATGTGTTGGAGATTCGACATCTATAGTTCCCTTAGAAGGTTTAAGAGTTGAGGAGAATCTTTCTTATGAAGAAGTTCGAGTTGAGATTTTGGACCAACAAGTTAAGAAGTTAAGAAATAAGGAAGTAGCTTCCGTGCAGGTTCTTTGGAGGAATCCATTAGTTGAGGATGAAACTTAGGAGGCCAAGGACAACATGATGTTTTGTTATCCTCATCTCTTTCCCTCTAACCCCACTCTGTCTTGAGGTATTTATTTCTTCATGGTTTATCCTTATATCTTAGTCCTTATTATATTTTCTCGTGCATGCATGCTCATGAAAAGTTGATGTTTTTTTGAGAAAATGAGTTAACATGATTGCTTTCTCCATATTTACGTGCATTTAAGTATGAGTTGCATATAGGCCTTATGAAATGATTTTGTGAATATGCTTCAGCTTTGAGTCAATTTTTCTTTCTCGAATATGTGTATTTATGTGATTGCATTTTAGTTGGGTTGTTAGATCTTTTTCCTATTCTCTTTATGATGTCTTGAGTTCCATTCGAGGAAGAATGTTCCCAAGGGGGAGATATTTTAACACCTCAAATTCGACAAAGAAGGAAAATTACAGTTTTGGACTAGTGTTTGTATATATGGATCCCATCTATGGTTTGTATAAACATCTATAGCCCATAGGTGGCAATCATAGGTAGTGGAAAAAATAATTTTAAAATGTCAAATCCTATTACCCTTTTGACAGTTCGATAGGACGGTATGTCGTTCCTCTTAAGATCCATATGTAGGCCTCGTAGGTCACCTCAAGACTAAGTCAAATTTTAAAACTTAAAGTTTGGTTCTATAGATGGCATGTATGGACTGTAGGAAGGACCTACGAGCCGTACATGGGATCCGTCAAAAGTGGGTCAAATCTAAGGTTCAAGTAACCCATCAAAGATTGATTAGTACGATCTATTTAAGGACCTACAGACTGTAGGTCCAACCGTCGATGGGGTCCGACAGTTATTTTTAAAGGGGTTTTTGGTATTTTCCCTAATTGATTAGTACCTAAACTATATCATTTTAATCCTAAACATAGACCGTATATAAGTACTTTTAGCCTAAAATCTAGCTACTTTAAATCATTCTTCAAAATTCCCAAATGTTGATCAAGTTCTTCCCCAATATTTCTCTCTCTAATGGTTGAAGAAGAAGTCTAGGGTTAATTCACCATTGATTGTGAGGTTTTGACATCAAGGTATTATAGTATTCACCTATGTAGTCATTTCCTCCATAGGGTTCCTAAATTCTCCAAGTGAAATTAGGGTTTCATTCAATCTAATGGGTTATTTTCAATTATGATCTAATTGATTGTCTTATGCCATTTTATGCATAAATTGACATAATTGTATGTTTTTAAGTTCAATTCACTTGAACCCATGCATGATCCATGATTTCTAGAGTATGCTTACATGATGAATCTTTGGAATTATGAAAGATAAATTTATGAAGATATGAATGTTTCTTTATGAAATTGATATAAATGATTTAAGGTTGCTTTGAGAGTGAAGCATCAATGTTGTTGTCATTGTTCTGAGGGGATTTCTCACAAACTACTCAAAACATGATTTTGATAGGGTTCCTGCACATAAATGATTCATAAGGTTGAAAGGTTTTTCTCACCTTATTTTAATCAAGATTAAAGAGCTATTCTAATAAACTCTAGCTTGGATTGGCTACTTGATGTGCCCTTCCATGGATAATAAGAAAAGTTGAGATTAATTACTCTTCAGTGGGGTTTATGCTTAGTACTGAGTGGACAAGTAGCGATTACCCATGTCCCATAACTATGTGCCACCATAGGTTTCTCTTAGATAGACATTAGCTAGTGGATCCACCTAAGCTAGATGTTTATGGTTCTTACTTTGACAAGTAATGACATCTCTTTTCGGTGTAAGATAGAGACTCATGTTATAGCTCACATGGTCTATGTCGGTTAAGGGTAAATCTTTCACAATAATGATCTAAGGTTACTTTCTAAAAGGTATCTCATATGTGTTTTAAAGATGTTTAGCTTGCATTAACCATGGTTATGACTTATATTTTCTAACATGTATTTTATGATTTAGCTTGGTCATTGCATATCATATAAAATCCTTTTAGCATGACTTCATAACTCTTATGCATTGTTATCATACCTGGTACATTCCATGTACTAACACATACTTTTGCCTACATTGTTTCACTAATATAGGGTCTGATGCTCCTACCTCCAATACTCGTGGCTAGTGATCCCTTATAGACATTTAAGATTGCTGAGTCCTTATGTTTCGAGGACCGAGACTCTTTATTTCTTTTATGTCTTTTATTTTCAGATGTTGTATGTGATTTATGGGTTACGACTTAAATTACTTCTTTGATGTAATAGATGGATTTGAGATTTATGTTTGGACTTCCCTACATTTTATCAAACTATTTTATTTGAAATGCTACTTTTAAAACTCTTTGTACTATTATCTTGTACATGATGTATATTAAGTGGCTTATGTAGGACCTCCCGGGGTCTTATATGACATATCATGTCTAGAGTGTACTTTGGGTTGTGACAGTTTGTGGAATGATTTCACTCTATTGCTTCGCCTTTCACGATATTGACTTAAAAGAAGGTGAAATTCCTATGGTCGGAAGCTTGTGAGAAAAGTCCCCAAGAGTTGAAGGATAGGGTTACTTCAACCCTATCTGAACACTACCAGAAGGATCAGATGTTTTTGTGGTTTATTATGATGCTTCACGAATTTGTCTTGGTTGTGTGTTGATGCAACATGGAAAATTTGTCTCTTATTCCTCAAGGCAATTGATGGCTCATGAAATGAATTATCCAACTCATGATGTGGAGTAGGGGCGTAGTGTTTGCCTCAATGATTTGGAGATATTACTTTTATGATATCCATATAGATGTTTTTACCGAGCACAAAAGTTTTAAATATGTGTTCACTCAAAAGGATTTGAATCTTTGCCAAAAGAGATAGCTTAAGTTATTGAAAGATTGTGACATGAGTTTCCTCTATCATTCCTGCAAGGTGAATAAGGTAGCGAACGCTCTTAGTCTACTATCAATGGTTAGTGTTGCTTGTGTTGATGATGGTAAGAAGGAGTTAGTTCGTGATGCTCATGAGTTGGCTTGATTGAGTGTTTGTTTGGTTGATTCTAGTAAAGGTTGAGTGGTTATTCATACGAATCAGAATCATCTTTTGTATTGGATGTGAAGGCAAAGAAAGACCTCCATTAGATACTAGTTGATTTGAAGATGCCGGTTTCCCAAAAAGCCATTGAGGCTTTCTCCCAAAGGGGATATGGTTCCTTCAATATCAAGATCGGTTATGTGTTCCGAATGTTGATGAGTTGAGGAATTAGATTCTGACAGTTGCTCACAATTCTTGTTATTCTATTCACCCAATAGCCACTAAGATGTATCGAGATTTGCGGGAAGTCTATTGGTGGAATGGGATGAAGATAGATATTGTGGAATTTATGGAGAAATGCTTGAATTGTCAACAAGTAAAAGTTGAGCATGAGAAACCGGGTGGTTTTGCTCCAAACATTAGTATACCTACTTGGAAGTAGGAAGATTTGAATATAGACTTCATCACGGACTTGCCTCGCACTCACTGATAGATTGATTTGATTTGGATTTTTGTGGACCGGATGAGAAAATTGACTCACTTTCGTCCTTTTAAGACTTTATTTTAGCAAAGGAGTATGCCAATCATTATATTCGGGAAATGGTGAGGTTGCATGGAGTTCCCTTGTCCATTATCTTTGATCGTGGTACTCATTTTATGTCTCAGTTTTGGAAGTTATTTTAGAAAGAGTAAATGGTCTAAAACCCCCCTAATCTATACCTGAAATCCCAACTACACACCCCAACTTCACGAGTGTCCTATTACCCCCCTAAATTTCATATTTCCCTATTTTTTACACACTTAAACGCTGACCTGAACACAAAACCAAATAATTAGGCATGCGTGCTTCCACGCGCTGGGTCTCATCTCTTGAACTCCAATTTCTTCTTTTTCTCCCATTTCCTAAAACATAAAAGAACCAAAAAAAATCCTCCTTTCTCATTTTCAATTCTTCTCCATTAGCAATGGATTTCTGGTGATCATCAAACAAACTTGCTATCATCAAACGATTTTGTTGTGTATTGTTAACTTTATTTCGTAGTTTATCAACTAAATCAAATTACCTAGAAAAAAAATCCTGTTTGGGGGTTTTGGGTTTACCCAAAATCTTCAAAAAATGAGCTCAAAAATCTTGTTTTTATTCACCATTTCTGTATCAATTTTCACTCTTTTCTTGCCGACGAACTCCGACATTGTTTCCGATCGAGCTACCCTTTTATCTATCCGATCTGCTCTTCGTGGACGTTCACTTTTATGGAATATTACAAGTCCGACTTGTTCATGGCCTGGTGTTATTTGTTCACCTGATAAATCTTCCGTTTTAGAGCTTCATCTACCTGGAATGGGACTTTTAGGCCAAATCCCACCTGGGCTTTTCTCAAATTTGACTAAATTGAACTTTCTTAGTCTCCGGTATAATGCACTTTCCGGTGTAATTCCGGCGAATCACTTCATGATTTGCGTAACTTGTACCTTCAAAATAATATATTTTCCGGTCCGATTCCTAATTCAATCTTCTCTCTTACCAACGTTGTCCGGCTTAATCTTGCTCATAAAAATTTCTCCGGTTCAATCCCGGAATCTTTCAACAATTTGACTAGTTTGGGTACACTTTACTTGCAGGGAAATGGGTTTTCGGGTCAGATACCGGATCTGAATTTACCTAGTATGGTTCAGTTCAATGTATTGAATAATCAGCTAAACGGGTCAATTCCTAGTAATCTTGCGGGTCAACCCAAGGATGCTTTTTTGGGTACTTCACTTTGTGGTAAGCCACTTGATTCATGTGATGGTAGTAGTAGCAGTATTGGAGAAGGTAAAAAGAAGAAACTTTCTGGTGGAGCAATTGCTGGTATAGTAATTGGTTGTGTTGTTGGTTTGCTTTTGCTTCTTTGTTTGCTGTTTTTCTGTTGTAGAAAAAGGGGTAAAAAAGAAACAAGATCTGCTGATGTTGGTGCTGTTAGTAAGCAGGTTGAAGTTGAAATGCCTGAAGAAAGAGGGGTTGAGAGTAATGGTGGAAAAGATGGATTCTTGGGTAGTGCAATTGCAGCTATTGGTGTTGGAGGGGGTTTCTTGTTTCTTTGTGGTTAGGAAAATTTTGAAGAATATTGAGGAGTCTTCTTTGTTGTTGTGGTGATGGGTGAGAAGATGCAAAGCCACCATATGGTGAGTGTGAAGGGGAGTGAGCAATTTAACTCAAAGAGAAAGCATAGATTTGTACCTTCACAGGGTTATCTTCCAAAGCTTTTTGCTTTATGGATTATCTGGTGTACATTTTTCAGCATTGCTTTGTACTTTTATATGGATGCTAATCATAAGGAGAAAAGAAAAGAAGGGCTTGTGAGTATGTGTGATCAAAGGGCAAGGATGTTACAAGATCAATTCAGTGTTAGTGTGAACCATGTACATGCCCTTGCTATACTTGTATCAACTTTCCAAAATGAGAAATTGCAACCATTCAGGAGCACAAACCTTGATCAATATTGAGAGGAAATTGTGAATTTTTTATAAAAAAAAAACAAGGGTTAATGGCTTCCAAGAAGAAATAATGATTTATTTAAAGGTGGAGAAGATGATCATTGGAGAAGGAGTAATTTTTCGTCAAAATTACCTTCTCACGCGCCTAGAGGAGGTGAGAACACCTCCCATGACAGGTCAGCATTTAAGTGTGTAGAAAATAGGAAAATATGAAGTTCAGGTGGGTAATAGGACACTATTAAAGTTGGAGTGTGTAGTTAGAATTTCGGGTATAGATTGGGGGGGTTTTAGACTATTTACTCTTTTAGAAAGGTCTAGGTACTCAAATGAAACTTAGCACAACTTTTCATTCTCAAACTGATGGACAAGCCAAGTGTACCATTCAAAATTTAGAAGATATGTTAAGAGCTTTTGTGATTTTTTTAAGGGTAATTGGGATGATCATTTATCTTTGATTGAGTTTGCTTATAATAATTGGCATCATTCTAGCACTGAGATGGCTCTATTTGAGGATCTATATGGTAAGAGGTGTAGGTATCCTATAGGTTGGTTTGAAGTTGGTTGGGTTGATTTGATAGTGCTCGAGTTGGTGCATGAGGCTATGGAAAAGTTTTGACTTATTCATGAAAGGTTGAAAATGGCCTAAAGTTGATAAAATTCTTATGCCAATGATAGAAAAAGACAGCTCTAGTTTGAAGTTTATGAATAGATCTATTTAAAAATTTCCCCCATGAAGGTGTGATGAGGTTTGGAAAGAAAGGGAAGCTTAGTCCCTATTATGTGGGCCCATATCATATTTTGAGTCATATTTGCAAAGTTAGTTATCAACTTGAGTTGCCTAATGATTTAGCATCGATACATATGGTATTCCATGTATCTTTATTGAAGAAATGTGTCAGAGATCTGACATCCATTGTATATTTAGAAGCCTTGGGAGTCAAAGAAATTTTTTTATGAAGAGGTTCTGCTTGAGATTTTAGACTGACAAGTCGGAAGTTGAGAAATAAGGGAGTTACTTTCGTGAAAGTTTTTTAGAGGATCAATTAGTTGAGGGTTCTACTTGGGAGATTAGTTTCTTTCATGACCCAAAGTATACCCCAGACGTGACAAGGAGTATAGGACCCAGAGAGACCATACAACAAGAAAATTATCATACATTACACAAGATAATATAATTTAAAGAGTTCAAAAGATAGCATTTCATCTTTCAAAAGAGTTTTTGAATAAAAGCGTAAGTCTAGCATTTTCTCTCAATAAGCCATCTAATAGATCATAAAAAAGTGATTGGGACGTAACTCATACATCACATACAAAGTCTGAAACTGATCAAATGACATAAAGCTATAAAAGTGATATCATCCTCGAAATATGAGGACTCATCAAGTCTTCAAATCTCTAATGCAATCAAATAGCCACAAATGGAGGGAGAAGATTCGCCAAGCCCTACAAGTATACATGAGTACATGGAATGTACTAAGTACCAAGCTAGAAACATCAGAGGCTAGCTCCTTAAACCATGCGTGAGAAAACTTTTCACCATCCATGATCTTTTCATAATAGCTTTTAGAGGCCCATAGTCATTCACTTCATGCTAGAAATGTCCTACTACTAATGGAAATAGTCTTGAAAATGTGATCTATAATAGTTGATGGCATATCCATATATCATACTAAATAAGATCTAATTTAGGAAAATAGCCCGAAAAGCATTGAGGGCAAATATAGATGTCATTCATGCCACATGGTCAAGCTTCATAGAACATATAGGTACCTTCATTTATAAGCTTCCTTAAGTCATTAACATTTATTTCATAAAAACATGCATAATTTCATAAAAACACATTCATAGATTCAAGCTTCTTCATAAAGTCATGTAAATTAGGGTTCATAGTCAAAATTCATAGATCAATGCATGGTTTAACATGGAATTAGTTTAAAAGCATGTAATTAAGTCTGGATCATCAAAATAAGATCATAATAAAATAATTTAATCCATACAAATAGAACTCATGAGGAAGTGAATGAAAACCTAATCAATTTTGAGAAATTGAATTGGAGAATTAAAGAAACTTTGGGGACTAAATGGGTGATTGAAAGCCATTAATAAACTCCCTACATACCTTGATTGAAGCCCTAAGCAATGATGAAGAAAGGAGACTTAAACTTGAAACCCTAGACATCTTCTTCAAGCTTTAGAGAGAGAAATATTTGAGAAGAACTTTGATCAACTTTTGAGAATTTTGAAGAATGATTTAGAATAGTTAGATGTTAGGCATAAAAGACTAAAAAAAGGGCCTAGGATTAATATCAAAACGACATAGTTTAGGCACTAATCAATTAGGGAAAAGACCAAAAAGCCCTTAAAAATAACTGTCGAGACAGACTACGGTCTGTAGGTCCTATTATGGACCGTCCTGGTCGACCATGGGTGGGGTTCAAGGACTTGAATTTGGACCTTCAAACAACAGGAACCATGTACGATCTGTAAGTCCACTTAAGGACCGTACATACCAACCGTAGGTCCCATCTTTGACCCTCAAAATTTCACTAGTCTAAGACTCACCTACGAGACCTATCTACGACTCATATATTGAATGAAAAACCGTCTTGGTGAACCTTATAAAGGGTACTTGAACTTGATCTTCAAAAAAATATTTACCCCACCACCTAGGGTTTCTGCCTATGGCTCATAAGAGCACCTACGGTCCGTAAGTGGGGACCGTAGACACATATACTAACTAAGAAAGATTTGTATTTTTCCTTCTTTTCAAAGTCAAGGTGTTACAATATCTCTCACTTGGGAACATTCATCCTCGAATGGAATTTAAACTAGCACAAAAAGAGTAGGAAAGAAACTAACAACCCAATGCAACTTCATCAAATTGCACATAACCAAGGAGGAACCTCGACTCCAAGCTAGAACATATTCAATACATTATTTCATAAAACAAACATGCGGATTCATACTCAATAGATATAATTATGAAACAATAAATCAAGCTAAATCATATCTTGGAAAATAAAATTTTCATGAACATGCATGCGTGACGAAACATGGGAATGACTAAAACACAAGAATCCTAAAGAGTGAACATGAGGGGCTAATGCCTCAACTAGACCCGAAGATAAAGGAAAGAGATAGGGATACTAAGATATCACACCGTCTCCGACCTTTAACATACCAATCCAAAGCAAGGAACCTTTCCAACAATTTAAATAGTCCCACAAACACACCAACCATGAAGCACACTATCTCCTCCTTAGGAGCAAACCTCTCTAACCCTTTCAAATTCATCTCCCTCAACCCAAGCATGGCACAAAAATCTTAACAACCGCATAAACACTGATACAAATAAACACTTATGGAATTTTCATAAAGTTGAAAAGATCATCCTTAAGCACACTAACCGTACATGGAGTCATACCATAGCCAACAAAACACCTAACATAGAATAATGCATAAACACAAGCTAAAAGACCATAACATACCAATTAACGGATCTAAGGAACACTCATATTGTTGTCGAGTTTGGTCTTGCCTACCATCCCTTCCCTTAGGAGTAAGAAGTGAGTAATCTCTCATCTTGTGACCACTCTTTCCACACCCAAAACATGAATTTGAACCGGCTAGACACTCACCCGTATGTCTTCTTCCACACTCCCACACTTGGGTACCATTTGCTCACTAAAACCATTACCTTGAGAATGATTACCTCCATTGAACCTTGGATATGAGAAATCACCATTATCTCTTCTTGCCATCTTTGAATTTCTAGTTTTCTCCTTAAGCTTCTCCTCTTCTATTTGTTGTCCATGAACCATCAAATGGGAGACATCCATCTATTTAACAAGCATGGTTGTTAGGCATTCTTTGACCAATAAGTCGGAAGCACCTGACACAAACTTACTCATCATTGCCCTTGGATCGGTAACCATAGTTGGAGCGTATTTGGACAATTGTGTGAATTTCAAAGCATACTCCTTCACACTCATATTCCCTTAACAAAGGTTAATGAACTCAAGTATCTTTGCCTCCCTCATATCAAGGGGAAATAACCAATTAAGAAAAGCAATCTCAAATTTCTCCATATCACTAGGACCCGCATCTATTGCCCTCTCTTTTGTTCATTGGTTAAACAAAACTTGAGAAACGCCCTTAAGTATATAAGCGGCCTATTCCGCCTCTTCTAGTAAAGTGATACCCATGATTTCCACTATCTTATAAACCTCATCAATGAGTTCTTGAGGATCTTTCTAAACTTTAGACCAATGAAATCCTGGAGGATTCATCTTAGTGAAGTCTCTCGCCCTTCTTGTCTTCGTACCAATCCATGGGTTCACAGGAGCCACAACCTCTCTATTTTCTTGAGTCATAATATCTTGGGCCACTACATAAAATGCAGCTCAAAACTCATCATTGGTCACTTGCTCGGCCAACGGGTCGACCGACACTTGGGGAACCTCGCGATCCATATTTTCACGAACATTCGTATTCGTTCTCATGAGATTCTCTCTTGGAGGCATATTCTGTAAAGCATAAACAGAGGTTAGAAGATGAGGACCTTTATAGAGGCAAACTCTATGGAACAACTTTAGAGTAACGAAAGAAGTGAAGTTTCCTAAATATTTTATAGCCTCTCATTCATAAATGTGGCGTAGTTCACACTCATGAACAAGACTCTACTCAGCGTGGCTTATGAGACATCTTAGGACCTTTCTAAACCTTGTACTCTGAATTCTAAGTTTGTCATGACACAAAGTACACCCTAGACGTGACATGATGTATAAGACCCCGAAAGGCCCTACAAAAGCCATTATCATACATTATACAAGATAATAGAATTTAAAGGCCCATAGTCATATACTTCATGCTAGAAATGACCTTTCACCATCCATGATCTTTTCATAATAGCTTTTTAAGGCCCATAGTCATATACTTCATGCTAGAAATGACCTACTACTAATGGAAATAGTTTTGAAATCGTGATCTATAATCGTTGATGGCACATCCAGATACCATTCTAATCAATACTAATATAGGAAATAGCCCCAAGCAGGATTTCTAAAGAAAAATATTTTCTCTAGGTTTGGCACACCAAGGGCAATCATTAGTGATGGAGGCTCACACTTCTGTAATAAAGTGTTTAGCATTCTTTTGGCTAAATATGGGGTGAAACAACACAAAGTGGAGATGCCTTAGCACCCGCAAATAAGCGGCCAAGTGGAAGTCTCAAATAGGGAGATAAAATCAATATTGGTAAAGATAGTGAATGCCAACAGAAATGAATGGACAGGGAAGTTAGATGATGCTTTATGGACATATTGCACAACTTTTAAAACACTCATTGGTATGTCACCATATTAGTTAGTGTTTGGAAAGGTGTGTTATTTGCCTATGGAGTTATAACATAAGGCAACATAGGCATTAAATAAACTATATTTGAGTTGGAGCGAGGCAACGAATATGCGACTAACTGAGTAGATAAATGAAATGGATGAGTTTTGACTGAGAGCTTGTGAGAGATCTGCATTGTACAAGGAAAGGATGAAATTTATCACAACAAACACATTGAGAAGAGAACTTTAAGTCCTAGAGACTTAGTATTATTGTTTAACTCAAAGCTACGCCTATTTTTGGGAAAGCTACGGTCCAAATGGTTTAGACCATTCAAAGTGACCCAAGTGTTTCAATTGGGAGTTATTGAACTTGCGAACGAAAAAGCTGAGAGATTCAAAGAAAATGGCCAACGATTCAAGACATATATGGGGTCCTAGAAGAAGTGAAGATAGCTGAGGAATGCAAACTTGATAAAGTCCAAGTAATCAAGTAACGTTGTGTTGCGTCGCGACAATAAATTGTGTAGGCAACCCAAGATGTAATTGTAATAGGTAGTTTAAATTCCCACAAAATTTTATTATTTTTATAGGGTCACAGTGTGTGCAAAAATAATTAGGAGAAGTTGAGGCCTGAAAGGTTCTTCACGGGCCATCAAATGCGTCGTTCAACACTTCAGGTTCGTGAAGATTCAAGCCAACTAATGTAGAGCTCACTAGTAAAGGGAAATGATGTTCACAAAAGGGTTTACCGTATGTCTGACCCTAGACCCATTTAGCCTCTCGTGAACATGCAGGTAAGTTTTCTTATCTAAGTCATGATCACACCCTTGAACCTTATTTGAGCCTTGAAGATACTTTTGTTGTCACCCTGTTGACATCGTATCACTGGTTCTCCGAAGGCACGATGCCACAACTCAGGCCAAACTTGATCAAGCCCCATTTTTTTCAATAAAAACCTTCCAAGGGCCAAAAGACCGGTTCTTTCCCCCTATACTCAAATTCACAATGTCTTTTTGGAAAAGGAAGAGGTTTCTAACATCTATATAAAGAAATCAAACAAAAGTTCAAGCCCTATTTCAATATTGCAATAAATTCTCAAAATCAAGATTTCCTCTTCTCTCTTGGTGCATAATTTGAGTTCAAATTTGAAGTAAGTTCTCACCCTTTACTTGATATAAGGTTGATCTTGTTAAATCAAGTATAAAACTACTACTTATTGATCCTCTCTTGGTACTCTTGAACTAAGTTTGATTATTGGGTTTGTATGTTGAAGGAATGTTATGAAATTGGTAAATTGCATGATAGTTGTTGATTATATATTTAATTTGTGATGGGTTTGATAGAAATTAGAGGAAAACATGTTGTGGGATGGCTAAGAGATTGTTTTTGGGTGTTTTTAATTGATCCAGTTTACCAATATGAGTTGTTTGGAATGTCAACTTAAACTGTAGCCTAAATTTATGTACACGACAGGTTTCACGGACCGTGTAAGGGTGTGTAGGTCATGAAATCCTTCGTGAACCACACCTAGGTGTTAGGTGATCACTAGGCAAGCTTTACGATGGCCTAGACGAGTCGTGGTACTTACCACGGACCACATAGAGCCTCGTATAAAAATATTTTCTTTTCTTATTTCATTATTTGTTTATTGCATGGCCCTTCCCAATGATAGATTGAGTGACGACATTCTTAAGGCAAGGCGTCACTTTGTATAAATACACAGCGGAAGTCTAAGTACCCTTTAGTGTAGTCATTTGATATCCGTTGATTCTAACTCATTATTTCTTAGGTACAATGGCTAAACCAAGGCGCAAGATGGTACAACTATATATCTCACCCCCTACTTCTCCCAAACAAAGTTTGGGTGGGGAGGCACCTAGCAGCTCTAGGGTCCAGTTCAATACAGAGATTGAAGATCATTCTCCCCGTGCTACTCGATCTCAGACAGCCCGGGCTACTATGCACCACACCCCTTTTTAGTCTAAAGAGGAAGAGGATGGTTCTGGGAGCGAGCAGTAGTCTGATGATTATTCATGAGCATCGACTAATGACCCACCACCAGTTGAAGGTACATAAGAAGAGAGAGTCAATCAGGATGATAGTGACGTGAGCTACGCTGATACCTCGCTAGTGCAGTTTGTTCGCCAGAGGGAGGCTGGCCTAGTAATGCAATAGAACATCATTGATGTCTTTCAAAGGACTTGGTTTATCCATGGATCAAGGGATATATTGGATAACAAAATATTGTCCAAGTCCAGCGGCATTGGCAAGAGACCCATTGTCCCAGAGTCCAGAGTTGTGGAGGCTGACTTACAGGCCTTTCTAGATATTTACCACATGCTCAAACAAGATCAGTTTTAATGGATGACAAAAAAGTCAAGAGAGTTTGCATGACTCTTGATGAAAGAATTTTACTTCTTCTATGTTGTCTTACTGATGAATTTAGCACACACTAAATCATCCAAGAAGGGGAGGAAAGAAGTTGCATCGAAATTGAGAGCACTAGCTGAGATGGTTGTTCAAGGTGAGAGGGTTGATATTTCGAAGACCACAATTAACAGGTTTCTACATGTTTCGAATGACACTACACCTATTATTGTAGGTCTATATGAGGGTCGTCACCATTCGGTGACCAGTGGAACCGAGATTGAGGATCCAGTCTCATGAGAGAGTATCATGAAGTGGACTGCGGGGTTGATTACAACTGACAATGAGGTAGCAGCGTGGGTAGCCAACCCAGAGGTGCACATTGCCAAGGCCTCTTTAACATTTCTAGTGAAAGTATGTTGGCTAGTGGTTCGTGCATATTTGTGGCAAATGGGGAACGACAACATCCTATCGCCTTTGCAAGCTTCCTTAGTGGCTTGCATCATCACCGGTTATGCATTGAATGTTGGGCGGATTATTGCTACTGAGATGAGAGATCGTGCCCTTAATGATAGAGTTGCTTTGTTGTTTCCTTGTCTGATAAGGAGGTTGTGTGCGCATGCCAACATACCGCCTAATAAATCGGTAGACAAATATGTTGAGGCAAAGAAGGTCACCACAGTGACTAATATAAAATATGTGGTGGACCCATTATATGGTTTGAGAGCAGGGCATGCATCACCTTTGGCGATGTTTCCACATGTTCTGGTTGAGCTTTTCTGAGCTGAGAGAGGCAGTGAGAAGGCAGAGGGGGCAGCTTCAGGAGTGCAGCCCCCACCAGCATCATCTTCAAAAGCTACAAGTACTTTTGTTTCTATGCCCACCATATTTTTGGAGAGACTGGTAGCGGAGCAGAGGCAGAATCAGTCCATACTAGACCAAGTAGTTGAAAAACTACCACGGGTTGTCCAAAGTCAGGTACAGAGTGCGTAGCAGCGCCTGCGACATGAAATCTGACAAGAATTTTTTGTGCAAAAGAACCAGATGGACATCTTACAGGCTCATATCAATATCCGGCTACACGCTTTGGGTCCCATAGATGGTGCATCCTTGTAAGCACAGATGGCTGCAATAAAAGCTGAAATTGCAAAACTAGCAGATAAGTCGGTTATTGTGCCTCCACCACTTGTAACAGACTCTTTGATGAATCTATTTGGTATGCCCCCGGTCACTTAGCTAGTTGGAGATATTTGGGGTGATTTGGCTAGACCTGAGACTGGAAAAGGAAAAAGGAAATATATAGGCTCTGAATCGGAGCACCATGAAGAAATTTTGAGTGAAGACCGGCAGAGACTGAAAAAAGCTAGGGGAGAGTCCGAGAAAGTTGCTAAGGAAAAGAAAGCCTTAGATTTGCAGCAGCGTGATGCGATGAGGTCTGGAGCCTCTACTAGTGGACTTCCTACTCCTGTAGACAGTAGTCATCCTAACATTATCCCTGCACCTGAGTACGCACCCATTGAAAATGGTGTCGACATCACTCCGACTACCGACGCCTAGAGCATCGCAAGTATGACCCCTCCTCACAACCCTTGTATTTTGTACTTTAAGGGAAAAATATATTTTGTTGGGGAGGGGGTGGTTGAGCAACCTACCATTAGTTGTTAGTGCATGGAGGCTGGATCTTGTGTTGGGTATTGCTCGTTTGTTTTGTTCTTCGGATAGGTTGAAATGTTGTATGTGTTAATTGGTAGCAGCAACTGAATTTAGGTGGTTTGTGTGAAATGATAAAAAGACATCATTTATATGAAAATTAAATGTTAGGCTCTTGGTGCGACATCTCATATAATTATGTGTTGATCATTGCTTTCTAGGACATAAATTGGTTGACTGAATACTGTAAGTTTCACGACCCAAGGCTACCCCCTAGATGTTACACGGCGTACTCGACTCCGAAGGGGTCTCATACATGCCTCATAGCATTCTTGATCATAAGAACATAGGAAAATAGAGAAGAATTTATAACTTTCTTAACAATCGAAGACATTTTCATTAAAAAGCAAGCGGAAGACTTTCTAGACTTGTATACTATGTCTCAAACCATCTAATACTTTGAATACAACATTGGGACTTAGCCCATACAAAAGCTTTAACATAACTAAAAGACAAAAAGGAACAAAGTGAGTTTTGTCCTTGAAACTATGAGGACTCACCAAGTCTTCATCTTCAAGCACCTTAGAAACCTACTCCTCAAGCATAGAACACCAACATCTCCAAACCCTACACTTTGGTAAAAATGGAGAAGAATGGGGCTAGCACAAAAAGCACTAAGTATGGAAACCATGCAAAAACATGCTTAAAACGAACATTTATTTGAGAGCCATGATATATGCCATTTTGGTAAAACTTCATGAACATTGATAAAAGAGGCATAATATAAGTCACAACCAACATATAAGTCATATTTTCACATTAGAATATAATCCACATATGAACCTTTACCTTCACCTTAAGCCTTTACCTCAAGTAACCATCAAGTTATACCCTGTGCAATGTATGGGTAGTGTCCCATACCACCACCCACACTAAGGTGCCACCTTAAGGTCACCAAAAGTGAACTTACCATTCATCCTTTCCACATTTACACAATAAAGCACATAAGAGACATAAACATTACATAGTCATATCATCACATAAGAACCATCACCTAAGACAACCCTAAGTCATACTTGTGCAATGTATGAGTAGCATCCCATACTATTACTCACAGTAAGTACTCCTTTGAGGTCACCATACATAAGGCACATTCATATACAATAAGTCATGACAAGGAAGTAACTCATAATACAATCCAAGTATAGCATGCATCATCTCATTTAAGCATTCATTAACTTCATTACATTAAGAGCACCTTTATTCATTAGACATTAGATCAACATTCTTCATTAGCATCATCATAAGAGCCCATTCATTTCATTTAACATTATAAAGGAACACACCATGACCCCTCTTAAAGCCTACTTGAGCAATGCATAAATGGCATCCCATACCACCACCCACACTAAGTAGTGCATTCTTAAGAAGCCATAGTTCATTAACATTATTGTGGGGGTAAGCCTTAACTGACATAGACTATGTGAGCTTGACATGGAATCCCGGTGCCACCCTCACTGGATAAAGGGATTCCTATTATCCTAAGGTAGGACCATTGTTTTTATAGCTTAAGTGGATCCACTAGCTAGACCTATGTGGGCACATAGTTTAAGGGATAGGGAGATTGGTACTAGATACCCCACCTTAACTCACGGATGAGCATCCATCTCAAGCGATTGCTATTAAGTACCCCGCCTCAACTCCCGAATGAGCACCTATCTCAAGCCATATCCACTCGGTGCTTAGCATTATTCCCCATGGAGTACATTACATTCATTAAATTAGTTCATTATGGGATAAGAGATTGCTACTAGATACCCCGCCTCAACTAACGTATGGGCATCCATCTCAAACCCAACATTCATTCATTAGAAAGCTCATAGATTCAAAGATGAGAATAGCCTTTCACCTAGGAATCCCATATTGTGAGAAAGTCCTTTCACAACATGTCTTTTCATTCATTAGAGTACAATTGAGAATAGCTTTTCAATAAGTACTTCACATTAACATTATCATAGAACTTCGTTCATCATTCATTCATGAGTGTGTTTGAGCATGTGAGAATAACCTTTCACATAATCATCATCATTCATACAATTGCCTTCTAAACATGATCATAATACATCCATAGTAATCACACACTTATCCTTTCACTTCATGATCATACATAGTAATTAAACACCTCCACCTTTCAAGTGGATCAATAGCTCAAGTACAATTTTACTACAAGTAATTAGGTCATAACTTGCCCTTTCAAGGACATGATCACAAATCATCAACTTACCAACAATTTACCATAATCAAGGCATAGATAATGATACAATTCAATAACCCAGAGCAATTTAGACAAATTTCATTCATAAGTTTTCATAATCATCAAACCCACTTCATAAGGGCACAATTTAGGAATTGAGAGAATTCGTGGGTTAATAGAGTATTTTCATCATAAATCATCAATTAAACACCAATACAATCATAATTTGTCATTAGAAACCATTTGAAAACGTTTGATGAAAGAACCCATGAGATTGAGAAAAACCCTAGATTTTTCATACTTTGAAATCACCTTTGAATTGGCTCCTTGAATGAAAAGTTAGACAAGGATGAAGACCCCCATACCTTAATAGATGAATTCCATGAAAATTCACTCAATTAGCCCTCCTCTTCAAGCCCTAAGTCTTCTTCTTCTCTTGGTCTTCAATGGAGTTCTAGAGAGAAGATATTTGGAGAGAGAGGGGTTTTGATTTGGGGGATTTGAATAATGAAATCAAAAATAGGGTTTTAATGTTTTAATACTCTTAAAATATCTTAATACACTGAAAATAACCGTCCATACACTTAACTTTCCAAGGGAGAAATTTACCAAACCACCATTGGCTTGGCCGAGTCTTGACAGCACACACAGGTTCAAACAACGCCCTAGACTCATGAACTGTGAGTCCATTCATGGATCATACTATTGGTTCGTGGTCTAGGGCTGCAACCTGGTTTGGGGGCCCTTGACCTACGGAGGCCATCCACGGGGCGTGGACCCCTTCCGTAGGTCACCCTATTTTTGGCAGTCTTGGTTTATTCTTGGGGTCTTGGGGGTTAAGTTTAGGGTCCTCCTCAAGGACCCCTAGGGTGGTCCATGGGGAGTCGTACCTTGATGTTTAACCCCTAAACCCCTTAACTATCGCTCGGGACAACATAAAACAACCTCAAACCGCATGACAACCTCACACACTCACTAGTTAGGATCTAGTTTCACTTATTCGTTTTTAGGGTCGTTACAGTAAGTGTAAGCATGTGCCATGTGAGTGTAAGGTTTGTATGAAGTCTAACTCTGTAAGTAGAAGCTAGAACTTGCCTAAGTAGTCTTGCTAAGAGCGTTGAATAACTGGATAGGAAATTACCATAGGCCATTTTTGTATTAAGTCCACTTTAATAAAAAAAACAACTACCAAATGAAATCATGAACCCTTGAACTCTATTTAAGCCTTGAAGCTAATTTTGTTGTCAGCTTATTGATATCATATCCTTGGTTCTTCGAAGGCATGATTCCACAACGCAAGCCAAAAGCCTAAGTTATGGGTGTTCATGACTTGAATAAAAAGAAATAGCTTAGAATATCGTATCCTTGGTTTTTCCAAAGGCATGAAACCATAATGCATGTTTGAATGGGTCTAGTGTGAATGGTTCACGTAAATGGTAGTTACAAAAAAGTGAAAAAGAAAAAGAAAAAAAGAAAAAGAAAAGAAATGATATGGGTGTCGGGATGTATTGAAGAATAAGAAGTTGGAACCACTCGAATAAAGAGTTATGTGCTAATAAGAACTTTGGAGAACCGAGGTAATCTAGTCAGTCATAGACCAAATGTTCCACTCCCTAGCCTAAGCCAATGCTACAAGCCAATAAAAGTCCTACAGTGATCCTATTCTGGTTGTTAGCTCTTCTTATAGTTAGCTCAACTACAGGTAATAAATAGTTGCGACTAGAAGGTAGACAAAGGAGACATGGACTTCATCGAAGCCGGACATACTAGGCAGTAGCACGATCACGAAGTTGTAAAAAAAAAAAAAAGAGAAAACGAAACTGTTGCAGCTATTAAACAACACATAAGACAACATTCAATTTCCATATTAAAAAGTTTGAGAATCTATCTTCATTTGAAGAGAAAAATCTCATAATATCAATAGTAACAAAAGGAATGCCCACTTTGACATCTTAAGACATTGAAAACAAGGAAATATAGATTCGAACTTCGAAAACAAGCATACGAGAAAAGGACGACGAAATAAACTCGAAACAGAGGCATCCGACTACACCAAAATCGCTTAAAGAAATACACACCATATCAAATCATCCAAAACCCAATAACAAATAATAGTAGACAAAACAAAGCATAGCTATAGGCATCACGTCGGAACCTAAAAGATGAGGAGGGTATTACGAAGGAGAAAACATCACCTTCTTCCGGGCAGCGACTGGGGCAACGAGCTTTGGGAGCGACGATTCTTTTACCATGCAATTCAAATATGAGCAGCAAACCAACAACCCCAGGAAGAATCTAAGCGACGAACTTCTCAAAATTTAAGATTAGAGGATCGTTTTTAGAGTTTCTTGAATGTAAAATGAGTATTCAAAGAACCAAGCTCTTCCTCAAAAAAAATCCCCCCTGTATTGTGATCACAAAAAGCTATTTATAGGAGGGGAAATCTAGGGTTCAATTGGAAGGGAAAAGGGTAGAACCCGGATCCGAATTCGACCCTAAATTCAAATTTTCTTCCCCAAGGGATGGGGAAAGGCTGCTAGTAGAGATTTTCAACTAAAATCCCCCAAAATCCGCATGAAAAGATCAAGGGTGGGCGGCTATTGCAGGCTTTAGAACGAATGGTAACGGCAGGTGAGGTTGACGCGATTGGAGCTGAACATTGGAGTTGTTGACGTTGTAATTGTCAAAGATTGTGGGTGTCTGCTGCAGCCGCGCAATTTTCGGGTTTCTTCACGTGTTGGTGAAGAAGAAAAGAGGACGCAGGGGCAATGGGTTTGCTGTTGCATCGTTGTTGTTTGCTGGAGTATTGTTGGTGTGTTGTTGTAATTGGAATTGTTGTTGTTTTGAAGAAGAGTATGGGCTGGGTCGGGTAATGGGGTCGTTTGGTATTGTATGTATGTGTTGTAATGGGCTGCTGGAGTTGTATGTGCTGTTGTATTGTGGGCCGTCTGGAATTTAAAGGAATTTGGTGTGGGCCATTTGAAAAAATGGCCCAAATAAGAAAGGGGGGTTAAATCTTTTGAAATATCGGATTTAATTTAGATGAATTAACATTAATTAAATACCGAGCTTCTTAATCTTAACAAAATAGAATAATTAATTTTAATTATAATATAATTAATTTAATTACAAACTAATGAACTTGAAATCATAACTATAATTTTAACTAAATGTAAAATCTTTTGTGATGATTTTCAAATATTTATAAAATAACTTGATCATAAATATATATATATTTGTCAAAAATGGTAAAATTACTCTAAAAATAACTTGAAAGCGTTTTGAATTTCAAACAATTCATTAACTCAAAATTACGACCCTTACTACTAATAAAGTATTAAAATATAAAATCTTTTCGAGATGATTTTTGAATACTAGTAAAATGCATTAATTATGTACATAACTAAATAAAACATATATATTATAAAAGTGACAAAACTATTTAAAATAATTTGCCAACTAAGTTTATTTTATTTCTGAAATTTTTATAAAACTCATTATTTTAAATCGTTAGAAATCGAAGAAGCTTGATGATTAACTTATATTGTGGAGGGTCAAAATTGGGTGTCAACGGCTGTCCCTCGTTTGACTTGGATTGATGAAAGAAATTCGAGGCAAATGAAATTGACGAATCCAATTTTGACCGACCACATCTCCATCCTCCCAGGAAGGGATCTTTGTGCGGATTTTAGGAGTTATGGCCAAACCCCGGAAGTGGTTTCCTACATATCTCAGGCTATATGAGAATTCAGGCCACTTGTAGTTCGACACGCTTGATTTGACGCACGATTTTGAAAGAATTAAAAAGTCATCCCGATACCAAATTATGAAGGGACCGAAATGCTCGAGAATAAGATTTAAGTGTGAATGTTGGAATACAGCCGAGTTTCAACATCGATTCTGCCTACATATCCCTCAACTCAAGGAATCAGACTGCTTGTAGTTCAACTCGATCGGTTGAAAAGGAAATCTGTTATACAAGATAACCTTTGGTTCTAGAGGAGTGACAAAATAAGTTGAGTATGGAAAGGAGACTTGCAACCTCTTAGCCATGAATGTGGTGCACTTCACACCCATAGGAAAGAACTTACACGGACATAATTTCCAAAGCTCTTGATGCATTGTCACTCAGATTGGAAAGTTGCTTCCGGTGAATCCAAAAATTTCCGGATGTGAAACTGAAACTGACAACCCAAAGAAAAAAAACCCACATGCCTTCTGATAGTGGTGTGGTTTGACTGTGGTGGAAGTCGCTCCTCTACTCGCGTCCTAAGAGTTTGGTGTTCCTCTTTGGACTATGTCCCAGTTCGCTGCTAAGAAAAAGTTTCACGTTGTGCTGCATCCTTTTTTGATGTCGTCCGCACCTGTGGTTTGATTTGAGAATTCATCCTCTTGGATACTCTCGACAAAGACTGAGATAAAACTCATTAGTGTAAAATATGATCCAAATGGAGAGATAGCGTCTTTTACCATGTTGACACTTAGTTGCTCTCCTTGAATTTTTAATGTCAACTTCATCGGGTTTGACGTAAAGCAAATAAAGCTTGCATCTTATATTTGCAATATAATTCTTCAATGTACTCTTATTTTGATATGAAGTAATAAGAAGTAGATTGATGTAATATGTTGATAGCAAATAAAATAATAATGATGATTCTTCATTAGTAAGATGACGATAATCCATTGGTAGGATGATGCTGATCCATTGGTAGGATAGTGCTGCTACATGATATTATGATGATGATGTTTCATCGATAGGATGATGATGTTAATAAAGAAGATCCATCGCTTGGATAACGTTGATCCATCTGTAGGATAATGTTGATCCATTGGTAAGATAATGAAGGTCCTTCTATAGGATAAGGCTATTCTATTGATGATGTCCCTCTGGGTGATGGTATTATCTCGTTTGATAATACTCTATGAATGACTCTTCGTGATGCATGAATTTTCTCTCCGCGATGCATGAATTTTTTCTTGCAATGCGTTAATTTTCACGATGCATGAATTTCTTTCCGCAATGCATGAATTTTTCGCGATGCATGAATTTTATTTTATTTTATTTATTTTCGCAATGCATGAATTTTTGCGATGCATGATTTTTATTTTTTTTCGCAATGCAAGAATTTTCCGCGATGCATGAATTTTTCTCAATGCATGAATTTTCGCGATGCATAAATTTTTCACGATGAATGAATTTTCTCAATACATGAATTTTTGCGATGCATGAATTTTTCTCAATGCATGAATTTTCGCGATGCATGAATTTTTCGCGATGAATGAATTTTCTCAATGCATGAATTTTCGCGATGCATGAATTTTCGTGATGCATGAATTTTTTTGTAATGCATGAATTCTTCTCAATGCATGAATTTTCGCAATGCATGAAATTTTTCGCGATGCGTGAATTTTCTCAATGCATGAATTTTCGCGATGAATGAATTTTTCTCAATGCATGAATTTTCGCGATGCATGAATTTTTCACGATGCATGAATTTTCTCAATGCATAATTTTCGCGATGCATGAATTTTTTTCAATGCATGAATTTTTGCGATGCATGAATTTTTTCGCGATGCATGAATTTTTCTCAATGCATGAATTTTCGCGATACATGTATTTTTCGCGATGCATTAATTTTCTCAATGCATGAATTTTTGCGATGCATGAATTTTTCTCAATGCATGAATTTTCGCGATGCATGAATTTTTTGCGATGCATGAATTTTCTCAATGCATGAATTTTTGCGATACATGAATTTTTCGCGATGCATGAATTTTTCTCAATGCATGAATTTTTGCGATACATGAATTTTTCGCGATGCATGAATTTTTCTCAATGCATGAATTTTTGCGATGTATGAATTTTTCGCGATGCATGAAAGCGATGATGATGCCTCCCGATACGAAACGAAGATGATACTTCACCGAACAATTTTGGTGATCTTCCAGGTATCTTGTAGTGGTGGCATTGTGTTTTTGACAATAAAATAATCCTCGGAGTATTGGTATCATCTCATTTGACAATATGATATAGATAACCTTCAAGGTAATAGTATTATCATATCTGATAATATAATGCAAATAAATGTCTTCCAGGCATCTTGGTAGCTGGAAAATAACAATATTGCTCTCTTTTTCGTTTGTTCCGTCTCTGAACATAGTAGCATGTTTGTTATAGATTTCGCCTTGCTGGGAATTGAATAATAATATTCTATTCCCAATTCTTTGGTATAAGAAGCATAACATATTTCCTGCATCCACAGAGAAATTGTTAGTTTTAGGGAGATCCTCGCCTTTTGACTTCTCCGTATTCATTGCATAGAAGAATATGCTGATTTTGAGGTAAACCTATAGCCCTGCATCCACAGAAAAATTGTTAGTTTAAAATGAACTGATCTGTGTCGATCTTTTTGGTTGTCTGATCCTTTTCTAGCTATCTCCAATTGATTTCTCCGATCTCCCACTTCTTGGTAGATAAGACAAGACACTTATTATACAAAATAATTAAAACATGAAAGAAAAGTTTTAAGGAAAAACAGATTTTCAAAAAGTAATATTTGGAAAAGGTCACTGCCAAGTGTCATGTCACGTCAAGCTTAGTGAAAGTCTTTGAAGTTGATGCCTCGAGGTCTATCTGATTAGTTGCTGGGAAGTATTCAGAGCCATTCCAAACTTTCAATGAGCCTTATTGAAATTTTTGAGGTCATCCTCAAAAATTTCTGTCCCAGTTAACTGTTTTAGTGTGTCCTTAACTGTCTGTGAGCAAATCATGGAATTTTTGGGATCTTCTCAAAATTCTGTCCCAGTGGTGAGTCTCAAGATAACTTCAATCTTGACTTTGTTGGAAAGATTTTTTCTTGGGAATTTTTAAGTCCCTCTCAAAAATTCTGCCCCAATTTCTATTGTAAAAAGAAATAGAAACCCTACAGGAAAAATGACCGAGCCCTTGTGGCGCCTACGTATCCCGTTAAGGCAAGAATCAGGTCAAACGTAGTTCCCTCTCTCGAGGATTGATAACAATAAGAAAAATTTACAAAGAAACCGACCGAGGCCGACATAGACCGCCTACGTATCTCATTCTTGAGAATACAGGTCAGACGTAGTTCATATACGAAGAAAGTATTAAGAAGGGGTGAAGGGGTGACCGAGGCCGACATAGGCCGCCTATGTATCTCATTCTTGAGAATTCAGGTCAGACATAGTTCATTACAAAAGGGATAAAGTTCTAACAGAGCGATTACAAACAAATGGAGCGATTACAAGGAAATGACAGAAATACAAACTAAGACTTCACACATAATATCTCTTGACAACATCTGAGTTGATTGGCTTTGGCCATTCCGTTCCATCCATCTCCGATAGGATCAAGGCGCCTCCAGGTAACACTTTACGAACCATGTAGGGTCCTTGCCAATTTGGTGCAAATTTCCCTTTATATTCATCTTGGTGAGGGAAAATACGTTTGAGAACCAACTAACCAACCTCAAACGTTCTGGATCTTACTTTCTTGTGAAAAGCACGAATCATTCTCTGTCGGTAAAGTTGACCGTGACAAATAGCAATCATTCTCTTCTCATCAATCAAGATCAACTGGTCCATCCGCTTGCGAACCCAATCAGCATCATTCAACTCAACCTCTTGGATAATTCTCAACGAAGGTATTTCAACTTCTGCAGGTATAACTGCTTCCGTTCCATATACTAACAAATATGGAGTGCCTCCAATTGATGTTCTGACAGTCGTTCTGTAACCCAACAAAGTAAATGGTAGCATCTCATGCCAACCTCTGCGGTTATCAATCATTTTCCTCAGAATCTTCTTTATATTCTTATTGGCGGCTTCTACAGATCCGTTCATTTGGGGACGATAGGCAGTTGAGTTTCGGTGAGTAATCTTGAATTGTTCACGTATCTCTCTCATCAAATGACTGTTGAGATTTGCTCATTCTGATCGGCGATGACGGGCTGAGCCACAACATCTGTTAAGCTGGTATCTTCAACGTTATCACCTATTGTTGATTTGCCCTTTCGAGAACTTTGACTGGGGAAGGAATCTGCAGGCCCTTTTGATCTTGTGAAATAAGGGTGTTCGGCCAGCTTACCGACACAGATCAGTTCTATGTAGAGAAGACAACTCAAAGGCAAATATGTTAGTTTTGATTCATGACAAATAATACAAAATATCACACAGAGGGCACATAAACACATAAGAGCTGTTTTGTCTGAGAGCATATTAACCCACGAATATTGTAGACTTATTTTTTGAACAAGCAGGAATTTGCTCGTTTTCTTTTGGAGGCTAATAGACTCAGAAAGGTTAAATTGCGTTTAGCTAAGGTCTTCTCGCTACGTCTTTCGGCATCTGTTGATCTGAATCCGAAATTTCCTTGTAGAATGAAGAGGGAAAAGAAAAATTTTCAAAAAACATGGGCCGGGCCTTGAAAGGCTGCCTACGTATCTCCCAAGAAGAATTCAGGCCCTACGTAGTTCGAATACAAAATGGAATTCTCATTTTCATTCATTCATTTGACTGATTACAAGGAAGGAGAAAGAAAACATGCAATAAAACTCCTAAAACAAAGATTGTGCCTTCAGAAAGGCTTCTTCTTCTGACTTGTCAAAGCACTTCGGCGGCCGCATGGCCGATCAGGGGAGAAATTCAACTTGAATCCTTCCCTTGTTGATTAGAGATTCTAGATCATAGCGGAACTCGAGGCACATTCTAATGTTGTGATCTATGGCATTGTGATAAGGGCACGACTTCCAGATTTCAATTCCAACAGGATCAAATGTTTCATCATCCACCTCGATAGGGGACAAGACCCCCTTTCGAACCAACTCACAATAGATATCCAACAGTGATCTCTTAAAATGCGTGAAGAAGTGATAGTAGAACACAGTATGATCTGTGACCGGTATACTAGGCTCTGGTTGGTCACATGTAAGGAGAGTGTTGTCACCCCACATATGGGGGATTTTCCCAATTCTGATTAGGTCACGGATCTTGACCTTGAGATCCACACATTCCTCTATTGTATGCCCATTTTGGTCTGGATGGTAGGCACATGTCTTACGTACGTCTCCCAGCTCACCCCCAAAAATGGTTCCCTTAAGGGGTTTCAGGATGCGTTCAGTCTGAAGACGCTTGTAAATAAGAGCACACGGGACGACTTTCGCTCCCACGTTATGTTCCTGCAGATATGCCTTGAGGGTGATTTTCTTATTCCCTCCTTTCCAACGTCCCTGGAAAGGAGGTCTGTAGACGATTTCTTCCTCGGTATCTTCTTCAATAACTCTAAGGGGAGTGTCTTCGAGGCCACTATTGGCTTCTTGATTGAAGAAGGAACATTTTTCATGTATTTTTTGGAGCCTCCTGATTATATCTTTGTTGAAGACATCGTGTTCCTTCCGCATAACAGCCGTCTCTTCATTCATGATAGCATATCTTGCCATCTTAGCCGCTAATTCCTCGTCTAGCGTTGCGTTTGCGACTTGTGCAACCGTGGTGGCGACCTCCACGGCTATTCTCCTTTCTCTGGTTTCTTGGATCTCTTGTTTGAGCCTGTTCAGTTTCATCCTCGAATCTTCCTCGGTCAGCTCCATCTTGATATTTTTTCCCTTTTCCATCTTATCGGCAATTTCACCTTTCCTGAGATGATAGAGTAATGTCTTAGGATTTGGTAGTTGGATTTTTATGTCTGACTGAGAAACTTAAGACCCATGGAATTTTGGTCGGACATTTTGGGGTAGTGATTTGTAACTTTTTTTTTTTTTCAGAAAATTTTGAAAAGGAGTGGGCTAAAAATGTTCTCATTCAAAGCAACGCACCACAGAAACAGTTAAAGCACACAAGTAAACAGACAAATATTGCGTCCTAACATGCATGTGACCCTTTTGTGCCAAGGGTAGGCCTAGCGATTTTTAAAGGATGTATTGCGCCATTTGAAACAAATTGTTGCACCCCCCAAAATAAGATTCATAAATAATAGATAATTGATTACAAAATTAAGCAAAAGGATACATCTTTTAGGGAAGGGATAAACTGCAAATACAATAATATCAATCCCACGCAGGGGAATAAGATAAGTAAAAGGCCAAAGGTCCCGCTCTTCCTCTCGCTTTTTCCACTTCTTCGCGAATGAGGAACTTGCTAGTCATCACATGTGGCTCGGCGAACACAGCTCTAAAAGACATCGATACGCCCTGGAGAGTGTTAAGCTGGTCATCCAAGTTTGAATCTAAACGTATCAGGCAGGCTCTTACGTTAGCTAACTCTTGCGTGGTACAGACTAAGGCCCTCTGACTTTCATATTCTTGATGCTGGAACTCCTGTTCCCTACGCAGGTATTCTTTCTCCCTACGTTGAAACTCTTGCTCTCTTCGGTCCCATTCCTGCTGAAAGTGGTAGGCTTGGATTTGAAGCCTTACTTGGACATCTTCAATCTGTCTGCCTGAGCGTGGCGTCGGGTCAAGTGTACCACGTAGATCATCCTGCAACCATTTTTTGTATTCATCAACATACCCAGCTTCATATCTATTTTCGGCCATGCTCTCCTTTAGGTTGATTCGCCCGGCCCATTCTTGGAGAATATCCTTGGCGTAAGGTATCTTGTCGCACCCGTTGTAGTCGAAGATGTAGCGGCTAGTGTCTCCTTTGAAAGGTAGAATTTGTCTTCTACCAAATTGCCGCATCACTCTGCTAGGGTTGTAAGGTCGTACCTCTCTAATGCCAGGAAGGATTAGAAAAGGACACTTAGCCCCCTTAACAACTATTTTTTCTGACATGAAATCTTGAAACATCCATTGTACATTTTCATCTTTTATGTCGTGGAAGACCTTAGCCCATGCTTCCCTCGTGCTGTGGATCTTGAACCTGTTGATACTCAAATGAAACTCATAGTGATCGAGGTGGCTTTCCTTCTTCGGCTCGGCCAATTTTTGCTTCTGAGTCTCACATGTTTTCACTAAATGCTTAGACATACAACATTGCAACAAAATATTACACCCTTGAAAAAACGGAAACCCATTTCTGCATTTACCCAAAGCTCGATAGATGTCGGCCAAAATGATCGGGGCCAGGTTGAAGTATTTCTTGACTTGTCCCTTTTTACCAACACCCTCAAAGATGGCGTGCGTTACTATGACAATCCGAGTATCAATTTCATTCCCTCCGTCCTGAGGAAATACCATTATCCCTAATAGGCATACGGCAAATGCTATGGTTTGAGTCTGCCTCCAACTACCATAATCGAAAAATTCATTCGAAAAATTCTTATAATAGTTCTCGTGTCCCCATCATTCATAGAACTTCACAAACGGAATACTCAGGGTGTCTAGCCAGTCTGCATTTATCAGTAACAACATGTCTTTCAGTTTTGTGCTGGACGGCTTATCCGGTAACAAAATGTGATGATCTGGATGATTTCTCCTTTTCTGGCACGTTTCGATGTTGTCTAGACAATCTTTGATTTCTTCAACAGTTGGTGTCCTTTCAACATATCCAAAACGAAACACCATCCTCTCATCATCCCAAAATTGAGTGACCACCTCAATGAACTTAGGCCAAACTTTGAGATTCATTATCGATGGGAAGTTACCCAAATGAATGGAAAGTTTCCTTTTCTGACATGTATTGAGATTGTTCCACCATACACGGAGGAGGTTCGGCGTCTCGGTGACCATTTTGAAACTCAAGTGTTGCTTGGCCATCTATAAAAACATACAAAGAATTAGACACCCCCTAAACCCGAGACACAACAATTTATCAAACAGCGCATACATCCTTCAAACACGTAAGTATGAACGTCCGTTCGAGCCGTGGGCCCTTTGGAGTCAAGGTGGTCGTTCTAATGGACCCAACACGCCTTTGGGTATTGGGTCATCTTAGGCCAATGCGCTAAATTTTGGGGATTTGGTTTCGCTCTATCCTAGTCTAACTAAGAGTGAGCTTTCTTTATAGAGGATTGGTGACCCAAGCGGACTATTTGGGCTGGAACAGTTAACGACTGTTGACTATCCAGTAGCCAACTACATTCGTCAGGGTGTCCCGAGAACAATTTGATTAACGAACGATTGCGGCCCGCATAATCATCCTTTAAATGAAAAATAAAAATAAGTGTCGTTTGACGGAATATGTTATGCCATGAAATGCAACAGTTTATATTAATTTAAACACATTAGCACAAATAAATAATTCAACAATTAATTACAATCAGTCAAATAGTCAAATCTTATGGTTAGAACTTAATTAACTCCCTAGCAGAGACGCCATTTCTGTTGTGCCATAATTTTCCTATTTGTAGAAAAAATTACTTTTTGAAACGTTCTAAGTATAAAACAATTTAAGAAAAATACTTAGAAAAGAGTCGCCACTTAATTTTTTAAAGAAATTAAGAAAACTTATAATTTCCAAAGATTTAAACAGAAAAAATCATTTGAAAATACCAAAAAGGGTTCGGGGTTCAATTTACACTTCGAGAAGGGTTTAGGCATTCGAAGTGTCCGCTAACACGCGGTTGACCTGCAACTTGACTAAAATGATTTTTTGACTAATTGTTTAGATTTAACGTAAAATAACAATTCACAATAGTTGATTAACTTTAAGAAAATAAATAAATGACACATTTTAATCCATTTTAGTTTTTAGGCAAAGGGACCTAAGAATGAAACGATTAAAATTAATTACAAGTGATTATAATAAAACTAGATTAAATAGAATTCATGTAATTCATTTTTGAAATAATAATTTAAACTAATTTGATGAATTAACGTATGGAAATCATTTTTTCATTTAATTGACTACCCTTAAGAAAATGACTAAGTGGGTATATATATATACATACATATATATATATATATACATACATACATATATATATATATACATACATACATATATATATATATACATATATATATATATATATATATATATATATATATATATACATACATACATATATATATATATATACATACATACATATATATATATATATATATATATATATATATATATATATGTATATATATATATATATGTAATTGGAAAGGTTTTGACTATCATTTTTTAAAGTTTATTTGAGAAAATCAAGTTTAACTTAGCAATATTATTTTTCTAAGTGAAAAGCTTAGCAATATTATTTTTCTAAGAACCAAAGGTTTAACTTAATTAAAAATGCATAATTTGACCGACATATTTGAGAGATAAAAAAAAATAAGTGAACACTAAGACATGAAACACATTAAAATTAAATCAACACAAAGGAAATAACTCATCTTTTGGGGACTCTAATTAAGTTAATTAATAATTATAAAGTTAGGGTTAAATCAAACATAATTAAACAAGTATAGGAGTAAGAGAGATAATGAAATTGGGCCCTTATTGGGCCAATTTCGCTGCAAACGTTCAGTTCCAGCCCAATCCCCTTTTTGGTATACATTTTCTGTATATCAGTGTATATGAGCATGTATATCAGCTCTTTTCACGTATTTCTTGCTTCCGAACACCTGTATACTGTCCCAGCCCTATTTTTTCACGTTTTGGACCTGTATTTGTAGCTCCAAACTTGTATATCGGCGCCTACTACTGTATACAACATGTATACAGCCCATTTTCGACTTTTTGGGACCTGTAGATTCAATTTCCAGTCTTTGTTTGTAGCTTTCGACCTGTCCTCCGATTTAAATCTTGGCTGACTCGATATGCAACAAGAATATAGAGTCAAGAAGACTCGGTCGACAGATTTCCCAAAGAGACAAAACAAAGTAAAAATAAGGATTAATAGTGATTCTATTTTAAAATAACTAAGGAATAGAGTACAGAACATACCAATAAGAAATCTATGAAAAAACAAACAAAGAGAACAAATATAAAGAGAGGACAAGAACTTAATTAGAGCAAAGAAGCATTTGTAGCACCTTGTGATCAAACAAACAAAAGCTGTAATACACACCATTTAAAAGAACACATTGAACACTAAATCGCAACACAACTTTAGCATATAAATTAACTCTCAAAGACTCTATAGCCACTAGAAAATGACACGAATAACGACCAACCAAATGAAAACATCTAATATTCGAAAATAGTATGAACAAGAGAAATTAGACTCGACCATATCCAAATAAACAAATTCGATAAGAGGTGGCTCAATCAGGGGTTAACAACTATAGACAAAGTTTACGGCAAACGATTACTCATTCACTCATGTGTCAATACAATGAATAAATAAATGTGTCGCACTATTGTTCTTAAATAGTTAATAAACTTACAAAGAGGCTAAACTAGATTTTAAACTCATAGCTACTAGAACCAACAAGTCACAATATCCAAACGTCATCCCAACTTCAACAACCTTTATGCAAGCGTTTGATATACACACCAAATTTACTTGAGAAAATAGCAACAAACTTGAAAACAAATAAGAGGCAAGTGAGACTCCACTCTTCTTATAGTTAGCTCAACTACAGGTAATAAATAGTTACGACTAGAAGGTAGACAAAGGAGACATGGACTTCATCGAAGCCGGACATACTAGGCAGTAGCACGATCACGAAGTTGTAAAAAAAAAAAAAGAGAAAACGAAACTGTTGCAGCTAATAAACAACATATAAGACAACATTCAATTTCCATATTAAAAAGTTTGAGAATCTATCTTCATTTGAAGAGAAAAATCTCATAATATCAACAGTAACAAAATGACACAAATAACGACCAACCAAATGAAAACATCTAATATTCGAAAATAGTATGAACAAGAGAAATTAGACTCGACCATATCCAAATAAACAAATTCGATAAGAGGGGGCTCAATCAGGGGTTAACAACTATAGACAAAGTTTACGGCAAACGATTACTCATTCACTCATGTGTCAATACAATGAATAAATAAATGTGTCGCACTATTGTTCTTAAATAGTTAATAAACTTACAAAGAGGCTAAACTAGATTTTAAACTCATAGCTACTAGAACCAACAAGTCACAATATCCAAACGTCATCCCAACTTCAACAACCTTTTTGCAAGCGTTTGATATACACACCAAATTTACTTGAGAAAATAGCAACAAACTTGAAAACAAATAAGAGGCAAGTGAGACTCCACTCTTCTTATAGTTAGCTCAACTACAGGTAATAAATAGTTACGACTAGAAGGTAGACAAAGGAGACATGGACTTCATCGAAGCCGGACATACTAGGCAGTAGCACGATCACGAAGTTGTAAAAAAAAAAAAAAGAGAAAACGAAACTGTTGCAGCTAATAAACAACACATAAGACAACATTCAATTTCCATATTAAAAAGTTTGAGAATCTATCTTCATTTGAAGAGAAAAATCTCATAATATCAACAGTAACAAAATGACACGAATAACGACCAACCAAATGAAAACATCTAATATTCGAAAATAGTATGAACAAGAGAAATTAGACTCGACCATATCCAAATAAACAAATTCGATAAGAGGTGGCTCAATCAGGGGTTAACAACTATAGACAAAGTTTACGGCAAACGATTACTCATTCACTCATGTGTCAATACAATGAATAAATAAATGTGTCGCACTATTGTTCTTAAATAGTTAATAAACTTACAAAGAGGCTAAACTAGATTTTAAACTCATAGCTACTAGAACCAACAAGTCACAATATCCAAACGTCATCCCAACTTCAACAACCTTTATGCAAGCGTTTGATATACACACCAAATTTACTTGAGAAAATAGCAACAAACTTGAAAACAAATAAGAGGCAAGTGAGACTCCACTCTTCTTATAGTTAGCTCAACTACAGGTAATAAATAGTTACGACTAGAAGGTAGACAAAGGAGACATGGACTTCATCGAAGCCGGACATACTAGGCAGAAGCACGATCACGAAGTTGTAAAAAAAAAAAAAGAGAAAACGAAACTGTTGCAGCTAATAAACAACATATAAGACAACATTCAATTTCCATATTAAAAAGTTTGAGAATCTATCTTCATTTGAAGAGAAAAATCTCATAATATCAACAGTAACAAAATGACACAAATAACGACCAACCAAATGAAAACATCTAATATTCGAAAATAGTATGAACAAGAGAAATTAGACTCGACCATATCCAAATAAACAAATTCGATAAGAGGTGGCTCAATCAGGGGTTAACAACTATAGACAAAGTTTACGGCAAACGATTACTCATTCACTCATGTGTCAATACAATGAATAAATAAATGTGTCGCACTATTGTTCTTAAATAGTTAATAAACTTACAAAGAGGCTAAACTAGATTTTAAACTCATAGCTACTAGAACCAACAAGTCACAATATCCAAACGTCATCCCAACTTCAACAACCTTTATGCAAGCGTTTGATATACACACCAAATTTACTTGAGAAAATAGCAACAAACTTGAAAACAAATAAGAGGCAAGTGAGACTCCACTCTTCTTATAGTTAGCTCAACTACAGGTAATAAATAGTTACGACTAGAAGGTAGACAAAGGAGACATGGACTTCATCGAAGCCGGACATACTAGGCAGTAGCACGATCACGAAGTTGTAAAAAAAAAAAAAAGAGAAAACGAAACTGTTGCAGCTAATAAACAACACATAAGACAACATTCAATTTCCATATTAAAAAGTTTGAGAATCTATCTTCATTTGAAGAGAAAAATCTCATAATATCAACAGTAACAAAATGACACGAATAACGACCAACCAAATGAAAACATCTAATATTCGAAAATAGTATGAACAAGAGAAATTAGACTCGACCATATCCAAATAAACAAATTCGATAAGAGGTGGCTCAATCAGGGGTTAACAACTATAGACAAAGTTTACGGCAAACGATTACTCATTCACTCATGTGTCAATACAATGAATAAATAAATGTGTCGCACTATTGTTCTTAAATAGTTAATAAACTTACAAAGAGGCTAAACTAGATTTTAAACTCATAGCTACTAGAACCAACAAGTCACAATATCCAAACGTCATCCCAACTTCAACAACCTTTATGCAAGCGTTTGATATACACACCAAATTTACTTGAGAAAATAGCAACAAACTTGAAAACAAATAAGAGGCAAGTGAGACTCCACTCTTCTTATAGTTAGCTCAACTACAGGTAATAAATAGTTACGACTAGAAGGTAGACAAAGGAGACATGGACTTCATCGAAGCCGGACATACTAGGCAGTAGCACGATCACGAAGTTGTAAAAAAAAAAAAGAGAAAACGAAACTGTTGCAGCTAATAAACAACACATAAGACAACATTCAATTTCCATATTAAAAAGTTTGAGAATCTATCTTCATTTGAAGAGAAAAATCTCATAATATCAACAGTAATAAAATGAATGCCCACTTTGACATCTTAAGACATTGAAAACAAGGAAATATAGATTCGAACTTTGAAAACAAGCATACGAGAAAAGGACGACGAAATAAACTCGAAACAGAGGCATCCGACTACACCAAAATCGCTTAAAGAAATACACACCATATCAAATCATCCAAAACTCAATAACAAATAATAGTAGACAAAACAAAGCATAGCTATAGGCATCACGTCGGAACGTAAAAGATGAGGAGGGTATTACGAAGGAGAAAACATCACCTTCTTCCGGGCAGCGACTGGGGCAACGAGCTTTGGGAGCGATGATTCTTTTACCACGCAATTCGAATACGAGCAGCAGACCAACAACCCCAGGAAGAATCTAAGCGACGAACTTCTCGAAATTTAAGATTAGAGGATCGTTTTTAGAATTTCTTGAATGTAAAATGAGTATTCAAAGAACCAAGCTCTTCCTCAAAAAAAATCCCCCCTGTATTGTGATCACAAGAAGCTATTTATAGGAGGGGAAATCTAGGGTTCAATTGGAAGGGAAAAGGGTAGAACCCGGATCCGAATTCGACCCTAAATTCAAATTTTCTTCCCCAAGGGATGGGGAAAGGCTGCTAGTAGAGATTTTCAACTAAAATCCCCCAAAATCTGCATGAAAAGATCGAGGGTGGGCGGCTGTTGCAGGCTTTAGAACGGATGGTAACGGCAGGTGAGGTTGACGCGATTGGTGCTGAACGTTGGAGTTGTTGACGTTGTAATTGTCAAAGATTGTGGGCGTCTGCTGCAGCCGCGCGATTTTCGGGTTTCTTCACGTGTTGGTGAAGAAGAAAAGAGGACGCAGGGGTAGTGGGTTTGCTGCTGCATCGTTGTTGTTTGCTGGAGTATTGTTGGTGTGTTGTTGTAATTGGAATTGTTGTTGTTTTGAAGAAGAGTATGGGTTGGGTCGGGTAATGGGGTCGTTTGGTATTGTATGTATGTGCTGTAATAGGCTGCTGGAGTTGTATGTGCTGTTGTATTGTGGGCCGTCTGGAATTTAAAGGAATTTGGTGTGGGCCATTTGAAAAAATGGCCCAAATAAGAAAGTGGGGTTAAATCTTTTGAAATATCGGATTTAATTTAGATGAATTAACATTAATTAAATACCGACCTTCTTAATCTTAACAAAATAGAATAATTAATTTTAATTATAAAATAATTAATTTAATTACAAACTAATGAACTCGAAATCATAACTATAATTTTAACTAAATGTAAAATCTTTTGTGATGATTTTCAAATATTTATAAAATAACTTGATCATAAATATATATATATATATATATATATATATATATATATATATATATATATATATGTCAAAAATGGTAAAATTACTCTAAAAATAACTTGAAAGCATTTTGAATTTCAAACAATTCATTAACTCAAAATTACTACCCTTACTACTAATAAAATATTAAAATATAAAATCTTTTCGAGATGATTTTTGAATACTAGTAAAATGCATTAATTATGTACATAACTAAATAAAACATATATATTATAAAAGTGACAAAACTATTTAAAATAATTTGCCAACTAAGTTTATTTTAGTTCTGAAATTTTTATAAAACTCATTATTTTAAATCGTTAGAAATCGAAGAAGCTTGATGATTAACTTATATTGTGGAGGGTCAAAATTGGGTGTCAACACCCAATGATTTAAATCAATATATATTGCGGCCACATCCCAAGAATCCCCTCTCATTCATAGATTTCTTTGTTATTTTTACTATTTGTGCTATACTTATGACAAAACCCCCAAATCGATATTTGACACTCTTGTGTCCCCACCTTTAATTTACAATATTTTTAATCGTTAATGTCTTCAGCTATGACTAGTTAGAACTAAATTTTATTTTTCTATTAATTCTCGAAAACACTCTATTGGGACTCGACTCCAACCCTTGGTTGGGTTATTATACTATTGCACGATTGTAGACACTTGCATTGGAAGATGTGTTGTTGATTACGCAAACATGAGGCAACTCGAAGGGCATATGCTAGAAATAATGTGAGAGAGAATGTGAATAAAGAGCCTCCTCCTCAAGCTCATTATGTTCCCGCTGACCCTTTGGTCGAGCGAGTGACTAATGTAGAGTTTAGGGCTGCTTTTCAAGTATTGGCTCAAGATATGATGGCCGAAGCCAATAAAGAGGTTGCAGCCCCCCGTGAACCCAAATGTGGGTACGGTGACATCTAGAGTTTGGGACTTCACTATAATGAATCCCTCGGAATTTTATGGTTATATGGTCGAGGAAGACCCTCAAGAGTTCATTGATGATATGCATAAGGTGTTGATGATCATAGGAGTGACGTTGGTGGGAAAAGTGGTGTTGGCCACTAATCAACTTAAGGGTGGTGCTCAAATATGGTTCAACCAATAGAAAGAAGGGAGAGCCAAAGATGTGGGTCCTCTTGATTGGGAAAAGTTAAAAGTTGCTTTCCTTAATAGATTATTTCCCCTTGAGATGACGGAGGCAAAGGTGCTTGAATTCATCAACCTTCGTCAAGGAAATATGAGTGTGAAGGAATATGCTTTGAAGTTCACAAAATCGTATCGATATTATCCTACTATGGTTGCCGATCCTAGGGTGAGAATGATTAAGTTTGTCTCGGGTGTGTCCTAAAATGTGGTTAAGGAATGTCATACCACCATGCTTATTAATGATATGGACATTTCTCGTCTCATGTGCATTCTAAACAAATTGAAGAGGATAAACTTAAGGAATATTCTAGGGAGGCAAAGAGGGATAAAATTGGTGATTGTAGCTTCTCACACTCAAAGTCTAGTGGACATACTCGTTCTAAGTTCCGACAAACATTTTCAAGTCAAGGTTCCTCCAATTCTCCTCCTAAGTTCAACAAAGATACGGTGTCTAACCCATAGCCTCAAGGAGGAAATGGTGGTGGATCTTCATTGCCTATGTATACTTGTTCTAGGTGTGGAAAGAAGAACGAGGGTAAATGCTTAGCCGGCACGGACGGTTGCTTCGGTTGTCATAAAAGTGGTGATAAAATAAGGGATTGTCCAATGCTTACGGCTAAAGGTAGAAAAGGTAAGCAAGCTCCTCCTAGTGGTTCATGTTCAAGTTTTCCCAAGCAAAATCGATTTTATGCACTTCAGACTCGTCATGAGCAAGAAGGTTCCCCCGATATAGTTACCGGTATGTTGAAAGTTTTCCAACTTGATGTTTATGCTTTACTTTACCCCGATATTACCTTGTATTTTGTGACACCATATGTGGCTACGAGGTTCGATATTCTTCCTGATGTGTTGTTAGATCCTTTTTCTATCTCTACTCATGTTGGTGATTCTATTGTGGCTAAGAGGGTCTATAGAAAGTGTCCCATCTCTTTATTCCATAGAGTCACTCATGTTGATCGTGTTGAGGTTAATATGTTATATTTTGATGTTATCCTTGGTATGGATTGGTTGCATTCATGTTACGCTTCTATTGATTGTAGAACCCGCGTAATTAAGTTCCAGTTTCCGAATAATTTAATCCTAGAGTGGAAAAGGGAAAATACTATGCCTAAGGGTCAATTTATCTATTGTCTTAAAGCTAGAAAGATGGTTTCGAAGGGATGCATATACCATCTTGTTCGGGTTAGGGATGCGGATTTTGAAACCCCTACTCTTGAGTTGATCCCCGATGTAAATGAGTTTCTGAAATTGTTTCAAGATGATTTACCCGGTATTCCTCCAGAAAGGGAAATAGACTTCAGTATTGACCTTCTCCCAGATATGCAACCTATCTCTATTCCTCCTTATCATATGGCTGTGGCAGAACTTAAAGAATTAAAGGAGCAACTAAAAGATTTGTTGGATATAGGTGTCATTTAACCAAGTATCTCTTCATAGGGTGCTCCAGTTTTGTTTGTAAAAAAAAAAGATGGTTCACTCCGTATGTGTATCGACTATCGGCAAGTGAACAAGGTTACCATTACAAATAAGTATCATTTTCCAAGGATAGATGAATTGTTTGACCAACTTCAAGGAGCAATTTACTTTTCTAAGATCGACCTTCGGTCGGGTTATCACCAATTGAGGGTGAAGGAAGATGATATTCCAAAAATGGCTTTTCAAACTCGATATGGTCATTTTGAGTTTTTGGTAATGCTATTTGGTTGAGTAATGCTCCGGCGGCATTTATGGATTTGATGAGTAGGGTGTTTAGACAATACCTTGACATGCTTGTGATTGTGTTCATTGATGATGTATCCGTCCATTCGAGGAGTGAGGATGAGCATACCAATCATTTGAGGATAGTGTTGCAAGTCCTCAAGGACCAACAACTCTTTGCAAAGTTTAGCAAATAAGAGTTTTGTCTAAGGTCCGTGGCTTTTCTTGGTCATATTGTTTCCGGTAAGAATATTGAGGTAGATCCTAAGAAGACAGTTGCGGTCAAGAGTTGGCCTAGACCTCTATCCCCTTCAAATATTAGAAGTTTCTTGGGTTTAGCCAGTTATTATAGAAGGTTTATTGAATGGTTTTCTTCCATTACTTCCCTATTGACGACATTAACTCAAAAGAAGGTTAAGTTCATATGGTTCTAAGCATGTGAAAAGAGTTTTTCAAGAATTGAAAGATAGACTTACTTCCGCTCCGGTGTTGACTTCACCAGAAGGGATTTATGGTTTTGTTATTTATAGTGATGCCTCAAGAATTGGGCTAGGATGTGTACCTATGCAAAATGGGAAAGTCATTGCCTATGCTTCAAGGCAACTTAAGATACATGAGAAGAATTATCCTATCCATGAACTTGAACTAGCGGCGGTTGTTTTTTCCTTAAAGATTTGGAGGCATTATTCGTATGGTGTTTATGTGGATGTTTTTGCCGACCACAATAGTTTGCAATATGTGTTGAACCATAAAGATATAAGTCTTCGCCAAAGGAGGTGGCTTGAGTTACTAAAGTATTATGACATGAGTGTTCTCTATCACCCCGGTAAGGCGAATATGGTGGCAGATGCTCTTAGACAATTATCGATGGGTAGTGTTGCTCATATTGAGGATGAAAAAAATGAGTTGGTTTGAGATGTACATGGATTGTCCCGATTGGGTGATAAGTTAGTTGACTCTACCAAGGGTGGTCTTATGGTTCACAATCATCTTTTGTGGTGGATGTGAAGGTCGAGCAAGGTCTTGACCCGACTTTGGTAGAATTGAAGGAAGCGGTGCTTAAAATCCATAAAGGCTTTCTTCCAAGGGGCAGATGGCGTGCTTAGATATCAAGGCCGTTTGTGCATCCCAAATGTTGTTGACTTGAGAGAGAAGATCTTGTTAGAAGCCCATAGTTCTCTATATTTCGTTCACCCGGGAGCCACCAAGATGTACTGTGACTTGCGGGAGATCTATTGGTGGAATGGGATGAAGAGTGATATTGCGGAATTCATGGCTATGTGTCCTAATTGTCAACAAGTGAAAGTTGAGAATCAAAATTCATGAGGTTTATCCCAAGATATTAGGAAGATTTGAATATAGACTTCATTGTTGGTTTACCGCGCACTCGGCGACAACATGATTCTATTTGGGTTATAGTGGATCGGATGACGAAATCGGCATATTTCATTCATGTCAAGGTTTCTTATTTGGTGGAGGACTGTGCTAAGTTGTACTTGAGGGAAATGGTGAGGTTTCATGGAGTGCCCTTATCCATTATCTCTGATCCTGGTAGCCAATTCACTTCTCAGTTTTGGATATCTTTCCAAAAGGGTCTTGGTACTCGTGTTAAGCTTAGTACGGCCTTTCATCAACAAATCAATGGGCAATCGGAGCGTACTATCAAAACTTTGGAAGATATGTTAAGATCATAGGTAATTGACTTCAAGGGTAATTGGGATGATCACTTGCCTTTGATTGAGTTTGCATACAACAATAGCTATCACTCGAGTATTGGCATGGCGCCATTTGAGGCTCTATATGGTAGGAGGTGTAGATCTCTTGTAGGTTGGTTTGAAGTGGATGAAGTTGCTTTGATAGGCCCTGAATTGGTACATGAGGCTATGGACAAACTTCAACTTATAAGAGAAAGGTTGAAAATGGCTCAAAGTCAACAAAAGTCATATGCCGACGTTAGAAGAAGAGATCTTGAGTTTGATGTTCATGATTGGGTCTACTTGAAAATCTCACCCATGAAGGGTGTAATGAGATTTGGGAAGAAAAGGAAGCTTAGTCCCCGATATGTGGGCTTATATCAGATTTTGAGATGAATTGGCAAGGTTGCTTATGAACTTGAACTACCTAATGACTTGGCATCAGTGCATCCAGTTTTCCATGTATTCTTGATGAAGAAATGTGTTGAATATTCTACATCTATAGTTCCCTTAGAAGGTTTGGGGGTTAAGGAGAATCATTCTTATGAGGAAGTTCCGGTTGAGATTTTAGACCGACAAGTCAAGAAGTTGAGGAACAAAGAAGTTGCTTCTGTAAAGGTTCTTTGGAGGAATCAGTTAGTTAAGGGTGCTACTTGGGAGGTCAGGGCTGATATGATGTCTCGTTACCGTCACATCTTTTCTTCTACCCATACTCTAGCTTGAGGTATTAAGCTCCTCATGATTTACTCTTTTGGTATTATGTGTCTTAGATATTCCCATGATTTCCTTATTTATGCATGTTCATGAAAAGCATAAATTTTGAGAAAAATGTGTTTACTTGATTGACTTCTACATTTTATGTGCATTTGAGTATAAGTTTCATATAGACTTCATGATATGATGTTTTGAGTATGCCTTAGCTTGGAGATGATGATTCCTCCTCGGATATGTGCATGTATGTAATTGCATGCATGTTGGGCTATTACATTAAGTCTCTGCCTTTCTTATGTTGTCTTGAATCTCATTCGAGGACGAATGTTCCCAAGGGGGAGATAATGTAACACCTCGAATCAAAAATGGTAGAATTGTAGCTTTCTTCGAGATCTAGTGCCATTTCCAGTAGAGCCACCTACGGCCCGTGGACTAACACACGGGCCGTAGATCAGCTCCATGGATGGCCAGCCCAAGATCCTAAAATTTCAAAGTTCCAGTACTTTTCGACGGTTTATAGGATGGTCCGTCCTTTAGTGCACAAGTCATACATAGGTCTTGTCGGTGAGTCCCAGACTTAGAGGATTTTTGGAGTTAGAAATTCAGACCCACGACTGGACATGTACTTCCCCTAGGTGGACCCACACATAGTACATGAGGCCGTCGTTGGGGGTCCCAAAAATCTAGTCTATGTTCCCAAACGACGACCAACCAGAACGGTCCGTGGTCTGACTAACGGACCTTTGGTCTGGCCATCGACGAGAGTTGGCAATTATTTTCTTAAGGGTTTTTGGGTCTTTTCCTAATTATTCTAGCCTAATACAATGTAATTTTACCCTTCATCTAAAGACCTATATGGAATACCTCAAAAATCAGAACTAAGATTGAAAAAGAGAGAAGGGCAAACCACGGAGGGGTCCACGGAGGGCCACGACCCATCACCCTGTTCAGTGAAAGACTATGGACCACTAAACAGTCCGTGGAGATCCACACGCGTCATGAAGTGGCTTGTGAGAGGGACACAAAACCACCATGGCTACTGTGAAGGACCACAGACCACTAGACGGTCCGTGGAGCTTCACACGAGCTGTGAAGTGGCTCGTGAAAGAGGCTTGACAGACTTTTAGGTTTGTGTCAACTTCAAATGATCATATATTTCAGTACAAAATGAATCAGTGTCCCACGACCTATCAAATTAAAGATCTTTGACTCCTCTTTCCAACGCCACCAAGTTTGCCTAATTTTGAACATGGAGTAAAAAGTTATGCTTGTTTTAGTGAAGCTTTGTTGAGCAGAGAATCTTCATGACCCACTTGACAGGTCGTGGTGCTTTAGACGGCCGGTGAATCCTGTCTTGAAGCCACTTCGGTAGCCTTTAAATCAGGGTCGCATTGGTTTTTTCCCCTATGAATTAGGCACTTAAACTATGTCATTTGATGCCTAAACTACGTTGTTTTACTCAGTCTAAGCCTTATAATCTAGTCAGATAATACTCAGAACCCTCATTCTCCAAAAAATCACCCAACTTAGATTGAAAAGAAGAGGAAAAGTTAGTCGCTTCTTCCAAGATTAAGCAGGAGTGCTCTTCAAAGTTCAACCCCAAAATCCAAAAGATTTCTCCGTAGATTTCGTCATCAGGTATGTGGGATTTCACGAGTGGGTTCCTTTCACCCATTAGGTCCCTAGAATTCATTCAGTTCTTCAATATTTCATAAACTCTTCAAACCTAGGGTTTCCAGATTTTGAAGATTTATTGTGATTTTAGTTGTTATAGTTCCCATAATCTAAATAACATGATTCTTAGTGATTTAGTGTAATTTGCATGGATAAAATTTAGAACCCTAACCTGTATCAACTATCAACTCATGAATTATACTTCCTAGGCAGATCAGTCAGAAAATCATACTTTAGAAATTGAATGCCATAAGTTTCAGTATAATTATGTGCATTCCCAGATAGCATGTCAGCATTTTGAGCTACTTAATATTTCAGTGCAGTTTAGTTTTTAATTCAATTGGGAGTAGACTTAGCACCGAGTTGGACTATGGTTCAGCGTACCCTCACGATCTCAGAACTACGTGCCAACGTAGGTTTAGAAGTCCCCTCTGTTGGGCATCAGTTTTAGAGATCATGCCACAGTCTTGCCTTTATACCTTTGGCAAAGTATATTGGGTCTTCTCGATGGGGCGTATACATTGGACTCTATGTTTAGCTCACGTGGTCGGTTAATAGTAACCCCACAGTCATACTCTTATTGCATTGACCATGTTATCATCATTCACTTCAACATTTAGTTAAGCATATTAATTACATGATTAGTACTTGGTCATTGCATTTAGCCCAGATTTCAGTTACGCTTCTGTACAGTCTATTTTCGTAATCATTATTATACTGCTCAGTTATATTATTGTTCAACTTATTATCTACATCATGCATGCTCAGTACATTCCAAGTACTGACACATACTTTGCATTACATCATTTTATGATGTAGGTTCAGGAACTCGCCATCTAGATCACGCTTAGTTCAACTCTCGGCGTACATTCAGTAGCTTCAGTGGTGAGTCCTCATAGTTCAGGACATTTCATTATGCTTGGTTTAGTTAGTTACTTTCATTCTTTTCAGTATTTTTAGAGTTAGCTGGGGACTTATCCCAACAGCTCATCAGTAGTAGAGGTTTTCAGACATAGAGTTAGTATTTAGTTGTTTGGGGTTGTTTCCCCTTGACTTGTTCAGATTTATTCTCATTCAGAGTCCTTAATGTTTACTTAATTATTAGTTATGCTTCCGTCTATCTTTATTATTTATTTAGTACACCTGTGATGTGATATGACACACTCAGGGTTAACTTAGGGTCACTCGTGATTCTAGGTCCCGTGTTACATCTATGGGGTAGCCTCGGGGCGTGACACTATATAAGTGTTTTTACCCCCAAATTTCCCCAATTGAAATCATTATCTCAAATTCCTAAAAGAATAACAAATCTTCCTCTCCAAAATATTTCTCTCTTAAGAAAGCTTGAAGAAAAAGGAGTTAGCCTAGAGTTTCAAGTCAATTCTCCAATACCTTCATTGGAGACAAGATTTTGGCGTTGAGGTATGATAGTATTCATCCATGGAGCCCTTTCCTCTATGGGGTTCCTAAATTCTCTAATTTACAAAGTTAGAAATAGACAATTAAGTTAGGGTTTTCTTCCATGTCATGAGTTCTTTTCAATGTTGATTTATTTGATTGTTTCATCAACTAATATGCATGAATTGAGTTATATTCCATGATTTTAAGATGAATCCCCATGAACCCATGCATACCTCATGTTTTCTAAGCCATGATAATATGATGTAGGTTTTGAATTATGAAGTATGAGTTTATGAAATTATGCATGTTCTTACGAAATTGATGTAAATGTTTTAAGGATGCTTGAGAGTGAAGTATCAATCTTGTAGTTGTTGTGTTGTGAAAGGATTTCTCATATACACATGAAAGCATGATTGTGAAAGGACTTTCTCACATAAAGGATTCTTAGGGTTAAATGGTTTTCTCAACTAAACTTTGAATCAAGGTTTTTGTGAAAGGACTTTCTCACATAAAGGATTCTTAGGGTTGAATGGTTTTCTCAACTAAACTTTGAATCAAGGTTTAAGGAGATGTTCTAATGAAACTTAGCTTGGATGGCAACATGATGTGCCCTTCCATAGATAATAAAGACAAGTATGTAATAATGACTATTCCGTAAGATTTACTCTTAGCACCGAGAGGATATTAAGATGGAAGCTCTCCTGTTAGTAGAGGTCGGGTTTCTAGTAGCAATCTCCCTATCCATTAACTATGTACCCCCATATGATATTGTCTTACATAGACATTAGCTAGTGGATCCACGTAAGCTAGAAGTTCATGGTTCTTACCTTGGCAAGTGAGAACACCACTTTTTGGTGTGGGGTAGACACCGGATTCCATGTTAATAGCTCACATGGTCTTACATGTCAGTTAAAAGGTAATTCTCCCACATTAATTAATCAAGGTTTCTTCAAGTATGTATATCACATGTGTTTTAAGACGATGTCTACTTGCATTGACCATATTTTATGAATTATGTTTCCTAACTCTTTCATATCATGTTTTAGCTTGGTTATTGTATATTACAAAAAAAAAAAAATCCCTTTATCATGATTTTTACGCTTCGTGCATGGCTATCTTACTTAGTACATATTTGTACTAACGCATACTCTTGCCTACATTTCCCCAAATGTAGGGACCGACCTTACAGATTCTCACTTCCGTGGCTAAGGATCTCATATGGAATCTTGAAGATTGGTGAGTCCTCATGTTCCGAGGATCGAACTTGGTTTCCCTTTTGTCTTTACTTTAAGTTTTGAACTTGATGCATGGGCTACGTCCCGATCATTTCCTATGTACTAGATGGTTGTGATACGATGTTTAGACTTCTGCTTTACTTTATAAACTCTTATATGTTGAAACTGTGTTTTAAATCTCTTATATTCTATTATTTTTTATGATGAATGCTAAGTGACTTGTATGGGGGCTCTTGGGGTCTTATACGCCGTGTTGCGCCTAGGGGCTACCTTGGGTCGTGACACTTGCGCACATCGGCTTGGGGCCACAAACAACAATACACCCCTACATGCATTGTTCAAGTGAAAATGGAAGGCCCTTGCGCATCATTTAAGCAACATTTGCAGACCCCAAGGGACATCGCCTGAGGCCCGCGCACAATGGCAGGCCCTTGCGCGCATCACCCAAGCCACATCTATGGACCCCTGCCCACATCGGCCAAGCGATATAGGTCGAGGCCCGCACACAAAGGAAGACCCCTGCACACATTGATTAAGCGACGTCTATCAATGCTCGTGCACAAAGCCATGCCTCTGGGCACATTGCTTAGGCGACATCATCAAAGCCCTGGGCATGTCAGAAAAGTTACATTGGTTGAGGCTCACGCACAATGATAGGCCCATGGGCACATTACCCAGGCTACATCAGCGGACCCATACGTACATCGGTCATGTGACATTGGCCAATGCCCGCACACAACGGCAGTCCTTTGCGCTCATAGCCAAGTGACATCCATCGATGCTCACGCCTAAGCGCAGACCCATGCCCCCTTTTACCCATGCGACATCAGTCGAGGCGCTCACGCCCACCCGACATAGGTGGATGTCGTCGTTTGTTTTTTGGAAAATTTCAATATAAAAGATAATTGTTTTTTGAAAACTATTATATTTGTTATGTAAAAGTCATTTTTTAAAGCCGAAGTGTGTTTGGTGGTGTTTATATATATTGTTTTAAAAAATATCCTATTCAATTAGTTTTCTCGTAAAACTTTCGACATTAAATTAAATATTTTTATTGAAAACTTTTATTTTTTACATTTGAAACTCATTGTGAAAGAGAAATTGTATTTTGGTGGTTTTTTTTTTATATTTTTCTTTTATTCTTTTTCCAATTTAATTTTCTTTATCAAAAAATTTCTACATATAAAAATTTAAAAAAAATCGAGAGCTATTAATTTTGACATTTTAACTCATTTGTGAAAGCAGAATTGTTTTAGGCGGTTTTTATGTATTTTCTTTTATTTTTCCTATTTAATCATGTTTTCCAAAAATTTCGACATATAAAAAAATCAATTTTTTTTATTGAAAAGTATTATTTTGGCATTTGAAACTAGTTTGTGTAAGCGTAATTGTATTTGGTGATATTTTTATATTTTATTTTATTTCATTTCATTTCCTATTTGATCAATTTTTGGGGGAAATTTTGATATATAAAAAAAAATTAAAAACAAATATTATTTATATTTCCAACTCATTTGTGCAAGTGGAATGGTGTTCGGTGGTTCTTTCATCTTTTTTTTATTATTTTCCTATTTAATTAGCTTTTTTTTGGAAAATTTTGCTATGTAAATAAATCAATTTTTTATTGAAAACTATTATTTTTGACATTTAAAACTGATTTGTGAAAGCGTAATTGTATTTGGTGGTTTTTTAATATTTTCTTTTTTTCCTATTTAATTATTTTTTTGAAAAAATTTCGACTTCTAAAAAATCAATTTTTTTTTACTGAGAACTGTTGTTTTTGACATTTGCAACTCATTTGTGAGAGAGGAATTGTGTTTTTCTGATTTTTTAAAATTCTCTTTTATTTTATTTTCCTATTTCATTAATTTTTCGGAAAATTTTGACTCATAAAAGAATTATTAAAAATAATTATTTTAGACATAGGAAACTTATTTGTGAAAGAGGGCCTGTGTTTGCTGGTTTTAAAATTTTCTTTTGTTTTATTTTTCTATTTAATTTTTTTCGGAAAATTTTGACATATAAAAACATCAAATCTTTTTATTGAGAACTATTTATTTTGACATTTGAAACTAATTAGGGAAAGCGGAATTGTGTTTGACAGTTTTTTTATATTTTTTTTTATTTTTTTCCTGTTTAATTATTTTTTCGAGAACTTTTGATTGATTTTTTTTATTGAAAACTATTATTTTTGACATTTGAAACTCATTGCAAGCGGAATTGTGTTTGGTGGTTTTTTTATAATTTATTTTATTTCATTTCCTATTTTATTACTTTTCCAAAAAAAAATCAACATTTATAAAAATAATTATTGTTTTGGAAACTATTATTTCTTATATTTCGAACTCAATTGTGCAAGCAGAATTGTGTTTAATGGTTTTTTCATATTTGTTTTTATTTTTCCTATTTAATTATTTTTAGGAAAATTTTGACATATAAAAAAAAAAAAAAATTTTTTGAGAACTATTATTTTTGACATTTGAAACTCATTTGTTAAAGCGGAATTGTGTTTGACGATTTTTTTAATATCTTCTTTTATTTTTTTTTTCCTATTTAATTATTTTTTTGAAAAGTTTCAACATAAAAAAAAAATCAATTTTTTTAATTGAAAACTATTATTTTTGGCATTTGTAACTCATTTATGCAAGCAGAATTGTGTTTGGTGGATTTTTTATATTTTATTTCATTTCCTATTTAATTATGATTCAAAAAAAATTCTATTTAATTATTTTTTTCAGAAAACTTTGGCATATATAAAGATAATTATCTTTTTGAAAACTATTATTTTATATTTTGAACTCACCTGTGCAAGCGGAACTGTGTTTAATGGTTTTTTCATATTTGTTTTTATCTTTTCCTATTTAATTATTTTTTGGAATATTTCGACATATAAAAAAATTATTTTTTGTTGACAACTATTCTTTTTTACATTTGAAACTCATTTGTGAAAGCGGAATTGTGTTTGACAGTTTTTTATATTTTCTTTTATTTTTTTCCGATTTAATTATTTTTTTCGAAAACTTTAGACAAAGAAAAAAATCAATTTTTTAATGAAAACTATTATATTTGACATTTGAAACTCATTTGTGCAAGCGAAATTGTGTTTGGTGGTTTTTTATATTTTATTTTATTTTATTTCCTATTTAATTATTTTTTAGAAGATTTCGATACTTCAAAATAATTATTTTTTTGAAAACTATTATTTTTTATATTTCGAACTCATTTGTGCAAACGAAATTCTGTTTGACTACGTCCTTGCCCTTTGTACACACTGCCTATTGCTCCTACTAATCGAATGAGTAGGTTAAATGTTCATATTGCGGTGACATGGGTGATTAATTGCCCGCAACATCGCAAGAAGTCTATTGAACCTTATCAACAAAAATGAGAATTCATAACAAGGTTTACGTAGGTGAACCTATAGAAGGATCATTATCAAAAGCTACAAAGTAGAACGATCCCTGAACATGTTTGAACACTCAGGGCTGAAGGATCATTATCGAAAGCTACAAAGTAGAACGATCCCTGAACATGTTTGAACACTCAGGGCTGATGCGCATCTAGGGTGACCAGGACCCCCGCCTGCGGATCTCCCTCATTTTTCCCGATGTGCGGGATCGCTCACCCATCGACCAACTAACGAATTCTGGCGCATAAAGCACCAAGGATTGTAAATTGATAGCCCGCCCCTCGCGCCTAATCTGTTGAGTGCACTGGGGATCTGTACTTCCTTTGAATTTGGCAACATATATCTCAGCTCTTGTATTGACGAAAAATGTAGTGAATTGTGATACTTTTTGTGAATTGCAAAATCTCGTGAACCATTGAGGTTTTGAACGCAAGTTGCACCCGAAGCCATTAGGCATTGGCATGTCTGCTTGGGCTTCAAGCCCCTCATTTGCTTGACAGGCTAGAAGCGATGCATGTGCCTGCTTTCTGCATACCGACCTGTAGGAAGACGTCAACACACATGTGACCTTTGCAACGCCTAGATGACATCGGGCAGCACTAAGGTGGAGCTATGTCGACGTCGGCAACAACTAAGCTTTAACTATGTCGACCAATAACTTGTCAAATTCTATGCCCGCACCTAATACCGATGTAGAAATTAGAGGTTTGCCGTGTCATTGAGTGCATTTCTAATGCCTAATCACATGCCAATGTCAAATAACGATGTCACTATTATAACTTTTTTGGGATGTTTAGTGCAATCATAATGCAAAGTGATAAGTCAAAGGCGTAGGAATATGTCAACGCACATGCGAACTCGGCAATATTGAGGTAACATCAGCAGCCTCTTGCACGCATGTCCTTGAGGACTTGCAACACAATCCTTAAATGATTGGCATGCTCATCCTCACTCCTTGAGTAAATCAAGATCTCATCGATAAACACAATACAAATATATCAAGATATTGTCTAAACACTCTATTCATCAAGTCCATGAATGCGGCCGGAGCATTAGTCAAACCAAACGACATTACCAAAAACTCATAATGATCACAATGAGTTTGAAAAGCCGTCTTTGAAATGTCATCTTCCTTCACGTTGAATTGGTGATAACCCGACCAGAAGTTGATCTTAGAGTAATTACTCACTCCATGGAGTTGATCAAACAAATCATCAATTATTGGAAGTGGGATACTTTTTTTTAATGGTAACCTTGTTTAATTGTCGGTAGTCTATACACATACGAAGTGAACCATCTTTCTTACAACCAAATTGGAGCACCCCATGGAGAGATACACGGTCGGATGAAACCTTTATCCAACAAATCTTTCAAATATTATTTTCTATCTCTAGATAAATTTATCACGCTGAAATATGATTATGGCAACATTTTATTGATATAGAATTTAATTTCATATATACATTCAGATATTGAAAATAAATCAGTCTTAATTATTATTAGTGTCAGATCTAGAGACAACATGTTAACATTAAGATTGACACATATCGTAATCTTTAGATTGTATTCAAATTGAAAAGTCTCAATCTTAATACAAACAAAAGAGGCCTTAAACTAGAAGGCATTATTGATTATGAATTTTCACTGCTTGTGGAGGTTAGTCCAGTTTACAAGAAGGTATTGGTGATTGTTCATGCTGGAAAACCAATATGTGAATCATTTGTTATTCATGAGTACATCGAAGAGACATAATCAACTTAATCCTCTATTCTCTGTGGATCAAAAATTGTAAAGGTGCCAGGATATTGTCTGATACAATTTCATTGAAGTGAATGCAAAGAGAGCAAAACGTTGCCATTTCTCTGAAACAACTGTATCTTACGCAAATTCTCAACTCGAATACAATCTAATTGCTATGATGCCTCTCTACATTCTGGAAATGAGCAAATAAAAGAGAATGTACAAAGGAAAACCTTGTATTCTATTTATCAAGTTATACAGGAGGAGGTGGCAGATCTAATAGAAGCCAGAATCCAACACAATCATCCGAATTTAGGTCATTTTGAATAGCAAGGAAGTGCAAACCTCCACAGGCTTTCTTTGCTGCTTCCCAAGCTTCAGCTTCGCTTGTTGATACAGGATTTTTCTTGTAAGTCGCATAAATGTAGCGGGTAGAGATACCCACCGACAAAATTAACGAAGCCTTGTCAACATCAGCTTCAATCGAACAGACTTCCAAGCCATTCATCCAAGCTGTAGTAGTCCACAATCAAAAGACGATGAACTATCTTTGCATGAAACAGAAATTGTAAAAAAAAAAAAAAAAACATTTCCACAGAACACATTATTTGGGTCTCATTAAAAGGCTAGAATTATCCAAAGATGTTGCTGGCTATAGGAGCCCAAGCATACAGATGGGTTGACCAAACTCAACCTTAAACCAACATTATATTCCTCAATGAACGTACTTCAACTATGACCTACATATACCCCCTTGACTTTCGGAAATAGGGAGATATGTTTTCAGATGCTATAGTTTGATGTCAGAAGTTTTTAACAGTTCACGCAGATCCTCATATTGTTTGTCCAATCACACTGTGCCAATTTAGACCAGCTTATCTGAGTAAATTTGACTAGGAAATAAAAGATTTTGAATGGATTGATATACAGAAATTAATTCGAGATATATTCAAAATAATAGAAGAGACGAGATTCATAAAAGTGATGTAAAATAGTTTCAATTTATTTAGTTTGAAACAAGAAATTTTCATACTAGGTAAGGGGTAGAATGTTTTGGGATGCATAAAGATGGAAAGTGTATCAAGCAAATTTGGATATAGACCAAGTGTTTGATACTTGTTAGTGCCCAGCAAATAGAGCAGAAAAATAGATTTCAAATCGAAATGAGTGGATAGACACTCCGTCCTTAGAAAACATGGAGAAGCTTTGAGTGCAACAGACATGTGTTTATGAATGAAATTTGATCAATTTGTCAAGCCCCAATTAACTAACACCAAACGCTTCAATCACATTTTTTGGTAAATTGAAGAGTCATATCCTCAAAGGCACAAGAATCTTGCCATCATCTAACAACTAGATAATAACATCCAGTACTTGAAGCCGGGCTCTGTTTACATCAATGATGGCACTTACCACATCAATTTATGTGCAGAACCATCTTTGCGACAAGAAGCCACAACTCCAAGAAAAGTGAATTTTCAACAAAACTGAACAAATGCAATAACAGTTTTCAATAGAGCGTTGACAATCCATGGTGAGAAGACATCTTCTCAAGAAAATGATGTGAGAACCTGTGGTGAAGAAATAAAGAGATCCTTCTATTTCGAACTCTTAATTGACAAAATAATAGGAAAATTTTGGATCACCCGTGAAGTTTCTCCACTCTATCTCTCCAACATAGAGTTGTCTATATAATCTTTAATTGAGCAATCAGAGTACAAATTACCACTTCTGCCGAGAAATACATCATCAGACCATTTGAAAAAAGTAATGAATATTTTTTTAAAAAAATCACATATGAGAATGGTATAAGTAGTCTAATCAGTCTTGCTTCATGAGGGTTCAACATAATGCCTCAGTGTTTTGGGCCCACAACCCCCATCTCTGCAAATTCTAACTGACTAACATTGTGGTCATGACAAATGGTTGCACATTTGAAAAGGTTCAATGCCCATATGAACTAGCAAGAAATATTTTCGATGTTGATTAAATTAAGTAGATTGAATTTACTCAAAAAAAAGGGGGAAGAAAACGGAAAGTAGTTCAAATTATACTGATAGAGCATATGAGAGTTATAAAAGAAGTATGATGGAAACTTGTCAATCTAGGAACAACGCATGTGCTCATGAATTGTCATAATCCATTAAAACAATAAAGTTAAAAAAAAAAAGATAGTACAGCTATGATACCTGCTAATGGTTTTGCACGTGAGGATGCAACTGCTAGTCCAGGAATCAATGTGTTGTCCTCAATTTCAATCCCCAGAAGATCCAAGTCTAAACTTGAGCCAAAAACCAACCTAGTCTCCAGGTTAGATACTTCCTCACGAACAGCTACAAACAAGATGAATTGTAAGTCCATAATTTTCAAGGTACAATAATATTAGAAATTCATGTCCAACTTGATATCGGTTCTAATCCAAGTCTATCTTCTCAAAATGAAATTCCAGTGAGAAATATATGGCAAGTTATATTACAGAATAGGAAATTTATTCTTATTGCAAATCATCAAAAGCTAAACTAGAGATCCTTGATTAGTTGTTCCAGAGTGTTACACTTAAATGTACCTGAAACGGGCAACTGGACAAAAGCCCACTTTTCTCCATACAGATTCTCAGGAAGTTCCATTGGAAAAGGATTGTCAAGTGCAAGAAGCGGCTTAGCTCCTTTTTGAAAACCAGGATGGCGAGTATAAACAGTTTCATAGCGGTCTTCAAGCCAAAGGACAAGTGATAAGCACTGAAATATAGCAGCATACAAGAAATGATTTCAAGCGTGTTTTAGACAATTGTGCATTAAAATGGCAAAATAGTGCACCATCTTGGTTTTGTTTGATATAAGCTTCTTATTTATTTATTTTTATATCAGAAAAGACCTTTTGTTATGTCATGGATCAAAGATCATTTAGCCATTAGTGAAGTCTCATGTATACACATAAATGAGCTCAAACCTGATATGCATTTTCAGATCATATATAAATATGGAAATGAAGCTATGCATTGTATATCACACTAAAGCTTGACTTGGGGGACAGTTCACCTGGAAAGAAAGGGAGAGCAAAAGAAAAAATACCCAAGATAGAGGATGATCTGTAACAAGGGGTTATACTGATGAGATGCTAGCGAAGCTGTTAGACTTAAAATGACCTTCTCATACATCAAAGCAGGTTACGTTAAAATACATAAAATAAGCTAAATAACATGGACTTTCCTTCCTATACGAATTTTGAAAACCATTTAAAGAAACATATTTACAAAGTTGATCCATAAAAACCTCTGTTTAAATAATTTTGAATGAAAAGCTTCATGCAATAGTTATATCTTTGTCACCAGAAAACTAATTGAAGGCAAACATTTAAATTGTATGCATATGTGCTTTACCAGCAAAATAGGTAGGATGAACATAGGGATGGCAAAATCAAAGACAACTTGTCCAATCAGTGGTGGATCTAGCATTTGAAGGTCGTGGGTGCTCACTTTCTTTTAACAACATAAAATTGCAGCTAGAGAGATTCGAATTCGTGACTAGCAAGACTAGCAGCATCTACACGCCTTAACATTAAGACCAGAACCAAAGCAGCAACTAATTTTTTTGTTATATCTGTTTTTTCATATTTTCTCTATAGATATACAAAAAAAAAAAAATAGGAGTCAATCAGGGGAACGCTCCATGTAGATCCGTGCCTACGAGCAACCCGTTTAGGTTTGGGCGGGTTATTGACCCGCTCAACCCATAAAAAATTGGATTGATATGTTGTATATATAGGGATAATAAAGTTGTTGAAAATACCCGTTTGCTAGGAACAGGTTTGATGGCAAGTTCATTGCAAGCTCTTGTAATAATAGTTTGCATTTGTGACCTAAAAATGAAAAACAATTGATGAGAGAATTGAAAAGAAAAATAATAATGTTTTTGTGGGAGAGGATGTAATTAGTTACCTGAAGAATCGGATTTTATCGGGTAATGGGAGGCATAAGTCATTAGATAAAGATAGTAAAGCATCTTTCAAAGTGATACTATTGATAAGATTATTAGGAAAATATTTGGTATACTGAAGAGAGAGGGAATCATCACAAACAAGAAGCTCCCATAACTTTTTCCCTCTAATATCAAGAATTGGTCTTGAGCAAAAATCCAATTCCCACTCAGATATGCTCTCAGGATCAATTTCAGGGTCAAGATAGACTAGTTCAGCAGTGGGATCATCATCTTCTTCTTCTTCTTCTTCCAAATTAGTAGATGAAATGGAAGAAACTGAACATGATGGAATATGAACAGACTTGACCTTATATTTTGGTAAAGATATTGCAAGTGATTGAAAGGGGAATACAGTTAAACAAGTGAAATTGGAAATGGGTATATGAGTTTGAAGTAAAGGGAGTCTCATTCTTGAAGGACTGCAGCTTAGACAAGCCATGAAACCCAAAGAATTTATTTTATTTTATTAAAAGATAAGGGAGAGTAGAAGAAATCGTATCTCTTCCACCTAAATATTGCCACGCTCTACATTTCTCCAACCTTATTCATTTTATTACACTTTTTAAACTCTCTTCTACTAATCCTGATTTATCGTTTGCCCAATTCAACAATTCCAAGTTTTTATTTATATAAAAAAAAATAAGAGAAAATTGTATAAAATATCAAACTATTAATTCAAATTAAATATTATAACAACAGTTTCATTTAATTGTAACATGTAGTAAACAATTGTCATTCACCTCTCTCCCTGAATTTCTTGCTCGCCACTCTCGATTTCTCGCTGGGCAGTCTCTCCCTTGCCTCTCTCACTTTATACAAACACAAATGTATAAAATGTGTTTGTGTTTATATAAAGCGAAAGAAAACTGTATATATATACATATCTTTTCGTTCGCCTCTCTCCCCAGAGAATCTCGCTCATCACTCTCCCAGATCTCACTCGCCTCTCTCACTTTATACAAACACAAATATATAAGTTACGTTTGTGTTTGTATAAAGCGAGAGAAAATTATATATACAAATACAAATACATATATTTTCATCCTATACACTTATAATTATATAAATACAGATCTTCTCCTGCCCAGTTTTCTTTTATCTTTCTCTCTTTCTCGCTTTATACAAACACAGATTATACAATTGATTCTTTTGTATATGTATACCGAAACAAATTATACAATTGATTCTTTTGTATGTGTATACCGAAACAAATTATACAATTGATTCTTTTGTATATGTATACCAAAATATACATATTAATAGACATAGCAAACATAAAGTTTGCTATGAAGTGTAATTATACAAACTATAGTTATAGCATAAAAATATGATTTTTATGTTTACTAAACCTAAAATTTACTCAAAAAATAAAGGCCCAATATAATAAGGTAATTCTGCAAAAATCACACATCCTATCACTACTCTTTTCTAAATTACGAAAATTCCTTAAAATTTCAAAATTGTGGATACATCATTTAACGTCTCGAAACATCCCATTTCGGTTTCAGATACATCACTAAACGTCTCAACACATCGCGTCCCAATACATTACCTTTGTTGATACAATAGACACGTGTCCTGATATATCGTGTCCCGATACATCACAAAAAAGTGTTGTATCCAAAAATAGGAGAGAGTAGTGATTTTTGTAAATTTTTTTAATTGATAGGGAATTTTAGATATATAATAAAATAAGTTGTGTACTTGGGTAATTTTTACATATAATTAGTATAAACTTAATATCAATTTCTTATAGAGAAAATTTAAGTTTTTTTTTTAAACAAAAATTATTTATAGAGAAAATTTAAGAGTCTTTTTTTAACAAAAATTATGAGATTGTTTAGAAAACTATTAAATAACATTTGACCAATATTTTATTTGTCCAACCAGAATTTTAGCATAAATAAAGTAATGTAGTTTAATTCAAAAAAAACTTTCAAGTTGTTATAGAATGTACAAAGACATATTGTCCTACAGAATACATAGCACAATCACAACACAATAATAGATAGAGATATATAGGGATTTTCTGATTTTGTTTTCCTTAGATAGAGTATTTGTACACCTACAAATAGCTTTCCTTTTTGAATTAATAAAACATGGAAGATTACTCTATTTTCTTTGTATTTTACATGGTATCATAGCAGTGTTTCTTTCTGTTTTTTTTTTTTTTTTGTCTTTTCAAATCACTGGAGCCGGCTAGCTCAGAAAATTATCTGTAAGTGACTTGGTTGGTCACTTCTACTACTGGAAGGTACTTGGAACTTGATATTCCAATCTCACAGCCAACCTAGGGTGGACCACCTCACCCGATCTGTAAGAACTAGAATCCGGTGGCTGGCAGGGAAGAGTGTGAGGCTCAAGATCCGGCGAACTATTTCAGGCAACTTTTGCATACGAGCATGTGGGGTCGTGTGTAAAATCTGAATCAGAACATATTTTTATTTCTAGTATCATCTCAATATTTTCGGTCAGATTTTGTGGTCTTTTGTTCAACAGACCTCAGTTGGGTTGATTTCCAAGTATTCCAAGTTTCTTAAACTTCGTTTTCCTTGGGTAAAATCGATTGACATGTATTTGCTGATTTTGGTGTTAGATTACTGCTAAAATTTTGGTCGAATTTTCCTCTCTCTTGCTTGATTGATTGTTTACTCTAAGTGAAGAATTAGTTTGATTGGATCAACCAAGCTCTATTAACTCTTGAACATCTGGAAATACGTTGGGATATTTCTACTTCGTGGAATTTTGTTGGTTTCACCTCTCAATTTATTTTTGTTATATTGAGTATTTAATTTGAACAATGACTGATCATAATATGATAACTCAAAGGTCTAAAGATCTTGGTTCTTCTAGTTCATCATCTCACAAAATGAATTTGGTTTTTGTTGAGGAGTTTGTTATATTCTCTTGATATCAAAAATCCACTTCAGTTACTGCTTTTGCTAAATCCTATAAAGTATGTCTTGTTACCGCTTCAAATAAATAGGTCACTGATTTAGGTGCTACAAATCACATGACAGGTAATTCTAATATCTTATCAAGCGTTCGACCACACAAAGCACCATCTCCCGTTACTGTAGCTGATAGATCAACTTTTAACAGTGTTGGATCTGGAACTGTTAAGCCAACCCCCTCTAGTACTTGTCATCTGTGTTAAGTCTACCAAAATTGGCTTTCAATTTGATATCTATCAGTAAACTTACCAGATACCTTAATTGTTGTTTCGTGATCTTACAACGAATCAGGTAATTGGAAAAGGATATGTATATGATGATCTCTACATCCTTGATAAAAGGGAGTCTCGATGTATTGCATGCTCCAGTGTTGTAACTCCATTTGAAGCATATTGTCGATTAGGACATCATTCCCTACCTTAGTTGAAGAAGCTTTGTCCACAGTTTCAGAATATTTCTTTCTTGGACTGTGAGTCATGTCGATTTGCAAAACACCATCATATCTTGTTATGTCCAAGGACAAATAATCGAGTTGCGTCAGCTTTTGAGTTAGTTCATTCTGATGTATGGGACCATGTCCAGTTGTTTCTAAAACAGGGCATAAATATTTTGTCACTTTTGTAGATGATTTCTCTCGAATGACTTGGATTTACTTTATGAAAAGTCGATCTGAAGTGTTTACTCATTTTTCTACCTTTTGTGCTGAAATCAAAACTCAGTTCAATGCCTCAGTCCGTATTCTAAGGAGAGATAATGCTAAAGAATATATGTCAAAAGTATTTAGATCCTACATGAGACAACACGATATTCTCCATTAGTCTTCATGTGTTGATACACCCTCTCAAAATAGAGTTGCTGAGAGGAAGAATAGGCATCTACTTGAGACAGCTCGAGCGCTTTTGTTCCAAATAAAGGTTCCTAAACAATATACGGTCTCTACTGCTTGTTTTTTTTTTATAAGTCACATGCCATCGACTGTGCTTGCTGGTAATGTGCCTTATAATGTTCTTTTTCCAAATTAGTCACTATTTTTAGTAGAACCTAAGGTATTCGAAAGCACATGTTATGTTCGAGACGTTCGACCATCTGTTACAAAATTGGACCCCAAGGCATTGAAGTGTGTTTTCTTGGGTTATTCTCACCTTCAAAAGGGATATCGGTGTTGTTCTACTGAGTGTGGTAGATATTTGGTGTCAACTGATGTGGTATTTTCTGAGACTACACCATTCTTCTATGCACCTCCCAATTCTACAAGTCAGGGGGAGGAAGAATAATGGTTAGTCTACCAGGTTACTCGTGTTGTGACTGAAAAGTCAAGAAGATGTTGTTCTTCCCTATTCTAGTCCTTCTGTTGAGCACCAATCCACTATTGTGCCATTAGCACCTATTGTATATGTGCTGCAAAACCGCCAATTGTTCAAGTTTACTCGAGGAGGTGGGGAATCGATGATACAATTCATTTATCATCAGATGTTACTCCATTTGATCCTCTAGAAAATCTTGACCTCCCTATTGCTCTTCAAAAAGGTACACGTCAGTATAAATCTACATATTCCACTGCTAACTTTTTCTCTTATGACCACTTATCAGCTGCATCTAGGTGTATGATTGCCTCTCTAGACTCTATCTTTATTCCCAAAATAGTGAAGGATGCCTTGAACCATCCTGGATGGCATGATGTAATGCTTGAGGAAATATATGCTTTAGATGAAAATCACACATGGTATTTGGTAGATTTACCCAAAGGAAAGAAAGCAGTTGGATGCAAATGGATCTTTGCGGTCAAAGTTAATTCTGATGGCTCTGTTGCAAGACTTAAGGCCAGACTTGTAGGTAAAGGCTATGCCCATACTTATGGTGTAGATTATTCTGACACCTTCTCCCCGGTCACCAAGTTCGCTTCTGTTCGCTTGTTTATTTCTTTGGCTGCTTCTCAACATTGGCCCTTACATCAATTGGACATCAAAAATGCATTTCTTCACGGTGATCTCAATGAAGAAGTGTATGTGGAGCAACCACCTGGATTTGTTGCTCATGGGAGTATGGGAAGGTTTGTCATCTGAGAAAATCTCTATATGGTCTAAAGCAAAGTCCTCGTGCTTGGTTTGGAAAAATTAGCGATGTAGTTCAGGAATTTGGATTAAAGAAGAGCAAGTGTGATCACTCTGTTTTCTATAGACAGTCAAAGTTGGTATTATTGTTTTGGTTGTTTATGTTGACGATATTGTTATTACAGGAGATGATTGTGCAGGAATTTCTTCTCTGAAGGAGTTTTTACATGCCAAGTTTCATACCAAAGATTTAAGGCAATTGAAATACTTCTTGGTGTCGAAGTAGCAAGAAGCAAGAAAGGAAGTTTCTTGTCCCAAAGAAAGTATGCACTTGATCTACTTGTAGAAACTGAAAAATTGGGATCCAAACCATGTTGCACACTAATGGTTCCTAATGTTCATCTTACTAAGGATGATGGTGATCCTGTTGATGATCCAGAAAGATATAGGAAATTGGTTGGGAGATTGAACTACCTCACAGTGACCCGTCCAGATATTGCATATGCAGTCAGTATTTTTAGTCAATTTATGTTTGCACCGACAATCAAGCATTGGGAAGCCTGGAATAGATCTTGTGCTACTTTAAAGGAGCTCCTGGCCTTGGCATTTTGTAAAGTGACCATGGAGATACTCGTATTGAGTGTTTTGCAGATGTTGATTGGGCTGGATCAAGAATTGATGGAAGATCTACTACTGACTATTGCAATTTTGTTGGTGGAAATTTGGTATCTCAAAGGAGTATTAAACAAACTGTTGTATCTCGATCTAGTGCAGAATCTGAGTATAGAGCTATGGTTAAATCCACATGTGAAATACTATGGATTCATCACCTTTTAGTTGAGATCAATTTGAACCCTTTGTCTCCAGCAAAACTTTGTGTGATAATAAGGTTGCTCTACACATTGCCTCAAATCCAGTGTACCTTGAACGGATGAAACATATTGAGGTTGACTATCACTTTGTTCGTGAGAAGATTCAAGAAAACATAATTTCTACTGGATATGTATAGACAGGAGAGCAATTGGGTGATATATTTACGAAGGCTTTAAATAGAACTCGGGTGGGATATCTTTGTAACAAGTAGGGCATGATTAATATCTATGCTCCAACTTAAGGGGGAGTGTTATAGAATGTACATAGACATATTTTCCTATAGGATACATAACACAATCACAACACAATCATAGATAGAGATATTTAGGGATTTTCTGATTTTGTTTTCTTTAGATAGATTATTTGTACACCTACAAATACCTCTCCTTTTTAGATTAATAAAACATGGAAGATTGCTCCATTCTCTATGTATTTTACAAAAGTATTTTTTTTTTGTATTAATTATGGGTCATTCATTTCTTCGTTTGTAAAATACTCATGGTCTAAATTTAATTTTCTTCTTGCTATCTTATAATGACAGAATTATAGGATTCAAAAATTATTTATTTGTTAAGAACTGTTCCTCCTCTATAAATGACTTAGTGTAATCTTTATTCAAGATCCGCTCCTCCGACCACTTTGACATATATCTTGGTTTTCCTATCGTCAATCATAAGCCTAAAGCTATGGATTTTCAGCATGTCACTGACAACATGATCAGCAAGCTTTTGGCTTGGAAAAGTAATTTTTTAACTCCAGAGGGCAGGTTAACCCTAGTTCACTCCACGCTCAATTCCATCCCTGCTTACTCTATGCAATACTTTGAATTGCCTACCAGAATCTGCCATTGTATTTATCAGATCAAAAGGGATTTTCTTTGGGGTTCTTCTGCCCATAAGAGAAAAATTCATTATTTATCATGGGATATTGTCACTATGCCCAAAGATCAAGGTTGTTTAGGATTAAGAAAGGCTCGCGATAAAAAAATCGCTCTTTTGGCTAGTCTATCTTGGAGGCTCATTACGAACCACTCCTCCTTATGGTCTTGTGTTCTCATGAAAAAAATATAGATGTCCTAGACGCTCTACTAAGCCCTTCTTCATCTGGGAAAATATAACCTTGTGGGTCGTATTTTCTCTAAGGCAATGGCCTGGACCCCAGGATCGGGTACTTCTATCAATTATTGGAAATTTTGATTGATTCCATCTTTTCCCCCTCTTAGGCATCTTGTCTAGGGCCCCCTAAATAAAAGAAAAGAGCTTCTTAACCATTCGACTCTCTGGAATTGTTCTGGATGGGATTGGTCGAAAATCTCTTTTAATCTCAGTAAGGATATAACTGAGAAAGCTTCCCTTATTTGCCCTAATCCTAACTCAGGAGCCATTGATAAACCGTACTAGGCTGTCAATTCTAACGTCATCTTCTCCACTAAGTCTGTGTACGATATTATCAACCCTCCTTTATCGCGTTGCTACACTTTTTCCTAGATCTGGAATCTGCGAACCCACAATAGGATAAAAAAAATTTATTTGGCTTTGTTCCCATAATAGACTTCCTACTATAGAATATCTCCATCGTATTGGTATGTTCCTTGACCCTCTCTACCCTATTTGCAAAATTGACAAAGAGAATATTCATCACATCTTTTTCCATTGTTACATTGCTAAAAGATATTAGCTGGACCAAGGTTTAAATAGTTCTTTCCTCCAAAGGGACAATAATCACTGGATCCATGCTCTTAGAAATTTAAATTTCCCCAACCAGAGCACTCCTTATTCGTGGGAAGTTATCTTCCCCTTAACCCTTTGGAAACTTTGGGTGAATCGCAACAACAATACCTTCAAGAACTTGGCTACCATGATGTCTGCCTATACTATTAAAATTGTGCCATATAGTTTCACCATATCTCTAATACTACAGATAACGAGAATAATACTAAGATCTGTGTGAAGTGGTATCATCCTCCCACTGGTTTCTTAAAACTTAATGTGGATGGAGCGTTTAGCCCATCAGGGGAGGGAACTGGCATTAGAAGGGTCATAAGAAACCACTCAGACGATTGGATTACTGGCTTTTTAACAAAATCATGGGTCAAAACCATACCATGGCCGAACTAGAAGCCCTTCACGTTGGTCTATCCTTGGTTCGCTCTCTCAAAATGGGTCATCTGGAAATAGAAACAGACTTTATTGATATATTAAAATTGCTAGATCATGCTCAACCACCTTACGAATCTATTATCTTTTATTACAGGTCATTGTTGAAGAAGTTGTTGAATCTTGTGGTCCACCACAACTTTAGGGAAGGAAACTACGTAGCAGATATTTTGGCAAAGCAAGGTTCTAAGCTAACAAGTTATAATATGGCTGTCACGCTCTGAGGCTACCTTGTTAAGGTAAACATAGGACCTAGGATCACGAGTGACCCCAAGCTAACCCTGAGCTGGCATATCATAAGCATACTAAAAGATTACTGAATAAATATACTATGCGGAAGCTTAAACAGTGATAACTAAAAGTAGGGAATACCCAATACTGATCTGAATATATATAAAAGACTGTGAGTTTAATAACAACTGAAAGATCAAACTCAAAGCTAAAGCTGAATCTAATACTATGTCTGAAATAAGCCTCTAACTAACTAGAGATGTTGGGACATGCCCCCAGCTAACTCTAGCAAAACTGAAACTAAAATGAAAGACTGAATGTAAAAGAGCATGTCTATCATCCTCGAAGAATGAGGACTTACCATTGAAAATGCTAAATCTGGATCGAGAACCGATCTACGCGTGATCGGAATGTTGAGGACCTGAACCTACATCACAAGAAGATGTAGCGCAGAGCATGCGCCAGTACTTGAAAGGTACTGAGCATGTAGGATAGGATAAAGCTGAACAATATATATAACTGAATGAAGCTTACTGAACAATGATATAGTCTAAACATGATAAAGATACTGAGATATAGTGAATATGAACTAAACTGAATGAAATGACCATGTACATAACATGTTGAAACTGAATACTGAAATATAATTGGTAACTTGGTCAAATACACTAGAGTGTGATTGTTGGAGCAACTAATAACCTACATAAAACCACGTGAGCTAAACATGGAGTAAGCGTGGTAGCGGAATTGGGAGATGCCGGTACCGATACCGGTACCATTTCGTCCAAGTCCGTTATCGATCTGGTACTGTTCTGGCAGGCTTCGGTGAGGGCCATTATGAAGGGGAACCGGGAGGGGTAACGGGATAAAAACCAGGTTTTACCGGTTAGTCGTGGTCTAGAAAGTGTTGGTTCCAGTTCCAGTCTGGTCCGGTTCGATTTAATTAATTATTTTTTCAAAATTAAATTGGTAATATAGTCGTTGGCAGGCCATTGGGTAACGAGTATTTGGCCCCACCCAACGGCTATTCACCCACTAACCCCCCAAAATACCCCCTACTCCCCCCCCCCCCCCCAAACTTTTTTTAATACCCCAAACTTTTAAAATTTACATTTTTATCCTATTTTTTAACTATAAATACCCCCAATCTTTCATTATTTCTACTCACAAATATTCTTCATCTTCTACTCTCTCAACTCTCAAGTCTCTAATCTCTTATTCTCTTTTGAATTACAAATTATTTTAGTTTGAAAGATTTGGTGGATTACTAATTTTTTGGCTTTCGGTCATACACGTCTACTTTTTTACGTAGACGTTTGGTACATTCGTTCCAACTCACTTTTTATTTAGTTATTTATTTGTTTGCATTTATTTATTTATTATTTATTTAGTGAGTAATTAATCTCTAGTCTCTACTTATTTAGTTATTTATTTGTGTGCATTACATTTTCATATTATATATAATTTACTCACTTTTCATATTTTAATATGGATTCCGGTAAACAAATGTTGGCAAAGGTAAAACAACTATATATGATTCGTTCACTAATTTATTTACCTCAAATACCAAGAAAAATAAATAAAATTAGTAGTTCTTCTAAATCTAAAACTAGACAAATAGCACAAGTAAGAATAAATACGGAAGATTTTACGCATGTTGATGAAACTATTTTTAATATTGATAGTAGGCCTGGCAAAGGGACTGGGTCGGCCCGCCCCGGCCTGCAACCGGCTCGAGACCTGTCTTGCCGGACCCGGTCCCGTAACTTCTCGCAGTTTGGGGTGATTTAGGGTAGGGGGACCGGTTAAGGGACCGTTTGGCCTTTCGTTCCAGTCTACCGGCCCGGTTTCGCGAGACAACATTTTTTTTAATAAAAATTTCAAATTCTATCTGTTGGGGCAACGACTAGTGTGCCCCCCCCCCCCAACGGATATAATTAGCCTTTTAACTTCCCCAACACCCCCTAACACCCCCTACTTTTAAAACTTTAATTTAAATCCTAAATTTATAATAAATACACTTTAATCCATTTTTAATATTATAAATACCCCATATCCTTCATTATTTCTTATAAAATCATCTAATAAATACCCCCTATCCTTCATTATTTCTTATAAAATCATCTATTTTTCTCATCTATTTCCTATATCCTCTCATTCTTAAATCTTAATTCTTGATTCCATTTAATTCTCAATTATAAATTTTCATATTATATCATAATATATATATATATATATATTAATTCTCATATTTGCTATCAAGTATTGGAGTTTCAAATTACAACTTACAATAAACTACAAGCTTCAAGAATCAGTTATAACATCTACTATTAACACAGATGTTTGGTACATTCTTTTCATAATATTTATATTTAATTTTTGTGTTATTATTATTTTTATATTACACTTTACATTTTATTAAATATGAGTTCTAGCCAAAAAAGTACCGGTAAAGGAAAAGAGAAAGTAGCAAACACTATTAGTAATCTATTTAATTTTCCTAAAAAAAGTAGTAAGAAAAAAAATAAAAGTAAATGTGATGGTACTTCTTCTAAATCAATGTCTAGAGTTAGATTTAATACAAATGATTCTACTTATGTTGATGATACTTCTTTTGATATTGGTTCATATGTTCAACTTGATCATGAAGTTTTAGAACGACGTTATGGTAATATGAATCCTAATCTTGATGAAAATTCAGGTGAAGAAGTAGAAATTGATTCGGAAGAAGATGAATTACAAGAACACCTACTAGTCCAGTGACGGAAGTTCTAACTGAAACTACAAATCCAACAGAGCAAATTGTGGATCCCCCCTCTTGTACCTCCTACAAGGGAGAAGGTGAAGTATCAACGCCCTAAAACTTCTATTATGTGGCAATTTATGACTTTAGATAAGGAAAACTCTATTTCTATTTGTAATAAGTGTAAGCAACCTTTTAAACATAAACAAGGTGGAGGTCTAGGTGGGATGGGGGGCTTAAATAGACATTTGTTATCTTGTATGCCTATTGAATATAAATTAGCTAAAGCTTTAGCCGATATAAAAAAAGGAATTCAAGTTAATGATGTTGATATTAATGTTAATCAATCGGTAGGGGCTTCTAACATGGTTCAAGGAACATTAGATCCTTCTAACCCCGGTGGTCCACTAACACAACGTAAATATAATAATGAAAGAGATCTAAAAAATTTAGCTAAGATGGTTTCTGTTTGTGGTTTGCCTTATAGTTTTCCTTCACATCCCGGTTTTATTGAATATATTCAACAAACTTATAATCCTTCTTTTAAAGGTGTTTCAAGAAATAATGTTAAATCTGATGTTTTTTTTTATATCAAGGTAAACATTGTCAATATCTTCATTGTTTGTTTAGCATATTAGATTGTAGAGTGTCTATAACTTCGGACATGGGTCGTAGTGTTAATGAACATGATTATTTAACTATTAAACACATTGGATTGATCATAACTGGAATTTGCAAAAAAGAATCTTAAGTTATAAAGAATGTGTAGAGAAAAAAACTGGTGCATATTTAGCTTCAAATATTTTAAGTGTTTTAGATTATTACATGCTTATAGATAAAGTAATGTCTATCGCATTAGATAATGCATCTAATAATAAAAACGCTGCTAGTATGTTAAAAACTAGATTATGTCCAATTGATACTAATGTTTTTCATGTTAGATGTGTTGCACATGTATTAAATTTAGTTGTACAAGATGGTATTTCATTATTTGATTGTGGTTGTATGATAATTGAATATGCTGTTTTATGGAGTTTTTATGCTCATAGACCTGCTAGAATTAGGGAATTTAATGAGCGTTGTGTACTATGTGATATGACACCAAGAAAAGTTCCAAATCATATTTAAACAAGGTGGAATTCTTTTTACGAAATGATTTCAGTTGCTTACGAATATAAAGGACCCATACAAATGGTGTTTAATGCTCATAATGCTGACCCATTAGATAGAATTTGTGAAGAAGATTGGGAAGAAACTAATAAACTATTGGAATTTTTAAGACTTTTTATTATGCTACAACCATGTTTTCTGGAATTTATTATCCTACTATTTCATCAGTATTAATAAATAATTGTGCTATTTCAATTCAATTTTCTAAATACAAAAAATTGAAAAATTTAGAGTTGCAATTGAAGGTATGATTGAAAAATTTTAAAAATATTTTTTTTCCTATTCCTCAAATTTATTTAATTGCTACTTTACTTAACCCTAAATATAAATTGCAAGGTGTGCAGGGACTTGTTGAAACTTTCTATGATACTATAGAAGCTTTACTGGAAGAAATTCCAACTTGTGAAATGTGTAAGTCTAACATAAAAGTAGAAGCAAAAATTTTGTATGAAAAATATAGAAATATAGGAAATACTGAAAGAGAAGTTGGTCAAACTTCTAATGCTAAGAGTAAGATCAAATTGATAATTTTATACGAGGTTTTCTTGGTCTTAATTCTACTAATCGTGATAATTTTGAAGAATATCTTAATCAGTCTTTAGAAACAGTTGACGACGAGGATGGCAATGTAGAAATATTAGCATGGTGGAGGAGACGGAGCGTTGCATTTCCAATTCTTAGCAAAATAGTTCGTGATGTTCTAGCTATTCAAGCTTCATCAGTTGCATCGAAGGCTGCTTTTAGCGCGACAAGGTTTCAACTTGGAGATCATAGACCTTCATTGGCAGAAGAAAGTTTGGAAACATCAATTTTATTTAGAGACTGGGTCAACACCGAGAGGAGGAATTATTATTTGCCAAAGTTAACTTCCAAACAAGAAGCTTGGATTAATTCGGTAATTGGATCTAGTGACGATGAATTAGAGGCACAAGAGTTTCTAGCAAGTTTGCCAACACCGGAGGATGTTACCGTCGATTTGATACGACAATTAGAATTGAATTTTCATGGAGAATACACATATTAGATTACATCCGAGAACTAATTGAAACAAAACCCTTCCTAGAAGGTGGCTGCGTTGATTAGTTACTCCTCAAATATTTGTAAAAAATATTAGATTTACATATGAGAACTTATTGAAACAGAACCCTTCGTAGAAGGTGGCTGCGTAGATTAGTTACTCTACTAATATTTGTAAATTGTAAGTTGTAAGTTGTAAGTTGCAATTAGATTTTAATTAAATAAATTTAAAGGCTTTATTCAAGTCTTTTTTATACAACTATTGTCTTGCATTTTAATTTTAATATATACTTACATATTTACATATATACTATACTTACTTTAAAATACTTAATTTAAAAATTGAAATTTGAAATTTGAAATTTCAAGTTTAAATTACTTTAAAATATTTAAAATACAAATTTGAATTTTCAAGTTTGAAATTTGAAATTTGAAATTTGAAATTTGAAATTGGAACTTTCAAAACTTAAGCATTTTTTATAAGCTAAAATTGTTATTGAAAACCAAATAAATTAAAAATTTTATTCGATAACATATAATTTCAATACAAATAAATAAACATATACAAAAAATAAAAAATCCCACATCCCGTCTCATCCCGTCCCACCAAACAGTGTCCCATCCCATATATATAGTGGGACGGGATGGGACATATTTTTGTCCCGTCAATCCTAGTCCCTCAATCCCGGTCCCAGCCGAATCTCAGCCAAGGGAGTCCCCCTTTGTCCAGTCCCACAGTCCCCATCCCATTGCCAGCCCTAATTGATAGGAATGTTGGATTAGATCCTTATCATGAATCGTTACAAAGAAGGTTTGGTAATTTTGTTGAAAAATTAGATGAAGAAGTAGAACATAATAATGTTAATGATGATATTGATACTTTTGATGATGATGATGATGATGAAACAGAGTCAATTAATGCTACTACTCCCACTCCCACTCCCACTCCTAGTCCCACTCCCTTTCGTTGTCCTTCTCCCATTCCCCCCGTACATCCTAGGCCTAAGGTAGAACGTGCTAAAAAATCAATTGTGTGGCAATTTATGACTCAGAGTGAAGATAAAACACAAGCTATTTTTAATAAATGTAATCATAGAATGAATCATAAAAGTGTGGGAAAATAGGGTGGGACGGGACATTTGAGTAATCATTTAATGGGATGTTGTAAAAATGAATTTTTGCATGCTAAAGTTGTAGCCGAACCTGAAACGAATGGTACCACCCTTCCTAGTGCAACTATATGAGTAGGGGGCTCTAATGTGGTCCAAACGCAATTAAATTCTTCTAATGTTTCTGGCCCTAGTACACAACGCCCATATAGTAGAGAAAAAAAATCTTGAAGAATTAGCTAAAATGATTGTTGTTATTGGCTTGCCTTTTAGTTTTTCTTAAAATCCCGATTTTATTCATTATGTTCAAATTGTGTATAATCCACATTTTAAAGGGTTTACAAAAAACACAATTAAAAAGGCTAACGATTATCAAGCTCAACATTTTCAATATCTTCGTTGTTTATTTTATTATAATACTTGTAAAATAGCTATTACTTCTGATATGGATCGTAGTGTAAATGGTAATGATTATTTCACTATTATGCACATTGGATCGATGAAAATTGGATTATGCAAAAAAAGAATTTTAGGTTATAAATGTTGTGAAATGCATAAAACCGGTAGTTACATAGCTCAAACTATTTTAGATGTTTTACAAACTATGGAATTTCCTATAAAATAATTAGTGTCACCTTAGATAATGCTTCTAATAATACATCTGTTGTTGAAATACTAAAACCGACTCTTTGCCCTATTTATATTGATGATTTTCATATTAGGTGTGTTACACACATATATAATTTGATTGTTAGAGATGGTATAACAATGTATAATGATGGTTGCATAAAATGTGAAATTGCATGTCATTTTATTTTTAAATGTCAAGTTAAGTCTAGACATAGAGAATTTGAAAATCGTTGTCATGAATTTAATCTTCCACCTAGAAAAATTCCAAAATCAGTGTGTACTAGATGAAATTCTTTATTTGAAATACTTTAAGTTGCTTATGAATATAGGAAACCTTTACAAATGGTTTTGAATGCTCATAGTTCAAATGTGAACTATAGACTTGATGAAAATGATTGGAATGACGTGAAAGAACTTATAGAATTCTTAAAAGTTTTTTATTTAGCTACAAAACAAATTTCTGGACTTTATTATCCAACTATTTTCTCTGTTATAGCAAATATTTGTGCTATATCTAGTAAATTTTATAAATTCAAAAATCAACCAAGATTTGAAGAATCTGTTAAGAAGATGATTGAAAATTTTAAAAAATACTTTTTTCCTTATTCCTCAAATTTATTTAACCGCTTTTTTGTTAAACCCACATTACAAAAATGTAGGTGCATCACAAATGGTTGATAAAATATATTTCAATTTAGATATTCAAGATTTTGAAGCACCTAGTTGTCAAGAAGTTAAAGATAGTATAAAAATTGAAGCTAGAAAATTGTATGACTTGTATAATTCTAACAGAAGAAATGTAGTACGTAATGAAGAACTGGAAAGTTATAGGTGTAGATATAATGAAGATGATCTTGATGATATGCTAGATGGTTATCTTGAACTTTCTCATAATGATAAAAATGATTTTGATGCATATGTTAATCAAAATACGGAAACTATTAAGGATTCACAAGGTTTACCTGATCTTCTAGATTGGTGGAGCAATCGCGACAAGGGATTTCCAAAACTTCAACCGGTGGCTCAAGATGTGTTAGCTATTCAAGCATCTTCAGTAGCTTCGGAAGGCGCTTTTAGTGCAACAAGATTTCAAATTGGAGAGCATAGATATTCATTAGCAGCAGATATCTCGAAGATATCGGTACTATTCAGAGATTGGATTAATGGCGAGAGAAGGAGTTATGGGCGTCCAGCTTTACCTACCAAATTTGAAAATGATATTGATGAAATGATGCAATATTTTAGTGACGACGGCATTGATGCGTAGGAGGAACTAGCCGTTCAACCAATTCCAGATCATGTTACTAGAGAATGTTAAATGATTTAAGAAAAGATTGGCTTGGTAGCATGAACTATTAGTATGAGTATGATAATTCGAGGTCTAATTAAAACAGAACCCTTCCTAGAAGGTGGCTGTGTAGAATAGGTCCTGTAATCCTCTACTAATATTTTGTAACTCAAACTGTACTATTTAATTAATATTAATAAAGCTACATAGGCTATTCGCCTTAATTTTTTTATTATTAGTGTCTTCACTTTTAATACAAAGTCTTTTTTTAATTATATTTTCAATTTTCAAATGACAAAGTTATAAAATATAAACTTTTAAACTCCTAAAGTTTTAAATTTAACCTTTTAAAGTTTGAAATTTAAATTTTAACTTTTAAAGTTTGAAATTTAAACTTTTAAAGTTTTAAAGTTTGAAATTTAAACTTTTAATCTTTAAATTTTGAAATTTAAACTTTTAAACTTTTAAAGTTTGAAATTTAAATTTTAAACTCTTAATGTTTGAATTAAACTTTTATACTTTGAAATTTAAACTTTTAAACTTTTAAAGTTTAAAAGTTTAAATTTCAAACTTTAAAAGTATAAAAGTTTTAATAATTGATTAATTTTTTTTTAATTTTAATAATTAATTTTTTTTTTAAATTAATCGTTATCCTGGTTACCGGTTTTGGTCCAGTCCGATCGGGTCGGGTCCCGATACTTGATTAACGTTTCAAGGACACTTCATCCAATTCTAAGTGGCAACGATTGCTAGTCAGTATAAAACCCAACTAAATGAGTTGGGGTCGAATCCCACAGGGAGCAGTACGTGTTTAAGATTCAATAGGAAAGTGTGAACATGATCAAATCAGTCATAGAAATAAAAATTATTGAATAAAGACATCATTCAAATCAGGGGTGACACGAATGTCAAATGGGGGTTTTGGTTTAAAATTATCAACTACAAATAGCGGCAAACAATACGAAATAACAATAATGAGACGAGTTCTTGGGATGTGATTCGATTATAGGCTAATATAGACAAATGGGTAATTGCAATTATTTGAAATAGCTAAATATTAGTGAGTAAGCTAGACTATAGAGGAGGTAAACTTTCTCTCGAACAATCTACCCCGAATCAAGTCGATTTCTCTCAAACATCAACAAGCAAGCAAAATAAGAACAACCCACACCATAGTCCATTCACTCTCTCGAGCTGAATGTGGGGAATTGGGATTAGAATTCACTCTCTCGAGCTGAACCCATGACAACCCAATACCCAGAGACAATCAATTAATAATCTTAGTTTTAAACCTTCTCTCTTGAACAAGCCAAAAACACAAGGGTAGAACTGCATTTGCAACTACAATTCTTAAATTAAACCATAATTAATTATTGAACTCACTTCTAAATAGCATTTAAACTAACAAATAACAATACTCATAAACTAAATCAGCCCATAATCACATAATCAGACCCCAAGAATTGGGGTTTTAGCTAGACATCATAAAAAGATAAAAATCGTTACCAAATTGAGTTTCCATCAACTGGGTAAGATTGATTTCGTCTTTACAATGTTCCAATTTGAAGAATCTCAAAGACCTACTTCCAGTTTCTCAAAAGTGAAAAACTTCAATTTTTCAAAGCTAAAGAAAACTAGAGAAAACTTGTCTCACAGTTCAAAACTTAGTAATAGACTAAGATATTATGATATCAGATACTAAACTAAATGTTCAAAAATGTATTTATAGTCGCCAAAAATGTGCTGTGAAGAGTCACTCGGCGAAGTAAGTCCGGCTTGCCGAACCACCCTTTGGTCACTTCCATCGCCCTTCTACCTTGGCATTCAGCATCCTCAAGGTCTGTAACTTTGGGCGATCCATCAATGCATCGCGAAACCACTCAGCGATCCACTGACTGCTCCTTTCTCTCACCAACTTGGTTCTTTCCTTCAGGGTTTGGCACAATGGAACTTTAGGCAGTCAAGTAGCCATTCGGCGACTCGCCAAGTGGACTTGGCGATCACCAGGCTTGCATTTCTTCATTCTTTCAGTCTGTTTTGTTCTTTTTCACAAATTGGTGTCCTTGCTTTGTTCCTCAATCCATTAACCTGGAAATCAATGGTTTTAGATCAGTTATTGGCACAAAATAAGCATTTGAGGACACTAAACCTATGTAAATAAAGGCCTAAATGAGTCCAAATCTCGAACTCATCAACACCCCCAACTTAAACTTTTATTTGTCCTCAAGTAAAACTCAAGTTCAGCAGTTAAAAAATGATGTCTCAAATAGTGCTACAAAAGACTCAATCATGAATGCACACAACAAGACTCAACTTACTCATGCAAGGATCAGTTGTCCACTCAAAGATTCAAGTTGTGACTCACCATTATCAAAGATTCTCAAGTTCACAATACTTTGTTCAAATGCAAGTTCAAGCTCAACAAAAGTGCTCAAATGCCCTCACAACAAAGATGATTCCATATTCACACATAATGGTTCAACACTTTATAGCTCCAGGATCACATATAACTCTCACACTCACAAAGATGAACGCATGCATGACTTCACCCATAGGTGTGCCCTTATTTTCCAATTAACAATCGTTTCAGCTCACTCAAGATCAAGAAGGTCTTTTCAAGGCTTGTAACGGGGCTGAATGTAAAGGTATGGTCATTTAGGCGCAGTGGTTGTTATCCTCATGAAATGTGGTATGAACATCACTTTCTTTCCTTTTCTTCAACATTTTCACCCAGGCTCAAAATTCGCCCCATTATTCACTTCTCATAGAATACCGGACACCCCATTTCTTTTGCAACTTTCACAGCTTTATTTCACAACTTTATCATTCTTTTTATTTTTAATTCTTCTTTTCTCTTTTTTTTTTTTTGTATGGAGGGGTTCCATATTTTTCAAAACCATGGATCAAGGGGGATTTCTTCACACTTCTTGATTTACCTTCTCTTTTCACCACACCCCCAACTTAGGCTTTAGGCCTAAGTTAGCTATTCAAACAAACCATACTTCATGAGGATTGTGGGTGAATGGACAAAGATGTGTTACAATTGCATTAAGTTTCTTCCAAGAAAAGGATAAGGCTCAAAGAGGGTTCAAAAAAGGTTCACACACTCACAAGGTTGGCCACAAAAGAGGTATACTGTCAAATTGTTTCACTCTTCAAAATTGTTGCCTAAGATCATTTCAAGAGCTTCCATCACTTAGTCAACAGACCAACGGGACAAATTCTAGGTGTTATCACACAAGGTTCACGGTAAGCTCATCACACAAGGTATTGGCACCAATATCAAAAAAGACTCCACACTTTCTCTAGTGTGCAATGTTCATCACAAGAGACTCATTTGACAATCGGCTAGTCACAACGAGATGCACAAAGTTCACACATTGTCTATGCAACTTCATTTGGCCTCATTGTAGCCACACATTCATTTTTGTTTGATTAAGAGCACTATTCAAGTCATCGGTATTGATCATGACCGATACTCAAATTTGCATAAGAACATCCACAATCATACACAAGAAGTGACAAAAATTTTCAGAAGGGTCAATAACCATTTGCCTTTAAAACAAGGAGCTATAAGCTCAAGCATCCATAAGACAATATCAAAAACACAATTTAGACACAAAAACCCAATAATATATACATAAAATAGTCAAAAGAGGTAGGTTTTGAAATACCTCACCCCACCACAAATAAAAAGGCAGTTGTTCTTAAATGCAATAAAACACTAAAAAGTCAATACAAATGACAAAGAGGGAACTAAAGAAGAAGTCTTATCTACACAGTCGCTCCATCTGTCGGGGCTTTAATGCTCGGTGCAACTCTCTGATCCTGGGCATCAGTGCTCGGGGTAGCAGCAACACTAGATCCAGCCATAGCATCAGTGCTTGGGGTAGCAGCAACACTAGATCCAGCCATGGCATCAGTGCTCGGGGTAGCAGCAACACTAGATCCAGCCATGGTGGTCTCTGCCAATGAAATCTGCATGGCTGAATCGACCATGGCCTCCTCAATCTTTGTAAGGCCCTCGTAAGAAGCCTCCTCATCAATACCAAGCTGCTCCTAATCAGTCTCAGCTTCGGACTCCTCAGCAGCAACCTCCTCAACTCGAACTTCGTCTCCGGTGGTAGCCAGAGGTACACTTGTATCAGCTGGCATATCGGGGATTTCCACAGTCCTAAAAATCATGGACATGTCTGTGGACTTCAGCTGGTCCACATCCTTCCTCAGCTCAGCAATGGCAGCCTTTAGAGCCGTCACCTCATCAGTGGCCCATTGGCCTCGCTCACACACCGCTATCTGTGCCGCAAGGGCATCAATAGACACATAAGGGGTGTCACAGCTGCAGTCAGGGCCTTCTCAATCATCCTAGGGATGGTGACCTCAAGCCTGGAGGCACATCTATAAGTAGAATGGGCTAGCTGCTCCATCCGTAGTATCACAGCCTGGGTGAGTGGAGGTCGGGAAGCAACATCAATAGTAGCACCAGATCTAGGAGACATAGGAGCTGTAGAAAAACTAGGAGTCACAGAAAGAATAGAACTAGAAATACCTGAAGGCCCAGGGGCAAGAGCAGGCAATACTACCTATGTAGGTAGTGTATCAGTATCAACAATCGGGGACGTGTCATCCGGGGCTGCCTTCTTCTTCTCTGCCTCAACCTTCAAGTACTCCGCCTCAATACACTGGATATCGGTAGAAGATATGGGAATCACTTCCATATCTTTCTTCTTATCTCAAGGCACTCGAGCCCGTCTGCACAACTCATTGATTAACACTGGAAAAGAAAGGGAGGTTTGGCGCTGCTTGGCCCTCATTAACATCTCCTATGCAATGATCATACCCAAGTTGAGCTTAGTCCCATCAATGATGCAACCAAGGCAGGCAGCTTTTGCGTGGCGGAGGATAGACTCATTCTGGGATGGCATGATAGAAGTGCTGATGAAGCCAAACTAGTACCTCGCTGCTATATTGAGGTCCTTTTTTCTATGGGTGCTCTAACCTAGATCCACCTAGGAGTACCGTCATCAAATAGCAGAGGGGCCAACCACTTTTTCATATTCTCCAACATTTTTTAACACTCTAGAACTGCATTGATAGCATCACTATCACACTTCACTTTCTTGCCCCTGACAACCACATAATCAATCGGCTTGAATTTAGAGGCCTGCTTCTTCCCTTGTGGCACTAGGGCTCCATATGCGGTGTAAAATTACCAGACCCAGTTCGGAATATAAGGGCCACGGGGTCTAGTGAATACTTGGAACTTATGGGACTTCAAGCAGCTCCAGACCTCTGCATGTCTATCACACGATCACTAGACATCCTCTTCTTCTCAATGATGGTCCTCAATCCCTCAGTCTTCAGTCTGTTCATAGACTGAGGAGGAGGACCCTGTACAAGTGGTGCAGGGAACACAACTTGGTATGGGATAGAAGAAGGAGTAGCAGCTTGGGACACCCGGATCCTAGACGAATCGTGCATCCTCTTGGAGCGCAGTTCAACACTCCGAGCCATCAGTAGCTCATCATCTTCAAGCTTAGAAATTGTAGCCTGAAGGTCCTGTGCTCACCTTCACTCTCATTTATGGTGATTCCCTTTGCCCTCTTGCAGGGTGGCATGTCTCTACCTGCCACTTTTGGTCTAGCCATATATACAACACACATTTGACAATGTTAGAAATAGTTCAAGAAAAGTTTAGAAAATAAGCTGCAGATAGGCTCACCGAACCGATCGATGAGTCACCAAATCACTTTGGCAAGCTAGATCGGGCTCGCTGAAAGGATTGGGTAAAAATTTTTCCAGAAAAATGGTCTGTCGGCGATGGGAAGGCCCATTCGGTGAATCGTCGACATTATTTGGTGAGCACAAATTAGCCCGCCAAAAATTATAGTGCATTTTAGAGGTTAGGGGCGCACAGAGGGCGATCAATGAAGACATTCGGCGAGCCGCCGAGTGCACTCGGTGAACTCAAGCTTCTCGCTGAAAGTTACAGAATCTCACTCAACAAAAGTACAAAATTAAAGGCGATCTGTAGGGACTTTGATGAGCCGCCGAGTAGTTTGGCGAGCTCGACCTAGCTTGCCAAACTGCCCAACGTTCCATTTTCAACCCCAACTTCCAAAATCAACCCTGCATCCCCCGAAAACAAAATCAAACTATACACTATTTCAATTAAAACTAGACCTATAAGACCCATGCCACCGAGGTACTCAAACTTCCCTCGGTCTGGCCAAAATTGGCCATTTGATGACTTTAGCCCTTAAGAATGATGTCAAACGCTCCATCATTGGGTAAGGCACGTCATTTAGCACAATTTGGGTTACTTAGACTTCACCCGACTAGACCCAACAACAATTAAGCACAACCCACAAGATTACGATCAACTTTAAAGCACAAAATTCTGGAAATCAACAACTTAGGCAATTTAGGCATGATATCGAATTTAAAATAGGTAAACAAGCACACATTTACTATTTCAGAGAGGCCCAACACACATCAATAAGAGCAATATGATTACAAATGATTTTAACCGCTATTTAAGAGTTTGGGGTTCGGAAAACCAACCTTTAATGCCGAATTTAAGAACTTGTAAGGCTAGGCGGCAAAGTATCCAACTCCGAACACTGAATCAACGACTAGAAAGCGGTAAAAATGCAAAAATATGGGAAATATAGTACGGGTGTGATTTTGTGAAGTTAAAAAGTGAGGGAATATGAAAGAGTTTGAAATTTTAAACCTTTGGCCTTTTAAAAATCGTCCAGTTTGCGGCATTTCAGTGATATTATTTGTCCTCGCCGTACCACTTGGTGACACACCGAGGGTAACTTAACTCGCTGAGTTTTACAGGGCCTCTAGTTAATGTGGAGGTCCAAACGGCGGACAAAGTCGGGTTCGCTAACTTGTCCATGGGCCCATGGAGTTTTAGAGACTCCAACCTAATAATTTCCTGAGCCCAACGGCGGTCCAAGCAGGGCTCGCCGGCCTTTTCGGCGAGTCATCAATTGGAATTTTGGCTCGCCAAACTGAATATTTCAAATAAGTTTCACACTTTAACATGCAAAATCAACACACGTTATTTAAAAACAAAAATAAAGCAATACAAACTTGGGTTGCCTCCCAAGCAGCGCGTTAGTTAATGTCGTGGCACGACGCAAGTCTTCCCTCAAACCTCATTCTTGGGGTTTGCCATAGTGTCATTAGGCCACCCCCTTATTGTCTCGGGTTTAAATAAGAAGAAATTTGACCCATTTGGGTCTCCAACTGCTTAATAGAGACGAAATGAGAGGTCATCGTCTGGTTAAGGGTCGATACATCTTCGTTTATCTCTTTCAAAATTTTATCGAACCCCTCAACCTTGTTGAGAATACGAGAAAGCATATCCTCAGATCGGCCACCCTCAGAATCTTTGGGCTTTTGACGCTCGTGGGGAGGAACATACCTATCATTCTCCCCATCTCTTTCCTTCCAAGTGGGGTTACGACCCCTCCACCCTCTATCACAATCTCTCCAGCCCTCGTCCCTGTTCCAACCTTGGTTACCACCCTGCCTTAGGTAGTTAGCACGATAACAACCTACTTGGTTGGCTAGGAAGTTTACTTCTTCGTTATACAATGCTTCAAACTTGGCCTCATCAGGGTTTACACACCCAACACCCACAACATTTACACTTCTAGCACCAGCTCCCATGACATTCTTGGCTAAAATGTCAAGTTGGGTCATTATCTTTGCCATGTTTTGGTCCCTCTCTTGATTTTTCTCAAGCTGCTTTTTTGACAATTTAAAAGTGAGATGGGAGACCTGATCTTCACGGGTGTACCATGCCTAGTTAATTTGGTCATACTATCCAAGAGTTGGGCTGCTATAATGTAAGGTTGTTGCATCAAACCTCCCAGAGAAAGTTGGTCAGCTACTCCCTTGTTCACCGAATCAAGGCTTCGGTAAAAGTATTGCAGCAAAACGTTGTCAGGCAAACCATGTGTTGGGCTTTGCAGCACCAACTTCTAAAATCTTAGCCAAGTCTCATGAATTGGCTCACCCTCCAAATGCTTGAAGCTTTGGATGTTGTCCCTAAGTGTCATCATCTTCGAAGGAAGGAAAATCGCACTTGGAAAATGGAGTCTCTTGGCAACTCAGCCAACCACTTACATGCTTCTCCCATTAAGGAAAATGGGAACAACCTCAACTAGACCGATTCTTGGGATATGTTCTTGAAGGAGAACGACCCGCAAACATCAACAAAGTTCCTTATATGCTCATGGGAATCCTCATGAGCCAACCTACCAAACAACCCTTTCAATTACAAGAGCTGCAACATGGTGCTTCTAATGTGGAACACATCATTCCCTTCAGTTGGAGGCAAGCAAATGGCACCAACTCCGCCCACAAGATTAGGGTCATTAGCATTTGGCTCATTAACATCGTTAAGTTTGCCGATGTTATCTTGGAGGCCCACTTCGCTACCACTGCTTCCGTTGACACTCATTTCCTCTATTTTAAATAGCAACAAACAAACCAAAACTAAAAATGAGTAGATTCAACTATGACTAAAAAGAACAAATTCAACTTCACCAAGAAAGTTTCAAACAACACCATTCCCCGGCAGCGGCACCATTTTGATTAACATTACAAGGACACTTCATCCAATTCTAAGTGTCAATTATCGCTTGTCAGTACAAAATCCAACTAAATGAGTTGGGGTCGAATCCCACAGAGAGCGGTACGTGTTTAAGATTCAATAGGAAAGTGTAAACATGATCAAATCAGTCATAGGAATAAAAATTATCGAATAAAGACATCATTCAAATCAGGGGTGACACGAATGACAAATAGGTGTTTTGGTTTAAGATTATCAACTACAAACAGTGGAAAACAATACGAAATAACAATAATGAGACGGGTTCTTGGGATGTGATTCGATTATAGGCTAATATAGACAAATGGGTAATTACAACTATTAGAAAATAGCTAAATATTAGTGAGTAACCTAGACTATAAAGGAGGTAAACTTTGTCTCGAACAATTTACCCTGAATCAAGTCGATTTCTCTCAAACATCAACAAGCATACAAAATAAGAACAGCCCACACTTAGTCCATTCACTCTCTGGAGCTGAATGTGTGGAATTGGGTTTAGGATTCACACTCTCAAGTTGAACCCATGATAACCCAATACCCATAGACCATCAATCAATAATCTTACTTTTAAAACCTCTCTCTCTCGCAAGCCAAAAGCACAAGGGTAGAACTACATTTGCAACTACAATTCTTAAATTAAACCACAATTAATGATTGAACTCACTTCTAAATAGCATTTAAATTAACAATTAGCAAAATCCATAAACTAAATCAGCCCATAATCACATAATCACACCCCAAGAATTGGGATTTTATCTAGACATCATAAAAAGATAAAAATTGTTACCAAATTGAGTTTCCATCAACTGGGTAAGATTGATTTTGTCTTTACAATGTTCCAATTCGAAGAATCTCAAAGACCCACTTCCAATTTCTCAAAAGTGAAAAACTTCAATTCTTCAATCTAAATAAAACTAAAGAAAGCTTGTCTCACAGTTCTGTTACGATCGAGAAAACTAGTAAGTGAAACTAGAGCCTAACGAGTGTGTGATTGATTTTGAAATGGGGTTTTAGGTTGTAAAATGAGTTCCCGAGTTTAGATTGAGGGGTATAGGGGTTAAACGTCAAGGTAAGACTCCCCAAGGACCAACCAAGGGTCCTTGAGGAGGACCCTAAAGCCTAACCCCAAAGCTGCCCCAACATAGCAAAATCTACCAAAATTCTATAACCTACGGATGGGACCTACGGGGGCTGTAGGCTAAGGCCCCCAATGGTGACCCTCATACCCAAACAACGGACCTACAGGATGGGGCATCACCCCACCTATGGTCCTTAGGTCTAGGGCCGTAGGTCACCACTGCAATTCTGTCCAAATCGGCCAAAGGTAAGGGCAATATGGTAAATTCCTTCTAAGGTTAGTTAAGTTAGGGGACAATTATTATTGATTTATTGGACTTATTTAAGGGTTTTTAAAGTATTAAAACACCCTTTACAATTCATTATTCCCAAACACTCAAATTAGAAACTACCTCTCTTCCAAATATTCTCTCTCTAGAAACCACCATTGGAGAAGAAGGAGGCAAGGTTTCAAGCTCAAGATTTCACTTTTCTCATCCAATTTTTATGGAGTTTCTTCTATAAAGGTATGGTAGTCTTCATCCTTGATTATGTTTCATTCAAGGAGCCCTCTCAAAAGATGATTTTAAGTTTCCAAAATCCCCCAAAAATCTAGGGTTTTCAATCTAAGCATAGGTTCAATTTTAAAACGTTTTCAAAGGTTTATATGTGATGAATTATGAGTGAATTGCTGAATTAATGATGAATTGTGGTGAATTTCTCCTATGAACCCATGTTACCCCCAAAGTACTAAGTTGTGAATTGTGATTTGGGTTGAATGATTAAGGATGCATGTTGAATTGTTTATGTCAATATTGAATTAGTTATTGAATCGTGATATTTCCCTTATCTAATGTAGTATTCTAGGTGTTTGGTTTTAGATTGATTCATAGCCTTGAAGGGCAATTTCATGAAGGATTTATGTATGATCATGATGTGAAGTATATGTGTGTGATCTCAATGAAAGTGTTATGATCATGTTTAGAATGCAATTGTGTTTTGATTGAAAGCTTATCCTCAATTAACACTTATGAATGATGATGATAGAATGTGAAGGGTTCCTTCAATGTAATGTTGTATCTTGAATTGGTAGGCTTAGGCATCCTCTTCTTGTATAAATGAAAGTAATGTGGATTAATGTATCTTGGATCGGTAGGCTAATGGCACCCTTCCATGCATGTTAATAATGAACCTTGGGATCGGTAGGCTTATGGCACCCTTCTATGAATGTTAATGATGAACTTTGAATCGATAGGCTTATGGCACCCTTTCATGAGGATTCAATGAGCTTTCTTAATAATGTACCTTGAATCGGTAGGCTTATGGCGCCCTTTCATGTGTCAACTAATGTACCTTGAATCAGTAGGCTTATGACACCCTTTTATGTGTTAATCAATGTACTTTGGGTCGGTAGGCCAATGGCACCCTCTCATGTGTGATAATGTTAAAGTAATGAAATACTCTATGGGAATGGAGGCTAAGCACCGAGTGGATTTGGTAAGATGGAAGCTCTCCCCACGTTTAGGTCGGGTTTCAATGAACATCTTTCTTATCCCATAACTATGTGCCCACATAGGATATTAGCTAGTGGATCCACCTAAGCTAAAATGTTACCAGTCCTACCTTAGGCAAGTAGACCAACCCTTTACAGTGTGGGATAGACACCGGATTCCATGTAAAGCTCACATGGTCTATGTCAGTTAAACGCTTATTCCCATCATGTGAGATACGTGATATGGTTACTTGAGAAGTTCTATGAAGTGTGGGTGGTAGTATGAGATGCCATCCATGCATTGCACGAGTAGGCTTTGAGAGGGCCATGGTGTGATTCTCCAATGTCTTAAGGTCTAATGAATGAATGTGCTCTTAATGAAGCTAATGAGAAAGTTGGCCTTAAATGCTTAATGTAATGATGCATGCTTTACTTGGAATGTATTATGAGTTACTTTTCTTGTCATGACTTATGAAATGTATGTGTTCCTTATGCATGTGTATTGACTAAAGATAAGTATGAGTAATGGTGAGTTCATCTATGGTGTCCTCAAAGTGGTACTTAGTAGGGGTAGTAGTATGGGATGCTATTCTCACATTGCACAAGTATAGCTTAGGGTTGCTTGAGGTGAATGTTCTAATGTGATCAAATGACTTGTATGATGATTATGCTTGTATATTATGCCTCTTATACTTATGTTCATGACATTTCTCAAAATTGTCATTTAGCATGATTTTCAAATAAAATGTCCCTTTTAAGCATGGTTTTTGTATGGCTATCATACTTAGTACATTAAATGTGCTAACCCATATTCTTCCATTTTTCTACAAAGTGTAGGTTCCGGCATTTCAGTTGATTCTCTCTAGTTCAAGGGATTGGATTGGGTTCTTCCAAGACCAGTGGTATGTCCTCATGGATCTAAGGACAAGTGCTTTATTGATGTTCCTTTTCTTCATTGTATTAGACATTTGTTAGACTTCTATTGTAAAGGGTTGTGACCCTACTTTTGATTCAAAAATTGTTTTAAGATGGGCATGTGAGACTAGTAGACTTCCGCTGTTTTAAATGATATTTTCGATTGTATGGATTTAAAGAAAAGTTTTAAATTCCGCACTATTTCATATGTCTTATGTTATGAATGCTTTGAGGCTTGTATGAGGCTTTTCGAAGTCTTGTATGCCGTGTTACGTCTGGGTGTAGGCTCGGGTCGTGACAAGTTCAAAAATTAATAATAGACTAAGATATTATGATATTAGATACTAAACTAAATATTCAAAAATGTATTTATAGTCGCCAAAAATGTGTTGCAAAGAGTCACTCGGCGAAGTAAGTCGGGCTCGCTGAACCACTCGGCGATCCGCCCGTTGGTCACTTCCATCGCCCTTCTACCTTGGCATTCAGCATCTTCAAGGTCTGTAACTTTGGGCAATCCACCAATGCATCATGGAACCACTCGGCGATCTGCCGACTGCTCCTTTCTCTCACCAACTTGGTTCTTTCCTTCAGGGCTTGGCACACTAGAACTTTTGGCGGTCAAGTAGCCATTCAGTGACTCGCCAAGTGGACCTGGCAATCACCAGGCTTGCATTTCTTCATTCTTTCAGCTTGTTTTGTTCCTTTTTGCAAATTGTTGTCCTTGCTTTGTTCCTAAATCCATATACCTGGAAATCAAGGCTTGTACATCAGTTATTGGCACAAAATAAGCATTTGAGGACACTAAACCTATGTAAATAAAGCCTTAAATGAGTCTAAATCTTGGACTCATCAGTATTGTACTAGTCTGGGATGGAATACACATATTTTTTTGAAACTACCGGTTTTGGTCCCTTTCTGCCAATTGGACCCCGGTTCTGGTAGGTGTCGGTCCGGTAGGACTGTTACCGATACCGTTGCCAGACTTAACATGGAGTCCGATGTATACGCCTCATCGAGATGACCCAATATACCTTGTCAGAGATATAGAGGCATGACTGGCATGATCACTAAAATTAATGCCCACAGTGGGGACTTATTAACCTACGGGGGCACGTAGTTCTGGGACTATGAGGACTGACCCTAGTCCAACTCGGTGTTAAGCCTACTCCCAACTAGAAATGTGTAAAATACAATATAAATGATATATACTTGATAGTTCAATATTCTGACATGCAATATTAAAGTACTAATAATGAAACATTTGTAAACTAAGGCATGTATATTTGTTTATCTATCCTAGCTAGTGTGATTCATGAACTAAAAGAACTACACAATTAGGGTTTTGAGTTTCATGCAAGAAACTAAGAAAGTGTTATGAATACATGATAATCTGATTAAGAACACTATAGAAGCTAAATCATCACAATAATCGAAAGTTCTAGAAACCCTAGGTCTAAACAACATGAAGGGAATTAAGGATCTGACTGAATTCTAAGGACCTAATGGGTGAAAGGAACCCACTGGTGAAATCCCACATACCTAGTGACGATATTCACGGAGAAATCTTTCGATTTCAGGGCTAGAACTGAAGAAACCTTGTTGTGTGTTCTTGAGAAGGCTATCGCCTGATTTTCTCTTTTTGCTTTAAGTCTAATGAATTTTTAGTGAATGATCGATTAGGGAAAGTTTTGACTAAGTTACTAGGCGCAAACTAACAAAAATTGCGTATTTTAGGGGTTAAACGATGTAGTTTAGGTGTCCAACGCATAGGGGAAAAGACCAAATGACTGTTGACTTAAAATCTGATGAGGTCGACCATGGACGTAACGATAGATCATCACTAGGACCACGGTCCATCGTATGGGTCGTGGTTCTTGGGCCAATGACTATTGGTTCTGGGCCCTTTCCTCTATAGTCCACTTCACGAACCGTGTGAAGTATCACGGACCGTGAAGGTCACCGTGGTCCTTTACTTGGGCTAGAGGCCTATTGGCTTGGCTTCACTTAAGTCACCACGGCCTGTCATCAAGACCACGACTTATGAAGGGCTCCGTGGTATGATGTCTAAGCCTGGTGAGTGCTGCCTGGCTTCCACGAGCCTTACTATGGCTCGTGTGATGGTCCACGGCCCATGAAGGGTCCCGTGGTATGATGAGTCCACAAATTGGACTCATTTAGGGCTATATTTAATAGAAATTGTGTCCTCAAATGCTTATTTTATCTCAATATCTGATGAAAACCTTTAAGTTTTAGGTATTTGAAATTTGAAGGAAAGCATGGATACTACGTCGCAAAAAGGAATGAAAAGGCTAAAAGAATAAAGAAATGAAGGCATGAGGATCGCCGAGTCCACTTAGCGAGTCGCCGAAGGGTCTTACTTCGCCTTTTGTTCCAGTGTACTGGGCCTTGAAAGAAAGGATCAAGTCGGCAGAAAAAGGGAGCAGTCGGCGGATCGCCGAGAAGTTTCGCGATGCAGTACCATGTCGCCTAATGACCCAAAACACGATGATACTGAAGGCTAGTGCAAGACGGCGATGAACTACACCAAAAGGCGAATCGCCAAGTTGATCAGCGATTTCGACTAATGACTCCGAATGATCCGCTGCAGCACAAATCTTTGAAAACTATAAATACTAGTTAGAGTTGTAGTTTTAAGTGTGGAACAATTATTATAATTTTCATATAGAATAGTACTTTTGATATTTTTGCTCTAAGTTTGAGAGGGTTTTGAAGACTTGAAGATCAAAAGGGTTTCATCTTCAAGATTTGGATTTGGGTCTCTTGGATTCTTCAATTTTGACCTGTATGAAGACTTATATCTTCATACACACTTGAATGCGAGCTCAATTTGGTATAAATTTCTATCTCCTATACATGTGTGGCTAAGAACCCCAATTCTTGGGGTGTGATTTAGCGAATATGGGTTAAGATAATTGTTGGGTCTTGTTTGCTGATAGTTTAATCGTAGTTTAATTGTGAATTCGTTTAGTAGTTGTGGATGAATTTAATGAATTTGTAGTTGCAAATACAAGTTTATTTATGTGTTTTCGGCTTGCTCGAGAGAGAGGTCATAAAACTAAAATTACTAAATTGATGGTCGGTGGGAGTGGGTTGACATGAGGTTCAGCTCGAGAGAGTGAATCCTAGTCTCATTTCCACACACTCAGCTCGAGAGAGTGAGTGGGTTAAGGCGTAGGCTGGTCTTCATGCGGCAAATGGGTGTCCGAGAGGAACACATTTAAAACGGGGTAAGTTTCTCAAGAGAGAGCTTATCCCCTTTAAAGTTTATCCTAGTCATAATTATTCTATGAATCTTCTATCGGAAGCATGTACCCAATAATCTAGCTTAGCCCGTATTCTCGTCACATCCCAAGGATCCCCTCTCATTACTTAGAAATCATTGTTTATTTTGTTGTTTTTACTTACTAGTGACAAAACCCCATTGTTAATTGACACTCTTGTGCCCCCCTTTAATTTACAATGTTTTTAATTGTTAATGTCTTTAGCTACGACTAGTTAGAACTAATTTTATTCTTCTATTAATTCTCAAAACCACTCTCTTGGGAATGATCCCAACCCTTGGTTGGGTTACTAAATTATTGTACGATCGTAGACACTTACATTGGAAGTTGTGTCTTGATTACGCAAACATCAAAATGGCACCACTACCGGGGAGTGGTGTTATTTGAGAATTTTTAGATTAATAGAATTATTGTTCTTCTTAGTTGTAGTTTTACTAACTTAACTTTTAGTTTTATTTTGTTCAGTTGTTTTTACTGAAACAGGAGAGATAAGTGTGGTTAATGACTATGAACTAATACAACACCTCTCGATAGAAGTGATGAGGTTCAGGGATAGCATCCTGACCTTCAAACAAATGGAAGGTAAGCTTTTTCATGAGTCGTGGCTAAGGTTTAAAGCACTGTTGATACAATGCCCATCTCATGAAATTCCCGATCTGGCTCTACTAGAGTGCTTCTATAGGAGTCTCAATCTCGAAAATAGAGGATTAATCGATCGACTGATCCCGGGTGGCCTCGAGAGATACCCCTATGAGACGGCAACCAAATTCCTTGACCTTGTGGCTAAAACTAACAAGGATACTGAGAAGGACCAACAATTGATCATTTTACTGGGTCAGATGGATAACTTGACCCAAAAGGTCAAAGAACTGGAGGTGATGTCCAAATAGAAGAGCAAATGTATACCACCTACCGAGCAGGGAAGGTCTATGGACAATGAAAATAGACATATCGAGGATATGTTATTAACCATTCTCCAAAAGCTAAATGAGCAAGATAGAGTGTTAGAGAAGATTAGAGAAAATGTAAAAGTGTTAAATCAGATGAGCAGTTCTCACTCTAGATCTATCCAGCTAATTAAAACTCTTTTGGGCCATGTATTGCCTTAGTTCTATCCAAATGAACAATTGGGATCACCTAGTTGCACTAGGTTCAACCCCAAAAATGAGGTTTGAAGGTGGACTTGCGTTGTGCCACGACGTTAACTAAGGCGTTGTTTGGGAGGCAACCCAAAACCATTTATTTCTTTCTTTTGCTTTAATAAAATAATGATGTGTTGATTGTGCAGATGGAAGTGTGGAAGGTGTTTGAGAAGTGTAGGGTGGAGAGCAACAAGTCCAGTTGGTGAATCGCCAAGGAGTTCAGCGACCCCGAACTAGGCCGCCATTAAACTCAGGACCAACATACATTGGAGTCCATAAAACTCGGCGAGCACAGGAAATTATTAGCAAATCGCCGACCATATCGGTGACCTAGATGGAAATCGCCGTTTGGACTCCCACAATACATGGAGATTCTATAAAACTCAGCAAGGAAGGTGATTGCTCGGTGCGATGCAGAATGATTTGGCGATCCTGACTATTGTCACCGAATGGGTGAAAGCAGGATGGTTTTTCAGGCCAAAGGTTTAAAAGTTTCAAATTCATTCCCATTCCCTCACTTTTTCATCTTCTGAAACTCACACCTGCACTCTAGTTTTATATTTCTTGCATTTATAGAGTATTTTTAGTATCGAATGGTGCTACGACTTGGATTACGTTGTTTCCTAGCATCTCAATATCCATTTAATCGGCATAAAATGTTGGTACTTCAAACCCCGCGTTCCTTTCCTCGAAAGTTGTACTCAAATGAAATGGCATTACTTTGATGATGTTGCTGGGCCTCTCGGGTAGGATTAGAATATTTGTTTGCCTGTTAGGTTCGCAAATTTTGCCTGTACAAAGTTAAATAGTTAATTTCTAAAGGTTGCACTTTAAATTGGATGAAAAATTGTGGGTTGTGCATGATTGTCACTGGGTCAAAGACTAATTTGAGTTGTGCATGCCTTAATTTTGTTTTCGAGGGATGCGGGGTTGAATTCGGGAAGTTGGGTCAAAGGTAGGCATGTTGGGTCATTTGGCGAGCTGGGTCGAGCTCACCGAATCACTCGGCGGTTCGCCTTAAATCCCCATCTCGCCTTTAAGTTAATGCCAAATATGATATTGCATTCTGTAACTTTTGGTGAGAAGCCTTTGATCTTCGAAAGCATTCGGTGACTCGCCGAGAGACTTCTTGTTCGCTCTTTGTCTGCACCCTTGTATTCTCTATGCACTGCAACTCATCGGAAAAAGAGAGCAGTCGGCACATCACCGAGAAGTTCTGCGATGCAGTACTATGTCGCCCAATGACCCAAAGCACGATGATGCTGAGGCTGGTGCAAGACGACGATGAACTACACCAAAAGGAGAATCGCCGAGTTGATCGGCAATTCTGACTAACGACGCCGAATGATCCGCTGCAACACAAATCTTTGAAAACTATAAATACTAGTTAGAGTTGTAGTTTTAAGTGTGGAACAAATATTATAATTTTCATATATAATAGTACTTTTGATATTTTTGCTCTAAGTTTGAGAGGGTTTTGAAGACTTGAAGATCCAAAGGGTTTCATCTTCAAGATTTGGATTTGGGTCTCTTGGATTCTTCAATTTTGGCTTGTATCAAGACTTAGATCTTCATATGCACTTGAATGCGAGCTCAATTTGGTATAAATTTCTATCTCCTATACATGTGTGGCTAAAAACCCCAATTCTTGGGGTGTGATTTAGCGAATATGGGTTAAGATAATTGTTGGGTCTTGCTTGCTGATAGTTTAATCGTAATTTAATTGTGATTTCGTTTAGTAGTTATGGATGAATTTAATGAATTTGTAGTTGCAAATACAAGTTTATTTATGTGTTTTCAGCTTGTTCGAGAGAGAGGTTGTAAAACTAAAACTACTAAATCGATGGCCGATGAGAGTGGGTCAACATGAGGTTCAGCTCGAGAGACTGAATCCTAGACTCATTCCCACACACTCAGCTCGAGAGAGTGAGTGGGTTAAGGCGTAGGCTGGTCTTCATGCGGCAAGTGGGTGTCCGAGAGGAACGCATTTGAAACAAGGTAAGTTGCTCGAGAGAGAGCTTATCCCCTTTAAAGTTTAGCCTAGTCACTATTATTCTATTAATCTTCTATCGAAAGCATATACCCAATAATCTAGCTTAGCCCTTATTCCCGTCACATCCCAAGGATCCCCTCTTATTACTTAGAAATCCTTGTTTATTTTGCTGTTTTTACTTACTAGTGACAAAACCCCATTGTTAATTGACAGTCTTGTGTCCCCCTTTTATTTACAATGTTTTTAATCGTTAATGTCTTTAGCTACGACTAGTTAGAACTAATTTTATTTATTTATTAATTCTCAAAACCACTCTCTTGGGAATGATCCCAACCCTTGGTTGGGTTACTAAACTATTGTACGATCATAGACACTTGCATTGGAAGTTGTGTCTTGATTACGCAAACATCATGGTCCACCATTTTTGGTTGGGTGTGAACCACAGACAGGTCGACGGATTGTAGTTTCTTTCACTGTCCGTGAACCCTGTCGTGGTTCACCTATTTTTCTGTTGTTCTGGTCTGATAATTTCTGAGGTGTTACAATGGCAACTTGTAATACCTCAAATTTGAGAAGGGGCATAATGGCTATTTTCAAAAGTTTCTGGTTCCATCCGATCGAGGCTAGCCACGGCTCGTGGACTGAGCCACGGACCGTGGGTCTTGTCCGTGGATTGGCCACCCAAATGGGTTTAGAGGACCATGAACCACGGCTTGGACCAACGGACCATCGTTGGAACCACGATTCGTGGATTGAGGTGTGGTATCATGGCCTCGAATTCACTTTCTGACGCTGAATGATGGACGTGCAAAATGGTCTAACCCATATTTACTGGCAGCAATTGTTTCCCTAGGGTAGTTGGGTCTTTTCCTAATTAGTCTAGCGTAATACTATGTCATTGTACCCTTCACCAAAACCCCTATAGAAGTATTTTAACTCTAAAATTTCCCAATTGAAAATCATTCTCTCAAATTTACAAAAGAAGAACAAGTCTTCCTCACAAATATTTCTCTCTCTAGAAAACTTGAAGAAGAAGGGTCCAAGCTAGGGTTTTGCAAGAAATGTTTCCAATTCCTCCATCGAAGTTAAGCAATTGGCATTGATGTATGATAGTTTTCATCCATGGATTCCTTCCATTCATGGAGTTCCCAAATTCCCCTTTTTCAAATTTTGAATTCCCCAATTGAATTAGGGTTTTCTTCTATGATATGGGTTCTCTTGATTATTGATTTAATTGATGGAATTATGATCTCTTATGCATGAATTGATGAAATTCTATGGTTTTATGATGATTCCCCATGAGCCCATGTAATCCCTATGTTTTCCAAATTATGATGATATGATGTGAGTTTTGGATTATGAATGAAGAGTTTATGAAATTAAGCATGTTCTTATGAAATTTATGTAAATGTTTTAAGGATGCTTTGAGAGTTAAGTATCAATAATGATGTTGTTGTTGTGTTTTTGAAAGGGTTTCTCATATACACATGCAAGCATGATTGTGAAAGGTTTTCTCACATAGTAAGGGTTCTAAGGTTAAAAGGTCTTCTCACCTAAATGAATCAAAGATAAAGACCTATCCTATTGAAACCTAGCTTGGATTGGTTATTGAATGATACCTTTCCATGGATGAATTATGACCTAGCTTGGATTGGAAAGATGACGTGCCTTTCCATGGATAATAAGAACAAGTAAGAAAATGACTATTTCGTGGGATTTATACTGAGAGGATATTGAGATAAAAGCTCTCCCTTACATATGTGCCACCATAGGATGATTGTCTAGATAGACATTAGCTACTGGATACACCTAAGCTAGAAGTTCATGGCTCTTACCTTGGCAAGTAGGACAATCCTTTTCAGTGTGGGAGACATCAGGGATCATGTTATAACTCACATGGTCTCTATATCGGTGAAGGCTATTTCCCACAATAATAATGAACTAAGGTTACTTCAAGAAGTATCTCACATTTGTTCAAAGGTTTTAAAGAAGTTAGCTTGCATTGACCATGTTTTATGACTCATGCTTTCTAACCCTTTTTAATATCATGTTTTAGTTTGGTCATTGCATGTTTTGAAAATGTCTTATTTTAGCATGATTTAAATGTTTATATGCATGGCTATCATACTTGATACATATTTTGTATTAATGCATATTCTTGCCTACATTTCCCTAAATGTAGGGTCCGACAGTCAGGGTTCTCAGATTCGTGGCTAGAGGTTGACTTGAGAGATTTTCGAGCTTTGGTGAGTCCTCATGCTTCAAGGATGGATTTTCATTGTTTCCAATTTTCTTTCTTACTTTCAGTTTTGGACATGATGTATGGGCCAGGCCCGATTTCTTTCTATTGTAATAGATGGCTAATGAGACAAAATGTTTAGACTTCTATTTTACTTTTATAAAAACTATTGAGACTTGAAATTTGTTTCTTTATCTCTTTTGTTCTATGTCTTATGTTATGAATACTAAGTGGCTTGTATGGGGCCTCTCAGGATCCTATACACCATGTTACATCTAGGGTGTAACCTTGGGTCATGACACTACTATCCTTCAATCTCCTCCGGACATTGTCAAATACCATCTTACAAAACACAAGAACATAATAACTTCCTCTAGACTAGTTAAGCCTACTACGTGTAATAAGTTAGCTCGTTTCGAAAACCTTGTTATAACTATTAACCCAGATAGGGTTAATGAAACTATTGTACCCACTTATATATATATATATATATATATATATATATAATGTAATCTTATTATCCAAAAAAATTGAGTTATATAATAATCATGGATTGTTATGTGTTATTTTAAGTAGTTTTAATTTATATAATAATGATGGGTCATTAAGGACAATAGTTTTAATGTATTGTTCATAAGTAGAAAATAGAATAAAGATGCACATCTCATTATCACATAATGGTCAACATGTTATTATCTTAATCAATACAACATAATTTTTTTTTTGGTTAAAAAGGTTTATATATATATATATATATATATATATATATATATATTTATATATATAGAGAGAGAGAGAGAGAGAGCCTGATACAACATTGCTTTGGTATCTTTCTTTCGCCCTTGTTTTCTTTCTTTTACATTTATTGACATAGGGTGCCAGAGAAATCTTTATATGAATCAACTTCGCTTTTACTCTTGTTCGTTCTTTATCAAGAAGATGATAAAAAGGAAATAAAAAGAAACAAACAAGTATGAAAGAAATAATTGTAAACCACGATTGAATCTATGGAAGCATTGATTTATACATTCCTCTTAGTCTCGACTCTAGGGATAATTTTTTTCACTATCTTTTTTTGAAAACCGCCTAAAGTTCCTACTAAAAAGAACTAAAAGGGTGAAGTAATTTTTCATTATCTAAGTTGAAGTACATGAGCCTTCCAATATTGGGAGGCTCAGTACTTCAACTAGTCTCCATGCTCCTCAAATAGATCTCTTAGTTGTTGAGAAGGTTGCCCAAAAAGGGTATAGAAGGCGTACCAGTCAAACTTATAAGTAAGCCAGATATAAAGATGGTGACTAGGTTTGTTGTTTCCATTCTTATGATATTTATATAATTTCAAGACCCCAATGGATCTATGATATGATCGTTAATTTACAATGGAATGGTACACAAAGTCAATAGATCTCTATGAATACAATAGGATTTATGGTTGCACAAATTATTAATAACAGTTCTAGATCAGGTCGAAGATGAACTAAAGTGAGAAATTTATTAAAGTCATTGAATTCAGAATATGGTAAAGTAGCTCCACGGTGGGAAACTACTCCTTTGATGGTAGGTAGTAATGTTTCACTATCATAATTAGAAATTACATCAAGGTTACTAATACAGACTAACTTATTACACGTAGCTAGTATTACTATTTTACTAATTGGTAATCCCTCTTTATCGTCTTCTAGTACTTTTTTGACGTAGTCTGTATGTAACTAGTCATAGCATACAGACGGTTTGTACCCCGCCAGTTCCTGAAGTAACACCCCTTTGGCAACCCTATTTGTTGGAGCTGCTGAAAAAGATTGAGCCCTATTGCTCCAATTACCTTGCCTCCCATTTGGGCAATCTCTTAGAAAGTGACCCATCTGACCACACTTAAAACAACTATTTGTGCTATCATGACACTCTCCTGGATGGGTCATGTCACACTTAGCACAAGGGGGGCTTAAATAACTTACTTCAGAAATCCCTTATGGAATCGCTTACTATTTTTGAATTTCAAAAAATAGATCAAAATAACTGGGGATATTTTGTGATTTATTAGTATTCTAAATCTTGGTTGGTATTCAAAATATTCGATTCAAGTAGACAAAGAGATAGTTGAATAAAAAAAAATTTGTTTGAAGTTCGATTTTTTCAGTGGGCAAGGCAACCCTCTTATTCTCATTGCCAGGTCTAGTCAGTACCCAATTAGGTCTCTTTTGTTCAAACGAATTTGAATTTGGAAACAAAAATTTTGGTTAGGAATAATGAAAAATCACTTCTTGAATTACCGAATATTCCTATTTTTCATTATACCAACCAAATCAATTCGAAAGATTAGAAATCAGCAAAAGAAAAAGTAAGTGGACCTGACCTATTGAACATTGACTATATCCGCTATTCTGATATTAAAATTTGATAGAGATGAAACTGGAGGAGTTGATTATTTTATTTCATTTTTTTTGTTTTGGAATCCACAAGAATTTGTCGATATTTTCGATGCCACAACTCCTTGAGACTGGGAACCCTAAGCACAGAAATTCTGAGAATCCTAATTTCGGTGATCATTCCTGTTTTGGGGTACTGGTGCACTAAATAATGATGGAAGGTCCAGATGACCTATAAGAAAGGATGACCAATTTTCATTTCCGGTTTTCTACTTGCCAGACTCATGGTTTGCTATCTTTGCCCTCTTACTTTGATACTCTTTCTTATCCTTCAGTTTATCCTCTTCCACCTTTTGAATATGAATCATAAGTCTAGCTATGTCCATGTCATCTATCAACATAGCCACCTTACCTTCCCTGTATGTTTGACGGGAAATTCCTGACATGAAAAAACTCATTTTGCTCCTTATATCAGCCACCATCTTTGGAGCATAGCGAGACAACTGGGTAAACTTAAGATTTCACTCCTGCACACTCATAGACTCTTGTTTTAGGTTAAGAAACTCTTTTACCTTTGATTCCTTTAGCTCTCATGGAAAGAAGTGCCCAAGAAAACATTCTCAAATACAGTCCATCCTAAGAGTGGTGCTCCTTCTCCCCTTATCTTTTTCCACAAGTCGCACCATATATTGAAAACATCCTTAAGCTAGTATAAAGTCAACTCCAAATGCTCAGCATTAAAAACATACATGACATCAAACACAATCTGAAGCTCATTTACGAAGTTTTCTGGATCCTCATTGAGATTTGACCCAATGAATTCTAGGGATTCATCCATAAAAACTCTCTAAGCCTGGAAGTGTCAGCCATATCATGATGGTCCACTCCTCGATGAACAACATGTGTTATCACAGCATGTGCTAACATCTGGATGACAATTGGAAACTCAACATTAGTGACATCATCCTGAGGTGTTTTTACAACAAGTGCATTGGGACCTCCTGGTCTAACTGGTACTGGAAGATCCAGGGGATTCACATTCTTCCTAGTGGACATCTTCTAACATTTCTTTGTGGAGGTATGATAACAAAATACGTGTAAGCACAAATTAGAAGAGACTTTTATAGAGTTCAACTCTATTGCACGAATGAGAGTATGAGAAAAAATGAAACAACTTCTAATGTCCTGTAGACTTCCTATCATCAATGTGGCACGCTTCACTGATAAGAATGAGTCTACTAGAAACGACTTTATAGAGGGCACTTGAACTGTATGCTCTGATACCAAGTTTGCCACTCTCCGAGCCTATACCTTAGACGTGGTCGGCACTCGAGAACCATTGTTGATCCCCAAGTGAATCCTTGACCTGGATGACTATTTAACGAATAACTTACTTAAGCAATTTTAGTTTAAAATAATTGAAGGAAAAACATTTAAGTCAAATATTGTCTAAGCTGACTGAGAATACTGAATGCAAACAGTAATAGTTTAGCAAAATATATGAAATTAAATACCAAGAGACTCTCTAATATTGTCTATCTATAAAGCTTCTTCTATCTGAGATAGGCTTCGGGACAGACCCACGACAACCTTAAATGAAACTACTGAAGTAAATAAATGACTAGAGTTCTCCGAAAGAAAGGGAGGTCTCACCAAAAGCTGGTAAGAAGTTGGGTGATATCAACGATGCGCCTGTTTATACTCCTGAACACCTGTATCTGTATCATGAGACAATGCAGGTTGAGTGACATTAGTACACTAACGAGTCGTTTGGTAGGCCGCATTAAAATAAATAGTCCATGTATTATGTATGGTATTATTTAGTACCATGTTTGATAGGACTTTGGGCCTATGTATAACTAATTCATGAATCAGTTATACCTCCTACATGGTATTATAGGTAATATTACTAATACCTTCCATTTGGAGGTATTAGTAATACATAGGATATAATGCCATGGGATAAGTCTATGTAAAGACAAAATATCCCTCAAATCATTTTAATTATTTTATTTATGTTATGTTTTATATTTGTATTAGTAAATTTATTTAAATAAATTAGCTTACAAATTATTTAGAGAGATTGTTTTTTAAAATAAATCTATTACAAATTAATACAATATTTGAAATGTGAGTTGTTTAATGTTAACTAATTAAAAATACAATATATCACCACACGATGTTTATGATCTTAATCGAATGTTTAATTTCTTGATATATATATCTATATATATATATATATATATATATATATATATATATATATATATATATATATATATATCGTGGTTTTTTAATTATTTGTATTTTGAACAATTTATAAAATTGCATACATATGAAAACTACAACTTGCAATTTTTATGTGTAAATGTAGATGGTTTATTCAATTTTACTATTGTTTACTATCTTTTCAATTTTAAAAGTTGATATTTTATTGTTTTTGAATTGAAAATTCACATTTTGTAAGTGATCAATTTACTAAGATGACAATTATCTATCCTCAAATAATTTAAGTAAAAAAAGGCAAACATGACAACAAAATTATTCTTATCATAGCTAGTTAGAAGGTCATAAAAAAATATTGTCGGCAATTATTTACCTTAACCCAATTACATAATAATTCAAGGATATAATTGGAAAGAAGTTTTTTATAAAGTTTTAATTCAAACACAAGATGAGGTGGAAAACAATGAACCAAACACTTGATAAAAATAAAAGCTGCATTATTAATCCATGCACTATTAATCCCTGCATTACTAATCCCTGCATTATTAATCTTTGTACCTGTAACGACCCAGAAAATGAATAGGTGAAACTAGATCCTAACTAGTGTGTGTTTGAATTTGTTGTGGGGTTTCATGTTGAAAAATGTTGTCCCGAGCTTAGGTTGAGGGGTTTAGGGGTTAGATGTCAAGGTACGACTCCCCAAGGACCACCCAAAGGGTCCTTGAGGAGGACCCTAAAGCCTAACCCCCAAGACCCCAAAGAAACCAAAAATTGCCCAAAATGTGATAACCTACAGATGGGGACCTACGCCCCGTAGGTCCATCCACGCCCCGTGGATAGCCTCCATAGGTCAATGCCCTAAATGGCAAGCCACAGCCCCAAAAACCATGGATCAGCAGGATGGGGCGTCACTCCACCTATGGTCTGTAGGCCATGGGGCGTATGTCACACCTGTGATCTGCCCTAATTCGGCCAAGTTGATGGGTGGTTTGGTAAATTCCTAATTAAGTTAGTTTAGTTAATGGACGGTTATTATTGGTTTATTAATGTATTTTAAGGGTTTCTAAAGTATTAAAACACCTTTTCTAATTCATTCTTCCAAAAACACAAATTAGAACCCACCTCTCTTCCAAAAGTTCTCTCTCTAGGAACCTCCATTGGAGGTGAAGGATTCAAGCTTTCAAGCTCAAGACCTCACCATTTTCACTCAAGTTTTGTGAAGTTCTTACCTAAAAGGGATGGTAGTCTTCATCCTTGACTTAGTTTCTTTCAAGGAGCCAATTTCAAAAGTGATTTCAAGTTTCCAAAGTTCCCCAAAAACCTAGGGTTTTCAATCTATGCTTGGGTTCAATTCCAAAAGTTTTCAAAAGGAATTTAAGTGATGAATCATGGTTTAATTGATGCTTTAATGGTGAATTAAGATGGTTTTCATCTATGAACCCATGTTTACCCTAAAATCCTAAGTTGTGGTTTGTGATTGGGAATTGGTTGATTATGAAAGTGTGTTGAATTGTTTATGTTTGTATTGAATTAGTTATTGAATCATGTTAATTACCTTATATATTGTAGTATCTTAGATGTTTGGGTTGTGATTGATGTATAGCCTTGAAAGGCAATTTCATGAAGGATCTATGTATAAACATGATGTGAAGGATATGTATGTGATCTCAATGAAAGAACTATGATCATGTTTAGAATGTAATTGTGTTATGAATGAAAGCATACTCTCAATTAACACTCATGAATAATGATGATAGAATGTGAAGGGTTTCTATAAGGTGATGTTATATCTTGAATTGGTAGGCTTAGGCATCCTACTCTTGTATAAATGAAAGTAATATGGATTGGTGCATCTTGAATTGGTAGGCTAAGTCATCATTTTCTTGTATTGATGAATGTGATCTTGAATAAAGTATCTTGAATTGGTAGGCTAAGGCACCATCTTCTTGTAAAATGAATGTGTATTGACTTAATGAATATGAATCGATAGGCCAATGGCATTCCTTTCATAATGAGTAAATGAACTAATGTACTGACAACTCTTGAATTGATGGGCCAATGGCATTCCTTTCCTAATGAGTCAATGTACCATGAATCGATAGGCTTATGGCATTCCTTTCATGTGTATAGTAATGTAATGAGGAACCATGAATCGATAGGCTTATGGCAATCCTTTCATGAGGACTCTAGAGCTATCATAATAATGAACCCTGAATCGATAGGCTTATGGAATTCCTTTCATGTGTAATGATGTAACTTCGGTCGATAAGCCTTGCATTCCTCTCAAGTACAATAATTTTAATGAAAATGAACTACTTTATGGGAAAGCATCGAGTGGATATGGTAAGATGGAAACTCTCCCAATGTTAGGCTAGGGTTCCAATGAACATCTTCCTATCCCATAACCATGTGCCCACATAGGTCCTAGCTAGTGGATCCACTTAAGCTAAAATGTTACCGGTCCTACCTTAGGCAAGTAGAGCACCTCTTTACGGTGTGGGGCTATATGACACCAGATTCCATGGTTTGGTCTCATGGTCTGTGTCGGTTAAACACTTATTCCCATCATGTGAGATGTGCATTATGATATCTTGAGGAGTTCTATTAAGTGTGGGTGGTGGTATGGGATGCCATTCATGCATTGCATGAGTAGGCTTTGAGAGGGTCATAATGAGTTCTCTAAGGTCTTAATGACTAATGTATGAAAGTGCTCTAAATGAAGCTAATGAAGAATGTTGACTCTTATATGCTTTAATGTAATGATGCATGCTATACTTGGATTTTGTATTATGAGTTACTTCCTTGTTATGACTTATGAAATGTTTATGTCTCTTATGTATGAGTATTGTGTAAAGATGGAAAGGATGAATGGTAAGTTCACTTTTTGTGGCCTTAATGTGGTATCTAGTGTGGATGGTGGTATGGGACGCTATTCATACATTGCACAATGTATGGCTTGGGGTTACTTGAGGTGAAAGCTTAATGTAATGAAATGTCTTATATGGTTGATTATGTTCTAATGTGAAGAAATGACTTGTATGTTGGTTATGTTTGAATATAATACCTCTTATGCTTATGTTCATGAAGTTTTCTCAAATTGGCATAAAAGCATGCCTTTCAAATAAAATGTCCGTTTTAAGCATGTTTTTGCACGACTATCATACTTAGTACTTAAATGTGCTAACCCATATTTCTCTTATTTTACTACAAGTGTAGGTTCCGGCAAGTGAGTTGCTTTCTCTCTAGTTCAAGGGCTTGGATTGAGATTCTTCCAAGGCTAAGTGGTAATCGAGGACAAGTACTTTTGATGTTCCATTTCTTTCATGTAATAGACATATGTTAGACTTTCAATTGTAAAGGATCGTGACCCTTCTTTTGTTTCTAGATATTGTTTTAGATGGCCATGTGAGACAATAGACTTCCATTGTTTTTGAATGAGTATTTTTTATTGTATGGATTTAAATGAGTTTTAATTTCGTACTATTTCTATTATCTATTGTAATGACATGCTATGAGGCTTGTATGAGACTTTTTGGAGTCTTGTACGCTGTGTCGCATCTAGGGGGTAGCCCCAAGTCGTGACAGTACCAAACGACCCCTAAATGTACGAGTATGTAATATAGTTGAATGCAACAATATCTGAACTGAAAAAGGGCTGCAAACAACTCAAGTGAATGTAAAGCAAGTTCTGAAGTAAAGATCATTTAAGTCTCATATTTAAAATAAATAGGGTAAACCACTGAACTGAATAAATATGAATAGTAAAACACTCTTTACTTTGATAGGAAGTTTCTCTACCGACAACTACCACTATGAGCCTCGTGATGATATAACGTCTTACTCACGTTGCAAAAGCCACCCGCTACCTTTGTCGAAGTATAGAACATAATTGAACTGATGGACACTAAAATGCCTTCTTGAGGAAGTGAGCAGTTGTCTAAATGTTGGTACGATCCGATCCTACACTAGCTACATAATTTATTGGATTTGAGTTGACTGAACTGTTACCTATATCAGTGCTCAATACTAATCCCTATATATATATCATATAAATAGTAAAACACTCTTTACATTGATAGGAAGTTTCTCTAACCAACAACCACCACTATGAGCCTCGTGATGATACAACGTCTTACCTACGTTGCCAGAGCCGCCCTAAACCTTTGTCAGAGTATAGAACATAACTGAACTGATGGACACTAAAATGCCTTCTTGAGGCAGTGAGGAGTCATCTCAATGTTGGTACGATCCTATCCTACACTAGCTACGCAGTTTATGGGATTTGAGTTGACTGAACTGTTACCCCATATCAGTGCTCAATCCTAATCCCTATATATATATATATATATATATATATAATTGAAATGCTCATGTAAAATATTCTCTAAGTTGATAGATAATTTCTCTAAGACTTCTTTAAGAAGTGACTGAAGTTGTATTAAGTACTTTTGAATTACTCTGAAAACTCTCTGTACTTTTATGAAAATAGTGTTTTCTTTTCAAGGGAAAAATGACATTTTGGAACCACTCAAGTCCCTTTAAATTCACTTTGAAAACAATATTTAAAACTTTTCTCTTAAACTTCCTTTAGTTACCAAAATCAATGTAAGAAATTTACTGGTTCAAAATACTTTTAGCAAAACTCAAGTGTACCAGTAATTTTGAGGAGGACCATGTCCGACACTTGAGGATTGTACTTCAGAGGTTGAGGGAAGAGAATTTGTATGCTAAGTTCTCAAAGTGTGAGTTCTGGCTTAATTCTGTGGCGTTCTTGGGACACGTGGTGTCCAAGGAGGGTATTAGAGTAGATCCGACCAAGATTTAGGCAATTAGAGGGTGGACGTAACCTAATTCTCCTACCGAGATTCAGAGTTTTGTGGGATTGGCAGGCTATTACTGATGATTTTTTCAGAGTTTCTCTACTATTGCAGCTCCATTGACTAGATTAACTCGACAGGGTGTGGGTTTTCAGTGGTCTGATGAGTGTGAGGAGAGCTTTCAAAAGCTCAATACTTTGTTGACTTCATCTCCTGTGTTGACTCTACTTGATGAGGGTTTAGACTTTACTTTGTATTGTGATGCCTCAGGAGTCAGATTGGGTGGTGTATTGATGCGGAAGGGGAAAGTGATTGCTTATGCTTACAGACAGTTGAAGTCCCATGAGAAGAACTACCCTACTCATGATTTGGAGTTGGCGGTTGTGGTATTTGTACTTAAGTTATGGCATCATTATTTGTATATGGTGCATTGCGAGATCTTCATTGATCATCAGAGTTTTTAGTATATCTTTAGTCAGAGGGATTTGAACTTGAGGCAGCGGAGATGGCTTGATTTGCTAAAGGACTATGATGTGACCATTCTATATCATCCGGAGAAGGCCAATGTTGTGGCCGATGCTTTAAGTAGGAAGACTCCTAGCATGGGGAGTCTTAGATCACTTAGTATTGAGGAGGGACCATTGGCTAGAGATGTTCAAATGTTAGCTAACAGTCTTGTCCGGTTGAAGATTTAAGATGAGAGTGATGGGATGATTGCTTTTATTGAGGATCGGTCTTATTTAGTTGAGCAGATCAGTGAGCACCAATTTGATGATGAGAAGTTATGTCTTATTCAATCCAAAGTGTTGAGAGGGGATGCCAAGGAGGCTGTCCTTGATTCTGATGGTATCTTAAGGATCAGAGGCAGGATTTGTGTGCCCAAGACAGGTGAGTTGATTAGATTGATTCTTGAGGAGGCCCATTGTTCTCGATATTCCATCCATCCGGGAGCGGCGAAGATGTATCATGATATGAGTCAGCATTGCTGGTGGTGTGGGATGAAGAGGGATATTTCAGACTTTGTTTCTAGGTGTTTGACTTGCCAACAAGTCAAGTGTGAGCACCAGCATCCCGGAGATGTATCTCAGAGGATGGATATTCCTACTTGGAAGTGGAAGTGGATCACTATGGACTTTGTTTTGGGCTTGCCTACCACAGTGGATGGTTATGACTCCATTTGGATTGTTGTTGACAAGCTAACCAAGTCTGCCCACTTCATTCTGGTTCGGGTGAAGTATATGACAGAGAAGTTAGCCAAGTTATATATCAGTCAAATTGTGTGACTACATGGGGTTCTGGTTTCTACTATATCAGATTGAGGTTCATTATTTAGTTCCCATTTCTAGAAAGCATTACAGCATGGTTTGGGTACTCAATTAGATATGAGTACAGTTTTTCACCCTCAAACAGATGGTCAGTCCGAGTGGACGATTCAGGTGTTGGAAGACATGTTTTGAGCTTGTGTGATCGATTTTGGTGCTAGATGGGATCGATCTTTGCCCTTAGCAGAGTTTGCCTACAATAACAGTTATCACTCTAGTATTCAAATGGCCCCAATTGAGGTGTTGTATGGCAGACGGTGTAGATCTCCGATCGGTTGGTTCAATTCGGTGCGGATGGACTCTTTGGATACATACTGGCTTAGAGATGCTATGGAGAAAGTCTGTATGATTCAGTATAGACTGTTGATAGCTCAGAGTCGACAGAAGAGTTATACAGACTGGAGGGTTAGAGTCTTAAGATTTTATGGAGGGCGATCATGTTTGGCTTAGAGTGTCACCCATGAAGGGTGTGATGTGGTTCGGAAAAAAGGGCAAGCTTAGCCCTAGATTCATTGGACCTTTTGAGATTTTGAGCCGAGTGGGAGAGGTGGCATATAAGTTGGCCTTGCCACCTAGTTTATTGGTTGTTCATCCTATTTTCCATGTCTCTATGCTTCGGAAGTATATTCCGAATGAGTCTCATGTGCTCTCTCTTAATTCAATGGAGCTGGGTCCAGACTTGACATTTGAGGAGGAGCCTATAACTATATTAGATAGGCAGATTCGAAAGCTTAGGACCAAAGAAACTACTTCAGTCAAGGTACAGTGGAAGCATTATTCAATTGGGGAGGCGACTTGGAAGACAGAGTCTGATATGTATGTCAGATATCCTCAGCTTTTCGAAACCTCAGGTACTTGCTTTTACTTTATGTTCGAGAAAGAACATGATTTTCAGTGGTGGATAATGTAATGACCTGGAAGGTCATTTTTGGAAATTTTGAATATTCGTTTAACTTGAGTTAATTAATTGATGGTTAATTGTAGATAATTGACATAATCGATAGTTAATGGGATAAAGTGATCGTTTAATAATACTCTAGACCACTTGACCATGGGTTAAAGTGAATTAAATTATTTGGGGTTAATATATGGGTCATAATTGAAAAGGGTAAAGAGGAGGACGTGCGACTATTGGAAAAAAAGAAGAAGAGAGAACTCACTACGACAGAGAAACAGAGGAAATTGAGTGATTTGGTAAAGTAATCAAGTGTTTCTTTTTCAATGTAATCATTATATTGGTTGGATGATTTGATTATTGATAATTTTATGTGTATTGCTGGAACATTGAAAAAGATGAGATAAAATACTTGTCATAAATGGGTTGAAAATAAGGCTATAGTGAATTGTTCAACGTGGGTCCCTGGGAAAATATTGTGATTAATTTTAATGAGTAATTAATGTGTAATGATTTCTAATGCTATGTGTGGATAGCAATTAGGAATTAGGATGAGTAGATACAGTGAGGGCGTATGAATTTTTGGGTTCGGAGGTTGTGCCCTTTTCGTGGATGATTGGTAATTTGACTTAAATTCTTATTATAATCATATTATGATTCAAGTTTTGATATATTGGTATATGAAACTAAATATTAGGTATATTTTTTTATATGAATATTGTCAAATTTATGATATTTGGAGGAAATTAGACTTAACCCTAGGCTTAAAATTTAGGAGGGTGATATGGAACGTATTGGTTGACATCAAGAATTAGAAACTGGATTATAGTAATATGGGTGTTGTTAAATTAGAAATCTTATTGTGAATATGTACTTGAATAGATTGCATTGATTTGGAAGTTCAATGGAAGGGGAAGACCCAAGTCCCAGCGTGAATTCTTGATTGATTGAGGCAAGTAGATTTCTAAACCCTTCTTAAATGTATGGAATTCGTGTATTTCCTTGTAATATGTGTTTGGGAGTAATGGGAATTGGTGATGGGTTGACTTTTCCATGTTGAATAATTCTAATGATGGAAAAAGGGTAATAAAAAGGTATTGTGATAAATTGTTGGTGTGTGATGTTTGAGAATGATTTGAAGGCTTATTGCTTAATTGTTGATATTGTATCACGGTTGCATTGTTTTGAATTGTGCCTTGTTATGAAAATGGTCATATCCTCATTATTTGTGTGAACATGTCATTTGCATTGGTTTTGAGACATAGTTGTGATAAGTGTTATGTGATAAGAGGATGTACCATTTCGAAGGACGTATCACAAGCTGCGATGGATATTATATATCGAGGGACGTATCGCGCACTGCGATGGATACTATTATCGAGGGACGTGTTGCACACCGCAACGGATGCATGGATAGATATGTCCCTCATGGGTCTCAGACTGAGAGACAGTGGGTGTGTATCGTTAGGTCAAACATGCATCACTATACTTGACATTGTATTTCATCGCATTGCACATTTTTATCATTGATGAACTTGATCTTATGTGTTGTTGATATTGTGAGTGCCTTTTTATGGAAGTTGTGATTGATGAATATTGAGTTTGTTGTTAAGAATATGTAATTTGTTAAAGTTTTATTGTTGAGCTGGGTGCTATGTAAACGGTGAACTGTTAGGTTGGGCTGATTTTATGCAGGTTGTAGTTGTGGAGGTTTAGATGGGGTGTAAGGAGTACCTGTATTATGTTCCCTTATCTTGTGTTTAGAGGTTTACTTTTTGGGTACCATGTGGTTTGGTACTCACCCCTTGCTTCTATAACTTTTTGTAGGTTATGAGCCCGGATCTTTGTGATACCTTCCATTCTCTTCATTTTTCGAGGCTTTCTGTGGAAATTTGTGAGGTAGTTGTTTGTCATCTCGGTGGACCATCTTACTCCTCTTTATGATTTTGTTTTTACTTGAAAGACATTTAAGACTTACGTATTTCATTTCAATTCTAGTATTTGCATTAGAGGCTTATGCACGTGACAAGCAGGTTTTGGGGATTTAGTTAAGTTGATGTCATGCCCCGAGACTACCCCCGAGACGCAGACACAGGACCTAGGACCACAAGTGATCCCAAGCTAACCCTGCTGGCATGATCATGAACATACTAAAGATAAGTTGAATAATAAACTGATGCGGAAGCTATAATCATAAATAAAATGAAAAAAATGGGGAATACCCATATACTATAACTGAGATATATGAAAACTGATAAGTTTAATACAAAGAAGATATTAACTCAATATTAAGCTGAATCTAACTATGTCTAAAAATTGCCTCTAACTGACTAGAAATGCTGGGACATGCCCCAGCTAAGTCTAGCAAAACTGAAACTAAAGGACTAAATATACTAAAAAGACACTCATGACTATTGTCCTCGGAGAATGAGGACTCACCACTGATTCCGCTGAACTGGAGATCGAGAATGGATCTAAGCGTGATCTGGATGCTGAGAACCTGCATCATGAGAATATGTAGCACACATATGCGTCAGTACTTGAAAGATACTGAGCATGCAGGATAGAGTAAAGCTGAAATAACATATAACTGTACAAAGCAATAAAGCAATGAAATAATGTGAACATGATATAGATGTTGAAATACTGAACATGACTAATTTGAATGTAATGACCAAGTTATAACATGTTGAGACTGAATACTAAAACGTGGTCAATGCAATGGAGTATGACTGAACTGTGGGAGCTACTAATAATCGATAATAAAACCACATGAGCTAAATGTGGAGTCCGATGTATACGCCCCATTGAAAGGACCCAATATACCCTGCCAAAGGTATAGAGGCATACTGGCGTGATCACTAAAATGATGCCCATGGAGGGAACTTACAACCTACGTGGCTAGTAGTTTTGGGACTATTTGGGTACGTTGAACCCTGGCCTAACTCGGTATTATGCTACTCCCAATGGATTGAGTAATTTACACATTATGATTGAATATTTGTAAGTTACTGGATAGCTCAAACTGAACATGCAAACTGAGGATGCATCAATTAAATTGATATTGATTCATTAATAATTGAGGCATGTATAACTGAATAATGAAATATCTAACCTAGCATGTGTAATTCAAGAACTAAAGAAATACATAGCTAGTGTTCTAGAATTCATGCAATAAACTGAATATTAACGTACTAATCTGATTTGGATCATTCTAACAGCTAAGAACCCAACTATTCTAACATTCAAGAAACCCTAGGTCTAGTCATAATAAAAGAATCAAGAAATTGACTGAAAACTAGGGACCTAATGGGTGAAACGAACCCACTAGTGAAATCCCACATACCTGGTGATGAATTCCATGGAGAAATATTTAGATTTCGGGGCAAGAACTGATGGAACCTTGCTGCATTCTTGAACTAGGGTTCTTGACGTCTTTTCTCCTCTTACGCTCTGAGTTTCTAAGTTTTGATTAAAGAGTTGACTTAGGTAAGTTCTAGTTATGTTTCTAGGCTAAAACTAACCGAAAAAACATAGTTTAGGGTTAAAACGACGTAGTTTAGGGGTCCAACGAATAAGTAAAAGACTGAAATAACCTTGACTTAAACTGCAGACCGGCTGACCACGGCCACCTTCACGGACCGTGAAAGAGACCACGGATCGTAAAATCGGTCATGTTCTGGACTTGGTGACTACAAGCTGAGGGTCTAAGTCCACGAGCCCTACTACAGCCCGTGTGAAGGACAACGGACCAGGAAAGTTTCTGTGGTCTCCACTTAGGCTGTGGTCTGGAGGGACTGGCTAGGGGGCTTACTTGTAAGGCTCTACGGACGCCCTCACGGGCCGTGGGAAGGACCACGAACCGTGAAGGTCCTCGTGGTCCTCACTTTGTCATGGGGTCTAAGGGGCTGGCTAGGGAGGTTCACTGCCTCGACTCTACGGGCGCCACCACGGCCCGTCATCAAGACCACGGACTGCGAAGGTGCTCGTGGTCTGATGTCTGGGCCTAGTGACTTCCAGGTCAAGACCACGGGCAGGTCTACGGACCGTGGACCCTTTCATGGTCCATGAACCCTGCCGTGGTTCACTACTTCAGGTATATTTCTATAATTTTTTTATGAGTCTGATTTTCGAGGTGTTACAATATCTCCCCCTTGGGATCATTCGTCCTCGGATGAAGACTAAACTAGATGAAATGAAGGGAATGAGCTGCAACCCTATCACTAAACACTAAAGGCTGATTTTTTATTTAACTGAGTTCCAAAAACATGCAAATACGCTAAAAATGCAAGTATACACTGAAGGAACATGATACTAAGACTGATTTCACGCATGAATGACTGAAAAACTGAAGAGGAACTATTACCTCAAGTTGGAATGGATTCGGAAGGAAAGAGGTGAGGATACTTGGCTTTCATGGTTGCTTCTGCTTCCCAAGTAGCTTCCTCTACGGACTGACTCCTCCACCAAACCTTGACTGAAGCGACTTCCTTGTTTCTCAATCTTCTAACCTGACGATCAAGAATCTCAACTGGTACATCCTCATAAGAAAGGCTATCTTTTAGGGCCACTGTCTCTAAAGGCACTACGGATGCTGGATCACCCACACACTTCTTCAAAAGTGAAATGTGAAAGACTGGATGCAATACTGCTAAATCTGCTGGCAACTCTAACTCATAAGCCACTTTACCAATCCTTTTCAAGACTCGGTAAGGGCCTACATATATGGGACTGAGCTTCCCTTTCTTGCCAAATCTCATCACCCCTTCATAGGTGACACTTTCCGGAAAACCCAATCATCAACTTGGAACTTTAGTTCCCTTCTTCTCACATATGCATAAGACTTCTGGCGACTCTAGGCAATCTTAAGTCTATCTATAATGAGTTGCACTTTCTCTATAGCGTCAAGGACTGAATCTGGTCCTATCAAGGCTGCTTTACCTACTTCAAACCAACCAACTAGTGATCTACATCTACGCCCATACAATGCCTCATAAGGGGCCATCTGAATGCTGGAATGGTAACTATTGTTGTAGGCAAACTCAATAAGAGGAAGGTGATCATCCCAACTACCCTTGAAGTCGATCACATATGCTCTCAACATGTCCTCTAAGGTCTGAATGGTACGCTCTACCTGACCATCCATCTGTGGATGAAATGTTGTGCTAAGGTTCACCTGAGTACCAAGACCCTTCTGAAATGACTTCCAGAAATGAGAGGTAAACTGAGGATCTCTATCTGAGATAATAGACAAAGGAACCCCATGCAACCTCAAAATCTCATTAATGTAAAGATTAGCGTAATCCTCCGCCGAATCTGTAGTCTTGACCACCAAAAAGTGAGAAGACTTAGTAACCCTATCAAAAATCACCCAAATGGAGTCATGTTGTCTGCGAGTACGAGGTAAACCTGTGATGAAGTCCATGTTGATCACTTCCCACTTCCAAGTAGGAATGTCAATCTCTTGAGTCATACCTCCTGGTTTCTGATGTTCTACCTTGACTTGTTGGCAATTGGGGCACTGAGCCACAAAATCTGCTAATATATCTTTTCATACCATTCCACCAATAGACTTCCCACAGATCACGGTTCATCTTAGTGGCAACTGAATGAATAGAATATCTATAGTTATGGGCCTCTACAAGAATATGTTGTCTCAACTCACCCAAATTAGGAACATATAATCGACCCTGGTAGCGAAGCACACCATCTACCCCTTGGGAGAAAACCTCAACTCTCTGTTGGTGGAGTTCAAGTAATATCGGATCACTATCTTGCTTTTCCTTAACTTCCACTACCAAAGAAGATTTTGCCCCATTCTGAACTGTTACACCACCATATGATATGCTCATAGGACGAATACCTAGGCGAGCAAGTCTATGAACATCCTTTTCTAGCTCCTTTCTTTCTTCCTCAACATGTGCTACACTACCAATAGATAGACTGTTAAGGGCATCTGCTACTACATTTGCCTTACCAGGATGGTAATGCACACTCATGTCATAATCCTTGAGGAACTCAAGCCATCTTCTCTGGCGAAGATTCAACTCTTTCTGGGTGAACACATACTGAAGGCTCTTATGGTATGTGAACACATCTACATGAACACCATACAAGTAGTGCCTCCAAATCTTGAGTGCAAACACCACTGTTGCAAGCTCAAGGTCATGAGTCGGATAATTCTTCTCATGTACCGTAAGTTGTCTAGAAGCATAAGATATAACCTTACCTCACTGCATCAACACACAACCTAGGCCGACTCTAGTGCATCACAATAGATCACATAACCATCTGAACCCTCTGGTAGAGTCAAGACAGGAGTTGTAGTCAACCTAGTTTTCAATTCTGCGAAGCTTTTCTCACAATCATCTGACCATCGAAACTTGACCATCTTCTGATTCAACCTAGTCAATGGTGAGCCTATGGACAAAAATCCTTCCACGAACCATCTGTAATAGCCCGCTAGACCTAAGAAACTTCTAATATCTGTAGCAGAGGTAGGTCTGGGCCATTGTTTCACTGCTTCTATCTTCTGGGAATCTACTCGAATTCCTTCACTAGAAACAATATGCCCAAGGAAGGCAACTGACTGTAACCAAAACTTGCACTTGTTAAATTTTGCAAATAACTGGCGATCTTTGAGAGTTTGCAGAACAACTCTCAAATGAATCGCATGTTCTTCCTCATTCCTAGAGTAAATGAGGATATCATCAATAAAGAAGATAACGAACAAGTCCAAGTACTGCTTGAACACTCTGTTCATCAAATCCATGAAAGCTGCAGGAGCATTGGTTAGTCCAAATGACATAACTACAAATTCATAATGACCATACCGAGTTCTGAAGGTTGTCTTCGGAATGTCACTATCTTTAACTCTAAGTTGATGATAACCTGATCTGAGGTATATCTTTGAGATATGACTAGTACCCTGAAGTTGGTCAAACAAGTCATCAATCCTGGGGATGGGATACTTATTCTTGATTGTGACCTTGTTCAATTGCCTATAGTCAATGCACATTCTGAGAGAACCATCTTTCTTCTTTACTAACAACACTAGTGCACCCCATGGCGAAATACTAGGTCTGATGAAGCCCTTATCTAGAAGGTCTTTCAACTGCTCATTCAATTCCTTAAGCTCAGCTGAAGCCATTCTGTAAGGAGGAATAGAGATAGGCTGGGTATCTGGAAGGAGATCAATTCCAAAGTCGATTTTCCTTTCGGGAGGAACTCTGGGAAGATCATCTGGAAACACTTCTAGAAACTCATTGACTACTATAACTGACTCAAGAGTTGGGGATTCGAAACTAGAATCCTTAACCCGAACTAGATGATAGAGATAACCCTTAGAGATCATCTTTCTAACCTTAAGGTAAGAAATGAATCGACCCATAGGCGCTAAGCTACTACCCTTCCATTCTAGGATTGGTTTATCTGGAAACTGAAAACAAACAATCCTAGTTCTACAATTGACTGAGGCATAACAGGAATGTAACCAATCCATGCCTAGAATAATATCGAAGTCTACCATTTCTAACTCTATAAGATCTGCTGAGCTGACTTTTTGAGAGACTGTGACAGGGCAATTTCTATATACCCGTCTAGCTATAACTGGGTCATTGACTGGAGTAGAGACTGAGAAGGGTTCTAAAAGAGTTTCTGGGCTAGCATTGAATTGGACTGCTATGTAAGGAGTTACAAAAGACAAAGTAGCCCCTGGATCTAACAATGCATAAACATTAAGATCAAAGACTCGTAACATACCAGTGACTACATCAGGAGAATCTTTCTGATCTTGACGAGCCTGAAGAGCGTAGAGCCTGTTTTGGCGTTGTCTGCCACCTGTACCAGATGAGTTACCCTGCTGAGTCGGGCGACCTGTTGGTGCTGCTGAAGTTATAGACTGAGCTCTACCATTATTTTCTCCTTGACTGTGTCTAGAAGGACAATCCTTCAATCTATGACTAGACTGACCACACCCAAAGCATCCTTCCTTACCTGCAAGGCATTCGCCCGGATGGTTCTTACTACATTTCAGGCAAGTTGGGTAAGTTTTGGTGCCTGAAATACTACCTTGAGACTTAGAGCCTGACGCCCTACTTTTCTGATCATTACGGCACCTAGGGGATGGAATACTAGCTGATGAAGGTGTTGGAGTCGAAGACTTTTACTGAAACTGCGAGCGATTTCCACCACCCAATTTCTATTGGGAATACTCGTAGTTACCTATTCTTGCTTTCTTAGTCTCCTTAGCCTGTTCCCTAAGCTTATCACCCTCAACCTGTTGAGCATGACTCATGAGCCTAAAGATGTTCATGTCTCCCAACAACATAGCATTCCTGCACTCTGTTTTCACTAAGTCTGACACCCCATAAATAAACTTATTCATCTGAGCCCTGGAGTCAGCAACCATGTGAGGAGAATACATGGAGTGTTGGTTAAAGTTGATCTCATACTGTTGGACCGTCATGTTACCCTGCCTTAAGTTCATAAATTCATGGGCCCTTGCTTCTCTCAACTCTATGGGAAAAACCTGTCTAGAAAGGTTTCGCTGAAACAATCCCAAGTAATAGGAGTTGCATCTGTACCCCTGTTATCCTTCCACTGATATACCAGATATGAGCCACATCCTTAAGTTGGTAAGATGCTAACTCAACATGATCATTCCCAGTTACCTGCATCACTTTAAAGATCTTCTTAACCTCATCAATGAAGTTTTGGGGATCTTCTCCAACTTGCGATCATAAGAACTCTAGCAGATTCATCCTAACAAAGTCTCGCACCCTGGCTGCAGTTGACCCAACATTGGCATTTACCGAAACTGGAGCCCGCAGATTGTTCTGGTTGGCCACACTCTGAGCCAACATCTGAATGGTGTTCTGAACTCTACATTCGACACTTCTTAATCAGGGACTGGAGGAGTTGCATTTGCGTTCCTGGCGTTCGCATTCCTGGCATTAGCTCTACGAGGAGGAATGATCACTGAAACGTAGAATGTTGAGTTAGAATAGAATTAGATCATACCTTATGCACGATAAGAGTAACAAGAAAATAAAGTTTTCCGAAATCACATTGTAGCCTCCCTCTCATCAGATGTGGTGCACTTCACACCCATGAAAAGGACTCTACTTAGTGCGGCTTTTCAGACATCCTAGGAATCTTAAACCTAATGCTCTGATACCAAGTTTGTCACGCCCCAAGATTACCCCCGAGACGCAGACACTGGACCTAGGACCACAAGTGATCCCAAGCTAACCCTGCTGGCATGATCATGAGCATACTAAAGATAAGTTGAATAATAAACTGATGCGGAAGCTATAATAATAAATAAAATGAAAAAAAATGGGGAATACCCATATATTATAATTGAGATATATGAAAACTAATGAGTTTAATACAAAGAAGATATTAACTCAATACTAAGCTAAATCTAACTATGTCTGAAAGTAGCCTCTAACTGACTAGAAATGCTGGGACATGCCCCAGCTAAGTCTAACAAAACTTAAACTAAAGGACTAAAAATACTGAAAAGAAACTCATGACTATTGTCCTCGGAGAATGAGGACTCACCACTGATTCCACTGAACTGAAGATCGAGAATCGATCTAAGTGTGATCTGGATGCTGAGAACCTGAACCTACATCACGAGAAGATGTAGCGGACGTATGCATCAGTACTTGAAAGGTATTGAGCATGCAGGATAAAGTAAAGCTGAAATAACATATAACTGAACAAAGTAATAAAGCAATGAAATAATCTGAACATGATATAGATGCTGAAATACTGAACATGACTAATCTGAATGTAATGACCAAGTTATAGCACGCTTAGACTGAATACTGAAATGTGATCAATGCAATGGAGTCTGACTGAACTGTGGGAGCTACTAATAACCGATAACAAAACCACATGAGCTAAATGTGGAGTCCGATGTATACGCCCCATCGAGAGGACCCAATATACCCTGCCAGAGGTATAGAGGCATGCTGGCATGATCACTAAAATGATGCCCACTGAGGGGACTTACAACCTACGTGGCTAGTAGTTCTGGGACTATTTGGGTACGCTAAACCCTAATCCAACTTGGTATTATGTTACTCCCAATGGATTGAGTAATTTACACATTATGACTGAATTTTTTTAAGTTACTAGATAGCTCAAACTAAACATGCAAACTGAGGATGCATCAATTAAATTGATATTGATGCATTAATAATTGAGGCATGTATAACTAAATAACTGAAATATCTGACCTAGCATGTGTAATTCAAGAAGTAAAGAAATACATAGCTAGGGGTCTTGAATTCATGCAATAAACTGAAAATTAACGTACTAATCTGATTTGGATCATTCTAACAGCTAAGAACCCAACAATTCTAACATTCAAGAAACCCTAGGTCTAGTCATAATAAGAGAATCAAGAAATTGACTGAAAACTAGGGACCTAATGGGTGAAAGGAATCCACTAGTGAAATCCCACATACCTGGTGACTAATTCCATGGAGAAATCTTTACATTTCGGGGCTGGAACTGATGAAACCTTGTTGCGCTCTTAAACTAGGGTTCTTGACCTCTTTTCTCCTCTTAAGCTCTAAGTTTCTAAGTTTTGATTAAAAAATTGACTTAGGTAAGTTCTAGTAATGTTTCTAGGCTAAAACTAACCAAAACCACGTAGTTTAAGGTTAAAACGACGTAGTTTAGGGGTCCAACGAATAAGGGAAAGACCGAAATTGGGGTGCAAATGGGCTTACCACGGCCACCTTTACGGACCATGAAAGGGACCACAAACCGTGAAGTCGGTCGTGGTCTGGACTTGGTGACTACTAGCTGAGGGTCTGAGTCTATGAGCCCTACCACGGCCCATGTGAAGGACCACGGACCGTGAAAGTGTCTGTGGTCTCCACTTGGGCTGTGGTCTGGAGGGACTGACTAGGGGGCTTACTGGTAAGGCCCCACGAACACCCCCATGGGCCGTGTGAAGGACCACGAACCATGAAGGTTCTCGTGGTCCTCACTTAGGCGTGGGGTCTAAGGGGCTGGATAGGGAGGTTCACTGCCTCGACTCTATGGGCACCACCATAGCCCGTCAACAAGACCACAGACCGTGAAGGTGCTCATGGTCTGATGTTTGGGCCTGGTGACTTCCAGGTCAAGACCACGGGCAGGTCTACGGACTGTGGACCCTTTTATGGTCCGTGAACCCTACCGTGGTTCACTACTTCAGGTATATTTCTGCAATTTTTTTCTGGGTCTAATTTTCGAGGTGTTACAGTTGACTTGTTATCCATTTTAGTAATTTTTATTAAACTGGTATTTTTATTTTATTTTCACACTTCGTCGAAATGGTTGGGTACAAGGCTGACTTGTCTTGGTAGGATAAAACGAGTGACATCACATCCATTTTTGGGTTGTGACATTATAAGATCGATGAATCATTATTAGTAGTGCTTAAGATTGAATCCTATACGATGATATATGATTAGAATTGCTTCAGAGTGAAGCATATAGATATGAATTGATTGAGAGTGAAGCATCTAGATATGAATTATGATTATTAGGCCTTTGAGAGTAAAGCTAATATGATGAATTATGATTAGTAGGGCTTTGAGAGTATCGCTCATATGATGAATGTTGATTATTAGATAGAAATGTTGTGGGAAGATTTACCCACATGATCTACTCCTTTGAATGTTTAAATGTGAAAGGTTTTCTCACATAGAATGATTCTAGGTTGAAAGGATTGCTCACCTAAAATGAATCAAAGAACTTATGGACTATGATAGCTAAGACTTAGCTTGGATTAGCATAATGAGATGTTTCATCCATGGTAGCTTGACTTGGTAAGACAAGACCATCTAATGATAGCTTGGGTTAGTAAAATCCATGGATAGCTTGGATTGAGCAATAGTACCTTTCCCATGGTTAGCTTGAACTAAGCACGATAAGGTCCTTTATATGGTAGCTTGACTTGGTAAGGCCAAGCCATTTCAATCGTAGCATGGATTGAGAAATAGTACCCTTCCTTGGATATCTTGGACTTGCATGATAAGGTATTTTCCATGATAGCTTGGTCTAGAATAATGAGGTGATTTCCTTGGTAGCATTGAATTGGTAAATAGTAACCATTCATGGTAAGCTTGAATTAGCAATAGATGAGGTGCTTCTTCTTGATAGCTTGGATTAGTAAGGTAGTATTCTTCAATGGTAAATGATATAGCTTGGATTGTTAAGATGATATCCCTTCCACGAATAGTAGAAATAGCTAAGGAGGGACTAGTTCCCAATCAAAGTAACATGGTTATGATGAAAAAAGGTTTCTTCAAGGAAGTATCGTAAGTATGTTTTAATATGAAATTTGCTTGTATGATGAATGAATATCTTGGATTGTTGCTAGAGTTGTCTTCCTTGATATGTATGACTAGAGGTGGATGACCCAAGTCTTGACTAAGGATAAGTTGAGGTCACTTCAAGAAGTGCTCCTCCTATGTTGATATGTTATGATGATTTATTTTCATTGATTATGCGTATGACTTATGTTGTTATCTCTTACGCTTATGTTGATGTTTATGCAAGCTGTCATATTTAGTACATGTTTGTACTAACACATACTCTTGCTTACATTTCTTATCCAAATGTAGGGTCCGGTGATATCGACCCTCATCCCCGTGGCTAGGATCTTAGTAGAAGCAAGGATCGAAGATTGGTGAGTCCCCATAGCATTCGAGGAGATAGCCACCATTTCTTTTATGTTCTTTCATTTTATGTTTTGAACTATTATATGAGTTGTGACCCAAAGTTATTCATGTTTTAGATGATTTGAGACAAAGTATAATAGACTTACGCTTCGTTTATAAAAGACTTTGATGTTGTTGAAAATGTTTTAAATTTTCGCTCATTTCTATTATCTTATGTTATGAAAGCTAAGTAGCTTATATGAAGCCTCTCGGGGTATTGTATGCCATGTTACGTCTAAGGTGTACCCCTGGGTCGTGACAAACTTGGTAATCAGAGCACAAGGTTTAGAATGATTCTAGGATGTCTCAAAACCACGTCTAGTAGAGTCTTGTTCATAAGTGTGAAGCACACCACATCTTATGAATGAGAGGCTACAAGATGCTTAGGAAACTTCACTTCTTCATTTCTCTAACTCATGCCATAGAGTTTAACTCTATAAGGCATTTCTCTTAATCCTTACCCGATGGTCTTCAGGATATGACTACTACAAGGGCTAATGCTAGAAGGAATGAGGAAGACAATATGGATCAAGAAACTCCTCCTCAAGCTCCACAAGCTCCGGTTGACCCTATGGCGGAGAATGTGACTAATGAGGAGTTTAGGTCTGCTTTTCAAGTTTTAGCTCAAGCCATGACGGCCCAATCCAATAGGGAGGTTGTAGTCCCTGTGAACCCAAATGTGGGTACGACAGCTTTTAGAGTAAGGGACTTTACAAGACTGAATCCCCAGAATTTTATGGGTCAAAGGTTAAAGAAGATCCTCAAGAGTTCATAGATGAGGTCTATAAGGTGTTGGACATTATGTGAGTGATTTTGGTAGAGACGGCGGAATTGGCCCTTTATCAACTTAAGGGGTTGTTCAGATTTGGTTTAACCAATGGAAAGAAGCAAGATTGGTAGAAGTGGGTCCCATAGAGTGGGAAAGGTTCAAAAATGTTTTTCTTGATAGTTTCTTCCCTCTAGAGATGAGAGAGGTTATGGTACTTAAGTTCATTAACCTTCGGCAAGGTAGTATGAGTGTTAAGGAATATGCTTTGAGGTTTACTCAATTGTCTAAGTATGCTCCTTCTATTGTAGCGGGCCCTAGGTTGAGAATGAGTAAGTTTGTGTCGGGTGTGTCCGATTTAGTAGTGAAAGAATGTCATACGACTATGCTTGTTCATGACATGGATATTTCTTGTCTTATGGTCCATGCCCAACAGATTGAAGAAAAGAAACTTAAAGGGAGATCTAGGGAGAAAAAGAGGTCTAGAATGGATGATGGTAATTCCTCTCATGATAAGTTCGATGGACATGGTCGTTCTAGGTTCCGACAAAGGTTTTTGGAGTAAGGTTCTTCTAATGTTCCTCCAAGGTTTAACAATGAAAGGGTGTATAACCCTAAACCGCAAGGAATTAGTAGTGGATCCCTATTGCCTACCTGTGCTAGGTGTGGAAAGAGGCATGAGGGTAGGTGTCTATCCGGCATAATGGGTTGCTTCAGTTGTGGTGAAAGTGGTCACAAAATAAGGGATTGTCATATGATTAAGGCTAAGAGAAGAGAGGACAAGCAAGATCCTCCTAGTGGTTCGGGTTCCAATGATCCGAAGCAAAATTGATTTTATGCACTCCAGGCTAGAGGTGAACAAGAGTGTGCTCTCGATGTGGCTATCAGTATGTTGAAAGCTTTTCAATTAGATTCTTATGCTTTATTTAGATCCCAGTGCTATCTTATCTATTGTGATGCCATATGTGGCTATGAGATTAGGTGTGCCTGTTGATATGTTATTAGATCTCTTTTTTGTCTCTACCCTTGTTGGTGATTCTATGATGGCTGAGATGGTCTATAGAAAGTGACCCATCTCCTTATTCCATAGAGTTACTCTTGGTTTATTTGGTAGAGCTAGATATGCTAGAAGTTGATGTCATCCTTGGGATGGATTGGTTGCACTCTTATTATGGCCTAGTGTTGGATGCCCTCACTATGCGAGTTGAGGCATGTGAGCAGGGAGGGTGACAGTTCGAGGATGTGACAGTTTTGAGGGCCGATGTTGCAGAGTTGAGGCTGATGTGGATGAGTTCAAATCCACCAATTTATCTATGTCATTCGGCATTGTGGACCTTCCCGAGGTTCCAAGTTCAGAGATGCCAGCTACTTCTGAGATTCCTTCAACTACTCTGACCGGAACGCTGTTGTAATTACTGATGACGATGAGATGGATACTCCTAAGACGAATGAGGAGGAGCTTCGGACCCGCGATGTTGCAGTTTATGATGAGCATAAGGACTTAGAGGGTGTGATGGTGCAGATTGCAACGGAGGCTTCACTTCAGGACACCTTGATGATTGGTTCCAGTGGAGCATGGCACACTCCTGGAGGAGATTCAGGCACTGATGCCCCGATTGATAGAGCTCCAGATGCACAGCGTTCACCTCAGGCTTAGCCTGACAGGGGGATCTTGAATCTCTTCTTGTTTTATTTTTGAGACATTTACTTTATTTTACATTGAGGACAATGTTTGGTTTTGTTTGGTGGGGTGAGAGTATCTTCATACCTATCCCCTTAGGTTGTATTTATCTTGTTTTGGATGTATGTTTTACTACTTTTGGCTTTTTTCTGAAACCTTTTGTTTATTATGGAAGAAATTGTGAATGTTGGTTTTTTATCCAAATTAATTCACCTCGTGATTTCTGAATTTGTGAATGTTGTGGTTGTTCTCTTGCATATTTAAGTATTGATTGCGATCAATACCGATAACTTAAGTAGTGCTCTTGATTGAACGTTATGGTTGTGCAAATCCAATGAGGCAAATTTGAGTTTCATAAGTAATGTGTGGATTCTTAGCATCTCGTTGTGACTAGTCGATTGTCGAAATGATTCTTGTGATGATCGTTGCACGCGAGCTTAATTTGTAGAGTCATGATCGATGATTGTGTTGAATGCCTTGTGTGGTGAGATTTTCTTGAAATATGTGTTTGGTGATACCTGGAACTTTCCCTGTTGGTCCAATTGACTAACGTTGAAAAAATGAAAGAAATGATCTTAGGCACAAATTTTTTAGAGTGAACCAAATTGCTATTATACTTCTTTGTGACCACCTTGTTAAAGTGTGAACCTAGCTTGGCACTAGTTAAGCCTACCCTTTTCTTTGAATGAAACATGAACTCATGTAGCCTCTTTTCTCCCCACCTAAAACCTCATGAAGCCTTGGCTCGTTTGAATAGACAACTTAGGCTAAAAGCCTAAGTTGGGGGTGTGATGAAAAATTGAGAAGAGAAGATGAGCTTTGTGAAAGTTCACCCTTGAAAAATCGTGTTGAAAAAAGATGGAACCCCTCCATATGAAAAAAAGAGAAAGAATAGAAAAAGAAAAAAGATAAAGAAAAGCAAAAAAAATGCATGACGAAAAGAAAAGGGGTGCCCAATGAGCCATACAAGAATCTTTGTGCTTGAAAGTACTTAGGGTGGATTTTGAAAACCAAAAGAGTGGAGGAAAAGGAGAAGAAGTGAAATTCAAGTCATGCTTCATGAAGGTAGAAGTCACTAAGCCAAAATGATCATACATTTACCCTGAACCCCATTATAAGCCTTGAAAGACCTTGGTGATCTTGATTGAGACGAATGACATGTTGATTGAAAAATACGGACAAGCATATGGGTAGAATTATGCATGTGTTTATCTTTCAGAGTGTGAGAGTTGATTTTGATTCCTTAAGTCTTAAATTTTTTATGAGCTTTGTGTGGGAAGGGAATCATTCTTGATGTGAGGGAATTCAAATACTTTTGTTGAGCTTGAATTTTCATTTGAAGCAAGCATTGTGAGCATGACTTTTATTTGATGATGGCTAGTCACAGTTTGAAACTTTTAGTGCACAATTGAACATTGCTTGTGAAGATTGAACCTCGTGAGCATTCATGCTGAGTCTCAAGTAGCATTATTTGTAGACATATCTGTTGAACTGATTGATCTTGTATTTTACTTGAGGAAAAGCAAAAGTTTAAGTTGGGGGTGTTGATGAGTCGGGGATTTCGATTGATTTGGGGCTTAATATTTAGGGATTTAATGTCCTCAATGCCTATTTTATTCTCATAACTGATGTTAAAATGTTAATATGCATCAATGAAGGCAAAAGAGCAAGGCAAGGTCATTATGAGGCAAAAAGGAGCATAAAAGTTGAAAAGGTTGAAGGAAAGCAAAGTTTGTACTCACCAAAGCCACTCGGCAACTCGCCGAGTGGACCTTCATCTCACCTAAAATTTCAACATGCCAGCCCTTGGACAATACCAACTTGGCGAGCAAAGGATTAGTTCGGCGACACGCCGAAGGGATCGGCGATGCCGACCCAACTCGCCAAAAGTTACAAAAACTTTTGGTGGAAAGCCATGCCAAGAAGGCGAGAAGAGGAGCACTCCTCGCGTCACTGATTAGGTCGGCGAGCCCGACTTACTTCGCCGAGTTGACTCTGTACTGAAATCCAGGGAACGTATAAATATTGTTTTTAAAAAGGGCTGAAGGGAGACACATTGTTCACTGCTGGGTTTTTGATCTTTTACATTCTTGAACATTGTGTTTACATTTTTTAGTGAGGATTTAGAGATTGTGAGATTCTTAGCCTTAATTTGAGCATTTGAATACTTGCAGATCGTTACCCAACCTGATGGAAAACTTTGTTGGTAACGATTTCTTATTCCTTACTATGTTTGGCTAAAACCCACATTCTTGGGGGTGTGATTATGTAGTTGAATGCATTAAATAGGTAATGGGTGTTGTTAGTTATTGATTTTATTTTTGTTTTGAAATGGGTTCAATTAATAGTTTGTGTTACAATTGAGGAATTGTAGTTGCAAATGCAATTCTAGTTTAGTACTCCATACTTGCTTGAGAAAGAAGTGTTAGAGTCGAATTGTTAGTTGATGATTGTTTTGATTGTGTTGTTGCAAATATAGCTTGAGAAAGTGGGTTTGAATACAATCTTACAAATCTAGCTTGAAAAGTGGATTGATTCAGGTAATGGATTGTTAAATTGTGTTGTGCATGTTGAGGTTCGAAAGAACTTACTTGATTTGCAATAGTTAATTAAGAAATGGTATTGCACCCAAAACCTAGCATACCCACTGATATTCAACAACTTTGAGTAACTCGTAATCACCCATTACTCGAAATTAGCATTCAACTTATCACACTCCTAAGAAACCTTATTTACTTGTTTACTCCCGGTTGTTAGTAGTCGTAAATTGGTTACCCAAATCCCCCCATTTGACATTAATTGTCAAAACCCTGTGATTTAATTTATTGTTATGAAATTCCAACCTCTACAAATGATTAGAGCACCATTTTACTTCTTAATCGAATTCTTTATCGTATCACTCCCTGTGGGATCGACCCCAACTCTTAGTTGGGTTTATACTTGTTAGCGACCGCCTACACTTAATTGGATGGAATGTAGTTGAGCGTTATCAATAGGCAAACCCACATGGGTTTTATTTTGCATATATTTGGGTTTTTTTTTAAAGGGAGACATAATTATTATGAAGAAATTAAAGAAGTTTGGTAATCATAATTTCTCATTAAACATACCGCAACTCAAAATTGTTCCACATATTAAAGAAGATCTTCACTAATTACTTCAAGCCTAGTCTATAAAAGATAAAAATATCTTGACAAGACTTGAAGCATGGGGCATTTGTAATCATTTAAAATTTATTAAATATAAATTTATAAAATGATTCTGATTATATTAAATTCATGAATATATTAGTCCAAATAAATATTATGGATTAGTATAATTGGGCTAATTATTTAAGTCCAATAAATATGAATTTAATTAAAGTCTGAATTAACTTATTTGGCCTACAATAGATGAGCCCAATTTCATCTCATTTTAGAGGCCCATTTTGGTGCGACGTGGCAAATGACGTGACATGTCAAGTCAAACAAGAAGTCAATAGGATCATGACATGTGTCAAAAATGACAAGCCCACTATATAAAGCTTAAATGTCATGTCACTTAAATCTGATTGACCAAAGGAAATCCTATTTCAATCACAACTCCTCTATTCTAAAACTATAAATTGGGGTTCTCGTAATTCAGAATAGGGACAGAAAATTCTAAACAAGAAGCTAGAGAAAATCTGTGGTACAAACGCCATAAAATTCTTTATAAGCTACAAGTTTAAGAATTCAAGCATTCAAGTTCAAGAACAATCAAGATCAAGATCATCGGATTCAAGAACAAGCTCGAATCATTTGAATTCAAATAAATGTCAAGATCAAGATAAAGTTCAAGTTCAAGTTCATCGAAGATTCAAGAATAAGATTTAATGCCCTTGAATCCAAGAACAAGTTCAAGACAAATTCAAGATCAAGCTCAAGAGCTCTTGAATCAAGATCAAGATCAAGAGCCCTTGAATCTATATTTGAAAAGGCGAACTCAGAGGAATCATAGAGATTGTAACACTCGCACTTTAAAATAATAAATACGATTGTTGCGATACTTTTCCGTTTTTTATTTTTGTTTTCTCGACGCGAATTTTATTGTCTACAATAACTTTAATTAATTTCAAAATTCTAAATATTAAATATGAATTAAATAGCAAATTGAGAAAAATAATAAAATAATTTTCTCTATTGTAAAATATTTTAATGAAAGGAAAAAATATCTATCAACATTTCCAAATACCTTCATACTTTTAATGTAATATAGATAGAATCATAAGTCACACGACAATCATCTGTCCAAAAGATACCTTCACGTTTTAACAAACTAATTGGAGAATCTATCTTATATTTTATTACAATGATACCTATTGTTATTTTGTCTTTGGAAAAGGGTCAAAATTATACTCAAACTATTTGAAATAGCTCATATATACCCTTTAATTATGTTTGGGATCAAAACTGTCCTTGTCGTCTATGTTTGGGACCACAAATACCCTTAAAACGTTATCTTTGCCATTAGAGCTGATATGGTAGTCCACCTAGGCAATCCAACATGACAAAAATACCTTCCTCTCAATAATGTTGTTCTTTCTTGTTCATCCCTATTACAAAATGAAAATCAAATATAATTCTTTCATTGTTCTTGTTTGAGTTGTTGTTCGTACTTTGGAACTCCAATTTCAAAGTGTGTTGAAGTTTGTTTGAAGTTGTAATTGCGTGTTGAAGGATCAAGTTCATTTTTTGGTTTTGAGGTCATAGATTCACAAAATCGATTTTTAGATTTTCAAGCTTTTTAGTTCCTTTCATATATTTTTTTTATATATTTTGGGATTTCGACTCAAATCTTCAAATATCAATCTTCAAACTAAGAAATCAGTTGTTAAATGTCAATTTCCAGCTTCAATTGCAATATCCAAGCAATTTTTAGTAACATTCAATTAAATCTCTTCATAATTTTGCACTATCTCAAACGAACTTCAACACACTTCGAAATTGGAATTTTAAAGTCCGAACAATAACTCAAACAAGAACAATGAAAGAACTATTTTAGATATATTTTTATAAAAAAAATTGTGATAGAGATGAAAAAAACAACATAAATGAGAGGAGGGGATTTTTTCCATGTTGGACTGCCTAGGTGGACTGTCATGTCAACACATATGGCAAAGATAGTGTTTTAAGGGTGTGGTCCAAAACATAGACGGCGAGGGTAGTTTTGTTCCCAAACATAAATAAAGGGTATATATGAGCTATTTCGAATGGTTCGAGGGTAATTTTGATCCTTTTCCGTTTTGTCTTTTGTCATGCCCACATTCATTTGTTCAACCACAATAGTAATTTTTTTCATCTTTTAGATTTATTATGTATTGCAACAACATTCACATAAGGAAATGAAGCAAATTAAGTTGGACAGACTTCACATTTTTTTTATCAAAAGCATAGTAATTTGCTCGGTCATCATTATATTGTGTCAACTTGAACTCAACGTCCTACCCATAAGAAGGCATGTTATGCCATAATTTGACTCAACTTGAACCCAACATCTAATCATCATAATGCATCAAGACTCAAATTTGATTCCTACCCTCTTGGTGCAGTGAAACTTGAATCAATCATCTTACCCTCAATCAGTGGCGGAGCCACACATACTTGAGCGGTGTCAATCCAACACCCCTTCATCGAAAAATTACACAATGTAGCTATATAAAAATATTTATTTTATGTATATATATTACATATTGACACTCCTTAACTTCTAAGCGATTTTACTTTTTTATATTTTCATATTCCTTAATCAAAATTCTGGCTTCATGACTAACCTCAACAAATGATATAATAGACCAAAGTATTAAAACTTGTCCTTAGACCTTTGAAAATATTCACTTGGTGATTATATGAAGAACAAAATTTACAGACTTAGCTGGTTTTGTTCATGATGGTGAAGATACAGATGACAGTCAATATTCTTCATGATGACATCAACAGTCCATTTGTAGAGTGTGATAGAACTTACATTGTTGGGGCATGATAATCTGACATCCACCGATTTTGGAGTTGATGATGAAAAATATTTTAGAGTCTCGTGTTGCGTGTTATAAAATCAAACTAACTATATTAGAAGATGAAAGCAATAGAAATCGAGAACAAGAGATGGGAGTTTTTCTTAAGTCTTCAAGTGTCTTTACAATGTGACTTCTCTTCTGCTATTTATAGGATTACATAAAGGTACAGAAAAAGAATTGTCATAAACAGATGATAATGAAGATGGAACATAATGGTGAAAAAATAGTGAAGAAATGAAGAAACTACATTTTATAACAAAAAGTATGTTATTTTCCCTTTATTAATGGGGTGTTCACATAATTGCACCAATATAATAACGAATAAATATAGTTGTCTCAAACGTAAATGATGAAGATGAGCATGAAATTTACTTTTTCAAGCAATCCACAGAAAGTCGTGAAAACCATCTGCCAGTGCTCTACGGATACTTGAGGAAACATAACATTGAAATATGATCATGTTAGAAGCAAAATATTATGAATTGAACTAACAACAAGATGAATCTCTTATTTCTTTAAAATTAACCTGAAAGCCACCCATTACTGGTTGTGGATGCTATTCAATGAAATATATCCTTTGAGAATCAGTGATGATATTCCCCATTATAAAAATTTCTATAAACCAAGGAAATGTAGTTTCAAAGTGCCAAAAGCAATTTCAATTGCATCTTTGAAAGAAACATTTGCTTTGCAAAATATAATATACACATGGACCAACATGTTCAAAGATGATCGCAGATGGCATTCGTGAACTCAGTTGTTGATGCTGTACCTCCAAGGTCGCCTGTTCGGTACTTTCCCTCTGCAATTGTTTTTAGGATGGCATCTTGGATGCGGTCAGCTTTATCGTGAAGCTCTAGATGACGAAGCATAGACACAGAACTCAAAAGCAAAGCAGTTGGATTCGCCAAATTCTGCAGACATAATTTTTTATCAACACAGAGAAATTAATGCAAAAAAAGAGGGGTGGGATGCCTGATGAATGGCACAGGAAGAAGATAGTGAACCACATTTAAAAAAACAAATCTCATCCAACCGGCATCTAAAACCAACCATAGAAATTTTGAAAAAAGAGTACCTGTACCTCTGACCGCGTATTATATTATGGATGTGTGTCAAGCATACACTGTTTTACATCCTTATTTCATATTCCAATTAAATTCATCATAGACACCAAAAAGAAAAATTCAGATAAAGAATCACTCTAGTTAAGACCAGAATATATTTCTCACTTGCTTCTCATTCATCAGTTCTATAAAGGGGGAACAGGGACCTAGGATACAGAAAGGAAAAAAAAAGAGGGGGTGGCAACTTGGTACACAGTACACACAGCATCCCATGTTTACGCAGGGTCTGGGAAAGGGCCGCACCCAAGGGGGTCTAATGCAGACAGACTATGACAACACAAGCATCAGTGGCTGATGCCATGGCATGACCTATAGGTCACATTGAGGCAACTTTAATGTTGCTCAGAAGCCAGAACTTCCCTTGTTCCAAGAAAAGGAATAACTGTAAAAAAATTATTCTCTACTTCTTGGTGTGTAAGGAAAGCAAAACACACAAGCCTGGCAAGAACAATAATGTTGAGTAACCCCTCACTTTATTTCTACTTCTTGGTGTGTAAGGAAAGCAAAACACACAAGCCTGGCAAGAATATTAATGTTGAGTAACCCCTCACTTTATTTCCTACGTCGTGGACAAGCTTTGCTACTTCAGTAGAAGCACACGCGCAAGAATGTACATGTTTGTTAATTAGGTACCACAGCTATTAGTAAAAGGGTTTGTGGCTGCCCATTTCACTTCATCTTGACAGAGGTAAACAGTAGCAATGGCAATTGGGGTGGGGATCAGGACTGTCATCCATTTTTAGTTCTTTTTCATCAATGTATTAGTTAGCCATTTGTTGAAAACTTTTGCAAGTTTATTTGTCTTTCTTGACACACTTAAAAATCTCTGTATTTTTTCAAATATGCCCGGATTATACTATCCTTTCAGGAAATATTGGCAAAAATAAATCGCTTTTACAAAGCTTCTGGAAAATATTTCTTAAAGTAAATGAAAAAATTGTTCAAAGATTCAGATTTTTCACTATTCCAGTTACAGTACCAATTAGCAAAACAGTACTGATACCGAAACCTTCAAATTTTCTCACTTTTATCTTACAGAAGTGTCATGTCCCGCCAATTCACTGTTCAAATTCGGCACCGGAATAGGGGAGAAGAATCCAGAGTTATGGAGAACTCTAGAACCCCCAAGATATTTTCCAGGAAGGCTTTTGAATTCCCTAGAAATTATAGAGAATTCTAAAATGTGGACTAAAGTGTAAATATTGTAGGGACTTGTAAAGTAATTATTATTTACACTTAGGCCCTTAGGGAGTAGTATTAATAGAGGGCCTCCCATTTGTAACATCATCCAATAAAGTTGTAAGCGATCTTCCACAATACAAAGCCTTCTTCCAAAAGCTCTCTAAATCTTCCCAAGTCTTTCTTGCATTCTCTTAGCGATCTAGTTTCAAAGGGCTTACTTGAGCTTACAAGACCGTGGAAGATTCGTAAGTAAGTTGTCGAGTGCCGCACGGAACATTAGTGAGACTCTAAGTCTGTGACACACCCACAAAGGTGATCAAGCTGAGATCATTCCCTAGACTTGCGAACTAATATCGTAGGTTCATCTGTGGCTACTCCACTAAGGCTAATCCGGGGACAAGTAAGCCCTTTGAAACTAGATCGCTAAGAGAATGCAAGAAAGACTTGGGAAGATTTAGAGAGCTTTAGGAAGACGGCTTTGTATTGCTTGTGAAAGATTGCTTACAACTTTGTTGGATAATTTTGCAAATGGGAGGCCCTCTATTAATACTACTCCTTAAGGGCATAAGTGTAAATAATAATTACTTTACAAGTCCCTACAATATTTACACTTTAGTCCACATTCTAGAATTCTCTACAATTTCTAGGGAAGTCAAAAGTCTTCTTAAAAATATCTAAGGGATTCTAGAGTTCTCCATAACTCTGGATTCTTCTCCCCTATTTCGGTGCCGAATTTGAACAGTGAAGTGGAGGGACATGAAACTCTCCCCCACCTGTTGATGCGACGTTTGCGGCAAACTGCTGCAAGAACTCCCGGATTTGGTCCTTGAACTGCCACAAGTCTTCATATCTCTCCCATATGGCCTCCTCCGGAGTTTGTCCCTTCAAATGAACAAGGAACATGGCATTGGCTTGCTGGCCTCGCTTCCTCTTCGCTTGGTAGTTTATGATAAACTCAATCTCTCGGTCATGCGAGGCAGTGACAGTTATGGGCGCCCGTCTTGACTGGTTCCAGCTTGAATCCTCCTTGTCCTCATGGTATACGCTTACATGAAAAACCGAATAGATCTTGAAGTGTGGAGGCAACTCCACCTTGTACGAGATATTGCCTACCTTGGCAATGATCTTAAACGGGCCCTCGTACTTTCGCACTAAGTTCTGATGAACATCCCTTAGTGCTTTAAACGGTCTTGGGTTGAACTTAACCAAGACCATATCTCCAACTTGGTAAACCGTGGGACGCCGCTTGCGGTCGACAAATTTCTTCATCTTTTTTGGTTGCCTTGTCCAAGTAGGACTTGGCAGTGTCAAGTTGTTCCTCCCATCCCTTGGCAAGATGATATGCTCCCAAACTCTTCCCCTTGAAAGTGGCCGGTAGAGAATGTGGAGTTTGGGGTTGTTGGCCAGTCGCCAACCCGAACGGTGTGCGCCCAGTGGACTCGCTCCGTTGCAAGTTATAAGAGATTTGTGCCATGTTGAGGAGCCTTGCCCAATCTTTCTGGTGCGCACTAACATAGTGCCTAAGATAGCACTCTAGAAGGGTATTGACACGCTCGGTTTGGCCGTCGGTCTGCGGGTGGAAACTTGTGGAGAAGTGAAGCTCCGTGCCAAGTATCTCAAATAGTTCTCCACAAAAGTTCCCGGTGAAGCGGGGGTCTCGATCGCTGATGATATGTCTTGGCAGCCCCCAATACTTAACCACGTTCTTGAAGATTAGCCTAGCACCCTCCTTAGCGATGCAACCGACTCTGGCGGGCATGAAAGTAGCATATTTTGAAAATATGTCCACCATGACCATTATCGTTCCATGCCCGTCAGACTTAGGTAAGGAAGTGATAAAGTCCATGGTTACGCTCTCCCATGGTCGTTCTGCTACAGGTAGTGGCTCAAGTAGCCCTCTTGGATGCCTCTGCTCCACCATGTCTTGCTGGCACACCAGACATGTTTGCACATAGAGCTCTATGTCGTCCTGCATGAGTGGCCAATAATAGATTGCCTCAATCAACGCCTCGTACGTTGCTGCCCCGGATGCCCAGCCCAGGCATATCGTGGCTCCTGTTGATGATGTGCCGCCTTATGGACCCGAACTTGGGTACATAGACCTTCCGACCAATAGTGAGTAAAAGGCCATCTTCTACTCAAAAGCGCCTTCTCTTGCCTTGGGCGGCCAACTCTATAAGCTTCTTGGCCTCCGAATCGTGTTGCATGCCATCTTTGATAGCATCTTGAATGTCACAATGAGCGGTAATGATGGCAGCAAGCTTGACCATCCTACTCAGTGTGTCGGCCACTACACTGCCCCTTCCCGGCTTGTACACCAAGACATAGTCAAATTCAACTAGAAAGTCTTGCCACCTAGCTTGCTTCGAGGTGATCTTCTTTTGTGACTGGAAGTAGCTAGTGGCCGCATTGTCTCTCTTGACCACAAACTTGGAGCCTAGTAAGTAATCTCTCCACGTGCACAGGCAATGTACAATGGTCGTCATCTCCTTCTCTTGAACCATGTAGCGTTGTTCGATCTCATTGAGTTTGCGGCTCTTGAACGCTTTTGGGTGCCTATCTTGCATTAGGACTCCCCCAATGGCAAAATCTAAAGCATTTGTGTGTACCTCAAAGGTCTTTGAGAAATTGGGCAGCGTCAAGACCGGCTCTTTTGTCACCGCGGCCTTGAGACTTTCAAAAGCTTTTTGGCACTCCTCGCTCCAAACCCACGGCTTATTCTTCTTTAACAGCTCGGTCAGCGGAGCGACCTTACCGGAGTAGCCACTGATGAACCTGCGATAGTAGTTCGCAAGTCCAACGAATAATCTCAACTCGGTCACCTTTGTGGGCGCCTCCCACTCTTGGATTGCCCGAATCTTGGCCTCGTCCATGCGCAATTTGCCTTGGCTAATAATATGCCCCAATAAGTGTGCCTCGTGCTGGGCGAACACACATTTTTCCTGCTTGATAAAGAGTTGGTTCTCCCTTAAGACTTGGAAAACCTTCCTCAAGTGCTCCACGTGCTCTTCCAAGGTGTTACTATAGATGACAATGTCATCTATGTACACTACCACGAACTAGTCTAAGTAGGGATGAAAGATTTTGTTCATTAACGTGCAAAAGGTGGCGGGTGTGTTGGTTAGGCCGAAAGGCATCACCAACCACTCGTAGGCTTCATATCTCGTCACGCACGTTGTCTTTGGTTCATCCCCCTCTGCAATGCGAACCTGGTAATAGCCCTTCTAAAGGTCCACCTTGGTGAAATACTTGGCATGTCCAAGTCTATCAAACAAATTGACAATAAGCGGGATAGGGTACTTATTCTTGATTGTTACCCTGTTAAGCACCCGGTAGTCTATGCATAGTCACAATGTTCAATCCTTCTTCTTTTGGATCAAAACCGACGCACTACGAGCGAATGTGACCGGCCTCGAGGAGCTCCTTCAGTTGCTTCCTTAGCTCCTCTAACTTGGGTGGAGCCATACGATAGGGTGCATGTGCAGGTGGCTTAGCTCCAACCTCCAACTCGATCTTATGATCTACCTCGCGCCTAGGAGGTAGTCTTTGGCAGCTCATCCGTCATCACGTCCTTGCTCTCTTCAAGAACCTTCTCTATGACCGGTGGCAATAGCTCCTTGGCACCATTGTCTTCTCCCGAACTTGCAAGGGTTGCTATGAATGGTTGTTATGAATGTCGGCCCTCCGCAATGCGAACTTGGTAATAGCCCTTCCGAAGGTCCACCTTGGTGAAATACTTGGCCTATCTAAGTCTATCAAACAAATCGACAATAAGCGGGACAGGGTACTTATTCTTGATTGTTACCTTGCTAAGCGCCGGGTAGTCAATGCATAGTCGCAATGTCCCATCCTTCTTCTTTTGGAACAAAACCGGCGCGCCATTAGGGACGAGCGAATGTGACCGGCCTCGAGGAGCTCCTTTAATTGCTTCCTTAGCTCCTCTAACTCGGGTGGAGCCATGCAATAGGGTGCATGTGCGGGTGGCTTGGCTTCAACCTCCAACTCGATCTTATGATCTACCTCGCGCCTAGGAGGTAGTCTTTGGCAGCTCGTCCGCCATCACGTCCTTGCTCTCTTCAAGAACCTTCTCTATGACCAATGGCAATGGCACCATTGTCTTCTCCCGAACTTGCAATGGTTGCTATGAATGTCAGCTCTCCTTTCTCAAGGTCTTTCACAATTTGCATGGCCGACAATTGGGCATGTCCTTCCTTCTTTGGCACCTTGACTAGAGGTACCATGCATGAACCTTCCCGCTCCATCACCATGAGTCATTCGAGGTAGGGATCGATCATCATATGGCATCTTTGGAAGAACTCTTGCCCAAGAATGATGTCAAAGATATCTAAAGGAGCGACGGTAAAGTTAGTCTTACCTTGCCACTTCCCCAACGTGATGCTCACTCCTTAGGCGACTCCGCACATGAGAGTCGGTGGTGCATTGACCGTCTTGAGGAGGTGTTGCTTGGATTGTAACTTAGCCCCAACTTTGTTGCCGCCGTCTTGGTCATGATGTTGGCTTCGGCGCCGGAGTCTACCATGGCATGAGCCCAAGGAGTGAGCATCACATTGGGGAGGTGGCAAGGTAAGACTAAGTTCACCATAGCTCCTTTAGATATCTTCGATATCATTCTTGGTTAAGAGTTCTTCCAAAGGTGTCATACGATAATCGATCCCTACCACCAATGACTCATGATCATGGAGCGGGAAGGTTCATGCATGGTACCTCTGGTAAAGGTGCCAAAGAAGGAAGGACATGCCCAATTGTCGGCCATGCAAAATTGTGAAAGGCATGGAGAAAGTTGAGGCGACATTCATAGCAACCATTGCAAGTTCGGGACAATGGTGCCAAGGAGCCATTGCCACCGGTCATAGAGAAGGTTCTTGAAGAGAACAAGGACGTGATGCCGGACGAGCTGCCAAAACCTACCTCATAGGCGCGAGGTAGATCATAAGATCGAGTTAGAGGTTGGAGCCAAGCCACCCGCACATGCACCCTACCGCATGGGTCCACCTGAGTTAGAGGATCTAAGGAAGCAACTGAAAGAGCTCCTCGAGGCCGATCACATTCGCCCGTCCAAAGCACCTTATGGCGCGCCGATTTTGTACCAAAGGATGAGTCATTGCGACTATGAATCAACTACTGAGCGCTTAACAAGGTAACAATCAAGAATAAGTACCGCTTAACAAGCTTATTGTTGATTTGTTAGATAGACTTGGACATGCCAAGTATTTCACCAAGGTGGACCTTTGGAAGGGCTACTACTAGGTTCGCATTGCGGAAGGGGATGAGCCAAAGACAACGTGTGTGACGAGATACAAAGCCTACGAGTGGTTGGTGATGTCTTTCGACCTAACCAGCACACCCGCCACCTTTTGCACGCTGATGAACAAAATCTTTCATCCCTAGTTAGACCAGTTCGTGGTAGTCTACTTAGATGACATTGTCATTTATAGTAACACCTTGGAAGAGCACGTAGAACACTTGAGGAAGGTTTTCCAAGTCCTAAGGGAGAACCAACTCTTTATCAAGCTGGAAAAATGTGAGTTCGCCCAGCACAAGGTACACTTATTGTGGCATATTATTAGCCAACGCGAATTGCGCATGGATGAGGCAAAGATTCAGGCGATCCAAGAGTGGAAGGCGCCCACAAAGGTGACCAAGCTGAGATCATTCGTTGGACTTGGGAACTAATATCGTAGTGGCTACTCTGCTAAGGCCACTCCGCTAACCATGTTAAAGAAGAATAAGTCGTGGGTTTGGAGCGAGGAGTGCCAAAAAGCTTTCGAAAGTCTCAAGGTCGTGATGAGAGAAGAGTCTGTCTTGACGCTGCCCGATTTCTCAAAGACCTTTGAGGTACACATGGATGCTTCAAATTTAGCCATTGGGGGAGTCCTAATGCAAGATAGGCCCCCACTAGCATCGACAAGCAAACTCAATGAGACCGAATGGCGCTACAAGGTGCAAGAGAAGGAGATGACAACCATTGTATATTGCCTACGCACGTGGAGACATTACTTACTAGGCTCCAAGTTCGTGGTCAAGACAGACAACACAGCCACTAGACTTCCAGTCACAAAAGAAGATCACCCCAAAGCAAGCTAGGTGGCAAGACTTTCTAGCTAAAAATTTGACAATGCCTTGGAGTACAAGCCGGGAAGGGGCAATGTAGTAGCTGACGCACTGAGTAGGAAGGTCGAGCTTCTGCCATCACTACCGCTCAATGTGACATTCAAGATATTATCAAGGATGACATGCAACACGATCTGGAGGCCAAAAAGCTTATAAAGTTGGCCGCCTAAGGCAAGACAAGGCGCTTTTGGGTGGAAGATGGCCTTTTACTCACTATCAGTCGAAGGGTCTATGTACCCTATTTCGGGTCCATAAGGCGGCAAATCATCAAGGAGAGCCACGACACGCCATGGGCTAGGCATCCAGGACAGCGATGTACGAGGGCGTTGATTGAGGAAATCTATTATTGGCCACGCATGCGGGATGACATAGAGTGTTATCTGCAAACATGTGGTGTGCCAGCAAGACAAGGTGGAGCACAGGCAACCAGAAGGACTACTTGAGCCACTACCTATAGCAGAACGGCTATGGGAGAGCAAACCGTGAATTTCATCACCTCCTTACCCAAGCCTAATGGGTGTGGAACGATAATGGTCGTGGTGGACAGATTTTCAAAATATGCTACTTTCATGCCCGCCACAGTCAGTTGCATCGCAAAGGAGGCTGCTAGACTATTCTTCAAGAACGTGGTTAAGTGTTGGGGCTGCCAAGACATATCATCAGCGATCTAGACCCCCGCTTCACCGGGAACTTTTGCAGGGAACTATTTAAGATACTTGGCACGGAGCTTCACTTCTCCACAAGTTTCCACCCACAGACCAACGGCCAAACCGAGCGTGTCAATGCCCTACTAGAGTGTTATCTTAGGCACTATGTTAGTGCGCACCAGAAAGATTGGGCAAGGCTCCTCGACATGGCACAATTCTCTTATAACTTGCACCGGTGTGAATCCATTGGGTGCACACCGTTCGAGTTGGCGATTGGCCAACAACTCCAAACTCCACATTCTCCACCGGCCACTTTCAAGGAGAAGAGTTTGGCGCCTACCATCCTGCCAAGGGATGGGAGGAACAGCTCGAAACAGCCAAGTCCTACTTGGACAGGGCAACCAAAAAGATGAAGATATTTGCCGACCGCAAGCGGCATCCCACGAATTACCAAGTTGGAGACGTGGTCTTGGTGAAGTTCAACCCAAGACAGTTTAAAGCACCAAGAGGCGTTCATTAGAACTTAGTGCGAAAGTACGAGGGCCCGTTTAAGATCATTGCCAAGGTAGGCAAGATCTCGTGCGAGGTGGAGTTGCCTCCACACTTCAAGATCCATTCGGTATTTCACGCAAGCGTCCTCAAGCCATACCATGAGGACAAGGAGGATCCCAGCTGGAACCAGTCAAGACAGGCGCCCATAACTGTCACTACCTCGCATGACCGAAGAGATTGAGTCTATCATAGATTACCAAGCAAAAAGAAAGCGAGGCCAACAAGCCAGTGCCATGTTCCTTGTTCATTGGAAGGGACAAACTCTGAAGGAGGCCACATTGGAGAGATATGAAGACTTGTGGCAGTTCAAGGACCAAATCCGGGAGTTCTTGCAGCAGTGCGCCGCGGCCGTCGCATCAACAGATGGGGGAGAGTGTCATGTCCCGCCACTTCACTGTTCAAATTCGACACAGAAATAGGGGAGAAAAATCTAGAGTTATGGAGAGGCTTATGGAGAACTCTAGAACCCCCTAGATATTTTCAAGAAGGCATTAGAATTCCCTAGAAAATGTCGAGAATTCTAGAATGTGGACTAAAGTGTAAATATTGTAGGAACTTGTAAAGTAATTATTATTTACAGTTAGGCCCTTAGGGAGTAGTATAAATAGAGGGCCTCCCATTTGCAAAATCATCCAACAAAGTTGTAAGCAATCTTTCACAAGCAATACAAAGCCTTTTCCAAAAGCTCTATAAATCTTCCTAAGTCTTTGTTGCATTCTCTTAGCGATTTAGTTTTAAAGGGCTTACTTCAGCTTACAAGACCGTGAAAGATTTGTAAGTTGTTGAGTGCCACACGGAACATTAGTGAGACTCTAAGTTCGTGACACAAGGCTAACTTTGCATCACAAACAAAAGGTCAAAAAAGACTAAATGAGGCAGGGCTAGGAAGATAATGCAGCTAAGCCGAGACTGGCTTCTGAGGCATTTCAGACTTTACTTGTTGTTGCCGATATGATATTTTCTCTTGTCAAGGCTTGACCCATCCTGCCCTATCCCATTACTCCCTGGTAAACATAAAGTGGTTGTCTTTTCATAAAATAGGTTAGTTTATTAGGTGTCCTCATCAATTTCCAACTTATCCACAATCTAGATCACCATCTCTTGGCAGATTTATCCCAACTCTATACAACAACATACACGGTGTAATCCCACAAGTGAGGTCTGAGGAGTGTGGTGTGCACACAGCCTTACACCTATGTTGAGAAGGTAGAGAGGTGGTTTTTGATACATCCTCAGCTCAAGTACAACATATCAAAAATCAAGTTGGTAAAGCAAATAGTAGTGAAGAATTCACACTAAAAACAATGGAGAAGAGAACAGTAGCAACAACAAATAATATGATAACTGAAGTCAAGGAGGCACTAAACTTGAAGAATAAGATAGTAGAAGAGTAATAAAAACGATACTAGTAAGGAACTACACAACGCTCAACTACATACTAACATTCTTTCCCTATCCTTGACCTCCAAATCGTCTTATCTATGTTAGGTAAGTTACAGGTGTGTCACGTCCTATCTAATCACTCTCCACAATACTTCTTTGGCTTACCTTACCTCTCCTCATACCCACTATAGTTAACCTCTCACTGGGGCATGTGCACCCCTCCTCTTTACATCCCCAAACCATCTCAATCTCACCTCCCTCATCTTGTCCACCAAGGATGTCATTCCCACCTTGGCCTAGATATCTTCGTTCACCATTTTATTCCCCTAGTATGTCCACACATCCATCACAATCTTCATTTATGCTTTTTCCATCTTCTAAATGATTTGTATTGGGGTAAACTAACTCAAAATTTATAATTGTCTGTATTAGTATTAAATTGTAACTGTTATTCCTTGGGTTGTTTTCCTAGCACGAAATATGGGTGATGATATGGGTGATGTTTCTAGACAGAGCAACATTTGGAAGTCAGTATGAAAACTGTATGGGAGTGAAGAAGAAAGAAACAATGAAGAGAAGTAGAGGTGATTACGGAAATTTCCCTTGTGCAGACTTCTTTATTTATTAGTGCAATGATATGTATTATGAAGGAATAAAAATATTAACAGATCATTAACGGTGTTAATTTTTGCATAGGGTTTTCATTGTATAAGAGTATTTAAGTGTTCCATTTTTAAAAAAATGAGGGGTGTAATTGAAACGGAGTCACATTACAAGGATGTTTTAAGCATAATTTACTCTATATGTTAGTTGTTATGTTTTAGGACTGCAGCCTTTTAATTTATTTATTGCAGTAAATTAGCTTTAGTTTTCCTCAAATAACTTCTTTACCTAGTCTTTAGGAGTTTGTTTATTTTCAGCAGATGTGTTGCTGATTTTTAGGACCATGAAGTTAGTTTTTTATTATGAGTGTTAGTCTTGGGCAGTAAAAAAATTACTACACTTTCAAAGAAAGTTCTCTTCTTTCTTCTTCTTCTTCATTGCTTTATAGTTCTTATTTATCATTATTCATAAGTTCTCCTTTGTTCTTTTTCTGAGTTTTCACCTTAATTAACTACAATTGGTATCAGAGCTTTTTATTCTTAAGGGACTTGTGTGTGTTCATTAATCTGTTTTAGTGAATTCCATGGACGGAGAAGCAAGCTTTTCTTCAATAGCACCACCAGCTTTCAATGGAGAAAGTTATCAGATCTGGGCAACCAGAATGCAGACATATCTAGAAGCTTTAGATCTCTGGGAAGCTGTAGAAGATGAGTACGAGATTGCTCCCTTACCAAACAATCCCACAATGGCGCAGATTAAAAATCACAAGGAAAGGAAAACCGTGAAATCAAAGGCAAAGGCATGCTTGTATACAGCAGTTTCATCCACCATCTTTACTCATATCATGTCCCTGAGGTCAGCAAAAGAGGTATGGGATTATCTCAAGATTGAGTGTGAAGGAGATGAAAGAATTCGAGAGATGCAAGTGCTAAATTTAGTACGTGAGTTTGAGCTACAAAGGATGAAGGAAAGTGAAACCATAAAGGAGTATTTTGACCGACTTCTTAATATAGCAAATCGAGTCAGATTGTTGGGTTCCACTTTTAACGATTCAAGGATTGTTGAGAAAATCCTTGTAGCATACTGAAAGATTTGAGGAAAATGTTACAACCTTAGAAAATACTAAGGACTTGTCCAAAATTACACTAGCAGAGCTCTTAAGTGCTTTTGAAGCACAAGAGCAACGCCGTGTAATGAGACAAGAAGGAGTTGTTGAAGGAGCCCTATTAGTTAAACATCAAGATGATGGAAGAAACAAGAAGAAGCAGAACAAGAAGATAAAAGGACAGAATAGTGAGAATTTTGCTAAAAACAAGAAGGCTATCTATCCTCCTTGTCGGCATTGTGGGAAAAAAGGTCACCCTCCTTTCAAATGTTGGAGGAGACTTGATGCAAAATGCAGCAAGTGCAATCAACAGGGTCATGAAGTTGTAATTTGTAAAGCCAAAATTCAGCAGCCTGAAGTTGAAGCTCAAGTTGTTGATCGAGAAGAAGATCACCTTTTTGTTGCAACTTGTAGCCTAGATTCAAGTGAAAGTTGGTTAATTGATAGTGGTTGCTCTAACCACATGACATATGATAAGATGTTGTTCAAAGAATTGTGAAACACCGAGACAAAGAAAGTTAGAATTGGAAATGGTGAGTGTCTTGCTATGAAAGGCAAGGACGCCATAGCCATTACAAGTGACTCTAGAACTAAGTTTATTGCAAATGTTTTGTATGTTCCAGACCTTGATCGAAACCTTCTCAGTGTTGGTCAATTAATGGAGAATGGATTCAATCTGTTCTTCAAAAACAAAACTTGTGTGATAGAAGATCCATCAGGCGATGAGATATTCAAGGTCAAAATGGAGGGGAGGTGTTTCCCGCTCAATCCTTTGGAAGAAGAGCAGACAGCTTTTCTTATGTCAGACAACTCTACAGAAGTTTGGCATAAAAGAATGGGTCATTTTCATCATCAAGGTATGATAGTCTTGCAAAGAAAGGAACTTGTGAATGATCTACCAAGATTGCAGAATCGGTGGACAGATTGCCAAGCTTGTTTACTTGGAAAGATGAACAGGTTGCCCTTTCCCAAAACAACTTGGAGAGCATCAAAAAAGCTTCAGCTCATTCATACAGACCTATGTGGACCTCATACACCATCTTTAAATGGTAGTCTTTACTACATTGCATTTATTGATGATCTAATAAGACTGACCTGGATTGTTTTCTTAAAATTCAAGTCTGAGGTAGCTGGTGTGTTTTGGAACTTTAAGGCAAAGGTGGAAAATCAAAGTGGCTGCAAAATTCAGACTTTAAGGTCTGATAATGGGAAGGAGTACACTTCAAATCAGTTCAAATTACTCTGTGACAAAGCTGGTATAGAACATCAGCTATCAGTCCCTTATACTCCACAACAAAATGTAGTGAGCAGAAAAACATAACTATAATGGAGATGACTAGGTGCATGCTACATGAGAAACATCTACCAAAAAGGTTCATGAGGTCGACAAAGATCATTGCTTTTTTGCAAAACAGACTTCCTTCTAGATCTGTAAAGGATAAAACACCATATGAAGCATGGAATGGTCAAAAACCCTCATTGCAATTTCTTAGTGGCTGCTTTTGTTTCTCTTATATACCACAAGTTAAAAGAGATAAGCTCGATAAGAAGGCAGTTCCTGGCATCTTTATTGGCTACAGTGTTTTCTCCAAAGCATATAACGTCTATGAACCTCAAACGGAGAAAATTGTCGTAAGTAGAGATGTCCACTTCATTGAGGACCAGCACTGGAATTGGGAGAAGCCCGAAAACAATCCACCAGTTGACAGTCTATTAGATCCAAATGATCTAGTAGATGATCCTCCTGTTAGAGGCACGCGGTTTATCTCTGATATCTATCAGAGATGCAATACTGCAATTTGTGAGCCCGCAAGCTATGAGGTAGCAGAAGGGGATGACAAATGGGTGGCAGCAATGAAGGAGGAGATGATGATGATCGAAAAAAATCAAACCTGGGTGCTGGTTGACCTCTAGACAGGAAGATCATTGGTGTAAAATGGGTCTTCACGACAAAGCTAAATGCTAATGGTTCCATCAACAAACACAAAGAAAGGCTTGTAGTGAAAGGTTACGCTCAGATCTTTGGAGTAGACTACTCAGAAACTTTCGCACCAGTTGCTCGACTTGACACAATCAGATTGCTACTAGCCATTGCAGCGGAAAAAGGTTGGAGAGTTTATCAACTTGATGTTAAGTCGGCATTTCTCAATGGAGATCTCAATGGTCTTCTCCAGGAGGAGATTTATGTTGAGCAACCAGATGGCTTTGTTGTCAAGGGGCAAGAAAATAAGGTTTATTTGCTAAAGAAAGCTCTCTATGGTTGAAAGCAAGCACCAAGAGCTTGGTATAGCAAGATTGACGATCATTTGCTAAGTTTAGGCTTCAAGAAGAGCCTATTTGAGTCTACACTTTATATTAAGTGTTCAGGTGTAGACATACTTATTATTTCTTTTTTGACGATCTCTTTGTCATGGGAAGTAAGGTTTGCCTAATTGAGGACTTCTAGTTGGAAATGATGAAGGTCTTTGAAATGACAGACCTTGGACTGATGGCGTACTTTCTTGGAATGGAGATCAAACAAAATGAAGACAGTGTGTTCATTTGCCAGAAAAAATATGCTCAAGAAATCCTAAAGAAGTTTCATATGGAAGACTACAAAGTTATGAGTACTCCAATGAACCAAAAGGAAAAGTTTTCCAAAGATGATGGATGAAAAGGTGGATGAGGCATATTATAGAAGTCTTATTGGCTGCTTGATGTATTTGACAGCAACTAGGCCTAATATTCTGTATCCAGTGAGTTTTTATCTCGGTTCATGCATGTGCAAGTGATTTACACTTGAGAGCAGCTAAAAGAATTGTCAGATACATCAAGGGAACTATCAACTATGGAGTTAAGTTTCACAAAAGTCAGAAATTTAGACTTAACGGATTCTCTGATAGTGATTGGGGTGGTGCACCTGATATGAAGAGTACTTCAGGTTTCTGTTTCAATCTTGGGTCAGGAGCTTTCTCTTGGTATTCCAAGAAACAAGACATAGTAGCACAATCAACAGCCGAGGCAGAATTTATTGCTGCAACAGCAGCTGTGAATCAAGCACTATGGTTAAGGAAAATTATGTGTGATCTGAATACGGAGCAAAAAGAAGGGACTGAGGTTTTTATTGATAACCAAGCTGCAATTTCTATTGCTAATAATCCAGTTTTTCATGCAAAAACGAAGCATTTCAATATTAAGGTGTTTTTCTTAAGAGACGTGCAGAAACATGGAGATGTGAAGCTTCTTTACTGAAAGAGTGATGAGCAGGTTGCTGACATTTTCACCAAGCCCCTTTCCCTCAGCAAGTTTGAGTTTTTTAGAGAAAAACTAGGAATCAGCAGTTCCTAAACCAAAAAGGAGTGTTAGTTGCTATGTTTAAGGACTGCAGCCTTTTATTTATTTACTGCAGTAAATTAGCTTTAGTTTTCCTCAAATAACTTCTTTACCTAGTCTTTAGGAGTTTGTTTATTTTCAGCAGATGTGTTGCTGATTTTTAGGACCATGAAGTTAGTTCTTTATTATAAGTGTTAGTCTTAGGCAGTAAAAAAATTACTGCACTTTCAAATAAAGTTCTCTTATAGTTCTTATCTTTCATTATTCATAAGTTCTCCTTTGTTCTTTTTCTGAGTTTCCACCTTAATTAACTACACTACAATTACTTTTCATTCTTTTTTTGGGTGTGACCACGAACCATGTGATGTAGATGTGTAGATCATCTGAATACATACTCCTGTGGTGGTTGAAAATATGAAGAGTGCAGGAGCTTTGTCAACGTCGATAATTCGGTGGGTACAATTTTCCCTAGACCCTTTGGGAGTGAACTTATGCCCCCCCCCCCCGCCCCGCTCTTTTTATAATACACAACTTTCTTCAAAGTTCGATGAATGCAATGTCATTTCAAGTAGACAGTAGATCCCTTAAAAGCTCAAGGTGAGAAAAGGTAAAGCACAAAAATCATTCTCATGCTTCATTAAAGGGAGTTATGATAATATATTACGAAGAAGACATGCAAGTAGTACAAAACAACAATAATGCCTAAATCCCAAACATGAATGCACGCAAGTGTTGGGTCAAAAAAAAAATTCCATCCTATCCAGTGGGGAATAATTTCCAATTTTCAGCACAACAAAAAAAACAATCTTCTCATTTTATCAAGTTGTCATATTTGCAAGTATTTCTTATTATTAAGTCATGCACACACTAGAGGATAAGTACACAAATGTGCAATTTAGTTAGATGGTTAGATGGTAACTAATGGTAGTCTAAAAACACAGATTTTTAGCTACATTTTTCCCTTTATACTATACTTAATCGTGTTTGAGCTATAATATTAGTACTTTATACTTATTACATGAGCTTTATCGTGTAGGAATCGATTATGAGCTAAAGAGCACTTTTGGAGCTAAAATGGATACTTTGGTACTTCTAAGTCTGAGTAGGAAAGTCCTAAGAAATTTAACCGGGGTCGAGGCCAAAGTAAGATTGATCTGAGAAAATAGACTACCACTATGTGGTACTCGTAGCGGCAGGCAAAAACTTGAGGTAGCAAGGTTTCGGTAAAATAAGTCTACCTCTACGCGGAGCTCGTAGCAATGGGCTTATTTTGGGTCTGCATTTCTTTTTTCATCAAATAAAGGCAAATTTAGTCCTAGCTTATTTCTAGATGGTATAAATACATCAAAACACATGATTTTGGAGGGACTTTTGATCTAGGGAAGATGGCGGGAGTGGTTAAGGCTTGGAGACACAAGGATTCACAGAGGTTGAACTATCAATCGATTCAATATGCAAATTTGGGTTGTAAGTTGGTTGTAATGTATTCTAGTTCTCAATCCTTTTTGATGATGTGTTTCTTTCAATAATGGAGTAGTTTTGCCTTAGGGTTTTGACTGACACAGTGTTTTGAACATCATTTGTGGATTTGACTCTTGTTTATTGTTTGAATTTGTTGATGGAGTTTTGAATTGAATTGCGGAGTTATTTACTATTTCATTCAATCGAGAGGAATAGTTTGTTGAATAACTTTGCATTATCTTGTTTGGTTTTAATTAGTGTTTCTTTTAAGTAATGGGAAGAGCTTTTTGAATTATTGGTCAAGCCAAGAAAGGAAATATTTGAGAGACGTTTTCCTTGAGACTAAGCATTAACATTTTCTTGCATATAGGTGCACAGGGCTTTTCATTAGTTTATTCTGTAGAGATCAAGTATACTGGAAAAAAGAATCAGAAGTTCAAGAATAATTTAATTAACTGTTGAATTCATGAGAACCAATAGAACCTTAGAAGTAAATCTTGAATAGAGTTAGATCCCAAATAACTATCTTGCACCTATCTTGTAAATTACCCTTACTTCTCCAGTTGATAATTTTTACTGTTGTTTCTCAACTCTCAGTTTTATTGTGATCAGTCTAATAATTTACAAGTTAAGTTGGTTACTTGTGGTTTATAACCATCCCAATGTAAACTAATTTATTCTCCTAAATAATATTAAGCCAAGAATTATTTGAACATTGTTTGAACCAATCCCTGTGGAGACAATATTTTTCTATACAATCTTAGACGCACTACAGGCTTATTTTATAATGAGTTTTGCGATCAGCAGTATCAAAAGTAAGTTAATCACCAATATGTATTGATTGCGCATTCATTATGGTTAATAAGATTGAAGGGCATCATGACAAACTAAACGGAAAATACTATACTCTTCTTATAGTCCCACATTAATAGACTGCAAGCTGATCTAGCACACCCAATGATACCCACCCAATAATTGATTGAACTTAGTAATAGCTGATGGATAAATGAGATTCTAATTATAGAAGCATCGGGCTATAAGAGTAAAGCAATATTCTCACGGGACATGATATCCTATTTTAATACAAACCTTTCCGGCAATATCAGGTGCTGAACCATGCACGGCCTCAGCAAGAGCAATACCTCCCTCACCAATATTGCAACTGCAGGAGAAATCATCTTTAGGAAAAACAAGACAAAATGAACTCAGATGAAACATCAGAGGTATAAAGAAAAAAAAGGCATACCTTGGAGTTAAGCCCAAACCACCAATCAAACCAGCACAAAGATCACTGATTATGTCACCATAGAGGTTAGGCATCACCAGAACATCAAAAAGTGCTGGATTTTTCACAAGCTGTACGCATGAAAAGGACGTACATTATTTCGCCACAAATTTCTAGATAGTATTTATGAAATTTTAAAATGAGACTTGGTCCAATACTGTTATAACATTTCATTGAACTTATTCAAGGTTGTTCATTAAGATGAACATGTATAAGACTGGAGTCGCAATGAAGTGATTGGTCTTTGATCATACCATCATACAGCAATTGTCAATGACAACTTCCTCATACTTAATCTCAGGATACTTCTCTGCGACCTCTCGGCAACACTGGACAGAAAGAAAGAAAGTCAACACCATAGTGCTAGTTCATAAAACATATAACTATAATGAGACACCTGGATAGACCTTAAGAAAAAGACCGTCTGTCTTTTGCATGATGTTGGCTTTGTGAATTGCAGACACTCTCTCTCTTCCATGGGTCTTGGCATAGTGAAATGCATACTCTGCAACCCTTAAACTTGCTTGACGGGTGATGATCTTGAGACTTTCAACCACACCCCTTACTACCTGATACCAAATGCAAATGAATTTGAAGATCTCAAGATATAAGCTATTTTTTATTAAATAATATAGAAAGATACTTACTTGATGTTCAAGACCACTGTATTCTCCTTCAGTGTTCTCTCTAATAGTGATGAGATTCACATCATCATAGCGAGTCTTATATCCAGGTAGGCTGTAGCAAGGTCTAACATTGGCATATAGATTCAACTCCTTCCTCAATGTAAGGTTCAAGGAACGATGACCTTTTCCAATAGGAGTGGCCATTGGCCCTTTCAAACCAACCTTATTCCGCCTCACTGATTCAAGACTTTCCCATGTTAGAAAGCTGTTGGTTCTAGGGTCTATCTCCTTCCCCACATAGTGTTCTTCCCATTCAATTGGTACCTCAGCAACCTTGAATATCTGTAGTGTTTAATAGGATTTAGCAATTTATAACCCCAGATTTAATGAAGTTACAGAAAGCCTAGCTCCAAGGGAAAGCCAGAGGCAGATATAGAGTATTGGCACCAAGTTCATTTATTTATCAAGGTAGCTTACATTCATTTAACATCCAGAAGATGCAAAAGGATTACAAATCAACTACCATTACTGTGGACAGTTTAAGTAGAAAAATGTCAAGCGAAATAGCAGAATCCAACCAACCATAATGCCTGTGAACCTTCAGGCAGGATTAGCAGAAGAACTCTTTGTCACACATCTTAGTACAATTAATAAGGACAGGATATTTACTTGTGCATTTTATTACTAAGTGATTCGACTAGCTGATAAGAACATCCAAAACATAATCAAGAAGTAAAGTAGCATGTCATTTCATCCAAAAAAAAAAAAAAAAAAAAGAGAAGCTATAAAGCCATGGTACCAAAAAATGCATTTAATCTTCCTGCTATTATGACTTAGTATGAGTGTCAAGATAAGCACAACAACAACAGACCCAAATGTAGTCCCCTAAGTCGAGTCTGGGGAGGATAGTGTGTACGTAGCCTTGCCCCTAGCTTGTGAAGGTAGAGAGGCTGTTTCTGAAGGCCCAAAGTACAACAAACACATACATGGTGTATTCTCAAAAAAAAAAAAAAAAAAAAAAACTTGCAACAGGGTACAAGTAGAAATTTCCAATCCCTATGAGAAATGGTTAGTGGAATTATTATCTCAAGAAAGGCAGCCTATACAAGGAGAGGGAGATCCGAAAACTAATATTGAGATGTGCGACAAGGGTACAAGTGTATTGTGCTGCGAGGTCTTGTTATAATCTATGTGTCTGCATCTAAAAGAAGAATTGAAGAGAAAAGTATATAAGGTAAGAAAGAAAGGAGAAGAAGGCAAACCTGCCTGACGGACTCGGCGATCTCAGGTCCAATACCATCACCGGGGAAAAGAGTAGCGCGGATCAAGTTGGAATTGGATTCGGAAGTGAAGCTCCGATCCAAAAACCTAATAGACGGTGCAGCTGAATTAGCAGGGCTCCGAAGGAGTCTTTTCGCAATCTGAAGAGCCATTGTCGATGAACAAATTATTATTATTGACAATCAGAGTAGACAGACGACTTCTAATATATGAGAAAGGGAACAAACCAAAAAGGCAAAGCAAGGAAAGAGAATAGATGCTCCTTGGCTCAACCCAAAACTCATCCAAACCAAAAATTAAATCAAATCATTAAATACATTTATTTTCCTTTTAATATAATATAATCAATAATATTTAATTATGTTAAGAAATTCATATACTCTTTCTCTTTTTCATTTTTAGTTGTCTTATCCATTTTGACAGATCAAGAAAAGATTAAAAAAAATTACTTATTATACCCTCAATTAATTACTTTGAAAAATGTACAACTTCTTGAAAATCCTAAGTTTTTAATTTATCCACTTCATAATTAATAGAGGTAAAATGGTAAACTCACTATGTCAATAATTGTTTTTCTTAATAGGTGTGTCAATTCAAAAGTGGACAAGTAACTAGAGACAGAGTCTCATATATATATATATATATATATATATATATATGAGAAACATAGATAATGTGATGTGGCACCTCTCTATCACTTTTATGTGTATTTATCTTTTGGAAAAACTAAGTCCATACCTCATAAAAATAAAATAATTACAGACAAATACCCAATTACAATCTCTTCCCAAATTCTCATATTCGTCATCTCATTCTTCCACAATTCTTCTTCTTCTCTAGTTCTCTTTCTCTAAGTTCTCATTTTTCTCCAGTACTCTTTCTTCTCCAATTCAAATCAACACCCGATATCACAACATTCTATTAATGGAGAAATTGTGATTCTCCTACATCATCATGGAAGTTGTATCAAAAAGGTTTTCCTAAGTTATTTTATGATACATGAATGATACATCATAGTATATTCATATATTTATCATGATATGAAAATGGTATAATTAAGGAACAACAATTGTTTCACCAAGTCAATTATCAATACTTAAAGAGGGACTTCTAAAATCCTCAATGATATCATAACAATATATTGCATAAAAGAAAATTGCACAAACATTGAATGATATCATCATAGTGTATACATATTGTGATGGTATCATAAAGATTTTCCTAAATCATTCAATGATACATGAATGAAATATTCATATATTATCATGATATAGAAATTATATAATTGAGGAACAACCGCTATTTCACCAAGTCAATCATCAATCCTTAATGAGACACTTCTAAACTCCTCAATGATACCATAACACACATTTAGAAAAACTTGCACAAATATTCTACAAATATATATATGTGTGTGTGTGTGTGTGTGTGTGTAGTGATGATATCAAACAAACTAAAGGTGAATTGGGCCTAGGCTAGGAAAGGGGTATGTTGTGTAATAACTTTGAACCGAATGGACATTTAAGGAGTTACTTAAGAGGTGATATCATAGTCCTTCAATAACTCAAGCCATCTCTATTGCCTTAAGTTCAGATTCCTTTGACTAAATATGTACTGAAGACTCCGATGATCTATGAAGACCTCACAAAGTACCCTATACAGGTAATGCCGCCATAACTTAAGCATAAAGACTATGGTCGCCAACTCCAAGTCATGAGTAGGGTAGTTTTTCTCATGGGTGCAATCACATTCCCCTTATGCATCAAAACACCACCCAAACCGACTCCGGAAGCATCACAATAAACGATAAAGTCCATACCCTCCTCAGGTAAAGTCAATACAAGAGATGAAGTTAATAAGGACTTAAGATTTCAAAGCTCTCCTCACACTCATAAGACCAATAGAAGCTCATCCTCTGTCGAGTCAATCTGGTCAAAGGGAATGCAATAATAGAGACTCTGAACAAACACTCGTAATACCCAGCTAGTCTCACAAAACTCTGAATCTCGGTAACTGAAGTAGACTTCGTCCAGCCCTTAATCGCCTCAATCTTGGTTGGATCAACTCGAATACCCTCCTTGGACACCACGTGTCCTAAAAATACAACAAAACCAAGCTAAAACTCGCACTTCGAGAACTTGGCATATAATTTCTCTTCCATCAATCTCTGGAACACAATCCTTATGTCATGGCCCAAAGTACACCCTAGACATGACATGGCGTATAAGACCCCAAGAAGCCCTACACAAGCCACTTAACATACATCATACAAGATAAAATAAGTAAAGAGTTTAAAAGTAACATTTCATATCAAAGAGTTTCACAAAAGTAGCGGAAGTCTAACATAAGTCTCAAAGCCTTCTATTACATCAAAGGAGTGATTGGGACGTAACCCATACATCATATACAATATCTGAAATGAAAGACTTGAAAGCGATACAAGAATCACGATCCTCGTAACATGAGGACTCGTCAATCTTTAATGTGGGATCACTAGACACTAGTATGGGAAGTGGGAGCGTCGGATCCTACATTAGTGAATAGTGTAGGTAAAAGTGTACATGGAATATACTAAGTATGATAGCAATGCATAAGAGTTATGAAATCATGCTAAAAAGGACTTTCTATGACATGCAATGACCAAGCTAAATCATAACATAACATGTTAGAAAACATAAGTCATAATCATGGTCAATCCAAGCTAAACATCTTTAAAACACATTTGAGATACCTTTAGAAAGTAACCTTAGTTCATTATTGTGGGAGATTTACCTTTAACTGACATATAGACCATGTGAGTTATAACATGGAATCTAGTGTTCATTCCACACCAAAAAGAGATGTCCTTACTTGCCAAGGTAAGAACCATGAACTTCTAACTTAGGTGAATCCACTAGCTAGTGTCAATCTAAGACAACCTATGGTGACACATAGTTTATGGGACATGGGTATTCACCACTTGTCCACTCGATGTTAAGCATAAATCCACGGGATAGTCATTAAACTTAACTTGTCTCATTATTAGGGGACATGGGTAATCTCTACTTGTCTTATCATTATGGGACATGGGTAATCGTCGCTTGTCTTATCCTCCATGGAAGGACACATCAAGTAGCCAATCCAAGCTAGATTCCATTAGAATAGTTCCTTTAATATCGATTCATCTTAGGTGAGAAAACCTTTCAACCTTATAAATCATTAATGTGAGAAAATCCTTTCACAATCATATTATGAGTAGTATGTGAGAAATCCTTTCAGAATAACAACAACATCGATGCTTTACTCTCAAAGCAACCTTAAAAATCATTTTCATCAATTTCATAAAGAAACATACATATCTTCATAAAGTCATCTCTCATAGTTCAAAAGCTTCATCATATGATCAAAATCTAGAAATCATGGATCATGCATGGGTTCAAGTGAATTCAACTTAAAAACATGCAATTATCTCAATTCATGCATGAAAAGACACAAAATAATCAATTAGATCATAATTGAAAAGAACCCATGAGATTGAATAAAACCCTAACTTCCATTGGAGATTCTAACTTGTAAAATTGGAGAATATAGGAACCTTATGGAGGAAAGGACTCCATAGGTGAATACTATCATACCTTGATGTCAAAAGCTCATAATAAATGGTGAATTTGGAGACTTGATCTTGAAACCTTAGCCTTCTTTTTCAAGCTTAAAGAGAGAAATATTGGAGTAGAACTTAGAGGGATTTGGGAAAATTTGAAGAATGATTTAGAGTAGTTAAATTTTAGGCTTAAAACACTTATGGTCTATGATTAGGATTAAAATAATGTAGTATTGGGTTAAAAAGATTAGGGAAAAGACCAAAAAACCCTTAAAATAACTGTCGAGCCCTTATCGATAGATTAGACCTACGGTCCGTAGGTCCTACTACGGACCGTCTTGGTCGATCATAGGTGGGGTTTGGGGACTTGAATTTGGACCTTCAAACGAAGAGACCCATGTAAAGTCTGTAGATCCACTTATGGACTGTGCATTCTAACTGTAAGTCCCAACTTTGACCCTCAAAATTTCACTAAGTCTAGGACTCACCTGAGACCTACCTACAACTCATACATCGAATGACAGACCGTCCTGGTGAACCGTAAAAAGGGTATTGGAACTTGACTTTTAAAATTTATTCACCACTCCACTTATGGTTCCCACTTATAGCCCGTAAGAGGACCTACGATCTATCTATGGGGTCCATAGACACAGACACAAGCTAAGAAATTAAAGTTTGCACTTTTCCTTCTTTCCAAATCTGAGGTGTTACACCTTAAGTGTCGATCATGGTCTTCCTCATCAATAAGACTATCACAAAAGAATCCAAATAAGGTCAAACACCTCGTTCATCAACTCCATAAATGTTGTAGAGGAGTTAGTCAAATCGAAAGATATCACAAAAACTCATAGTGCCTATAATGAGTCCGAAAAACTATTTTAGGGATATCCAATGCCCTAATCTTCAACTGATGATAGTCGAAACTCAAATAAATGTTAGAAAACAAAGATGCTCCCTAAACTTGATCAAATAAGTGATCAATACGAGGAAGATGATGCTTGTTCTTCACTGTCACTTTGTTCAACTATCAGTAGTCAACACACATCCTTATGGTTCCATTTTTTTTCCTCACAAACAAAACAGGAGCACCCCATGGAGATACACTAGGGCGAATAAAACCCTTACTCAAAATCGTTCAATTCCTTCAACAAAATTGGAGCTATACGATAAGGACAAATAGAGATGGGCTTGGTGCCCGACTCCAAGTCAATAGCAAATTCAATGTCTCTATCCAAAGGAACACTTGGAAGATCAGTAGGAAAAACAACCAATAACTCTCAAACCATGGGAAAAAAAATCCATGGGAGCTGATTCAACACAAGTATCCTGGATAAAAGCAAAATAAGCAGACACCCTCGATCAACTAATCTCTAAGCACGAAAAAATGAGATAACCTTGATAGGGTAAGAACAACTAGCACCCTTCCACTCAACTCTCGGGACACCAGGCATGGCTAAGGTCATAATCTTAGCATAACAATCAAGAATAACATGATACATAGTGAGCCAATTCATACCTAAAATAATATCAAAGTCTACCATCCCCAGAATTATCAAGTCTACCAAGTATCATACCCAGCCAAAGAAAAAGACAAGATTGATACGCTTGATCCACCAATAAGGACTCACCCACTATGTAGAAACAAGAATAGACATATGTATGTTATCACACATCATATCAAATCCAGCAGCAAAATAGGTAGACACATACGAGAAAGTAGACCCCAAATCAAATAATACAGACATATGTCGATGGCAAACTGGGACGATACTTGTAATCACAACATTAGAAAACCTCGACCTATGGATTTTTGGGAATGCATAAAAATGTCCCTCTCGACTACCTAAAGTCTGAGTAGTACCCTTACCCCCGCACTGCTGAGCTGTAGCACCACTACCAGAAGCTCTACCACCTCTACCTGGCTGACCTCTACCTAGACCCCTTGTCGAAGGCGCTAATCCTCTAGTTGGAGTAGTCTAATAAGTAAGTTGGAGCCTTGAGTGAGTCTATAAAGGGCATTACCATATCACGTGACCTTAATCCCTGATGAGTTAGAGATTTTAACTCATTTGGGGCCTTTTAGTTCAACAAATAACGTTCTTAATGCCATTTTACATCCATATTTGATGGTTAATTGTTGTTTTATAGCTATAAAGGCTTAAGACAAGACAATGACGAATATATGCAAAAAGAGGCCAAAAACCTAGAAAAATAAAGAAAATGTGAAGTTGATGCTCGCTAAAGGCACTTGGCAACTCGCCAAAAGTGCAGACCTCATTGAATATGACAGATTCTTCTACTAAAAAGCTCAAGGCATGTTGGTAATAAGAAGGGACAAATGGCGATTTGCCAAAATTTGTCGGCGAAATGAAAAACACTTGCCAAAAATGATAGAACAACTAAGCTAAAATGAAGGACAAAAAGGTGAGCATAGGTGATAGTTGGTGAATTACCAAACATGAATGGCGATGTCCATCGGGGATCGCCAACTGTTATTCAAACTGTAACACCCCTAAATACTAAACAAGAGTCGCATGTTGATTTACCGTTGCTTAATTACTACAATATGTTTTACTCTCATTTTGGGAGCTTGAAATGTTGTGATAATTACTAGCTTGCTTAACATAAATTGTATTGTAATTTAAGGGATTGTATTAGGGTATTTACGTAATAGTCTAATTAGAATTATGTATAATTGTAAAAGGAAGTGAAGGATATATATATATATAGGTGTATATATATGCATTTTGGGCAGCACACAACTATTTGGGCAGCCTTGAGGGACAGTTGTACAAGGATAAACATCACTTGTGTGTAACTATATATTTTCACACCTCCTTGAGTTAAATTCGGTTCCTTCAAGTCTAAGAACCTTAGAACCTTAGTTAGTCAGTTGTTCTTGAAAATCACAAGAGAAAAACTTGGTTCTCTTGGCTGGAATTCGAGAAACACACTTCTCTTTGGTAAGTGATGGAATCTGTTTTTGAGCTAGGTAGTGTTTAGTATTTTGAGCATAACCTGTTTTATAGAAATTCGTTTACAGTGAATAAATATGATTTGGAAAGCAACTCGTATATGTACAACTCTTATGTTTATGTAGAACTCTAATTTAGCTGTTATGAATTCGAAATATGGGATGCAACATAAGATTAGTTCTGTCCAGAGTTCGAAATTAGGAATCCTATATGGACAAGTGTTAGTGTTTTGAATATATCTTTTTGTACAAAATATATTTTGTGGTGATTCTTCTTTGTTTGCAACCTTAAGAGATGTACCTACATCTTTCATGAAGGTTATAAAGTCTAGTTTTGCCGTTTTCCTTTTCAAATCTAAGTTGCAACATGAGCTACTAGGCTGGCCAGAATCACTGTTTTGGGAGCATAGTCATATCTGTACAGGCTAAGCTTACTTGTGATGATAATTCTGTTTATTTCAACATTATTGAGATACTAGGAATTAAAGAAGTTATTTAATTGTATTTTTAAGGTTGTATATACTTGTGAACAAGTTGAGGACCTTGATACGTTGGTTGGTCTACGGTTTGAACTCGCGGAGTTGTGTTGGACTGTTTCTACGCTAAAGTATTGAGGTTTGTGTAAAAACTTGTACTTGCACTCTTTTAACTGCTGGTAATCTGAAAGTTGATCTTGGTACCTTAGTTACCTCTTGTCACTTTGCATTGTCGTGTTGGTATCCTTTAAGACGTTAAAGACACTTGTGTAACTCACCCACTTGTACGGATTGTTTGATCACTTGGCACTCTTGTTGGGACCTTGTCCTTCTTGTGGCTGTGACTTTGTCACTATTGTCATGCCTCTTGATTCGGATAATTTGCCATCTTGACTTTGGATTTTTAGTCCGTCTTAAGAATGGAAGTTGTCCATTTTAAGTACGAACTAGAAAGCCATTTTTAATATGGTTCTTGGTTCTCTTGATTATTGGGCTTTGAACCTTCTTGATATAGGGCATCGGCCCTTCTTGATACCTATTTGTGCTTGGTGTGACGACATGATGTTTATATTGGGCGAACCTTGTTATTGAATCTCTTGGAAAATGGTGCTATGAGCGTTTTTGACATTTGTATCTTTAAATATCGAACTTGATACTCTTTATATATTGTTACTTGATTTATTTATTATATTTCAATTGTGCTGCTCATGACTTGAGAAAGGTAGCTTGGTGAATTTTGAGGGCTCCGAACCTACAGTTTTTACACCACTAAGCTATATGCTTAGCGATAGTTGTTTCTATCGTAGGGAATGATCGAGAGGAGGCATGAAGCTGGCCATTGGAGTTGGAGATTTTGAGAGCCTTAAGGAAGATCACATTTGCATATAGGCATCTATATTTTGTATAAAGTTTGGGACTTATACATGATCTATGTGTTGTATATTTACATGAAACTTTGAGGACTAATCTGATCATGTCACCATGGGTTGCAATATAAGTATGACTATATGTTTTGTTCGTTTGGGGTGTGTAAGCCCAAGCCTTGTAATATATTAAATTTACTACTTGTTTTGAATGATTGTATGAAGCATGAACCACCTAGTTTGGGTACTAGGAAAGTTGGAAATATTCTTTTTATATCATTTTTTTACTAGTGTGAGGACAATATATGCATAAAAATCTCATGAGTTATTGGCTTATATTATATTCGGAAGGGTCGTTACACAAACACCTGAAGCCTGAATCCAAGAAGAAAGAGATGAGAAGAAGTACAAGTGCATTGGAAATTCTTCTCGGATTATGCATGTTATGGATAATTGTGTCTCCAAAGACTTGTCTTATGCTGAGGTGTTAATGGCTATGTTGGATCGGTAGGTAAGAAAGATCTGGACTAGGGAAGTGGTTTCTGTGAAAGTGTTATGGCAGAATAACAACGTCAAAGAAATAACATGAGAAGCTGAGGAGGAAATAAGGAATAAGTACCCCCAACTATTGTTGACGTAAGGTAAGCTGTATTTCAATAATTGACAATTATTCATGTACACCAACTTAATTGGATTTTAAATAACTTTAAAATGCAATTTACATGGCTTGTCACGGGGTAGCTATATGAAGCCTTATAATTGAAATTTTCAAGAATTGGATTCAAGATTTGGTACTAGAAAAAATATAGCCTTGCAAATAACATAGTAGCAGCAAAGAAATACAACCAAGAAATTGTTTGGATCCATTCGTGGACGAATGTTCTTAAGAGGGGAGAATGTGAGACCCCTTGGTTCTTTCATATAATATACATAGCATGGAATGAGTGTATGAGGTGTATATGACTTGGTCTATCACTCCGGGATAATAATGTTGCAAAGAGGTGGTAAGATCAAAGAATTAGACTAAAGTTATGGGTCAAGGATCCCTTTAAACAAGTTCGAGTTAAAGATTGCCTCTTGTAACACCCCGCATGTTCGGAAGTTTTAAATTAACCAGTACCTTTGGGCTAAGACTAAGAGTGTGTTATATGCTAAGAATGATGTTTTATAAGGTATATTCGTGCAATGATCGTGAGTTAAGTTTTGAAGTCAAGCATGTTGTGAAATAAAAGTCGGCAAAAGTTAGAGTAAGTTTCTTTGATAAACTTTCTGAAATTTGGGTTAAATGTCTTGGAGATTTTCTCCCAATCTATAGAGCTTTAGAAGGACCCCAATATACCAAATCGAAGGTTTACAAGTCTATTTTCCAGTGCACTAAATTTTTCAATCATACAACTTCAAAATTAAGAGATATTCATATTTTTGTGAGACTTTACAAGCAGGCACATGAAGGTGGGGCCCATAGCCCCTATTTTGGTTTAGCTTTATAAAAGTTTATTTTCCTATGTTTATCTTATTATTTTCGCATAAATAAGCATAAAAACAGTCTTAAATCCTCTCTAAGGGTTCCCCTTCCATCCAAGCTACGATATATACGATTTCAACGTAGTCTCACCGTCGGAATGTTTGTAGAGATTGTGTTACTTCTTTCCTCCTCATTGGTTGTGATTTGAAGGATTCTTCATGGTGAAGGAGTATCGTTTTAGGTGTTTTTTATGTTGTTTGGAGATTACATACGGTAAGGAATGGGCACAATCCATATTAATACCGCCAGACCCAGAATCAAGGTATGTAAATGCTAAGCATTGTACTTCCTTTGAGCATAAAATTTTGAAACTTAAATCGTCAAATGTTGTTTTACTATTCTATTGCTAGAAAGACCTTCTGTGAAAGGCATTAAGATTGCAGCTGAAGTATTTTTTTTTACTCCATTATATTGATATTTCACTCATTCGGTTATATAGGGTACTCTACGTCTATATGTCATTTTGCTGATTCCCTTTACTATAGGTCCATGTGAATATACTCTTATTATTCGTTAGGTGTTGTAACTTAAAAAGATTATGGAGGAATATTAAGAATTTGAAACCAGTCCTCCTTACTCGCTAATTATCTTTTTTTGAAGAATATTAAAATAATATGTTGATTTCCAAAATTCTCAAATGTAATTCGTATGTTTGAACTACTAAAGGACGTGTTTTTTTAAACTTTCTTTTACAAACTACTAAGGAAACATATATGGAAACTAAGTGAAGCACCTTAAGCTCTTTATGAACATCCTTAGGTTTAATTTACCTTTCTAAATTTGAGTTAAGTGTTCCAGTTTAACCTACAAGCATATGAGGTTCTATGAGACATTTACATGTGATATGAAAGGGATTACAAAATTATGAGAACAAGAGTACCAACGTGCCAAGATTGACAACATGATTATGGTAACATAAATGCATTACGAATTCATGACATGACATGCTATGCATTCTACTTCCGAGCTATAATCGGGAGGTATGGGCCTATTGCTTATATTTATATGTATGAGACATAGATGGCCACAAGTTGGCGAATATGATATCGGTTAGGTACCAAAAGGCACCACCATTGCTAGCACTTGGTTGGGTATGACATGCATTTGCATTATATATATATATATATATATAAATTCACAACATATGATTAGAGGATCATACCATGCATATTTAATTTATATAAGGTCAGATGTCACCCATAGAAGCTATCAGAGTTTCTATTTCAGGTGGTATATTTATTACCCTTTTTACAGTAGCTATTTATGATTCTACTTTCTGCCTTACATTCCAGTACATATTTTTTTGTATTGACGTCCCTTGCCTGGGGGCGCTGCATTTTTGTTTCGTGTGTGAAGGTCCACGTAGAGATTCTAATTGACCCCTCCGCTAGCATTCGGGGTTCGGCTTTGAGTTTGTAAGCTCCACCTCTTCTTGGAGCTCTCAAAGGATGTTTACTTTTATTGTACAGTTTTGGTATAGTCAGGGTCTTGTCCTTACTAGTACTTATGACACTCTTAGAGGCTATTGTGGACATGATATTGTAGGTTTCATTCTGCAGCTTCCTGTCTCCATCCCCATAGGCTTGGCATGTATATATATGTATGTATGCATGTATGTCTTAAGTAGCGGCCTCGACAGTGAGCTAGTACTTTGTTATTTTTGTTTTTTCTACCTTTGTCTATATGGCTTGTTGTTATTCAGGTTATGACCTTAATGGTGCAGGCTTAGTATTTTAGATGTTATGCTGCCCAACCTTCTTGGCCCATAGTTGGGTCAGTTAGTATTTTTAAGTGGCTAACTTGATTGAATAAGGTATCGAGTGCCAGTCATGCCTCCCCTAGTTTGGGGTGCGACACCTAAGAAAGTCCTGAAGTCATATATATACGTGACAAAAATTAGTAGACCTCCAGTCTTCTCTTTTACATTAAGAATCACATTGAAATCCCCACCAATCAACCAAGGGAGATTCATTCCATTATTGACTGTGCACAAATTATCCATAACTCCAATCTAAGAGACATATCACATTTTGCATACACAATAGTGGAATAAAAAATGTCATGAGTGCTTTGCTCTTATAACCTGACAGCAATTTTTTTTTATCTAAATTGCTTGTCACAGTAACATCATAACCCTAGTTAATAAAAACCCAAATTTGATTATTACTGTAATTAAAAGACATATTGCATCCTTAAGGTTGTTTTGTGTATGCTGATGTATTGAAGTACTGAAAAGGTTCTAGTAATGCCACAAAAGCAAATTTATGAAACTTGTGTGAAATATGTACTCTCTTAAATCCTTTATGAGTTCTAACATACCTTATATTCCAAATTAATATATTCATCAATTATGGTTTTGTTGGGACACCACACTTCTCTTTGGTTGAACTCTGATGGGTAGGCAATTTCACCATTGCCTTGTTTTTTCCCTTTCCTTGTAGATTTCAATATTCTAACAACCCTTGGGATAAGTCTGCATCTTTATAAACTTGTTATTCACTATCTTGTTCCTTCAAATCTTCTTCACTTCTTACTTCATTTTCTACAAGATTCTCCACCTTGCGAGTGATTATTTCACGTAAAATCTTATTAGGAGTCTCAATAGCCCTCATTATAATCAAGGAATCATCAAAATCCACCACTATTGAGACCTCTATAGTTGCTAGGGACTATTGCTTCTCTAATTCTACTGCTTGCTCTATGGAAAGAGTACTATCTATGATCTTTTCATTATTGCACATCTATAACTCTTTTTCTAGTACTAAAGTCTTGTTTTTACTGAACATTTCACCCATCTTTACCTTCAGTCTCCCCTTGCTTATTTTCAAACCTTATGATTGTTTCTATTTACCCTCTTTTTGGACTAATATCTCTTGGATCATTGATAATTTTACTTTGTTTTCCATGTACTTTGATTGTTGTATCACTCAATTTCTCATTTGGGAATGAATGAGATACCCACTCTTTAGTGGACACAACTATTTTGAAAAGAGGGGCCACCTTATTTGTGGCTATTTAATTTTGATCAGTTCCTTCTACTACACTTGTAATAGTTATAGTGTTTCCTTGTGTTTCTTGTATGTTGTTATTTACATGATCTCCCTCCTGGCATATTTAGATATACTAGCAAACGAGTTGCTACTACCAATATCCTTTATTGGGTATATAGCCTTATCACTTAGAATATGATCAGGTATTCATACAAACCTCTTATATAGACTCATTTGTCATTGTGTTCATTGACGATATTCTTGTATACTCACGGAGTAGGGTGGAACACGAGCAATATTTAAGGATTATGCTCTAGAGTATGAGAGATCAATGACTCTATGTGAAGTTTTAAAAGTGAAAGTTTTTGCATGATTTTGTAGCATTCTTAAGGTTGTAGTGTTGAAAGACGGGATCATGGTAGAACCAACGAAGATTGAGGGGGTGCGTGATTAGGCTAGGCCTACCTCTGTAATGGTGATTCAGAGTTTCATTGGGTTGAGAGGTTATTATATATGGTTTGTTGAGGGCTTCTCTTCTATAGTAGCACCATTGACTAGGCTGACTAAATTAGATGTCCCTTCGAGTGGTCTAATAAGTGTGAGGTGAGATTTTTGAAGCTCAAGGAGTTTCTTATCACCACTCATATTTTAACTCTTCTAATTAAGAGTGTGTGGTTCATACTGTATTATGATGCATCTGGCATTAGTTTAGGTTGTGTGTTGATGCAATATGGTTGTGTTATTGCTTATGCATTAAGGTAGCTTAAGGTATATAAGGGAAACTACCCCAATCATAATTTAGAGTTGGCAGTGGTAGTTTTCACGCTTAAAATTTGGAGGTACTACATGTACAGGGATCATTGTTAGATCTTCATGAATCATAGGAGTCTTTAGTATATTTTGAGCTTAAAAAAACCTTACGTCGAGGCAACATAGGTGGATTGAGCTCCTAAAGGACTATGACCTCTCTATTATGTACCATTCGGGCAAGGTGAATATGGTGGCAGATGCCTTGAGCCAGAAGGTAGTGAGTATGGAGAGTCTAACCTTCCTTTCAGTTTCAGAGACATCTTTGTCTTTGGACATTCATTCCTTAGCCAACAGGTTGGTCTGGCTTGATATCTTCGATCCCAATTGAGTTCTAACTTGTATTGAGGCTCGTTCTATTTTTTTGGGGTGATTCATGGCTGGCAATTCGAGGATATGGATTTGGTGGCTATCCATAATCAAGTTCTGAGTGGTGATGATGGTAAGGTGACCTTAGACTCTAAGGGTGTTTTAAGATTTAGAGGTCGTATTTGTGTTCCTAGACTTGAGGATTTGATTCAGATACTTTAGGATGCTCAATAACTCCAAGTATTTCATTCACCCATACACAACTAAGATGTATAAAGATTTGAGGTAGCATTATTGGTGGAGTGGTATGAAGAGGGATATAGTGGACAACATAACCCATTGCATCTGTTGTCAGCAGGTGAAGACCGAGCATTTGAGGCTTGTTGGTAAGTTTCAGAGATTACCCATTCCTAAGAAGAAGTGGGAGAGGATCACTATGGACTTCATTATGGGGTCACTATGGACTTTTTGAGGTGTTGATATTATTTGGGTCATCGTGGATCGTTTGACCAAATCGGCTCATTTCTTGCCTATTATGTCTTCCTACAGTGTTGAGAGGTTAGCAATATCTATGTCTAAGAGGTGGTTCGTCTTCATGGTGTGCTGGTGTCCATTATCTATGATAGATGCTATTAGTTCATTCCTAGCTTCAGGAGAGCGTTCCAAAAGGAGTTGGGTACATGGGTTGATCTTAGTACAACATTTCACCGATAGAATGATAGGAATTCGACATGAACCGTTCAGGTTTTGAAGGATATGCTTCGAGCTTTTGTGTTAGATTTTAGAGGGCAGTGGGATCAATTTTTAGCTTTGGTGCAGTTTGCTATAACAACATGTACCATTCGAGTATTCATATGGCCACATTTAAGGCATTATATGGTAGGCATTGTCGATCTCTTGTTGGTTGGTTTGAGACTTTAGATCCTAGGTCACGTGGCACAAATTAGCTTCAGGATGCTTTGGCTTAAGTTTGTGTTATTTCGAATAGGCTACGAGAGGCTCAAAGTAGGTAGAAGAGTTATGCTAACCGTATGCATCATCCTTTGAAGTTTGGTGTTAGTGATCTCATCTTCCTCTGAGTATCGCCCTTGAAGGGCGTGATGAGATTCAAGAGGCAGGGTAAGCTTAGCCCCGTGTATATTGGGCCTTTTAAGATCATTTGGGTTATTGGTGATATTGCATATGAATTGGCCTTTCCACCTGCTTATCCGGCTGTTCATCCAGTTTTCCATATATCTACGTTTCTCCGGTATGTTCCTGATGAGTCCCATGTGCTTCCATATAACGTAGTCTAGTTAAATGACCATTTGACCTTTGTGTAAGAGTTAGTTGCTATTTTGGCTAGATATGTTAGATAATTGCATTTGAGAGAAATACATATGGTTAAGGTCTAGCAGAGGCCCTGTCCGATTGAGGAAGCTACCTGGAAGACTCAGCATGACTTGCGTGCCCAGTATCCCCACATGTTCAAGACTTAAGGTACTTCTTCACTCTTTACTTTCAAGGACAAAATTTCTTTTAGTAGTGGATGTTGTAATGACCCTCTAGGACATTTTTTCTATTTTGTGATATTTTTTCGACGTTTAGAGCGTTCATATAGAGACCCTAAGTCATTTATGACTTGCTAGGGCTAATATTTCAGTCACCTGGTCGTTCATTTGGTTTTATGTGATTTTTGTGTTTTGGAGCTTTTGAAATTTAAAAGGTTTGACTTTGGTCACAACTTTAGACAAAAGGTTTCAAAAAGCAATTTTGATGGTTACGTTATCTCTGGAACATTGATTTGGTCTAGAAAGACCCGTGGTTTGGGTCTCGAGACTTTGGAGCTCAATTTGAGCTGTCTTATGGATTTTGTATAAAATAGATCCTTGGGTATGGAACCTACCTCTGTTTGAAGTTTTGACATCTACATTGAGTTTGGAATGCCGAATTTAGAAGGGTAGCATAGTTCGTGTGTATGCACGAGTTTTCGAACCAAACCCAAGAACCCAAGCAAAGTCCACTAGGACTTAGCTAAATTTTTTGGTGCCTGATGCTGGTGTAGCCACCTAAGCGACCCTGGTGTCACGGACTTAGAGACTCACTAAAGCTCCGTGCAGCACTTGACAACTTACTCACTACTCTTTAAAGATCTTGTAACCTCAAGTAAGCCTTTTGAACTTAAGATCACCAAGAGAATGTAAAGAAAGACTTAGAGAATTTTGGAAGAAGGCTTTGTATTGCTTGGAGAATGCTTTACAACTTGTGTGATGCTTTGCAAATGAATGCCCCATCTATTTATACTACAGCCTAGCGGATAAAGTGTAATTTAAAATTACTTTACAAGTCCCTAAAGTATTTACACTTTGGTCCCTCTCTAGAATTCTCTACATACTCTAGGATATTCCAAATTATTCTTAAAATATCTAAGGGGTTTCTAGAGTCTTCTAAGGAAAGGTCTAGGGAAATCTAGAGTGTTCCACTAACCTTTCCACAACTCTAGGTTCTTCCTCCCCTCTTCTAGTGCAAAATTTGAAGGGTAAGGTGGCGGGTCATGACACGGCACCACTTAATCGTGTTTCGCTTAAGTGGCTAAGGAGCAACTTTAAAGAGCCCTGCCAACAAAGGGCTAGCCGTTTTAGTAGCCCTAGCGTCACTTAAGCAATGGTCACTTTAGCAGCTAGGGTACCGCTTTAGCAGAGCCCACCAGCCAGGCCAAGTTGCTTTATTGGAAAAAGGATCTTTAAGCGGTGCCATTTAAGCAACCAAAGTGACCGTTTTAGCTGCCATCGCTGGTAGTTATTGTTGACACCCAATTTTGGACCTCCACATTATAGATTAATCATCGAGCTTCTTCAATTTCAAATGATTTAAAATATTAGTTTTATAAAATTTCAAAAAATATATAATATCGTTTGCAAGTTATTTAAATAGTTGCATCATTTTTACAATTTTTAAATAATATATGTGTTTTATATAATTATGTATATAATTAGTATATTTTAAGAATATTTGAAAATCATCTCAAAATGATTTTGCTTTAACTAAGTATTTGTTTGGTTAGTTTAAGTTATGTTTATATTTTTAAGTAAATTTGTTTACAAGTAAATTAATTGTTTATTTCGTTAAGATTAAGAAGCTCATTAATTAATTTATATTAACTCATTTTGTTTAAATTTTAGCCGAATTCACCAATTAAATTCTATACGGCTATAACTGAAATCCATTTTGGCCATTATTTAATAACAATTTTTAGTCAATTGTTTACCCCATCTTTTAAGAACAATTTTGGGCCACATCCTAAAGGCCCAATTCCAATTTCCAACACCAAATAATTCCCAACCCATTACAATACAACATATAATACAACAACAATTCCAAACAACATTACAACAGCAACACCAAATACACAACACCTGACCCAGCAATACAACGTAGCAAACCCGACCGCCCCATCGTTCTTCTCCTTCATCGAGAGAACCCGAATCTAGAATGGATGACTGTGTCAAAGAGGCCAGAATTGAGATCCATCTGATAGAAGATCAGAAAAAAATAACTCAACAACTTACTTATGCAATACGTCGATACATTTGTTTGATGACATGTCGTGGTTGAGTACAGTTAGTTATCTCACAAAGTGACAAATCAACTCAGGTGCTATCAAGAGCTACTATATTTGGAGATTCAGAATTTCTTCTATTTCTTTCCTTGTAATCGCATTATTTGCTTGTAATCATCTTATGTTAGAAAATGATCTCTTGTTTGAACTACGTCTGACCTGAATTCTCAAGAATGAGATACGTAGGCAGCCTATGTCTGCCTCGGTTAGTTCCTAATCAAAATTTCATATTTTTGTTAATCCTCAAGGGGGGAACTATGTTTGACTTGATTCCTACCTCAACGGGATACGTAGGCGCTACAAGGGTTCGGTCATATCTCCCGTAAGATTTCTATTTTCCTTTACAGAAGAAACCGAGATAGAATTTTTGAGAGGGACTCAAAAATTCTCAAGAAGAGGCTCAAAAATTCTAAAGAAGAGGATCTCTCCAACAAGTCAAGACTTAAGATACATTGTGAGTTGAACCTGGGATAGAATTTTTGAGGGGGTCTCAAAAAATTCATATATCAACAGTTTGAGATAGGCTGAGACATCTAATCGGTACAAATTTTTGAGAGGGACTCAAAAATTATCAAAAAGAGGATCTCTCCAACAAGTCAAGACTTAAGATATATTATGAGTTGCAACTAGGACAGAATTTTTGAGGGGGTCTCAAAAATTCTACAAGTCATATATCAACAGTTCGAGATACGCCTAATCGGGACAAAATTTTTGAGAGGGACTCAAAAATTCTCAAGAAGAAGATCTCCAACAAGTCAAGATATACTATGAGTTGCAACTGGACAAAATTTTTGAGGGGCTTTCAAAAATTCTACAAGTCATATATCAACAGTTCGAGATACACTAAGACATTTAATCGAGACAAAATTTTTTAGAGGAATTCAAAAATTCTCAAGAAGAAGATCTCCGATAAGTAAAAGCTAAACTCACATTGAGAACTGCAACTGGGATAGAATTTTTGAGAAGATCTCAAAAATTCCATGAGACATCTATCGACAGCTTAAGATATTCCAAGACATCTAACTTGGACAAAATATTTGCGGATGACCTCAAAAATTTATTCAAGCATCACTAGAAGTTTGTAGTTAATTTTGAACATCATGATTAAAAGTTTAAAGCTAACTTTAAATGGTCTCTGGCATCATTAAAGTTCATAGTCAACTTCAACAATCTCTGACACCGTTCAATTTCAGAGTCAACTGCAAAACTTCCCAATCATAGTAGATTTCGAGATGACCATGTTAGAAATTTCTCAAGCTTCAAGGATCTTTCAAATTCTCCAGAACAAGCTATCGGACACGTCAAAAGTTTGAACCAAGGACGTTCATTTAAGCTATGCATGACATGACATTTGACAGTGACTTTTTTTCAAATTGATTCTCGAAAAGTTCCTTTTCCTTAAAGATTTTTTAATATGTCAAATGTTTTCTATAATTTCATCTTATGTCTATCGAGAAACAAGAGATCAGAGTGATCAACTAAAGATAGCAAGACAAGGAGCAAGCAATTGACGAAATAAACACATATCAGTTAGTTTAAAACACTAACAATTTTTCTGTGGAAGCAGGTCAATAAGATTGCCTCAAGATCATCATATTTCTCCATTCAACAAATATGGAGAATTCAAGAGGGCGAGTAGCTCCCAAAATTGACTATTTTTCTTTGGATGCAGAAAAGTCATTGAAGTTCTTTAGAAGAAAAGAAATGGTTAAGAATACGAGCAACAATACCTCGTTCAAATCTCCAACAAAGTAGTAGTCGAATTAAACACAAGATGTTCAAAATAGGAACAAGTGAAAGCATCACTCTCAACATGTACAAGCATCTACAAAGATATCAAATTACATTTTTTCAGCATCAAGAACGTTTGAAGAATATTCACAAATGCCGTCGATATCAGGCACGGCAATGTGAACCACATAGAGGGACATTGTCTTTATCACGCAGAGAGTCATTTATGTCGTATTATCAAAGGAGTTAATATCATTGCCAAGAGGGCCATTGCATATTCAAACGCCGAGAGGGCCATCATCTTCAAACCGTCGAGAGGGTCATTGCATATTCAAACCACCAAGAGGGCCATCATATTCAGAATGCCAAGAGGGCCATTACATCTTCAAACGTTGATAGGGACATCATATTCGGACCGCTAGAAGGTCATCATATTCAAACACCGAAAGGGCCATTACATATTCAAACATCGATAGGGCCATCATCTCCAAACCACCGAGAAGGCCATTGCATCTTCAAACGCCGAGAGGGCCATCATCTTAAACTGCCGAGAGGGCCATTGCATTCAAACTGCTAAGAGGGCCATCATATTCAAACCGCCAATAGGGCTATTACATCTTCAAAAGCTGAGAGGGTCATCATCTTCAAACGCCGAGAGGGCCATTGCATCTTCATATGCTAAGAGGGTCATTACATATTCAACCACCAAGAGGGCCACCATTGCATCTTCAAATACCAAGAGGGCCATTGCATATTCAAACCGCCAAGAGGGCCATCATCTACAACCGCCGAGAGGGCCTTTGCATCTTCAAACGTCGAAAGGGTCATCATATATGCAAAGGCCAAAAAGGGTCATTGCATCTTTAAATGCCAAGAGGGCCATTGCATATTCAAACTGCCGGGAGGGCCATCATGTATTCAAATGTCAAGACGGACATTGAATCTTCCAATGCGAAGAGGGCCATTGCATATTCAAATCACCGAGAGGGTCATCTGTATTATATTATCAAAGGTGATAATATCATTGCTGAATGGATCAACATCATCCTGCCGATAAACCATCGTCATCTTACCAATCAAGCTTTGACAACTTCATCCTACCATTGGATCAACATCAACCTACCAATGGATCATCAATGTATAGCAGAATCATATTATCAATCGAGCATCAACATCTTCGTTAACAATGTAGTAGCATCATCCTATCAATGAAGAATCATCATAAACAATATTGCATTATCGAGAAAGTCATCATCGTGTCGCATCATATCATTCATCATCTACTGCATCAAAATCGATGGAGGCTGATGTCAAAATATTTACAAACAAAATATGTGCTGAATACGGTAAAACATGCCACTTCTCTACATAAATTACAGTTTCTACTAACAAGTTTATTTGAGTCTTTGCTGAGAGCATCCAAAAGAATGAATTCTCAAACGAGACCACAGGTGCGGACGACATAAAAAAGGATACAACACAACGTGGAACTTTTTCTTAGCAGTGAACTGGGACATAGTCCGAAGAGGATTATCAAACTCTTAGGAGTTGAGAAGCGACTTCCACCACAATCAAACCACACCCCTATCAGAGGGCATGTGGGTTTTTCTTTGGGTTTATCGATTTCAATTACACATCCGGAAAACTTTTCACTCTCACCGGAGGCAACTTTCCAATTTGAGTGACAATACACCAAGAGCTTTGGAAGTATGTCCATGTAAGTTCTTAATTATGGGTGTGAAAGGCCCCACATTCATGGCTAAGAGGTTGCAAGCCTTTTTTTCATACTCGACTTACTTGTCACTCCTCCAGAACCAAAGGTTATCTTGCATAATAGATTTCCTTTTCAACCGATCTAGTCGAACTACAAACAGCCTGATTCCTAACATTTAAGGATATGTAGGCGAGCTCAATGTTGAAAACTCGGCTGTATTCCGACATCCTCTCTAAAATATTATTCTCGAGCATTGCGGTCTCTTCATAATTTGATATCGAGATAGCTTTCGAATTCTTTCATAATTATGCGTCAAATCAAGCATATCAAACTACAAATGGCCTGAATTCTCGTATAGCCTGAGATATGTAGGAAATCCGATTCCAGGGTTTGACCATGATACCTAAAGTCCGTACCAAAATCTCTTTCTAAAGATGATGTGGTCGGTCAAAACTGGATTCGTCAATTTCATTTACCTCGAATTTCTTTCATCAATCCAAGTCAAATGAGGGACAGCTGTTGACACCCAATTTTGGATCTCCACATTATAGATTAATCATCGAGCTTCTTCAATTTCAAATGATTTAAAATAATTAGTTTTATAAAATTTCAAAAACAAAAAAAAAATATATAGTTTGCAAGTTATTTTAAATAGTTGTATCATTTTTATAATTTTTAAATAATATATGTGTTTTATATAATTATGCATGTAATTAGTATATTTTAAGAATATTTGAAAATCATCTCAAAAAAGATTTTACTTTAATTAAGTATTTGTTTGATTAGTTTAAGTTATGTTTATATTTTTGAGAGAAAATGGTCTAAAACCCCCCCCCCCCAACCTATACCCGAAATCCCAACTACACACTCCAACTTTACGGGTGTCCTATTACCCACCTAAACTTTATATTTATCTATTTTATACACACCTAAAATGCCACAACCACATATATGTTGTTGGGTGAGACTCACTCGTTTGACACGTGGAATATTATTTTTTTTTTTCAAATTAATTTGGACATGAGGTCCATTTTATTAATGCCTTAAAAAGGCCAACAAATCAAGCTTACAATTCACCTGAATATTATTAAAAACTTTTTTAAAAAATTTTTTTTCTCCTTTTTTATTTTTATTTATTGATCTTCAAATTTGAAACTATTTGATGACATTGTTGGTTGCTAAACTTCCCGGCTTCATATTGTTTGAACCCAAAACGGCGAGCAAGCATATCAAGGCGAGAAATGGCGATCATTGAATTTAGTTGAGTAAGAAGTAGTTCTTGGAATTTCATTACTTTCCGGATTTTCTTCTCCACTTCCATGTAATCATCGTAGCCGTGGTCGCGAAAACGCTGTTGGTTTCTGGGTATAGAAGTTGACCGTGACATTTGCTTTGGGGATAGTAAGAAAACCGTAGGAATCCATGTGAGGGACTTGAAGGTTGTAGATTTTGACTGTAATAATTTTGTTGAAATCGAAAGGAAAATGTGCATTTTGATTAGAGAAAATGGTCTAAAACCATTTTGATTAGAGAAAATGGTCGAAAGGAAAATGTGCATTTTGATTAGAGAAAATGGTCTAAAATGTGAGTTCTTGAATTTGGGGTTTAGGGTTTTAGGAGGAAGATGAATCACAAATGCACATTTTTAATTTTTTTTTCTCCTTTTTTCTCCTTAACGCGCCTAGAGGAGGTGTTCTCACTTCCTATGACAGGTCAGCGTTTAAGTGTGTAGAAAATAGGGAAATATGAAGTTTAGGGGGGTAATAGGACACTCATGAAGTTGGAGTGTGTAGTTGGGATTTCGGGTATAGGTTGGGGGGGGGGGGGTTTAGACCATTTTCTCTATTTTTGAGTAAATTTGTTTACAAGTAAATTAATTGTTTTATTTCGTTAAGATTAAGAAGCTCATTAATTAATTTATATAAACTCATTTTGTTTAAATTTTAGCTGAATTGACCAGTTAAATTCTATTCTACGATAACTGAAATCCATTTTGGCTATTATTTAATAACAGTTTTTAGTCAATTGTTTACCCCATCTTTTAAGAACAATTTTGGGCCACATCCTAAAAGCCCAATTCCAATTTCCAACACCAAATAATTCCCAGCCCATCACAATACAACATATAATGCAACAACAATTCCAAACAACATTACAACAGCAACACCAAATACCCAACGCCCGACCCAGCAATACAAAGCAGCAAACCCGATCGCTCCATCGTTCTTCTCCTTCATCGTGAGAACCCAGAAACAATCTGACGCGACCCCACTTTGTTTCTTCTTCTTCTTTAGACGAAACCCAAAAAGCTAGTAAAGGTCAACATCGATAGTTGCTTAGACTGGAAATCCTGCAACAAATCGCGTCCTCTTCTTCCCCTCTCCCTTCTTTTCCTTTGAAAATTGGTACAATGGACAACTTAATTTCTTATCTCTTCAAGATTTTGAATTTTCATATTTCATTCTTATCCATCTTTTCAACCCGTTCTCACCCCTTTTTCAATTCGAATCTCCCCTATATATACCCCTACTCTTTTCACCGTAAGAGGGGGAGAAAAAGACAAAAACATAGATTCATAAAAAATTGGTTACTACAGTCAAAAAAGTTTCGATTTTTGAGTTATAAGTTTTACTTTTGAAACCATCGGAGTTTATTGGTGGTGGTGGAATCGAATCGCTTCGAACCCGAGTCCCGGTCTCGCTACCCCGAAAAAGGTGATCTCCTTGCCTTTTTAGTTCTTCTTTTTTTGTTTGTTTTATTTACTGTTTATGTGCCCAGTTGTTCACTTTTGGATCCTGCTCTGTAGTTCTTAATTCTATTTTCTATTAGATTGAATCTTGCTCATGCTATTGAGTCACTGCCTTGATATGTGTTTGTTCAGTTAATTATGTGTCTTAGGCAAAGGGTCCATTTTCTCTCAAGAATTTTGTTTGTTCTTTTCTTTCTAATTCGGAGCCTTGTAGTTGATCATTTGTGATTCAATATTTTTCAATTGTCTACATTCTTGTTTGAATCTTATTTATTGTTTGCTGAAGCATGAAGAAATTGTTTACTATTTTTTCCATATGACTTAGTTTGAGAATAAGTTGTTAGTTCTTTTTCCCCTTCAATACATATCATATGATCTTTGACAATGTTATTGGTTTTAGTGGCTTGATTTCCTAGTCTAGCTTTCCATGTTCTTTATTTTTAGGAGTAGTTCTTATTAGTTTCAGATTCCATAATTTAATTTGCTTGGTGGATTTTTTTTATCCATTTTTGAACAAGTGTGGTTGATCCCAGGAGGTTTGGATATATTTTTTAGCATTTTGGAAATCATATCTTATTAAATGAGTTGATTTTAAGCTAAGTGCATTTGTTTTATATTTTCTTCATTTGGTTGTGGTTATGATCTTTTAAACTCCACTCTTTGTAAATGACTCTTGTCTATGCTAATTTTGCCTTTGTTTTGTTCATTTTTTAGTTGAATTTCATTTGCATATATTTTGTTTGAATTTAATATTGATGCATCATTGTTTGTTGCAATGCATGTGATCTAATGGAGTCCCATTTGGACTCCAACACTTCCTCGTTCGCATTCCAATTGGGCCATGGAAGACCAATTGTATTGTATCTCGAGTCTTTGCCCAAAGCAAGAGAAGACGCCGATGAACACGTCCTTGGAAGCAGACATACAGGCTGAAAATTGGAACACAAGTCTCCAAAACATCCAAAATGAGCTGTATACATGCTGCATATACAGCAATATACACTGATATACAGGTTTAGCGTAGCATATATGTGGCAAAAAATGAAATAAAGTTTGGAGATGTCAAAGTGGACTGTGTACCATTGGTATACGGTGCAATATACAGGAAAATGGGCCAAGACACAACCCATTTACAACAGTATACATTTGGTGTATACACATGATTTCAAAGGGGCAGAAATAAGGCTGAAGCCAAAATCAGTTGCAGCAGGCCCAAGAGAGGCCCAAATTCTTTTTTCCTCTCCCTTACTCATAAATTATTTAATTGTGATATTTGTGTGTTTTTATTTAACCGTAACTTTAAAATTATTAATTAACCTAATTAAATTCCCCAAAAGATGAACTATATTCTTTATGTTAGTTTATTTTAATAAAATTTCACTTTTTATCAACTCTTGTATTTTTATTTATAATCTTTAATAAAAACTTTTCACTTATTTAAAATAGATTTCATGCTTTAATTGATCAAATTGGTTTAAATTATTAGTTCCAAAATGATTCGAATAAATTCTATTAAATCTAGTTTTGTTAAAATTCTATTCACTTGCATTTTAATGTTTCATTTTAGGTCCCTTTCTCTAAAAATAAAATAAAATAAAATGTGTCATTTATTTAATTATTTTCTCAATGTTAACCCAATATTGTAAATTATTGATTTTTTTTTTATGTTAAATCATCTTTCCAAAAAATAGTGAAATATTTAATCTAAGTCGTAGGATAACCGCATGTTAGCACACACTTCAAATGCTTTAAAAATCCTCTTGAAGTGTGAATGAGAACCTCTTACCCATTTCTCTAAATTTTTAAAGACTTAATCTGTTAGAGTCTTTTTAAATTATAAGTTTTCTTAATTTCTTTTAAAAATTAAGTGGCGACTCTTTTCTAAGTATTTTTCTCGAATTGTTTATACTTAGAACATTTCAAAAAGTGATTTTTCTAAAGATAGTAAAATTACGGCATAACAGAAATGGCGACTCTGCTGAGGAATTTAGGTTCTAAACCGTGACAGACTTAGATTAAATTTTTAAGATTTTAGCATTTGCTTGTTTCATTTTACTTGCATATGTATTTTACATAGGTAAAGCTTTATTTTTCATGCTTATTTGATATAAACTGTTTATTTATTATTGCTTTATAAATTGTCATTTCGTTCATACTTCCTCCGTTCTGGAAAGTTCACACTATCACACGTACAAGCAAGGTGTGTTTTGCACCCATAAATTTCTTTCAAAATTCCAAAAGTTAGGAGAGTTGGTGTATGCACGGGGTGTCCGGATCTTTTTACGTGTGACTGCATAGTCTTCTCACTCGAGTTGTCCACTTGGGAACTTTGTGTCTAGTAAACCCACTCTTAGTCAACTAGCGTAGAGCGAAACCAAATCCATTTTAGTGCATTGAACTTAGATGACCCAACACCCAAGGCGTGTTGGGCCCATTAGAAAGACCACCCTGAGTCCAAACCGGCCCACGGCCGAAACGAATGTTTATACTTATGTGTTTAAATTTGAAAGGATGTATACGTTGTTTGAAAAATCATTGTCCCCTGGGTAAGAGGTAGATTATAGCTTATTCTAGTTGAAGAAATAGCTTTACAAGCTACTAGTCCATCTAAAGGCGTTGGCACCTGGAGACGACAAGAAGTTTGAGAGCGAAAAAAACCTTCCACGGAGGCATAGTTTAGGATTGTCCTGCGTGGGACTGATTATTTGTATCCCTTTTCCCTATTATGTATCCCCATTCAGTTGATTCATAAAGTTTATATAAATTTGGGTTTTGGGATGATGACATGTTTCAAATAACGTTATACATCCTTTGACTCGTTAGGCCTACCCTTGGCATAAAAGGGTCACATATCTGTTTAGAACGCGCAATATTTGTTTATATGTTATAACTGTTTGTGTGAATATGTTGCTTTATTTGGAGATATTTTAGCTCACTCCTCTTCAAATTGTTTTTAGAACCCCTAAGCATAAATATCAAGTCACTATCAAAAGTACGTCCAAATACTCTTCGAGTCTTTAGTTTCCCAAAAAAATAATAATCAAACTTCCCTTTTAAATCCTAAATATTACTCTCTCATCTAGAAAAAAAAAAGGTGAATTTTCCATCTCAAATCAAAAAGAGATTCAAGCCGATCGAACTACGTATGACCTGAATTCTCTTTTGTGAGATACGTAGGCAATCTTTCAAGGTTCGACCCGCATCATTAAAAAATTCTATTTTTCCGCTCTCCCAAGCAAATTAGAGTTTTCTCTCAATCAAAAATATGTCAATTATAGATACAAAAGGCCATTGACTCCACGCAAGTCAACTTTTTTGATTCACTAATCCCAAAGTCAAATAGATAAATTCCTGTCTATTTAGTCACCTTTCTATATTCATGGACTCGTTTATCTTCAAGTGGAGCAACTCTTATGTGTTTGTGATCATGTGTATGATATTTTGTATTATTTATCATCGATACAAATTAACATATTTGTCTTTTGAGTTAATTTTCTTTGTCAGACACTCAAAACTGATCTGTGTTGAGAAAATGACAGAACATCCATACTTCACGAGGTCGAAAGATCCCAAAGATTCATTCTCAGACCAAAGTTTGTCAAAAGGCAAAGAAAAAGTGTTTGAAAATGCTGATAACAATGATTTGACCCAAATTACGGTGAATAACCCTATCATTGCTGAACAGAACAAGATGATTGCACAATTGTTCTAACAAATTGCTGAAATGAGGGCTGAAATGGATACGACCCGAGATTTGACAAATCTGGCCATCATTGCCAACACTTCTACTCCAAACAACGAAAGGCCTCAACTCTATTTTCCTACTTCGGATCCAACATCCGAACATTTTCCAAGCAATTCATCCACCGCCACATTTCCAAAACCTCCCATCATCGACCCAACCATTCCTAACCCGCATTATGCTAGCTCCTCACACCAGAAACTACCTAATCCTCAAAATTCAGATACAACCAATCTCTAGAATTTTCCTCCCATTATTCCAATTTCTACTTAAATTGTCCAAAACCCACCTATCACTCAACCCACACCTCTAACAACCGCTTTTCATATACCAATATCACCAGAATCATACCCTCATCCTGATCATTATGAAATGAAGGAAAATGAGTGGAAGGTCATAGAAGGATAGACTGAGCAATGCATCAGAGAGGAAGTTTTGAATGCAATGAAACACTTTCAATACACCCCAAGCGTTGTGGGGATGAACTATGAAGATTTGTGCATTCATCCACATTTGTACCTCCCAGAAGGTTTTAAAGTGCCTAAATTTGACACTTTTAGTGGAGCTGAAAATCCTTTTGCTCATTTAATGGCTTATTGCGACCAATTTGTGGGAGTTGGAAAATATGAGATTTTGTTGATGTGGCTCTTTAGTTGAAGTCTGAAAGGAGAAGCTTTTGAATGGTATATTTCTCAAGAAATGAAACAATGGCCAAGTTAGAACGCTTTGGCTAAAGACTTCATAGAAAGGTTTGGTTACAACATAGACTTCATTCCTGATCGATACTCTTTGGAGAGAATCAAACAGAAGTCTTGTGAAAGCTATTGAGAATATCCCTACCGTTGGAGAAGAGAGGCTACAAGGGTTAGGCCTCCCTTGATTGAGAAAGAAATTATCGAAGTCTTCGTGCGCATTCAAGAGCCGGAGTACTACACTAGGATGTTTCTCATTTCAGGAAGAAAGTTCAGTGAGATAGTCGAAATTGGTGAGGCTATTGAAGATGGTCTCAAGCTAGGAAAAATCATCTAAATGACTACCCAAGTTAAAACCCCAGGACAATTGAGGAGGAAAAGGGAAGATGTTTCCACTATCTCATTTGAATCAAGCAAAATATCAAAGAGGCATGTCGGTCTCAGTGTTCGAAAGTTTTTACCATCCAAAACCTACCTATTAGCTCCACAAAATCCATCACCAAATCATCCAAATTACCACGCTTCACTACCAAGTTATCCAAATTACCAAGCTCCACCAAAATATTATCCAACATACTAGGCTCCATTGCCAAATTAACCAAATGTTCAATCAAGTTATCAAGTTATATTGCCGAATTAACCAAATGTTCCTCATATCTACCAAACTCCACAATACCCAAATTTTCAAGCACTGACACCTACTCGCCAAAACCCTCCACTTTATCATCAAGTACCTCCACCTCCACAAAATAATTACAATCTTCCTCGTCCAAAACTTGAGAAGAAACCACCTCGACTGTTTACTCATTTGGTTGAAAATCGAACTCAACTTTTTGAGAGATTGAAAGCAGTCGGTCTAATACAAACAATTGATCCAAAAAATGTCAATATTAATTCTAGACATTACAAGGCCGATCTTCATTGTGCTTACTATTCAGGAGGTGTCGGACATACCACTGAAGATTGCATTAACTTGAAGCATAAAATTCAAGACTTGGTCAATCAATAGGTTGTAACTCTTCAAACTGTCATACCCAATACCAATACTGATTCACTGCCGAATCGTGGAGAGTTTACCATTAACATAGTCGAGGTCGAAGAAAATTTGTGTGTGGATAAAGTTGTAATCCCAACCAACCCGGATAGCCTTGAGAAAGTTGTAGCTTCACTGAGCATAGTTGAGAAATCCAAATTTGTGGTCATGACACCACATCAAGTGTTTGCTTTAGTGCCAAAAGATGATCAGAACAAGAATGAGGTCAATCATGTATCGTCAAAGCCTTTGTCTCATTGTATCAGTCTTTTTTGGTAGAAGAATATCCCAATGATGACAGTCTCAGAGAGGGAACTAAGGATCTTCTTGAAGAAGGTGACGTCGTGCAGGAGGAATTGATCGAGACACCAGGCATACGAGACGCTGAGCCAATGGAGCAAGTGCTTAATTAGACTTCCACTCTACTTTTGATTCCTCGCTCATCTCGATAGACAAAGATGAATTTTATGCCATTCCTAAAATCAGTGGTAGTCCGAATGAGGCTTGGGACCAACCTTTCATGTCATTTTACCTAATTACGTTTTAATTTCCCTCGTAATGTTCTGGAAAAAGCAAAATTGCCCATGGTCAGGGCCAACGTTCAAATTTTCTTATTTTCAATGAAAGCCTCTTCTATTATGAAAATTTATCCCACTTGCTTTAATTGTTCTATCTAACAATCTTTGTGTTTGTTTTAGTAAAAATAATTTTAAATCTAACAATGTCATGTCATGTCACAAACTGATTGAACAAATGAGCCAAATGACGATGAGTTAGAAGGAGATCATGATACTCGAATACCCTGTCAAAGAATTGAAACAATTCAAGGATCAGGATAAGTCAAATCTGCATGACACAGAAACCGAATCTAGAATGGATGACTGTGTCAAAGAGGCCAAAATCGAGATCCATCTGACAAAAGCTCAGAAAAAGAGAAATCAACAACTTACTTCTGCAATACGTCGATACATTTGTTTGATGACAGTTAATTATCTCACAAAGTGACCAATCAACTCAGGTGCTATCAAGAGCTACTATATTTGGAGATTCAGAAATTCTTCTATTTCTTTCCCTGTAATCGCATTATTTGCTTGTAATCATCTTATGTTAGAAAATGATCTCTTGTTTGAACTACGTTTGGCCTGAATTCTCAAGAATGAGATACGTAGGCGGCCTATGTCGGCCTCGGTCAGTTCCTCATGAATATTTCATATTTTTGTTAATTCTCGAGGGGGGAACTACATTTGACTTGATTCCTACCTCAACGGGATACGTAGGTGCTACAAGGGTGCTGTCATATCTACTGTAAGATTTCTATTTTCCATTACAATAGAAACCGAGACAGAATTTTTAAGAGGGGCTCAAAAATTCTCAAGAACAGGCTCAAAAATTCTAAAGAAGAGGATCTCTCCAACAAGTCAAGACTTAAGATACATTGTGGGTTGCAACTGGGACAGAATTTTTGAGGGGGTCTCAAACAATTCATATATCAACAGTTCAAGATACGCTGAGACATCTAATCAGTACAAATTTTTTAGAGGGACTCAAAAATTCTCAAGAAAAGGATCTCTCCAACAAGTCAAGACTTAAGATATATTATGAGTTGCAACTAGGACAGAATTTTTGAGGGGGTCTCAAAAATTCTACAAGTCATATATCAACAGTTCGAGATATGCCTAATCGGTAAATTTTTTTTGAGAGGGACTCAAAAATTCTCAAGAAGAAGATCTCCTACAGGTCAAGACTTAAGATATATTATGAGTCGCAACTGGACAAAATTTTTGAGGGCGTTTCAAAAATTCTATAAGTCATATATCAACAGTTCGAGATACACTAAGACATTTAATCAGGACAATTTTTTTGAGGGACTCAAAAATTCTCAAGAAGAAGATCCCCAATAAGTAAAAACTAAAGTCACATTGAGAATTGCAACTGGGATAGAATTTTTGAGAAGATCTCAAAAATTCCATGAGACATCTATCGACAGCTTAAGATATTCCAAGACATCTAACTTGGACAAAAAATTTGAGGATGGCCTCAAATATTTATTCAAGCATCACTAGAAGTTTGTAGTAAATTTTGAATATCATGATTAGAAGTTTAAAGCTAACTTTAAATGGACTCTGGCATCATTAAAGTTCATAGTCAACTTCAACAATCTCCGACACCGTTGAATTTCAGAGTCAACTGCAAAACTTCCCAATCATAATAGATTTCGGGATGACCATGTTAGAAATTTCTCAAGCTTCAAGGATCGTTTGAATTCTCCAGAACAAACTATCGGACACGTCAAAAGTTTAAACCAAGGACGTTCATTTAAGCTATGCATGACATGACATTTGACAGTGACTTTTTTTCAAATTGATTCTCGAAAAGCTTCTTTCTCTTAGAGAATTTTTAATATGTCAAATGTTTTGTATAATTTCATCTTATGTCTATCGAGAAGCAAGAGATCAGAGTGATCAACTGAAGATAGCAAGAAAAGGAGTAAGCAATTGACGAAATAAACACAGATCAGTTTGTTTAAAAAACTAACAATTTTTCTGTGGATGCAGGTCTATAAGATTGCCTCAAGATCATCATATTCCTCCATTCAACGAATTTGGAGAATTCAAGAGGGTGAGTAGCTCCAAAAATTGACTACTTTTCTTTGGATGCAGAAAAGTCATTGAAGTTCTTTAGAAGAAAAGAACCAGTTCAGAATACGAGCAACAACACCTCGTTCAAATCTCCAACAAAGCAATAGTTGAATTAAACACAAGATGTTCAAAATAGGAACAAGTGAAAGCATCACTCTCAACATGTACATGCATCTACAAAGATATCAAATTACATTTTTTCAACATCAAGAACGTTTGAAGAATATTCACAAATGTCGTCGATATCAGACACGGTAATGTGAACCACGCAAAGGGACATTGTCTTTATCACACAGAGAGACATTCATGTCATATTATCAAAGGAGTTAATATCATAGGCAAGAGGGCCATTGCATATTCAAACGCCGAGAGGGCAATCATCTTCAAACCGCCGAGAGGGTCATTGCATATTCAAACCGCCAAGAGGGCCATCATATTCAGAATGCCAAGAGGGTCATTACAACTTCAAACGTCGATAGGGCCATCATATTCGGACTGCTAAGAGGGTCATCATATTCAAACGCCGAGAGGGCCATTACATATTCAAACTTTGATAAGGCCATCATTTTCAAACTGCCAAGAAAGCCATTGTATCTTCAAAAGCCGAGAGGCCCATTGCATTCAAACTGCAGAGAGGGACATCATATTCAAACCGCTAAGAGGACCATTGCATCTTCAAACGCCGAGAAGGCCATTGCATCTTCAAATGCCAAGAGGGTCATTACATATTCAAATGCCGAGAGGGCCACCATTGCATCTTCAAATGCCAAGAGGGCTATTACATATTCAAACCGCCAAGAGGGTCATCTACAACCACCGAGAGGGCCATTGCATCTTCAAACACCGGTAGGGACATCATATATGCAAATGCCAAAAAGGGTCATTGCATCTTCAAATGCCAAGAGGGCCATTACATATTCAAACTGCTGGGAGGGCCATCATGTATTCAAATACCAAGATGGACATTGCATCTTCCAATGCCAAGAGGGCCATTGCATAGTCAAACCACCGAGAGGGTCATCCATATTATATTATCAAAGGTGATAATATCATTGCTGAATGGATCAACATCATCCTGCTGATAGACCATTGTCATCTTACTAATCAAGCTTCGACAACTTCATCCTACCATTGGATCAACATCATCTAGCCAATGGATCATCAATGTATAGCAACATCATATTATCAATTGAGCATCAACATCTTCATTATCAATGTAGCAGTATTATCCTATCAATGAAGCATCGTCATAAACAATATTGCATTATCGAGAAAGTCATCATCGTGTCACATCATATCAATTCATCATCTACTGCAACAAAATCAATGGAGGCGCTGATGTCAAAATATTTACAAAAAATATATGTGCTGAATACGGTAAAACTTGCCACTTCTCTATATAAATTACAGTTTCTACTAACAAATTTATTTCAGTCTTTGCTAAGAGCATCCAAGAGGATGAATTCTCAAATCAGACCACTGGTGCGGACGACATCAAAAAAGATGCAGCACAATGTGGAACTTTTTCTTAGTAGCTAACTGGGACATAGTCCGAAGAGGAGTATCAAACTCTTAGGATGCGAGTTGAGGAGCGACTTCCACCACAATCAAACCACACCCCTATCAGAGGGCATGTGGGTTTTTCTTTGGGTTTATCGGTTTCAAGTACACATCCGGTAAACTTTTCACTCTCACTAGAGGAAGCTTTCCAATTTGAGTGACAATACACCAAGAGCTTTGGAAAGTATGTCCATGTAAGTTCTTAATTATGGGTGTGAAGAACCCCACATTCATGTCTAAGAGGTTGCAAGCCTCTTTTTCATACTCGACTTACTTGTCACTCCTCCAGAACCAAAGGTTATCTTGCATAATAGAATTCTTTTTCAACCGATTGAGTCGAACTACAAACAGCCTGATTCCTAACATTTAAGGATATGTAGGCGGGCTCAATGTTGAAAACTTGGCTGTATTCCAACATCCTCTCTCAAATCTTATTCACGAGCATTGCGATCTGTTCATAATTCGATATCAAGATAGCTTTCGAATTCTTTCATAATTATACGTCAAATCAAGCGTATCGAACTATAAGTGGCCTGAATTCTCATATAGCCTGAGATATGTAGGAAATTCGATTCTGGGGTTCGACCATGATTCCTAAAGTCCGTACAAAAATCTCTTCCTAAAGATGATGTGGTCGGTCAAAATTGAATTCGTCAATTTCATTTGCCTCGAATTTCTTTCATCAATCCAAGTCAAACAAGGGACAGCTATTGACACCCAATTTTGGACCTCTAGATTATAGATTAATCATCGAGGTTCTTCAATTTCAAATGATTTAAAATAATTAGTTATATAAAATTTAAAAAAAATATATAATATAGTTTGCAAGTTATTTTAAATAGTTGTATCATTTTTATATTTTTTAAATAATATATGTGTTTTATATAATTATGTATATAATTAGTATATTTTAAGAATATTCGAAAATCATCTCAAAAAAGATTTTACTTTAATTAAGTATTTGTTTGATTAGTTTAAGTTATGTTTATATTTTTGAGTAAATTTGTTTACAAGTAAATTAATTGTTTTATTTCATTAAGATTAAGAAGCTCATTAATTAATTTATATTAACTCATTTTGTTTAAATTTTAGCCAAATTCACCAATTAAATTCTATTCGGCTATAACTGAAATCCATTTTGGCTATTATTTAATAATAGTTTTTAGTCAATTGTTTACCCCATCTTTTAAGAACACTTTTGGGCCACATCCTAAAGGCCCAATTCCAATTTCCAACACCAAATAATTCCCAGCCCATCACAATACAACATATAATACAACAACAATTTCAAACAACATTACAACAGCAACACCAAATACCCAATGCCCGACCCGGCAATACAACGCAGCAAACCCGACCGCCCCATCATTCTTCTCCTTCATCGTGAGAACCCAGAAACAATTTGACCCTACCCAACTTCGTTTCTTCTTCTTCAGACGAAACCTAGAAAGCTAGTAAACGTCAACATCGAAAGTCGCTCAGACAGGAAATCCCGCAGCAAATCGCGTCCTCCTCTTCCCCTCTCCCTTCTTTTCCTTTGAAAATGGGTACAATGGACATCTTTATTTCTTATCTCTTCAAGATTTTGAATTTTCAAATTTCATTCTTATCCATCTTTTCAACCCGTTTTCCCCCTTTTTCAATTCGAATCTCCCCTATATATACCCCTGCTCTTTTCACTGTAATAGGGGGGGGGGGGGGGGAAGACAGAAACATAGCTTCATAAAATATTAGTTACTATAGTCAAAAAAGTTTTGATTTTTGAGTTATAAGTTTTCCTTATGAAACCATCGGAGTTCATTGGTGGTGGTGGAATCGCTTCGAACCCATGTCCCGGTCTCGCTGCCCCGGAAAAGGTGATCTCCTTGACTTTTTAGTTCTTCTTTTTTTGTTTGTTTTATTCCCTGTTTATGTGCCCAGTTGTTCTCTTTTGGATCCTGCTCTGTAGTTCTTAATTCTATTTTCTCTTAGATTGAATCCTGCTCATGCTATTGAGTCACTGCCTTGATATGTGTTTGTTCAGTTAATTATGTGTCTTAGGCAAAGGGTCCATTTTCTCTCAAGAATTTTGTTTGTTCTTTTCTTTCTAATTTGGAGCCTTGTAGTTGATCATTTGTGATTCAATATTTTTCAATTGTCTACATTCTTGTTTGAATCTTATTTATTGTTTGCTGAAGCATGAAGAAATTGTTTAGTATTTTTTCCATATGACTAAGTTTGAGAAGAAGTTGTTAGTTCTCTTTTCCCCTTCAATACATATCATATGATCTTTGACAATGCTATTGGTTTTAGTGGCTTGATTTCCTAGTCTAGCTTCCCATGTTCTTTATTTTTAGGAGTAGTTCTTATTAGTTTCAAATTCCATAATTTAATCTGCGTGGTGGATTTTTTTTTATCCATTTTTGAACAAGTGTGGTTGATCCCAGGAGGTTTGGATATTTTTTTTAGCATTTTGGAAATCATATCTTATTAAATGAGTTGATTTTAAGCTAAGTGCATTTGTTTTATATTTTCTTCATTTGGTTGTGGTTATGATCTTTTAAACTCCACTCTTTGTGAATGACTCTTGTCTATGCTAATTTTACCTCTGTTTTGTTCATTTTTTAGTTGAGTTTCATTTGCATATACTTTGTTTGAATTTAATATTGATGCATCATTGTTTGTTACAATGCATGTGATCTGATGGAGTCCCATTTGGACTCCAATACTTCCTCGTTTACATTCTGATTGGGCCACTGAAGACCAATTGTATTGTATCTCGAGTCTTTGCCCAAAGCAAGAGAAGACGCCGATGAACACGTCCTTGGTACAGGCTAAAAATTGGAACACAAGTCTCCAAAACATCCAAAATGAGCTGTATACATGCTCTATATACAATAATATACACTAATATACAGGTTTAGCATAGCAAATATGTGGCAAAAAATGAAATAAAGTTTGGAGACGTCAAAGTGGACTGTATACCATTGGTATACGGTGCAATATACAGGAAAATGGGCCAAGACACAACCCGTTTACAGTAGTATACATTTGGTGTATACACATTATTTCAAAGGGGCAGAAATAAGGCTGAAGCCCAAATCAGTTGCACCAGGCCCAAGAGAGGCCCAAATTCTTTTTTCCTCTCCCTTACTCATAAATTATTTAATTGTGATATTTGTGTATTTTTATTTAACCGTAGCTTTAAAATTATTAATTAACCTAATTAAATTCCCCAAAATATGAACTATATTATTTATGTTAGTTTATTTTAATAAAATTTCACTTTTTATGAACTCTTGTATTTTTATTTATAATCTTTAATCAAAACTTTTCATTTATTTAAAATACTTTTCATGCTTTAATTGATCAAATTGGTTGAAATTATTATTTCCAAAATGATTCAAATAAATTCTAATTAATCTAGTTTTGTTAAAATTCTATTCACTTGTATTTTAATGTTTCATTTTAGGTGCCTTTCTCTAATAAAATAAAATAAAATAAAATGTGTCATTTATTTAATTATTTTCTCAATGTTAACCAAATATTGTAATTTTTTTTTTATGTTAAATCATTTTTCCAAAAAATTGTGAAATATTTAATCTAAGCCGTAGGATAACCGCATGTTAGCGGACACTTTAAATACTTTAAAAACCTTTTTGAAGTGTGACTGAGAACCTCTTACTCATTTCTCTAAATTTTTAAAGACTTAATCTGTTAGAGTCTTTTTAAATTATAATTTTTCTTAATTTCTTTTAAAAATTACGTGGCGACTCTTTTCTAAGTATTTTTCTCAAATTGTTTTATACTTAGAACATTTCAAAAAGTGATTTTTCTAAAAATTGTAAAATTACGGCATAACAATTATAATCCATTTTTCAACTTTCATTTCATTACTTTTCCCTTAATTGTGAGATTTTATGAACTCGAATTGCAATGAAAATTGTTGGTTATTGGTATAAATTGTTGGGAGAGTGTTCTGGGGCATTGGTAGAGTCGTGATGGTCGCATTAGACTAATAAGTTTCCCTCAATTTCTTTCATTTTGATTATTTATCATGAACTCTGAGTTTGAATGCATGACCTGTTTCGAGACATTTTAAAGCTTGGATTGTGCCTGCTTTCAGGGCACAAGTCCCTTGAGTTTGTTGAAACCCTTTGGTAGAAGATGTTTTGGAATTCCTTCTGCGGGTTTCATAATGCCATTTTTGTCTCAATTTTTTATCCATTTTTATTATTGTTAATTGGGTGTTTAAGCGACCGTATTGACTTTGGAATCATTAATATGATGGTGTTGCACCATTTGAAGGAGGCTCAGAAGGAAAAGACTGCAATTTAAAGGTTTTGGAGTGCACATTATCGAATTTGAGGTAGGCTACGACCTACTCTCCTTAGACTTTATTTATGATTTTTTTAAGCATGCTAATTAGGTAAGTGTGGTTGGGCTTCCAACATGATTCCATGTTATGTTCTTCACTTGTATTGTTTTGGCCTTATTTTAGTTATTTCAGGTGATTCTTGAGTTCTGCATGACTTGTTGATATCTGTTTGTGCATGTGAGCGATATTAGGCTAAAATTTCCTTAGTGTTGTTGTTGAGAAGCCTTTGCCTATGCTTGGCTAGTGTTGCTAAAAAGGATGGTTTTTGGAGCCCGCAGGGCTTGTTTCAAGATTTTATTTGGCTTAGGTGCCACCCTACATGCTAGGCTGTGACCTTCGGGTAGCCCGTTTGGTAACTTTAGTTGGTTGGTTGTGGTTAGTGTACCTAGACTCATTTAGGACCCTTTTGTTCCTTGTATAATTATAGTTGACCCAAGGTGAGATTACGTGGGGGTGGGTAGCTAGTGTGTTGGCTATTCTGATGTCGAATTTTGGGGATAGAAATTTATACAACTGATCCAATATAAGATTTCAGAAGTTGTTAGGTATTTTTGTGGCCATTTCGACGTAAGATTCAGGGTGGGACCGGCCTCTCCAATGTATGATTCCGAGAACTGTTGGGTTCTTATAAGGTTTTCCGACGTCAGATTCTAGGAAGGACTAGATATCTCGATGTCAGATTTTGGGATATGTTAGAATCTAGCAAGGATTTCTGATGTAATATTCCAAAGAGGAATAGCCATTCCGACGTAAGGTTCTGGAGCATGTTATATTCCGATAAGGCTTTCTAATATAATATTTCGAAAAGGACTAGCTATTCCAATGTAAGATTTTGGAAGATGCTATGTTCGAGGTGTTGGGATTCATGTCATAATTCTATTTGGTAGCATAACCTTTGAGTGTACCTGTCGGGCTTATGGGGGTTCGTTCACGTTATTGTTTGTTTATTTTTGTGTTGTAATGTCTTTGTATATGCCTTCTAAGATTATGGGGGTCCAAGTAGGTCTAGATATCTTTTATTGCTTCATAAATTGCTTTAGTAGATTTACTTCGATGCATATCTAGTTATGCCTTTATTTTTGTCATGTTACCTTACTGTACTCTCCTTTTATCCTGTTATTACAATGGAAGCTTGATCAGCCTATGATGTCTACTATCTACTAAGTACATGTTGTTTTGGCACTCATATTGCACTCTGCATCTTGTCCCCAATGTAGATCTGAGCTCCAATCACCCCCGGTGATCCTTGTGTTGTTGATGTTAATATTTCGGAGACAGAGGATAAGCTTATTGCCGATCAGAGTCGAACCATCTCCATCTGTATATATATGTTTTGGTTAGTATTTGTATATCGAGGCAACTGTTTGTTGTATATGTTTAGTCTCTACTCTATTTTGTAGTAGCTTTATACTGCATCCACCAAGTTTTTGGTGGTATATATATATATATATACTGGCATCCACCAGTTTTATCTTGAGATTCGTTGTTTCTTCCTGTAAGGCTTTAATTGTTTCTTCCTGAAAGGCTTTAATTGTTTTTTCCTGAAAGGGTTTAATTGTTTCTTTCTATCTCTTCCGCTTCCTAGGACTATTATCGTTTATCGTTGGTTTCGGGCTAAGGGTTAGGCTTACCTATTGGTGAGTTTTAGTAGGTGCCATTATGACTTCAATTTTGGATTATTTTATCTTAATATACAATTTGAAGAATAATTCCTCTTTATTTCATTCTTTGTAGACAAATTATAAAAATTGTGTAATATGTAAAAAAAATTAAAATATTTTTATAAAGGTTGATCAAGAGGATAAGAAAAAAAATGGTGATGGAAAGTTACCGAGTAGGGCCTAGAGGGAAAAGAGTGAAGCAAAGAAGAAAAAAGGAAAAAGAGAAACAAAGAAAAAAAACGAAAAGGGAAAATGCAACATTTCTACATATCCTTCACCCAGGTTGAAATTTTGATCTTAGCATAATAACATATTATTTTCTATCCTTATTTATTTCTTTCCATTCCCTCTCTTTTTTGTGTTTCATTTTTTATCCTATTACCTACTCCATATAAGAAAAATTAAAAACTACAAAATATGTCTAACAAATCATTGATGAAAACTGATCTATCTGACATGAGTCACATTTTTTACACATTAATTTTTTACCTGAATTCTTTTCAATATATATATATATATATATATATATTATAAAGCTAAACATAACAATGTGATGTGACACCTCTCTATGATCAATATTTCTATTTATCCTTTTTTCTCAATCTTTAATTTTTTCCTTCATTTCTATACATAAAAAATTATATTAAATTCCTCCTATTCATTTATTAACATGCAATTAAAGAGGATAATGAAACATTCAAATATTCTGAATTTTTCCTTCATTTTTTTTACATTAAAAATATGTATTAAATTCCTCTTATTCATCTATTAACATGGCATTAAAGAGAAAAATGAAAAGTTTAAACATAAAGAATATATTTATTGTTGTAATAGCAAATGAAAAGTTATAACAATTATGAAGAGCTTATTGCAATAAATTAATAAATAAAGTATAAAATTAGGCATGAGAGGAGAGAACATATCTATAGGTCAATATAAAATTTATCAATCATTGCAAGAGATAATTTACTGTATCAAGTAACTTGAAAAATCAATATTTTTATTCGTTTGTATAAATGAATTTATTAGAATATATTTGTATGATTTGATCCTTTAAATTAGTAAAGATTGTTACAAAATCGAACAAATAAGAATTAAATTTTATTTCTTGAAGGAGCTCAACATACCAAAGATCGGCGGTCAATTTGTGAATTGTGGAAATGACAGCCACTATAAAGTGAAATAAGAATTAAATCTTATTTCTTGAAGGAGCTCAACATACCATGATCGGGGGTCAATTTGTGAATTGTGGAAATGGCTGTCACTATAAAGTGATTTACAAAGAATAAGACTATGTAGTATTAAAATGATATGGGAAGTTATTAAAAAAATTCAAATTTATGATTATTTCTTTTGAGAGTAAAGAATAAATTTAGTGTGATAATTGGAGAAGAATGAGGAAGTTGTTTGATAGAGTATCTATTATAGAATCGGTTAATTTTAAACCTAATTAATTAAACATTAATTAAAGAGAAAATATCCAAAGTCATCCAATCACTTGAGGCATAGGGCCTATGTTATATTTATATTTAAAAAATGTTATAAAATATATTTATATATTAAATTTAACGTATTGTTAATATATAAAATATATTAACATACACGAAAGGTTATTCAGTTTAGTTCGAAATGTTGACAATTTTTTTCATAAATTAAAAAGACCATCCTAATTATTCAGGACAGTTATGCACTTAAATAAAAGTCCACGGTTTTACTTAAAAATGACATAAATCGATTAAAATTGGTTCGATTTGATCGATTTTTCATATTCTTTTGACACCCCAAAGTTGTTGTATAGTTTCAACAAATGTTGAAGCATATGCAATAACTACTGCAAACAACTGCAATTGTCAGATGAGTTTTAACAGTCAATTTCAAGAGTTCTTAAGATATTTTAGCAAATGCTAAATAATTACAGAAACTTATGCAAACAACATCAGTAATAGAATGCGTCTTACCGAGTCTTTTTGGGAGATCAAATAATTCACGAGTCTCAATTTTATTGTTATTGATCGTCATCAACCATCTAAGAATCCTTGGAGACGACACTTCTTCATCAAAATCCTTAAATTGTTTCTGAATGTAAGGAATGACTTCAAATATTCGAGTGTAAATAAAATAATATCATAAATGATCAGAAAGATAATAAATAAAATATAAATATTTTAATAGTAAAAAAAAATACTCTCTTTGTCTCAATTTATGTGACTTACTTTCATTTCTAGTCAGTCTGAAAAAGAATGACACATTTCTATATTAAGTAACAATTTAACAATAAAATATCCATTTTATCCTTAATGAAATGAATTACAGTCACACAAATTTCTATCATTCATTTTGGACCACAAGTTTTAAAAGTCTTCCTTTCTTTCTTAAATTCCATGTCGAGTCAAACTACCTCACATAAAATGGGACGGAGGGAGTAATAAATAAAATTTACCGTGAAAGCGTATGAAACACCATAGAGATTGTTGGTCTTAACAGTTGAACTTACAACTTTTCTTAGATACTTTAATATGAGAGAATACCTTTCTCAATCTCATGGATAAACACAAAATGTTTATGGTTAGCTAAGATCTTAAATCAAGCATCATAAACATTTGCCTCAGGATCGTTACCATAATGAATATAGTGCACACAAAAAATTGAGTATACTGACTTTTTCATACTTTTTTAAATCTTCTTAGACTTCAAAAGCTCAAGCAATTAATTCCATATTCAATACTTTTGTCCCATCGTATCAATAATTTGTTGATATCTTCTGTCTATCTTAGTTGACTAGACGACATAATGATGAAGTAAGTGAAAGTTCAAATCAGTTATAATGGTGAACCCTTTCATGCCAAAATAAACAGACATGCCGTAATAATTTATCCAATACTCATTTGTTCTCTCACGTTTAATCTAGCATTGAAGAAGTTGATTCCCAACTTCATTTGAAATCGAGCGTTCATACTTTCATCTAGGTCTAGATATTTTTCAAAAATCGTAGATCTAAAGAATTTTTTCAAATTTTGTTTATTCAATATTTTTCTAAAATCATTAAATGATTTTTTTCATTTATGATCTTACTACAACACCACCAATCATATTTGGATAAGTATCCTTAGGTGTCTCAAAGCCATAAGATAAATACTTAATAGACTTGACAAATTCGATTGAAAGATCAGCAATTGAAGGGGTTGACAACTGAAGATCTAGCGAAAGAAGAATCAACAATGGAAGGACTAACAACTAAAAGACCATCGACAAAAGGAACGACAACGGAAGGACTGACAACTATTGAAGGACTAGTAACAGAAGGACTGACAGCTGAAGGACTAGTCAGTGGAAGCTACGGTACATGTTTATCATAACGTCTTTTTGATCTAACCTCATCTTGTGCAACTTCACCATTATTTTCAATATTTTTTAAATTATCAGCAAAATCATAATCATCTACATCTTTGAAAGAATCAGCTCTTCTTCCAGACTCCTCCTCCTACTGCTACTGACTGCTCCAGACCCTTATTTAATTGCCTAGGGTTTGACATTGTCTAACTCTCAGCAATGATATGCTCAACAAGATACTTTCAGCAATGATATGATTAACAAGATCTTCTCCTCCTCCTCCTCTTCCCCCTCCTCCTCCATACCCTTATCTAGTTGCTTAGGGTTTGATACGCTCAACAAGATTTGTCAATTGTGTTTCCTTTATATCCTTGTTTTGTTGTTCTTCAACCTCTCTTTATGTATTACTTCATTTCTTTTTGAAACTCTAGTAGGAACATCATCTCTAGTAGGGGTGGGCAAAAATACCGAAAAATTGATACACTGAATCAGATTAATTTTTTTTCGATTTCAGTTTCAATTTTTTGGATTTTCGATTCGGTATCGGTTCATATTTTTTGTTATGGTTTTTCGATTCAGTTTTTGGTAACACAATTTTTGTATTTCAGATTAACCGAAATTTATGCATTAGTATTTTAGATATTATTTAATTATTAATATTATATTATATATTTTCTAATTCTACTAACTACTAGTAACTACTAACTACATTTCATTTTCTTCCCTTTACCACCCCTTAGGTTTTCATTTTTGATTTTTTTTTTACTTTTCGTTTTAAATATTCAATCTACCCAGCCGCCGCACCTCCTCTTCCAACTCGAAGTTGCTGCGTCCGTTCCAAATTTTTACTTTCTGTTCCAAATTTTTTGTCCTTTTACTTTTCGTTCAAAATTTTCAATCTGCCCTTAGCACCCCTTAGGCTCCAGCATTTTGCAGCATCCGTCCGTCGGCCATTGTCGTCTGCCTGTACCTAATGTGATCAAACACCAGCGAACTATAGTAATACATCATTAAAAACCAAATTTAATAAATCAAATCGAACTAATTCGTATTAAAAAAACAAATCGAACCGAATTAATTCAGTTTGGTGTTTGGTACATGTCGCTCCCCGTTTTTCGCAAAACAGGTTTTCGGTGCACAACCTAACAACTCTTTTTGGGTTTGGGTGGATTGAAGAGTCGTCACCTAACGAATTAAGGTGTGTTAGGGCACCTAACTAACCTAACTAATTCTAACTAAGGTCAATGAACCAGAGATCGGGTAAGGATTCAAATTACCTCAAGGGGAAGGTATTAGGCATCCCTCGAGGTCCACAATTATGGGTCCCGGCCGTATCTCATGCGATTTATGTGGGGGTTACAAGTAGAAATTAAGGTCACTTCATTTATTCATTTAAAACATGCTTGCTAAGTGATACCTAACATTAAGCAATTAAGATCACTTCATTTATTTATTTAATCAATTAAGCATGCAAAACTAGGTAACATAATATTTAACAATTAAGATCACTTCATTTATTTATTTAATTAATTAAACATGCAAAACTAGGTGATAACATAATATTAAACAATTAAGGTCCCTTCAGTTATTTGTTACTTAATTAAGCATGCTTACTAGGTGGTATAATAAATAACAAACAAATACTAAGCAATTAATAAAAAGAGATACGTCAGGAGACAAATATTGCACAATCAGATAGGCAAATCAATTTTTTATTGTTATTAAACTATCCCAAATAATTATAATGATAAAACACATAGAAGGAAAAGGAAAAGGGAGACTCCGAAACCCATAGACTTTACGGATCAACGCTCGAATTTTTATTTCGGTAGGCTTCTATATTCGGACAGACAAAACCAATGTTTGTCGTTTAAAGCTCGAGTCAATTTCATCATCTCAGTAAGGGCCTAACTACCCCTACCCCACCTTCCGCATACATTACGTCCTAAAAGGTGCCTATCGTCCCCGCTTAATGTCCAAGAGGCATTGGACGGCTAATAGGAAGGTTTTAGACTAAAATAAAAATAAAGGCTCCTAATTAGGCCCACCTAGACACCAAGTCAAACAAATAGGACAAGCATTTAGCACGTAAATCTAATGTTGGCCTCTAGATTAGGTTATTAACATGCTAGCAAACACAAGTAATTAGTGAAAGGTCTCATGCTTGAGTGCGTACATATAAACAGACAACAAGTAACACAACAATATAACAATTAACTAATAAAAGGACAGATAGTTGTGACATAATGCAGAATTTAGTAATAAACAGATACAGGAGATAATATTTAGAGCAGTAGCAAATCAAATTATTAATGCGGATATTTATTTTAAGTAGTAGTCAATTTATTAAATGCATAAATTAATCAATAGCTGATTTTAAGTGGCAAATCAATTAGTTACGATGCAGAAAATTGATTAAGTTGATCAGATTTTAAAACGGTCACATTACATGTAGAATTGATTTAATTTCATTTTTTGTCTAAATGGGGGCAGATTATAGCATACAGGGAATTGGTAATTACTTTTTAAAATAGGTGGCAAAATAATTAGTTATAGTGCCGAAAATTAATACCTCTGGTAGATTTCATTTTAAACATGTTGCAAATTATTTAGTTATTTAGCATGCTGAAAAATTACTAGAAGCCTATACACATGCTATCGAAGTTAACATGCTGACAAAAATTTAAACTAGCTAGTTAACATGCTACGTTTTTATTAGCAACTTAAAGTTTATTAGAACTTGATTAATTAACAGAATTAAGTTATTAAAACATGCTGAAATTATTTAAACTGATTAATTAGCATCGGTTCTATTAGTTGAATCCTATAGGCATGCTTTTCTAATGACAAGCTAAATATATGAACATTTACGGGCATTTTATTGACATACATATATTTAATCCAATCCTACATGCATGGCTTCTAAATATTTCCAATATGAAACAAATTATTGAGCAAAACAATTATTTATTTTACAAGCTTATACATTTTATACAAGAGAAATGTGATTCACCAAACATGGCAACATAGATCAACACGTAAAGATCACACACTTCTATTATTATTATTCTACTAGGGTCTCACAAATATTTATTGACTTATTTTAATATGTAATTAATGAGCATCGAGAATGATAACATTCTTACGATTTACACGACATTTAAATACCGACAAGATCATCTTTTATTTCATTTTCTTTTTTATTAGATTTAAAGTGAGGAATGAACAAACAATTAAATCACTTTCCTATAGGCATGCTCTCTAACAACAAGTAAGTTGCGATAATATAAGAAGTAGCACGTAAGCCCCTCCCCCTTTAGAGGATTCCCCCAAGTTTCATATATATATATATATATATATATATATATATATATATATATATATATAGTAGATTGTTAGAGTTTATACAAATTATTATAAGCAGACACACAATTATAAATTTGAATAAACCAATCTCCGCTGAACATTCCCACCCATGGCAACTCTTTGAAACTTTCGAACCTTTCTTGAAAAACCTGCTAGACAATCAAAACGAGCAAGATACCACACAATATATATACATAAAATATAACACATAGGTAGAGTCACGCACATAAAATTCAAACAATTATGGGAAACGGTAAACATAACATCACATACAAGGGGAGAAGAAGACTGACTCGTATGCTTCCTTTTATTCATTCAAACACACAACAATATTCATACTCAATAATGCAATACAAAATTTAAACTGACGAAGAAGAACTAACCGATTATACAGAATATATTTATCAGCAATGAAGTATTTAGCTAGGTTTTCAATCCAAAATAGCAACGCAGCAAAGAGAGAACACTCTAAGTATGCAAGAATCATCTTTTCTTTTATTTAAGAGTGGATAACCTTTTTTCAATCAAGCATAAATAATTATCAACAATGAAGTGTTTTAAGGAGATATCCACCGAAACAGCAACACAACAATACCACAAAGAATGATCCAAAGCTTCACTAGAGTTCTTATTTTCTTTTCGAGAGTAGAGAGTGTTTTTGCTAGTTGTTAGAATGTGTGAATGTGAGTTAGTGTTCAACCGTGAGTAGTGTGTCTTTTTGATAGTTCTAGCCTGTCCTAATAAGAATGAAGGCATCTGTTAATATAGTAGAGGATAGGGCGCGCAATATATGACAAGAATATATTTAGGATCAGTCAAATATTATTTTCCTTATTCAAAGAAAAACCAAATCATAATTATTTTAATTTATTTTTTACCAAATATAAAAGCAATAAATCTGCCCACTTTTAATTAAGGTAAAGGAAATCAATCATAAAATCAACACAAAATATTTATCAATTCAATTTAAGCAAATAAGGAACCAATCCCCCTATTAAATCACGTTGATTCAATATCACCAAATATATAATCACAACAAAAACTTCAATCAACTCACTATCTATGTAACTAACATTTTTTAAGAAAGCCTATTTCACGGCTTAATTAGCCAAGGAAAAAGCATGAATTGATTTAGCACACAATCTTACCAATTTAGTCAAGAAATCAGCAGTCATGATGATGCAAAAAATACAAGAGAATATTTTCACACGACTTACTTGTGAAGTAACCGAATCAATCGATCAAACAAGCTAGCACAACAAGCAAAGATGGAATAGGCTATATTCACTCAAAAACAATGATATTTAAGACAGAAAATATGACTTAGATCGGAAAATTCAAACTACTAGTTCAAACTTTAAAACGAAATGATTTTCACTTTTTCTAAAACAAGCATACACTGAGAAATCCTTAATTCAAATAATCACGTGGAGAAAATTGTTCTAGAGATCAGATAACGTTTAAATAGAAGAACCTACCATTGACGGATCCTTTATCTAAAATTTGGGTAATTTTCAGAGCTTTTAGCTTGTTTACTTTTTCTCATAGCTGCTGGCCGGAGCTTTAATGCTATTGTAACTATCGTCCTTGAACTCACCTGAGAAGAAAGGAGCAGAGGCGTCCAGTGGCTTGCCATCGTTGTTGCTTGCCGGAGTTTGCTGCTTGGTCGGAGATAACGGTTGGAACTGTTGTTATTTTTTCACTGTGGATGGCTGGAGAGGAGAGGGAAACGCCGGAGCTCGTTGATCGGAGTTGCTATTGTTATTGTCCGGATCTCGCTGCTGTCACATAAAATGAGAGGGGAAAAGGAGGAGCAGCAGCTTTGCTGCTTTTGCTCGCTGCGCCTAGCTGCTTCCCTCGCCAGAAAAAGGAGGAGAATAAGAGAGAAGGGCAAGGGGAGAAGAAAGGAGAAAGCGCGAAGGGAGAGAGAGAGGGTGCCGGAGAGGGGAGGGTGGTGTTGCCTCTGGTGGCTCTTCACCGACTATTGTTGTTCCCGACGTCATGCCCGGGCAGATCCATGGAGACTGCGGTGCTGCTTCTTGAAGAGAGGAGGAAGAAAAACCTTAGATTTGGTTTAGGGTTGGGGTTTTTAAGACTGAAATAGGAAAGAAATGAGAAATTAATCTGAACCGTTGAAATATTTTAAGATGAGCGGTCAGGATTGAATATAACGAGATCAACTATTAGGATTAAAAGACTTGGTGATTTGGGATTGAATTAGATAGGCTAGAATTGGAATAGACAAATGGTTATAATTGAAATGAGAATTTGAATTGGAGTGGCTAGAATTGAAAGGAATTAGAACAGAATAGGCTGAATTTTAAATAATTTGGAAGAAAAATTAAGAATGTGCTATCCAATTAATGAAATACTACATTTATTAAAATATTTTCACATAATTAAACACACCTAAATTCTAAAATAATTTAATACAACAATTTTTATAAAAATATGCACACTAAAATATATAATTTTTAGACAAAATTGATTTACATTTTAAACTCGAAATAAGTTTTAAAAATACGTATTTAATCGAATAACACTTCCAAAATGGTTATAGGTCGGTCAAAATTGGGTGTCAACAGTTGCCTCTTGGTTGCTTGAGAATGAAGGCTGAATTATCGGGCAACCAACGTTGATTTAGTAGTCGATTTTGTCCGACCGACGAGAGATGTTAGTGGGATCAATTGAAACGATATAGAGTTGGAAAAGGGTACGATCGAGACTTTGGTATTAAGTCGCCTACATATCTCTGGTATAACGAGAATCAGGTCGTGTGTAGTTCTGGATTTAGGAACAAACGAAGCTCCTAAAGTCGGAAAAAATGGTAGGATATTCAGACGGGAACGATAGCGACTTGATTAGAGTAGCGAGAAGAGTATGACAGAGTGATTTCCAACTTAAGCAAAGGAACGGATGAAAAGAAATAATACGAGTAGTGAGGAATTGAGAGGGCCTTTTGTTGCGATAGATAAGCAGGATAATCGTAGCTGAGAGGGCGGTTGATCTTATCTGCAAAATGTTAGCCTCTGCAATATGTAGCTTGTAATATGATTAGAGCAAATATTTCAAAAAAAGGTAAAAGTAAACATGACGCAATTTCCCATATCAACCATGATGTTTGCCTTAAGACTATGAAGATAATGTCTTAGGCTATGATGTCTAGGGCCATGATACGTAAAATTTATATCATCAGGTCATGAAAAGTTTGTTTGCGGGCCATGAAAAATGATGCCTTTAGACTATGACACATTTGGATCATGATAAAAAGAAATTAAATCCTTAGGCCATGATATGATGTCCGCAGGCCATGAACGATGATGCCTTTAAACCATGACGCCTTCGAAACATAAGTAATGAGTAAAGAGAATGTATCTGTTTTGATGTAATTCGAGCATCTTGTGGCTTGATTCAGTAGTAACTCTGTACAGATGTATTCGGGCACATGCAATTCTCGGGCTCATACAATCTTTGGGCACATGCAATTCTGGCACATGCAATATCTGGCACATGCAATCTTCGGGCACAATCCAATTTGGGCACATGCGATCTTCGGGCACAATGCAATATTCGAGCACATGCAATCTTCAGGCATAATGCAATTCTGGCACAATGCAATTTCGAGCACAATGCAATTCTCGAGCACATGCAATCTTGGGGCATAATGAAATTTGGACACGTGCAATCTTCGGGCACAGTGCAATCTCGGGCACAATGCAATTCTCGGGAACAATGCAATCTCGGGCACAATGCATTCTCGAGCAGAATGCAATCCCCGAGCACAATGCAATCTCGGGCACATGCAATAATGCATTATCTGGCACATGTAATCTTCGGGCACAATCCAATTTGGGCACATGCGATCTTAGGGCACAATGCAATATTCGAGCACATGCAATCTTCAGGCATAATGCAATTCGGGCACAATGCAATTTCGGGCACAATGCAATTCTCGAGCACATGCAATCTTGGGGCATAATGAAATTTGGACACGTGCAATCTTCGGGCACAGTGCAATCTCGGGCACAATGCAATTCTCGGGAACAATGCAATCTCGGGCACAATGCATTCTCGGGCACAATGCAATCCCCGGGCACAATGCAATCTCGGGCACATGCAATCCTCGGGCACATGCAATAATGCATTATCTGGCATATGCAATCTTCCAGCACAAATGCAATTCTCAGGCACATGCATAATAGTTGATTAAGGGCATAAAACATCTTAGAGTTTTGCTTGTTTGAAGGGTCGAGTGCCATTGATTAGCGATTGTCGGACTCAAAATAACTTGGTCCTTCATCCTGTTGGAAGGCTAGTATGCCATTTGACTGGAGATTTGGGCTCAGTAGTTTGGTCCTGTCTTATTGGGAGGACAGTGTGCCATTTGACTGGCGATTTGGGCTCAGTAATGATATAGCTTGATCCTTTTCGTGTTGGAAAGATGGGATGTAATTGATTAGCGATTTGTCGGGCTCAAAGTGGTGGTATGTTGATCCTTCAAGCGATGTTGAAGTTGCTTTTTGTATATGTACCTGTCTTTTCTGCATTTAAAGAAAAATAGTTAGTTAAATGGGAGGTTGATCTATATCCCTGATTTGGCACAATATGCTCCTTTGATGTTTGCTCGAAGTCTTTGCAGCGTTGTCAAAAATTTTGAGGTTCCCTCAAAATTTTCTGGCCCAGTAGAGAACTTCTGTTATGCTGATATTCATTGTAGATTGTAGCATTGATTGCTATGAATTTTTGAGATCCTCTCAAAAATTCTACCCTAGTCTTGATTTGCGTGGAAACGTTGAAGCAATTTTTGAGACCCCTTCAAAAATTCTGCCAATTACTGCTTCGCGATAAGAAATGCTTTTAATGGAATTTTTGAGTTCCTCTAAAAAATTTTGCCCCAGTATCGAGATTTAGCAAGGAGAATGCTCTTTGATGGAATTTTTTAGACCCTCTCAAAAATTCTGCCCCAGTTAAACAGTCCAATGGGAAAATGAGATTTTTATTATGATAAGACCGAACTCCATAGGAGCGCCTACGTATCCCCTCTTAAACGGGAATCAGGTCTGACGTAGTTCAAAATTACAAAGAGCATGATTCAAGACATTAAATGGAGCATCTTAAGTAACAACCAAAAGATAGATTCTGACTAACTTTACTGCCCCATATGCTAACATGGGTAACTGAACTTAAATGGCGCAAGCCTTTATTTGGAAACTTGTTCAAGTAAACTTCGGCACGTTCACTATTGGGACTCCTTTGGCACAAGGTCTGTCTAATGTATAACTTTAGCTTCAATCAGTTGATGAATTTGGCCTCCTAGAGCATGACATATTTTAGTAGTATGTCCCTTCATCCCTGAATAATAGTCACAAATCTCGTTTGGGTCATACCCCTTGGATTGAGTATCTGGATTCTTGGCAGGGATAAGTGTCACATAGCCAACCATTTTAAGCCATTTATAGAGTTGGTCGAAGGATTCAGCTAAGAAAGCATAAATTTTGATAGGATTCTTCTCAGCATTGAAGAGGCTTTTGTGAATATGAGGTTAAGTGAGGATTTTGACATTGTAGACAAGATATGGTGGTTGTTGATATGGTAGAGGAGGCCTTTGGGATGGAGGCATTTGATATGGAGGAATTTGGAGAGGTGCGCAATACCAAGGAACTTAGTGTAGAGGCGTTTCATATCGAGGAGCTTGTATGATAGGATTCTATAGGCGTGGAGTAAGATATGGAGGTCTAGGACCATATGCATGATGTTGTGGAGGATATGGGTAATTTGGAAAATGAGTGTTCCTTGGAGGCATTTGAATGGAGTTTGGTTGATTTTGAGGATAAGAAATAGAATAAGTTGGTGGGGGATTATTTTGGAAAAAGGCTTGACTTGTGACATGCTACTTATCCATGTTTGTCTCCAAGGCGGGATTGATAGAGAGAAATAGCTTAGCCCATTTGCGCATATCTAACACCTCTTCTCCTAACTTCTTTATTTTCTGTTCTAGGCTTGAGACCAACTCGTCTGAAGGATGCTTCTTTTCAATAGTCTTACCCATGACCTTCTCATTAGTCGATTTCCTCTTTCCTTTGCGGTTCTCATTTGGAAGAGAAGGAAGAGCACCTTTGATCGTGTGTGGTAAACCATGGTCTATAGATCAACCATTGGGGAAAGGTAAAACAAAAGTAAAAGCAAAAGAATACACATAAATGATGCATAATAATTAATTCAAGCCTTATTTACCAATTTGAAGTTTAGAGTCTGAGAAGAGTCTGAGAAGATTCTGAACTCCATTTTGATATAATTTGGCTTGGTTCAGTTAGTATGATCACGTTGACACATAGGATGCATTTTGTCTGAAGGGTGTTAGGGCCCTTTAGACGTCAGGGGTGGCTACTAAGGTGTGGTTTGACACCAAGGGTCAAACCACCTGGGGTTTATGCAGCATGTATGTCCTAGTTAATATTTATAAGAGTTGGGTAGACACGGACTTGAAGAGGTTCTATGCGAGAAGGCACATGGTTCCACTGTAGTAAAACTATTCGCATCTGCCATGCCTCAGCCATTTCTCTAATATAGGGGTTTGAAGAGAATTGGAGTATTTTGTGAGATGTGCAAAGTCACACACCATCACTAGAAAATATAAAAGAAAGGAAGAGGGTCCTAATTGGGGGAAGTATGAACAGAATGCCAGTTATCAAAGCAATAACGTTTAGCAATTAAATGGAAAGCGATAACACATAAACAGTTATATAAAGCAGTAAATAAATAAATATATAAATAAGCATGCAAACACATAAACGAATTAAGCAAATAAGGAAAGGGAATAGGGATTAACATGAAAATAAACAGTATAAGGAACATAAATAAACACGGAAAGGCAGATAACAACTTAGCATGATAATGAACCAACAAGCAATAAAGTAAACCCCACCTAAAACATGAAACACGTAATGGTTAGAACCTAGAGTCCCCAGCAAAGTCGCCATTCTGTCGTGCCCCGTTTTTCACAAAATAAGTTTTCGGTGCACAACTTAACAACTCTTTTTGGGTTTGGGTGGATTGAAGAGTCGCCACCTAACGAATTAAGGCACGTTACGGCACCTATCTAACCTAACTAATTCTAACTAAGGTCAACGAACCAGAGATCGGATAAGGGTTAAAATTACCTCAAGGGGAAGGTGTTAGGCATCCCTCGAGGTCCACAAATATGGGTCCCGGCCGTATCTCATGCAAATTTTGTGGGGGTTACAAGTAGCAATTAAGGTCACTTTATTTATATATTTAAAACATGTTTGCTAAGTGATAACTAACATTAAGCAATTAAGATCACTTCATTTATTTATTTAATCAATTAAGCATGCAAAACTAGGTGATAACATAATATTTAACAATTAAGATCACTTCATTTATTTATTTAAATTTGAAAAACTAGGTGATAACATAATATTAAACAATTAAATTCCCTTCAGTTATTTGTTACTTAATTAAGCATGCTTACTAGGTGGTATAATAAATAATAAACAAATACTAAGCAATTAATAAAAAGAGATAAGCCAGGAGACAAAAATTGCACAATCAGATAGGCAAATCAATTTTTTATTGTTATTAAACTATCCCAAATAATTATAATTATAAAACACATAGTAGGAAAAAGGAAAGGGAGACTCTGAAACCCACAGACTTTGCGGATCAGCGCTCGACTTTTTATTTCGATAGGCTTCTATATTCGGACAGACAAAACCAATGTTTGTCGTTTAAAGTTCGAGTCAATTTCATCATATCGGTAAGGGCATAACTACCCCTACCCCCACCTTCCGTATGCATTACGTCCTAAAAGGTGCCTATCGTCCCCGCTTAATGTCCAAGAGGCATTGGACGGCAAATAGGAAGTTTTTAGACTAAAATAAAAATAAAGGCTCCTAATTAGGCCCACCTAGACACCAAGTCAAACAAATAGAACGAGCATTTAGCACGTAAATCTCATGTTGGCCTCTAGATTAGGTTATTAACATGACAACAAACACAAGTAATTAGTGAAAGGTCTCATGCTTTAGTGTGTACATATAAACAGACAGCAAGCAACACAACAATATAACAATTAACTAATAAAAGGGCATATAGTTATGACATAATGCAGAATTTAGTTATAAACAGATACAGGAGATAATATTTAGAGCAGTAGCAAATCAAATTATTAATGCGGATATTTATTTTAAGTAGCAGTCAATTTATTAAATGCATAAATTAATCAATAGTTGATTTTAAGTGGCAAATCAATTAGTTACGATGCAGAAAATTGATTAAGTTGAACAGATTTTAAAACGGTCACATTACAAGCAGAATTGATTTAATTTCATTTTTTGTCTAAATGGGGGCAGATTATAGCATTCAGGGAATTAGTTATTACTTTTTAAAATAGGTGGCAAAATAATTAGTTAAAGTGCGGAAAATTAATACCTCCGGCAGATTTCATTTTAAACATGCTGGAAATTATTTAATTATTCAACATGCTGAAAAATTATTAGAAGCCTATAGACGTGCTATCGAAGTTAACATGCTACATTTTTATTAGAAACCTAAAGTTAATTAGAACTTGATTAATTAACATAATTAAGTTATTAAAACATGCTGAAATTATTTAAATTGATTAATAAGCATTTGTTTTATTAGTTGAATCCTATAGGCATGCTTTTCTAATGATAAGCTAAATATATGAACATTTACGGGCATTTTATTGACATACATATATTAATTCCAATCTTACAGGCATGGCTTCTAAATATTTCCAATATGAGACAAATTATTGAGCAAAGAAATTATTTATTTTATAGGTTTATACATTTTATACAAGAGAAATGTGATTCACCAAACATGGCAACATAGAACAACATGTAAAGGTCACACACTTCAATTATTATTATTATTATTATACTAGGGTATTACAAATATTTATTGACTTATTTTAATATGTAATTAGTGAGCATCGACAATGAATAGCCAATCACAAAACATGCTTACAATTTACACGACATTTAAATACCGACAAGATCATCTTTTATTTTATTTTATCTTTTATTAGATTTAAAGTGAGGAATGAACGAACAATTAAATCACTTTCCTATAGGCATGCTCTCTAACAACAAGTTGCGATAATATAAGAAGTAGCACGTAAGCCCCTCCCCCTTTAGAGGATTCCCCCAAGTTTCATATATATATATATATATATATATATATATATATATAGCAGATTGTTAGAGTTTATACCAACTATTACAAGCAGACACACAATTATAAATTTGAATAAATCAAGCTTCGCTGAACATTCCCACCCATGGCAACTCTTCGAAACTTTCGAGCCTTTCTTGAAAAACCTGCTCGACAATCAAAGCGAGCAAGATACACCACAATATATATACATAAAATATAACACATAGGTAAGGTCACGCACATAAAATTCAAACAATTATGGGAAACGGTAAACATAACATCACATACAAGGGGAGAAGAAGACTGACCCGTATGCTTCCTTTTATTCATTCAAACACACAACAATATTCATACTCAATAATGCAATACAAAATTTAAACTAACGAAGAAGAACTAATCGATTATGCAGAATATATTTATCAGCAATGAAGTATTTAGCTAGGTTTTCAATCCAAAACAGCAACGCAGCAAAGAGAGAACACTCTAAGTATGCAAGAATCATCTTTTCTTTTATTTAAGAGTGGATAACCTTTTTTCAATCAAGCAGAAATAATTACCAACAATGAAGTGTTTTAAGGAGATATCCATCGAAACAGCAACACAACAATACCACAAATAATGATCCAAAGCTTCACTAGAGTTCTTGTTTTCTTTTCGAGAGTAGAGAGTGTTTTTGCTAGTTGTTAGAATGTGTGAATGTGAGTCAGTGTTCAACCGTGAGTAGTGTGTCTTTTTGATGGTTCTAGCCTGTCCTAATAAGAATGAGGGCATCTCTTTTTATAGTAGAGGATGGGGCACGTAATATATGACAAGAATATATTTAGGATCAGTCAAATATTATTTTCCTTATTCAAAGAAAAACCAAATCAGAATTATTTTAATTTATTTTTTACCAAATATAAAAGCAAGAAATCTGCCCACTTTTAATTAAGGTAAAGGATATCAATCACAATTTTTGCCAAATACAAAATTACGACAGTCATAAAATCAGCACAAAATATTTATCAATTCAATTTAAGCAAATAAGGAACCAATCCCCCTATTAACTCACGCTGATTCAATATCGCCAAATATATAATCACAACAGAATCTTCAATCAACTCACTAGCTATGTAACTAACATTTTTTAAGAAAGCCTATTTCACGGCTTAATTAGCCAAGGAAAAAGCATGAATTGATTTAGCACACAATCTTACCAATTTAGTCAAGAAATCAGCAGTCATGATAATGTTAGAAATACAAGAGCATATTTTTACACAACTTACTTGTGAATTAGCCGAATCAACCGATCAAACAAGCTAGCAATGATATTTCAGACAAAAAATATGACTTAGATCGGAAAATTCAAACTATTAGTTCAAACTTTAAAACGAAATGATTTTCTCTTTTTCTAAAGCAAGCATACACTGAAAAATCCTTAATTCACATAATCTTGTTGAGAAAATTGTTCTAGAGATCAGATAATGCTTAAATAGAAGAACGCATCGTTGACGGATCCTTTATCTAAAATTTGGGAAATTACCGGAGCTTTTAGCTTGTTTACTTTTTCTCATAGCTGCTGGCCGCCGGAGCTTTAATGCTATTGTCGCTATCGTCCTCGAACTCGCCGGAGAAGAGAGGAGCAGAGGCGTCCAGTGGCTTGCCATCGTTGTTGCTTGCCGGAGTTCGCTGCTTGGTCGGAGCTAATGGTTGGAACTGCTGCTGTTGTTTTTTCGCGGTGGATGGCTGGAGAGGAGAGGGCAATGCCGGAGCTCGTTGATCGGAGCTGCTGTTGTTGCTTTCCGGATCTCGCTGTTGTCACCAAAAATGAGAGGGGAAAAGGAGGAGCAGCAGCTCTGCTGCTTTTGCTCGTTGCACCTAGCTGCTGTCTGGCTGCTTCTCTTGCCTGAAAAAGGAGGAGAATAAGAGAGAGGGGCAAGGGGAGAAGAGAGGAGAAAGAGCGAAGGGAGAGAGAGGGCGCCGGAGAGGGGAGGGTGGCGTTGCCTCTAGTGGCTCTTCATTGGCTGCTACTATTCCCGGTGTCATGCGCGGGCAGAGCCATGGAGGTTGCGGCGCTGCTTCTTGAAGAGAGGAGGAAGAAAAGCCTTATATTTGGTTTAGGGTTGGGGTCTTTAAGACTGAAATAGGAAAGAAATGAGAAATTAATCTGAACCGTTGAAATATTTTAAGATGAGCGGTTAGGATTGAATATAACGAGATCAACTATTAGGATTAAAAGACTTGGTGATTTGGGATTGAATTAGATAGGCTAGAATTGGAATAGACAAATGGTTATAATTGAAATGAGAATTTGAATTGGAGTGCTAGAATTGAAAGGAATTAGAACAGAATAGGCTGAATTTTAAATGATTTGGAAGAAAAATTAAGAATGTGCTATCCAATTAATAAAATACTACACTTATTAAAATATGTTCACATAATTAAACACACCTAAATTCTAAAATAATTTAATACAACAATTTTATAAAAATATGCACACTAAAATATATAATTTTTAGACAAAATCGATTTACATTTTAAACTCGAAATAAGTTTTAAAAATATGTATTTAATCGAATAGCACTTCCGAAATGGTTATAGGTCGGTCAAAATTGGGTGTCAACAGCATAACAAACTAAATAATCAAAAACTGAAAAAAATAAATAAATTGAAACCGAACCGAACTATCAAATGCCCATCCCTAATCTCTAGAATTTTTTCTTTTTTCTCCGAGCCACTTTATTTACACATGTAACATAAAATAGAGATAATCTATTAATTTAATCAATAATTCCAAATAAAAAGACATATGAAGTCATTGTTGGAGTTAATGAAGCAACTATTGCAATTAATGTTTAAATTGCTATAAAAATTCTAACAATTGCACCATAGACTTAAGTAGTTGTTGTATATACTTTAGCAGCAGCTGCAATAAATTTAGAAATTCAGCAGACTTGTTATAGCAACTTCAACAACTACTTCATCTATTCACATCAAGTTTTGAGGTTATTGCAACAACTGTACAATATTCAAGCTCAATACAGAATAACAACCAACTACCAACACCAACCACAAGAGCATATTTTTTCTCTCACAAAGAATATAACAACAATCACGAACAACATATTTAAGAACACATCACTACATGAGCAATCTAAGAAAATTGTGTTCTTTTTCTTCTTCTTTAATTTACTACAGTTGAGTGAAACAACTTTCTACAACTTCACTCAACTGTTTCAGAAAGTTCAGTAGTTGTTGTAAATACTTTAGCAACTACTTCATTTATTCACAACAAGATCTGAGGAACCAATGATCAACACCAATCCACCATCAACTATAAGAATATATTTTTTTCTCACAAAGAGTACAATAACTTCAAGAACAACACATTTTCTCACAAATAGTACAACAACAACAATCAAAGAACAACAACATATTTAAAAGAAAAACAAACAACCCAAGAACATATTTATTAGGGCATGCAACAACAAAATTTGTGAAATTCATGTATTTTATCATCTTTTTTAACCTAAACACCATTTTCACAAGAAGAATCAAAATCTTGACTGTGAGAAAAAGAAAAAAAAATATTTTTAAAAACTGTTGAAACCCTAACAATAGAGTAGCAAGACGATCACAACGACGACGAACACAAAAAGGAAAATGAAACGAAGAAGATGAAAACGAAATTGAGAAGTTTCCTTTTCTGACTTTAAATTCTAAGTGGAAGAAGAATAAAATAAATTTGAATTTCCAATTCCCTATGGAGAGGTCAAGAGGGGATTATTTTTGTATTTTATTAAGTTTTAAGAAATACATTTTATTCTTTACTTAACTTAATCCTTTACTAGTAGAAGCTTTAGAGTGTGTTTGAATTGACTTAAAAATTGATTAAACCTACTTATAAGTCGGTATTTGACTTCTGAAAGTGTTTGACAAATATAAAAACAACGTAAAATAAGTCAAAAAATGACTTAAAATAAGTTAGGAAGTGTTTGGTAAGGTTAAAAATAACTTCAAATAAGTTAAAATGCCTATCTTTGTCCTCAAAGAAATGGAGTAAAATGAAGTGTCATCAGTTAATTGAAAAGGTAATCTCCAGAATCACATTTTATTCTAGACAACTGTCTTATTCTGGTCGACTTCAAATCATAAATGTTGTCTTATTTTCTATCTATAATTTTTGGGGGACTGTCTTTATACCACCTCAAAGTGTATTGAAGGGAGCAGATAAGAAATGTAGGAATTATCTGTGGGGAAAAACTGATGAAAAGAGGAAAATAACGCTAGTAGCATGGGGGAAAATATGTACTCCTAAGAAATGTGGTGGCCTAAACATTAGAAGTTGCAAGAGCTGAATATTGCCTCTGTTGGAAAATTGATATGACAATTGTCTACAAAACAAGACTTATTGTGGGTTAAATGCATTCATGGAATTTACATAAAGGATGGTGTACAAATATGTAATCTTTGTCAATCTACGGACAATAATTGATACTTGATGAAGCTGAACTCACTAAAGGAGTAGATGATTCATTGGTATAGTAGGGGAAGGTACCATCTCTCTCTTTCTGGTAATTACTCGGTGTCTAAGAGTTATTTCGCTTTACCTGGTCAATTGCCTAGAGTGAAAGAAGAAGAGCTTATATGGAATTCAATGATGATGCCAAAGTATAAAATGATCCTATGGATTGATTTCTAGAGTAGGATACTTACCAAGGAAAGAATGAACAGATTCAACATTTCAGTTGATGACCTTACATGCTGCTTGTGTGAGGAAGATGAAATAGAGACTCAGATTCATTTGTTTGCTACATGTGGCTGGATATCGAGACCTCTCTCTTTACAAGGTTAGGCTTGTACTTGCAACAGAGGGGGGGGGGGTGATACAAAATCTACAATGGTTCCAGAGAAGAAGATGGAAGAGGTTCCAAAAGGAAGTAGCTACGATAATTTATGGTGCTATGATTTATCACACTTAGCGAGCAAGAAACATGAAGATTTTCAAAAACTTACATGTAAATACAAGGTTTTTTTATAGCACAGATCCAAAGGGAGATTAGGAAGAGGATAGATATGTTACACTCCTTCAAAAAGAGCTCATAAATGCACTAACTTAGTATCTAGGATTTGTAACTAACCAATTCAAATGGGTTCTAGCTAGTCAAAGTTGTCACTTTTTTTTTTTTTTGAGAAAATACACCATTACCACATTCAACTATAACACTTTTAAAAAAAAGACACTTGAACTTTCAAAGGGTCCTAGTACCCCCTTATTCTTTTTCACAGTGGATTAATTACCCCTTATGATCCTATGTGGCACACAAAGTGTATTTCACTCGCAAGTGGTGAGTGAGACAAACAAAAAAATATTATTTTATTTATTTTAGTATTTATTTAATCAGAAATATGATTTTCTTTTTACTCTATTTGTTTCATTGTATTTTTTTATGAAAAACAGTTTTATTTTATTTTGACAATTGAGACCTATGAGCACTCTGATGAACAAGCTGCAATTCTTGCACTGGAAGATAAATTGGAGGCCATAGAAAATTTCCACTCCAAAGATTTGAAGAAAATTGATGAGATTATTGAAAAGAGAAAGAGATGGAAGCGGAGTGAGGTGGTGGGGGAAGATCGGAAAGAAGCGCAGAGAGATTGATGGCGCCGGTGCATGACGGAGAGATAATCACCAGGGGCCATGTTCAAACGAAGTATAAAATACACTATCTAAAATTAGAGAGAGACTTTCGGTCTTTATCGATATAAAACATCTTGATTTCGAGCAAAAATCAATGGCAAAATACACAAAAAGAAGATTATCCATTGGAGAAAATAGAAGAAATTTTGCTCCTATAGATTTTCTTAGCCATTGTTGAGATGTGTTATTGATGTTATAGCAGTGGTGGCAAAGCAAGAGAATTGCTGGCAGCGGCGAAGAGAACGACTACTGTTGCTGTTGAAATTAGGGGTGTGCATTCGGTTTTTCGGTTTGGTTTTTCACTATTCGGTTTAGATTTTTTGGCTTTGGTTTGTAAAAGTGTAACCCAATTTGATCCAAAATAAATTTGGTTTGGTTTGGTTTTCCTTTATTCGGTTCGACTTTTTTCGGTTTGGTTATTCGGTTATGTCAATAATTAAAAACATAACCAAAGTAATAATATTGATTCTCTTAAATATACTTTATAATATAAATCATAAGTAAAACTTTAAACACAATACTTATAATTATACCTATTATAGATGCTCAAATATAAAATATAAACGTAATTATGATAAAAGGCAATAACCAAAAAGGGACAAAAGTGGTTAACTCCTACTTAATTCTAAATCTAAACATTTATATATATATATACCATTTATTTACCTTTGTTCATCCATGTTCTTGAATGATCTTATAAAGATGGAACTGGTAATATTATCAAGGTTGTTTATCCACCTCAGTCATCTTTTGTTCTACCCAATAATATTGGTAAAACTTTTACTGCCTTTCAAAAATTTATTGAAGAAGATGTTGCGGCAGTCAGAATAAACAAAATTAATAATTTGACTTCTCAAAACAATTATTTGGGACTTTATGTTAAAGTGTTAGGTGAACATATTAATTCTCTTGATAAAAAATTAGATGAATTAACTACTTTAGTAATTCACATTAAAAATGATGTAACGACTTTTAATAAAGTTTCTACCTCTAAAACTAATATAAAGGCACAGACTATGGCTACTCCTGTGCAAAGACCTCCGGAGATTTCATAATTTAAATTCAAATCGATTTATGACTTCGAAGAACTTCTTGATAAAAGGTTTTCTGAATTCAAGGCAAGTCCTATGGATTTGTTTGAAAGTTTTGCTAACGAAATGGAAAACACTTTTGATTTTAAAAATCATGTTTCTTTGGAATTTAATAAACTTCAGAGTTATGCCAAGAAGAATAGTGGTAATACTAAATTTGCACATAAACCTAGCATGCAAATGTATTATTATTCCAGACCAACTCCTCAGGATTTGCTTATAGAGGAACGAGACTGAAATCAGACTAATACCTCCTATAGTGGTTTTGAAATTTATGAATGGAACCTTGATGGTCTGACTGATAGACAACTTATTATTCTTGTTCATAGAATGTTTATGTATGCAACCATCTGTAAGAATGTTAAAAATACATATATAAATATTTGCAAAATGATAATTACAGGTTTTACTGGTCAACTTTGAGGTTGGTGGGATAATTATATGACCTTTGAACAAAAGGCAGCTGTGATTAATGCTACTTCTAGTAGTGAAGGTGTTGACAACTTAGGTATGACTCTTGTTGCAAATAGAGAAGACGTCGTTTATACCTTAGTCTTAACCATTTTGGAACATTTTAATGGTAGATTTACCAATCAGTTTGAAATGGTTCGTACCCTGTTAAACGGTCTACGATGTAGAACCTTGGGAGAATTCAGGTGGTATAAAGATACTTATATGAGTAGGGTGATGGAACTACCCGAAAACAAGTATGAGCATTGGAAAGCTAAGTTTATAGATGACCATCCCCCATTATTTGCTTTAAGGGTTAAAAAAATCCTTAGAAATGAGCATGGTGAAATTCTTTATGGTGATTATACCTATGGTCGGTTAATAGGAGTTTGCACTCAAGAAGGGATTAACTTGTGCAATGAATTAAAATTATCTAGACAGCTCAAGATGGATAAGCTTAGATAAAGATCTTAGTTAGGAGACTTTTGTACCCAGTTTGGTTTACCTGATACTTCGGCTAATAGCAAGAAGAAGATCAAACATAGAGATTCTAGAGATTTCAATCCCGATGAACCTTATAGGAAAAGAAGACATAGACGTAGATCTAAGGAAGAATGGGACGATAGAAAAGCCTCTCGTAAATCTAAAAGATTTACTAAGAACAGGTCGAAGCGAGAGCTCGCAAAAATTAAGTGTTATAGGTGTGACAATTATGGACATATAACACCCAATTGTAAGCTTGAAAAGCTGAAAACCTTAGAACTTGAAGAAGAAGTTCATAATAAGGTTTATAGTTTCTTATACACCTCTGGTTCGGAGTCCGATTATGATTCTGAGTCAGGTTCTGAAGAAGAGATTGATTTGCCAGATTTATCTGATAATAATCAGCATGCTTGCGATACTTGCAAAACTGGTCAAGGTGATATTTGTTCCTATGAAAATGATGAATTTTATAAATTACAATCTCAATTTGAAGATTTAAACATAAACACTATTACTTCTGATAATATTATAGACCTTTTCAAAGAAGTTACCAATAATAATCTTCGTGAAAAAATTATTCAATTAGCTGTTAATAATAAGGCTAGTTCTTCAAAAAATCTAGAAAAGAGGAATGATTTTGAAAATGAATATTTTGCTCCTTATTCTTTGTCTGAAGTTCATAACAGACTTAATAAACAAACTATTTCTACAAGAGATTCTTCTTTTGATGATTTAAAGGGTGAAATTGAAAATTAAAAAAATGAGATTAAATCTATTAAGCAGAATCAAATGATTTGTGATCATCGTCTTACTCAGATCGAAACTGTTAATAACAAAGGGAAAAATATTGCTGAAGAAAATACTCTTGCAAAATCTTTTAATCCCGATCCTAGACAAAGTATGTTCCTAGGAATGATGCAAATTGGTACTGCTCATAAGTGGTATGTTAAATGCACTATATTGATTGATAACAGTTTTTCTATAACTAATGTCGCTATGATTGATAGTGGAGCCGATGTGAGTTGCATTCAAGAAGGTCTTGTACCTACCAAATACTTTGAAAAAACAACTCATATGGTTAAATCTGCGTCAGGACATGCTATAGATATTAAGTATAAACTACATAATACTCGCATTTGCCAAAATAAAGTTTGCATTCTACATTTCTTTTTCTTGGTTAATAACCAGTTATACCCTCCGATTATACTTGGAACACCTTTTATAAATGCTATTTATCCATTTACTAGCATAAATTCTAAAGGATTTTCTGCTACGTATGAAAACCAGAATATTAGTTATACTTTTATCACTGACCCAATTTCTCGTGATATTAACGCTTTAATTGATATGAAGCAAAAGCATGTTGATTCATTACAACTTTAATTGTTTAGTATGAATATATTTGATACTTTGAAATCTACCAAAGTACAAGAAAAAATTAAATTGATTTCTAAACAAATGGCTATTGATATTTGTGCTGATCATCCTAGTGCTTTTTGGAATTGGAAAAAGCATATTGTTACTCTTCCATATGAAGAAAATTTCTCTGAGGATGATATTTCTACTAAGTCTCTTCCTTGCTAGATGAACGTCGAATTGGTAGAATTCTGCAAAAAGGAAATTGATAGCTTGTTACAAAAGGGTTTGATAAAACCTTCAAAATCACATTGGTCTTGTACTTCATTTTATGTTAACAATGAGGCTGAAAGGGAACGTGGTGTCCCCAGGTTGGTAATAAATTATAAACCTTTGAATAAATATTTAAAATGGATTAGGTATCCTATTCTGAATAAAAGAGACTTATTATCTAGATTATATGATGCCAATATATTTTTTAAATTTGATTTAAAATCCGGATATTGGCAGTTTCAGATATTTGAAGAGCATTCTTATATAACAACCTTTAATGTTCCCTTTGGACAATACGAGTGGAATGTAATGCCCTTTGGTTTGAAAAATGCTCCTTCTGAATTTCAGAAAATTATGAATGATATTTTCAATCCCTATTTGGATTTTATCATTGTTTATATTAGTGATATTTTGGTTTACTCAAAGACTTTTGAAATGCATATCAAACATTTAGACATTTTCAAGAAAATTGTTATACAAAATGGTTTGGTGATTTCTAAACCAAAAATGAGTTTATTTCAAACTAATATAAGATTTTTAGGATATCTTATTTGTCAAGGGAAGGTTACCCCGATTCAACGATCGATTGACTTTGCCTCTACGTTTCCTGATGTTATTACAGATAGGACTTAGTTGCAAAGATTCTTGGGAAGTCTAAATTACATTTTCCCCTTTTACAAGAATTTATCGCATGACTTAGACCCTTTATATGATAGGCTAAAAAAGGATTATAAATCACCATGGCCTGATAGTCACACCAATTTGGTAAAGAGTATTAAACTTCGTGTGCAATCTTTGCCTTGCCTAACTCTTGCTAACCCTGCATGGCAGAAAATTATTGAGACAGATGCATCTAACATTGGTTATGGTGGAATATTGAAACAAATCAATCTCAATGACAAAAATGAATATTTGATTCGATTTCATTCTGGAAAATGGAGCGATGCTCAGAAGAAATATGCTATAGTGGCTCATGAAATGTTGACCATCGTCAAATGCGTATTGAAATTTCAAGATGATTTATATAATCAAAAGTTTTTGATAAAAACTGATGCACAATCAGTGAAATTTATGTTTGATAAAGATTTTAAACATGATGCTTCAAAATTAATCTTTGCTAGGTGGCAGGCCCAGTTAGGTCCTTTTGATTTTGAAATTCATTATAAAAAGGGGAGTGATAACTCTCTTCCATATTTCTTATCTAGAGAATTCCTATCTTCATAATGAGTTTTCTGTCTCCTTTCTTTACAGATAAAACTTTAGTTACTATCTTAAAGGTAGTACCTCTCAATTGAGATGTACAGGAAGTAATTCTATGGAAGATTATAAATGATATGATGAGAGATATTATCTCAGATATTTGCTTTTGTAAGGAGATCGTCGATTTTGACAACGAGAATTATTATTACCATAGTTATTATGCATTCAAATAAAACAAAATGTTTTGTTTGCAGAATGGACCTTCCTTGGATAACCAAGGTTAGAGGAAGGGGTGGTCATACTAGAGGAACGGGAAGATCATCCTAGGATCATCAAGATCGTCATACGGATCCTCTTCTAACTCCCCAATTATACAAAGAGGAGGAATGAGCTTGGTGAATCTGAAGACCTCTCAAAAGGAGGCTTCTGCTTCAATACATCTAGAAGATATTCCAGAAAATAATCCGTTATACGGACAATTACAAGCATACCTATCTCAGAAGCAAAGTGATACTTTCGCATCTGTAGCAAAAGAAAAAGTTGATGATATCAAAACTTACGAAAAAGTATCAAAGAAAGAAATGATATTTCTTTTAGAAAATTCTGATATTCAGAGAAAAGAAGAACCCTAGAAGATATTCCAGCAATATTTAGTTAATGAATTATATTTCCCGGGTGAGTCATACAAAATCTGATCATATTATGAGACAATCCTGTTGAGCACCGGAAGCGCTGAATTTCAGCACTTTTTAGAATACAACACCAACGAGAATGTTTATAACTTCTCCAAGATGATAATTAAACAGATTATATCTGTTGAAGATTGGGGCATCTCCACAATGAAAGAGAGGCAGATAAGCCTAAATAAGATCCCTATGAATTTCACATATTGGGACTATAGTCATGCTTTTGATAAAGTGCTTATCTATAATAATGAGCGACATAAGCATATATGGTTCATTAAAATTTGTGCAAAAATATTTGCTGAACCAATCCCTAATTGGTGGTCATACCACAGTTCAACAACTAAGATCTTACCAGATCCATTTCTTAAGTTATACAAAGAATGAGTTAAAGTTTCACCAAACTTGAACGAATTATATCATACAGATCATATATGTTATATTGAACGAATTGAACAAATCTATTTTTTTGTTGAATTCTCCATCCCGTGGATTCACAAATGGGCACCAGAGGTAGGATTCACTAAAGAACAAATCCCTTGTTTATACAAGACATTTTATAATAATTTTTGGGATAAATTAATGAAAAGAGATCCCAAGACAAAGTCGTTATACGGACAAGAATTATTAGATCTTATTGAGAAAAGGATACAAGAATATTGTCTTGTTCCTCAAAAGGGAATTATACAGGATAGCTCCGTCCCTCATATTGCTCGAAAAATCTCTATTCAAGATGGAGATAAAGAAGAGATGATTAATAATTATCTTGACGAAGTAAAAAAGAACCTACTCCTTAATATTACCCAATACGAGAAATCTGACACTTCAATGAGAAGTGAAACAAGTGATGATGTTGTAGATATTCAAGAGGCTTAATTATGTGAACTGACTGCAGAGGATGTGCTGGAAAAAGCGGAAGATCTCCTCCTCCAACTAAAAGGAAAGGCTAACATGTAAAGTTATCTTCAATAGTAAAGGTCATAATCAACAGTAGATGCACTGTTGATCTACAGTAGATACACTGTTACTATACATATGGGACCCATTGATAAGGACCCATCACTGTAGATAGATTCCTTTTTGTTTCTATAAATTAGTTTCCTTTGTAGTTTGTTAGAGACATGTTTTAGAAACCCTCTCTACTTTCTTCTCTCTCTTGTAAAGCTTTCTCTTTTGTAATTTGTGAGTTCACCGGATACTTGCCGGAAGTTGTCAATAAAGTGTATAGTTCTCATAGGCCCTGGTGTTGGCCACAACTGCAAGGTACTTTAATTCTTCTTTTCTTTTATCTTCTTCGTTTTCTACGATCTAGAGCCATGACTATGTCCGGCTAAAAGAAACATATATATATCGGATATCTAAATTCACTTTTATATCTACCATGAAAGATCTAGACTTTATCTAAATATAAATAAATTTATATATGGTTTCTTGGTTTAGTTTCGAGATGGTGGTACAGTTAGATTTGATGCAATACGTTATTGGCTTTTGTCTTAGTGACTCCATCTAGCCAGCTATGGTCCAAAGCTCGTTCATGAGTTAAAAATGGCGCTCTATATCCGGTTAGAACTGCTAGACACATGGACTCAATAATAATACGTATTTGAATCTTGACAGACCCCTTGCTTGGGTAAAAGGATTAGATCGTTCCATACAGTCATAAAACTATACAGAAATTTATATATATTTTGATTCAGATTTATTCCTTGAATTCGGATGTTGACAAGCTAGATTGAAGATGACCGCGCAGATTGTTCAGTAGTTTTAATCAACTGTTTATTAGAGATTTTATCAAACCAACCATAATCATAAATGATTTTTATATTAATTTTTGGAATAGTTATATATATATACATATAATTCGGTTTTTTGGTTTTTATTTTTTAAAATCCAAAACTAAACCAATAAACCAAACAAAGTAATTTATTAATCCAAAACCAATCCAAAAAACTAAAAAACCAATCCAAATAAAAATTCGGTTTGATTTGGTTTGGTTATTCGGTTTAATCTGAATAGTGCACACCCTTAGTTGAAATATTATTGAAGAAGAAGAAAAGAGAATTTACTTATTATTTTTTTAGAAAAATGAATAAGAAATAATATATATGAAAATAAAAATTTAAAATTAACCTGATTGACACGTGGTGAGTATTAATTGGTGCGTGTATGCACTTCCTTTCTTATACTTGGGGTTGATGGAAAAATGAAATATTTTTACCACTTTTAAATTGTTTAAGGGTACTAGGACCTTTGCAAAGTTTCGTTGTCTTTTTAAAAAAAGTGTTATAGTTGAATGGGATAATGATGTATTTGCTCTATTTTTTTTTTAAAAAAAACTTTGAAGCCTTGATAGACACGTCATACTCATTTTAGTAAGAGGCATAGGGGAGAGTTTTTGACATGGCAGGAGTTGATTGGTGAGAAGAATGTGAATTTGGTTGCAGGCGTGCCACCTCCTCCCTATTTTAGATCTGTCTATTTTCATACATACATACATATTCAAACACATCTAAAGATCGGTCGAGTCCCAATCTGAGTCTAATTTGTCAACTATTTGTAGGCGAAGAAGATCGATCTGCTGCCCCTTGGCTTGGTTGTCGATATTTAGATGAGGAAATGGGGAAAGCTTTAGTGATTATCTACATCACAGCTGCTGTGCTCCTTCTATTCCTCATCTCTCACTCTCCTTCTCCTTCCAACAAACCTAAGCGTCATCGCCGACTTAAATTGCGCTCCAACTTCACTTTTGACTCACAACCTACCCACCATGAACATATTCCCTTTGACCCTTTAGTTGCTCAAATCGAACGCCAACGTGAGGATAAGGAATGGGAGAAGCAGTATATTGACACCCATCATCATCAATTAATACATGAACCTGCTCCTGGTCAAGAATCTCAGCCTGAATGGGAAGACTTTATGGATGCTGAAGATTATCTCAATGATGAACACAAGTTCAATGTAACTGATAGACTTGTATTATTGTTTCCCAAGATTGATGTCCACCCATCTGATGGTTTCGTCACTGACCATGAGTTGACTGACTGGAATCTGGAGCAGACCCGGAAGGAGGTTTTGCATAGGACTCAAAGAGATATGGAAGTTCATGACAAAAATCATGATGGTTTTGTCTCTTTCCATGAGTATGAGCCTCCCAGTTGGGTTCGGAATTCAGGTTTTGTCTCTTTCCACTGTTTCAGTAATCCATTGATTTAGTAACTCACCGCAATCACAGTATCTCAACTCTATATCTGCTCACTTTCTTTATATATTTAATCTGTCACAAATTTTGATGTGGTTATGCTGCAACAGATAATACTTCTTTTGGATATGATATGGGCTGGTGGAAAGAAGATCACTTTAATGCGTCAGATATAGATGGAGATGGGCTTCTAAACATTACTGAGTTCAATGAGTAAGTTACTGCTAGGCTAGGAAAACTTTTTACTACCCTTACCCCCTTTGCTTAATAGTTCTGTGAACTTCATTTGATGATTCCAATACCTTCTTTCTTTATTGTGATTTCTTAGCTTTCTACATCCTGCCGATACGAGCAACCCCAAACTACTTCACTGGCTCTGCAAGGAGGAAATAAGGTTCAGTAGATTTGCTTCTATAACAATTTTTTAAATAAGAGCATTATTCATTTTTCTGATTTTTTTTCTCCAGTATAAAAGTCTTCTTTTACAAGTTGTTAATGTGCCAATTGCTATTTGTTGTACCTACCATCAAATCTTCTTTTCATTTGCTCTATTTTTTGGGTGTCATGATTTTTCATTCTGGCTGGGAAGTTTAATCAGAAAGTCATATCAAGTGAAACAAGGGTTACAAATGAAAAGAAAGAGGGAGGTTTGGGAGTGAGGAATTTGAAATTACATAACAAGAGTTTATTACTTGAGTGGCTGTGGAGAAATAATAGGCGAGGTGATGAAATCTGGGAAAAGCTACGCTAATAAATGCTATATATGGTAAGAATGATTGTTGGAAACAATACCCTCCACAATTGAGAACAACAGGGCATATTTGGGAAGACATTGATGGGATGTGCAATGCGTTTTTACAGTATACTAGATTAGAGGTGGGTAAAGGATCCATGATTAAATTTTGGACAGATTTCTAATATGGGAATGTAGATTTCAGACGCAGGTATCCAGACTTGATCAGATGTTCTGTGCTTAAGGATGTATCTGTTTCCGAGTTTCATTCCATCTCTTGCTTGAATCTAGAATTCAGACTAGATGATTGAGAACTGGAAACTTTCTGTCAACTTACTCAACAATTGGATCCTATTTAAATTGATCAAAACAAGAAGGATGCATTGATTTTGCATTGCAAAGTTTCCTGAGACTGCTGGGAGTTGCTTTTAATGTAACTGGTGTTTCTTATGCCCTTGAAGATTAAGAACATAACGGATTGCTGGAAAAGTCAAAGGATGTCTAGAAACCTGAAACAGATTTGGAGAACCATTCCCAGATGCATTTTTTGGACTATATGGCTGGAAAGAAATAAGGCTTGCTTTGAAGGAAAAAGGATGTAGGTTTCTAGAATTCAGAACTCTAGCAGTAGGGTAGATAGCCTGGATCAGTACATGGATCTCTTAATCTTGCTAGGAGGAATTACTTGATGTGCTGATGTTTCTTGTGCTATTGGTTTTAACTTTTCGGTACCATCTTGGTACTTCATTAATAAAACTTGACCTTGTAAAAGAAAAGAAAGACGTGAAACAAGGCATTATGTATGGTTCTTTTCAACTGATCCGACCAGTTTGATATTAGGAATAGTCGTCTTTAGATCACAAGCGACCTAATTTTCTTTATCCTGTTCCTGGTGGTATCAAAATGCTGGTATGTCGGGATAGCTAATCTGTCTTTCCAGGAAAATGTTTTTCTCCAGAAAAGATTTTAAGTTCAATCATTTTATTCAAGCTCTTCTCTAGGATCCATGTCCTGGGGAAAAGAGTCGCATGTATGGCATTTGCCTCAATGACAGTCCATTACTGCTGGAAAAAAAAGCCACGGTGAATTCCTTCTGTACCAGGAGTTGGTCATATTATACCAACCTTAGTCAAACCCTTGAGATCAGCAGATTCTTCCTTCCTGATTCAGAGCAATAAAAGAGGCACTCAAGCTCTCTCAGAGATAAGTTTCTGGCGCTCTGCCTCCATCCAGTATTTTGACAACAAACCTTCTTGCGGAACATTTCTTGTCACCCGCAAGAAGTTTGCCTACTTATCCCCCTCTTTAACTGCATCGCTGCTAGGGTCTGTCTCCAATACATTTCTTATGTTTGAGTTTCCTTTCAATAACTTCTTTGATTTTTCCTCCAGCATATCCGATTTCTCTTGTTGCTATGGTGGTCTAAGCTCCTTCATCATACTTTTGGGTTGATATAATCTCTACCTAAACCTGATTATACCATCTTTAAGCTTATTTTAGTAACTTTTACTGTCCTTTTTGGAGGTCTAGAAGTTGGATCCTTGTTACCTCCGATAATTATTGGATCTTCGCTGTGTTACTTCTCTGGATATTCTCTTTTTGCAGCTCATTGAATCTGGGAAAAAAAGAGGGAAGTCCAGTGCTCTAACCTGCATGGGGTCTAGAGAAGGGCTGAACCACAGTTTGTTTATTGTACACAACCTTAGCTTCCATTTTTGCAGAAGGTTGTTTCCCATGGCTTAAACCCATAACCTTTTGGTCATATGGCGCCAATGGTTATTATCGTGCTTCAGCAAATCTGAGTGGAACTGTAATTCTTCTCCTCATTCCACTTTTGAGTGTTATGAGTATAGTGAGGTGATAACCTAAGCAAGCAACTTTGTGCCTCAATCAGGATAACCTCCAAATGTCATTATATTTAAATCTATCATACAGTTCACATGTTATAAAGAGAATCCCATTCTTGCACCATGAAATGCTTGATGGCAGCACTCATTCCTTTTCTCCTTATACTTTTTTTTGAGAATTGGTATTGTTGTATTCTTGTAAATATTTGGATATGCGGTTAGAGCATGTGTAATTAAAATAGGTACTTTAATTTACTCCTATTTTGATTAGGTATTGATTTCCTTTACTTTTTAGGACATGCAAGCATAGTTATTTAAGCCCCAATAGCTTGAGGGAAAATCAAGACAGTTCTCTCTTATTTTCTCTTCCACTTCACATGTATCAGAGCTAGGACTTTCTCAATTCTTTGTTTCACCGATGTTGGGCCCCTATTTATATTGTTCACACTCCCTGTTGGCAGGAATGGGCGTGCGGGGTTGTCATGACTAAAAAATGGACGTGATGACACTCGTCTAATCCCACCAAGACAAGTCACCCTGAAAACTCAATAATACGAAAGAAAAGTCAGAAAGTAAGTCAACAATAGCACAAGTGCGGAAAACTTAGCCAATTTCATAAACACCTTTAAAATCTTGTTGTCACGTGTACAAGCCACTAATGTATAAATACAAAATTGAAAGATAAATACAAGTCTCAATGTCTTTGTTTCTCGAATAGAACAAAGCATAAAATAAGGAACAAGAGGGTCTGTCAGGATGACAAAAAGCTACCTCTCAATGTATCCTCTGAAAGCCTCGAAGAAAGATGAAGAAGAATGATCACACGGGTCCAGGCTCGGAACCTACACAAGTGTAGAAGCAAGTAGTGAGTACGAACGACACGGTACTCAACAAGTAGCCTACTAAAACAAGGTACAACTAGCTAGAAAATGACGACTCCTTTCATCCCAACCGAACTGCCAAAACTACAACCTGCATAGAAATCAGCCCAACCTAACAATTTACAAAGTACAGTTCTCAAGGTTTCATAGTCATAGTTCAACAATTACAATTCATCAACTACAAGTATCACGATCGTCAAGCACAACAATCAAGTACACCAAACACAAGTATCAAGATTATTATGCACAAATATCAATCGAGACTCATGCGGAACACCCATAGTCCAGGTACTCGCCGACAATGACCTCGACATTACAATACTCGCCGATAAAGACCTCGACATCAATAACACTTGCCAACAAAGACCTCAACATCAATAACATGCATTGACAATGACCTCAACATCAATAACACTCGCTGGTAAAGACCTCAGCATCAATAACACTTGCCAGCAAAGACGACCTCGATATCAATAACACTTGCTTGCAATGACCTTGACATCAATAACACTCACCGACAATGACCTCAACATCAATTACACTCACCGATGATGACCTTTGCATCAATACAATATATTTTCTCACTGTGTTTTAGAACCAATGCAAATAGGAATGTTCACATAATAATGAAGAGGTAACAATCACAAACAATTCTCATCCACAACAATACTATCAAAGTATCACATCAATCACCGAATAAATATCAACACTCAAGGCAATTCACAATGCACAATAAGCCATTAGCAACACATTGCCTTTTTAATTAACCCCGTCTTTATCATTAAGGTTAACCAATTTGAGCAATTAACCCATCACCTCATTCCCATTACTCCCCAACACATACAAGAAAGAGAGTTCAAGATTCTACAAGTTTTAATAAGGTTCAAAAGTTCACTTGCCTTAATTCAATCAAAAGTCAATTCGAGACTTGAGCTTTTCCTTTCCGAACGATATCCAAAGCCACACAATCTAATCCAACAAGTAATCACAATAAGATTTCGGAAATGACAACACCCATATCATACACTTTGAAAAATGGGTCAAAACAACTCAAAAACCCAATTTTTAAAAAGAGGTTTGAATCCGAAAAGCATTACTTGAATACATTACCCAAGATATTTGGAACTCATTGGTGAAAATCATTTCAAAAACGGATTAGAATCTAGTTCAAAATCTCTCCATTTTTACTTGAAAACTAAGTTCATGAAAACCTTCACTTTGCCATTCAAAATTTCCAATTTTTGATGTTAAAATCCACAAATGATCATAGAGAATTGAAGTTTTAGGGTCACAAAGACTTGCCCAAATGATTTGCTACGAAAAATCTCTTTAAAATCTCTTCCAAGGGTTTTCCAACTTCATCCTATGTGAAGCAGTTTCTGGACTTAATATAAATTGGGAAAAGAGTTTTATCTATCCCGTGAATGAAGTTCCAGAAATCAGTACTTTGGCAAACATTTTAGGTGGTAAGATAGGAGAGCTTCCCACCACCTATCTTGGAATGCCTTTGGGAGCTAAGAGTAAGTCCATGAACATATGGAACTCTGTGGTGGAAAGGTGTGAAAAGAAGCTAGTTAACTGGAGAAGTCAATACTTATCTTTGGGTGGCAGAGTCACACTGATCAATAGTGTTCTTGATGCCATGCCAACTTACATGATGTCCCTTTTCCCCATTCATGGGAAGATCATCAAAAAGTTGGATGCTATCAGGAGAAACTTTCTTTGGCAAGGTAATGGTGAAAGGGGAGAAGAAGCACCATTTGGTTAAGTGGGAGGCTGTCATAACAACCAAAAAAGAGGGAGGACTAGGAATTAAGAATCTGAAAGCACAAAACAAGAGCCTTCTGTTAAAATGGCTATGGAGATTGGCAGCAGATGAGCAGGGCCTATGGAAGAAATTCATCATTGCAAGATATGGTAGGGAGGGACCATGGACTACTGAGGCAGTTAAAACTCCTTATGAAAGGGGACTATGGAGGACTATCAGAAATCAGTGGCCAAAAATGTGGGGTAATTCTGTGATCAAAGTGGGTAATGGCAGAAAGACCATGTTCTGGAATGATGTATGGGTGGGGCAAACACCTCTGAGGCAACAGTTTCCAGACATTTACAACCTCAATCAACAGAAGCTAGCTACTATCTCAGAGGTCAAAAATGCACAAGGTTGGAATCTGTCCTTCAGAAGACTCCTCAATGACTGGGAAGTGGAGAGAATGATTCAGTTCTACAATACCTTGGAACAAGCTAAGAGTCTCAATTTTGAGGAAGACAAACTGTTATGGAGTTTGGACAAAGATGGCAAGTTCAGGGTGAAAGCAGTCTACAAGCTGCTGAATATCTCAACTGAAACCAAGGATTGGTGGCCATGGAAGATGATCTAGAAAGGGAAGATACCTCATAAGGTGGCCTGTTTCACTTGGCTAGTTGCAAGTCAAGCAGTTCTGACCCAGGACAACCTTATGAAAAGGGGTAGGCAATTATGCTCCAGATGTTTTTTTTGTGAAGCTGAAATAGAGACAGCAAATCATCTTTTTCTGCATTGTAAAGTGACTGAAAAATTATGGCAATGGTTCATTAATATGAGGGGTATTGGATGGGCCATGCCAAGGCATACTTCAGAAGTACTAGCATGCTGGAATCGAGATGGAAATCAGTCACGACACAAGGAGAGATGGAAGATTGTCCCTGCTTGCATCTGGTGGACAATCTGGAAGGAGAGAAACTAGAGATGTTTTGAGAACAAGAGCATTCCCTTCCAAAGTATAAAGATGAACTGTTTAGCAACCTTTTACTTTTGGTGTATCCATTATGTACCTAAGGATATAGGGGAAATTACAAGATAGATTTTGTTTTTGGCTGTCCCTTCATACTTTTGATGTAACTATGTAGGAGCACACTATTGGTGTACTCCTTTGTTTATAATACAGTTAACTTTCTCTAAAAAAAAAAGGGGTAAAACCTTGAAATTTTAGACAAAACCCTCTCTAAAGTTGCTCTTGTGAACCCAGGGTCGCTACGCAATTATCCCAATCACGAACCAGGTTGGTCGGCCTTCGCTTTCGCGAGCTAACCTTCGTTGATGCGAAGGTTGCGAATGCGACGATCACTCGGGAACGTGACGCTAGCTTCGTTGAAGCGGTGCTTGCTAGAGCGAGCCGTCCCTCGCTAAAGCAAAGCACACCAGACATCAGAAAATCAGCCAACTCTCAACTCTTCGAAAGGACCCTGGGGATTCATTCGAAATCCTATACACAACAATTTGCAACCTAACTAAACTCAACTTTCTAGGCTCAATGAAACCATCAAAACACGAATTCGAGGTTTTCTAGACCCGAAACTCGTGAAAGTCACAAAGAACCAACTAACGCCTAAAAAGGCTAAATCAAGTTCAGGACCTCTGAAAATTCAGCCAAGACCTCTCTTAGGCCTAAAATCATCACCCGAATTCAAAGGAACTGTGGGAAATTCGATCCGAGCATCCGAACCCCAAATGTTGACCAAAAAGTCAACCCAATGGCTAAATCTCAACAATTTCCAACTTAGAACCTCAAATCTACAAAAATACTCCGAATCCGAAACCAACTACTCTCTTAGACCAATTTTCACATTCCAAGATTGATGGAATCGAAGAAATTCTATTTCGAGACTCAAAGCTCCAAAAGACACCAAAAACCACTTTTTTTTACCAACTTTAGCCTTTCAAATTCAAATTTTTTCATAAATCACCACTTTTTACTCAAAACTCGAAACCGATTTCACAAACCAATCAAAAATGACTCGGGGCCAACATTGGGAGTGCTAAAACGATAATTTTACGAAAAAAATTCAAAAATGACCTTTCAGGTCATTATAGGGGTGGTGGTGGTGTTGAGTCTCCCACATCAGCTAAGAGATGGGGTAATCCTCTTGAATTAGCTTTTGGGGTTGAGTTAGGCCCAAGATCCATTTTCTCAACATCAAAAACTCAGTAAGTATCAAACTAAGAAAAATTAATAGATTACAAGGCTCCTTATAGATCTACAAGATCTTATGCATCCTCTACACATTGTTCTTTACACAAAAAATAAAAAGATACAATACAATTCCATTTTTCCTTTACTTTTTGTTTCTCCTTTTTGTTCTTTGTCCTTGTCACTTCTTTATTTCCTTTCCCATTCACGGAGTCAAAGGGCTAATTAGGACATAGAACTATATAAACTTATCCGTATGCCATAAAATTTCGATCTTTTAAATGGTTTGTGAACCTAATCATGTATCATCGAAGTGGATTCTTCAACATTTTGAGCAAAATAAAAGAGGTAATATTTCAGGTGGTCACTCAACTTAGGGTAGTTCACTTAGAAAGTTATTCAACTTTTTTTTATAACCTATAAATCACTCAACATAAGGTAGTTCACTTAGAAGGTAACTCAACCTTTTTTATAACCCAAAAGTCACTCAACTAATTGATATTTCACCTAGAAAGTTACCCAACCAATTTTAATAATTTTTTCATTAAATTTGTTGAAATGGAATTTTATTTTAAGCTAAACTTTTAAGAAATAATAAAATACTGATTTTAACCGTTTTATTGACCCACCCCACTTATTTTGATCCACTAAAATCATATATATATATATATATATATATATTGATGCACATAGTTTGTTTCAGTGTTTTCAAAAACCTTTTTGGGGCGAGTCTAGGGGCGGGGCGTACCAAAAATGCTCCAGGGCGTAAATTAAAAACGTAGATCCATAAGGCGTAAGTCCTAAAATTTGAGGCGTAAGCCCTGAGCATAAAAATGTAAGTCCTGGGCGTAAAAACGTACGCCCGAGCGTTTTTTTTTTTTTGAACTTTTTTTGCTTTAAATCATATTTATATTATTGGTGTAATGATATTTCTAAATAGTAATTATAATACTTTTTTTCTTCATTATTGATTATTAATACTTATCTCACATAAAAATCATAAATCATTGAAAGGTTTACTTTTGCTTATTTTATTAGTAATAAAACTATAAAATTGAATATACATGAAACTACGCCCCATAGATCCATGGGACTTACGCCCCATGTCTTGAGGCTTACACCTCGCCTCACGCCCCCACCTTTTAAAACACTGGTTTGTTTTGAATCTCTCTCTCTCTCTCTATATATATATATATATATTGTTTTGAGAATATATATATATATATATTGATGCACATAGTTTGTTTTGAATCTATATTTTCTAGTATAAATGTTTTATATCTTAAACATACCATTAATTTTGACAATGTTTTGTACAATATAGATTTCAGTCATATACTTCAAAGAAAAAATTATTATACTTCATTCATACCATTAAAATAAAATCAAAATATGCTCTTTGAGAAAAAACCGAAGAAGATATAGTATTCAATCCTATAATGAGAGAAGGAGAGAAAATATTAACCACTAAAATTTATTCATTATTTATGGATGAGAGAAAAGGGGAGGTGATTAATAAGATATTAAAAGGAGTTAATCCCTTATCTTTGTGGACATTATTCATGTTTATATATTATCAACTATATTTATTATATAAATGTTGTTTTTAAAATGTTTAGAAAGTTTGGATATTAATGCAAATAACTTTTAGAAAAATGGGTTATCTCGTGAAACTCTCTAAAATGAAAGCGTCTGGGTAAATTTATATTTGACCATATAATTTTAGTGGGTTGGATTAAGTGGGGCGGGTCAATAAAATGGTTAAAATGAGTATCTTATCGTTTCTTAAAAATTTAGCTTAAAATATGAAAAAATCATTAAAATTGATTGGGTGACTTTCGAGGTGAAATACGAATAGTTGAGTGATTTTTGGGTTATAAAATAAAGTTGAGTGACTTTCTAAGTGAGCTACCCTGAGTTAAATGACTTTTGGATTATTAAACAAAGTTGAGTACCATATGTGTATCATGAAGTATTAAATTAAGAAAAAAATAATAGATTACAAGGCTCCTAATAGATCTACAAGACCTTCTTCATCCTCTATATATACATTATTCTTTATGTTAAATTAGGTCTTAGTAGACGCCCTTAGGTTAGGGAATAGAGCTAACTGCATCGTAAAAAATAGCAATTCCTAGTCCGAATTTTGGACCTGGTTCACACTTGAAAGCAACAATTCTTCTTCCAATTTCGTACATAAAATTGTGTATATAAAGAAGAGTTCGTCCTTCTTCAAAGAGATAAAGTCATGCGGCCCTTCAAGATAGAGGCTTCCGTCATCATTAGAATCCCGGGGCGGGGGTCTAACTCACACCCCAAAAGCTAGCTTTAAGGGAGGAGGATTGCCCAAGCCTTATAAGGAGTCCACCCATCTCATTAACCACGAATGTGCGACTTTTGTCATTCTTTAACAATCCACCTCTCGCTCGGTGCTTAGCATATGGTGCGTGAGCAATTTTTGATATTTGGGGCCCAACATTGGGTGAGATTGCCCTGCTTTGATACCATGAGAAATTAGAAGAAGAAGAAAAGATATTGGGAATAGAATTGTTGATTATTCTCTCAAATTGATGGAATTAAGTACTTGTTACAGATTATATAAATAAAGAAAGAGAATAATAAAATATCACACACAATCTCCTAAATGCTTAATTAAAGGGATTACTGGATATCACAATATCCTAAGTGCTTAATTAAAGGGATTAGAGAATATTTTCATATCCGGCCTATCTAATTATACCATAATTAACACACCAAAAATAAAAAGATACAACACAATTCCATTTTTCCCTTACTTTTTTGCTCTCTTCTTTCTTTCCTTTCAAGTGTAGGGAGTGAAACGGCAATAGAATTAGGTCATAGAACTATATAAACTCATCCATATGCCAGAAAACTTTGATCTTTTAAGTGGTGTGAGAACCTAATCATGTATCATCGAAGTAGATTCTTCAACATTTTGAGCAAAATAGAAGGATGCTAAAGGAAAATACGGCTTCCAGCATTGGAAGATTATGCAGGAAAAAAAGAAACAAAAAGAATTGTAAACAATGACTTTAGCAGCTCCAGCTTAAAGAAATAACAATCCTATACCAATAATCTAAAGCTTTTAACATTCTCCATTAACAAGCTTGTGACGCTTCTTAAGAACTTGTACAGTATCAAGTATAAGTATAGCTTATAAGATAAATGTTCCATTGGTATATGTGCATTAAAATGTAGGTCTGGTAAATTACTGGAGATTCTACTAGTTTTGAGTTTCAAACTGTTTTATGCCTTGCAATTTTTTATTTGCTAGTCTTTGGTTTTGTTAATGAACATGCTTTAGAGATAATTTACTGTAGAGAAGCAGTCCTTCCTAGGTGAACACCGTTTATAATAATTTGATTTCTTTTCTTGCTCTCCTTTTAATTTCAGGGAGAGAGATAGTGACAAAGATGGTAAGGTTAATTTCAACGAGTTCTTTCACGGGCTGTTTGACTTGGTAAGAAACTATGACGAGGAGAGTCATGATACTTCTCATCATTCTGAGGATTCACAAGAGTCTCCAGCCAGAAAGTTGTTTGCTGAGCTTGATAAAGATGGGGATGGGTAAGAAACTAGACATCTGTTTCAGTAATTGTTTCGAGTAAATTCATCAACAACCCTTTAAATTTGATTTTATGCAGATATTTGTCAGAAGCTGAATTGCTACCTATAATTGGAAAGCTTCATCCATCAGAGTGTTACTATGCCAAACAACAAGCAGATTACATCATACAGCAGGTAATTTTTACTGAACTGAAGTGCCTGATTTAATAGAGTGCTGAATTGGCTTATTACTCCTTGCTATTACCAGCTAGTACTTGCATGTTTGCATTATCTTTATTTCTTAAGCTATAACCAAACTACTGCCATTGATTTGCTTTTGCCTGCTTAGGAGCTATAGGTGGCTATAGCTTGTATTTTGGAGGGAAATTGCTTATTATACTGCTATTTTGAAGGGAACTAGCCCGGTTCGTGCCATTTTTTATTATAACAATGGTTGTTTTTTGGTTTCTCCTCAAATTAATGTGGAGGTTATACTTATTGTTTTTAAAACCTTTGATCATTTTCCATTCATCTTTTGTACTTTGAAGTCTCTCTCTTTCTTAAAATTCAGGTAGAAAACACTTGTTCTAATTTTCAAGTTCAAAATTCAAAACACAACGTGCAAATTGATTGATATATTGAAATTCAAATTTATACTTGATAAAATTTAAGACTCGTTGAGCCTTTGAGTTTTTTTTTTTTTTTTTTCAAATTTATATCCAGATACAAATTCCAGTATTAGTTTGGTTATTCACTTATTTGCTAGTTTAAATATTTGAATATTAAAGTTCGAAGTATAAAATACAAACTTAAAAAACTCAATATAATTTCAAAATTGTAACTAAATAAAAAAAATTAAACCAAACTGGCCCCATCTCGGATTGGGCCGAACCACCTTTTTAACAGGTTGTGGGATGTGCCCGCTTGCCTCCCTTGAAAAATTATCTCGGCCGAAACCAGGCCCATTAAGGACAGCCCTGCCCGGCCCCATCTGGAATTGATGGGCTTACCCTTAATGGGTCGGGTTGGTCCTGGCTTGGCCCACTCGACAAGTCCATTGTTGAATAATGTTAGTCTGTTTTTCTCAAGAAAGGATTTACTGTCATCAAAAACTATTTCTGCCTAATCAGGCCTTCAGGAGCTATTTGCTCTTAGTTCAAGTTATCTTCTTTGGAATGTATTTCTGGATGACTTGGAAGGTACACTGTTCACATATAGGTCTTGTCAACAGAGAAGCTACATTGAAGTAACAATTCAAACAATTTTGGACCATCTGTGATGTAATAATCTCCTAAAGCATAGCTTTTAGTTGGAAAGTACACTTTTATTTCCAGTAACTCAGTTTTAGTATACATTAATAAATCTTGTGGGAAGTACTTGTCTCTTGTTATTGGTGAACATTACAATGCAGTGGTGTGGGTGTCTGCTTTTTTTGTTTTAATTTTATGCATCTATTAATGCAGATATTTCACAAAAAATAGAGAGGAATTGCACAAAAAGTTCCCAATGTTGTTCCCCTTTGCAAACTAGTGAACCTGAAACCCTTTAATGTGATTGAATCTTTAGCAAATTTAAAAACGTTAATATTGGTGGATCGCACTATCGCATGCAAAACTGAACTATTTCGAAACAAAATGGATTCATAATGCACTTCATTCTTGTTCGCTGATTGTTCTTGGATAGTGAGTGGGAAATAGTGTGTTCAGTAATTCTACCATGTTTTTTCTCAGGCTGATGCAGATAAAGATGGAAGGCTTACTCTGAAAGAGATGATTGATAGCCCGTATGTTTTCTATAGTGCAATATTCAACGAGGATGATGAAGACTATGAAGACCATGATGAGTTCCGTTAGTTCAAGGTAGGTAGGATATCCCTTTATTCTTTTGCTTCTTTTTCAATGGCTGTCCTTTCTTTCCTTGGACTCCCTAGTTCGCTCCTAATTTAAGAGCTATTTGTTTCATACGAGTTTATTCATCAGATCTAGACAAGGATGGTTTCATACTCTACTTTTCTGAGAACTTGTAATTGTATTCCTTGGCATTAAGGATATGTTGGAGACCTCCAAAAAGTTTATCAACAGAGAAATTATAGCCCAAACAAATTGAACTTCATTTTCCACATTTGCTAGTTTACACCAAAATGAAAATTCACGATGAAAGTCCACTTCATCTTCTGCCATTTCTTTCCTTCCATATTGTCCACTAAATTCACGATGGAACTGCTCTCCACCATCTCTTTAGCGACTTGCTAACCCCTCTCCTAATCCAAAACTTAAAAGGTCTGCTGTGTGTTCTGGCATAATCCGGTTGTTACCTGTGAGGCTAAAGAAGAGTGACCACTATTGGTCTGTCACTTTACAATGCAGGAACAGATTACTGTTTGTCTCTGCAGTCTCATTTTTTTTTTTTTTGAAGAAGGTAACTTGTATTATGAACAAAAGGAATACTCAGAAAAGTATTCCAGTAATACTTGCAACAAAATTACAGCGGGAGAGGTGTCCCTACTAAGGCTTGATAAATAATCTAAAATACTAGGAATATCCTCTTCTTCTTGAGGATATTCGTGTTTACACCAAAAAAATAAAAGCACTAGACAGTTCATCTTCAATTTCTGCTGAGAGCAACTCTTGTTTTCGAAACATCTTTGGTTCCTTTCCATCCATATATAGTCCACCAAATGCTGGCGGGGACAATCTTCCATCTCTCCCTGTCTCGACTGATTCCCATCTCTATTCCAGCAAGCTAGAGCCTCTTTGATGCTCCTTGGCATAGTCCAGTTTCCGGCGGAAGAATTTACCGGAAAAAGGGTGATCTACCCTCCTAAGAAGTACGAGAGAGAAGATTCTAGACCGGGCTAGAGATGTCAAGGACATGCTTTCGAGGCCTCCAATGCTCTAGTTTTGTTTGCGGTACTAGACAGTTCTCATCATGATGTGTCCAGGTACTAGGCCGGGCTGAAGGTGCTAAGGATGCGCTTCAAGGTCTCCAATACTTTAGCCTTGTTTGCGGCGCTAGTAATAACGCAAATGTATTGCAAGGGAGAACAAGTTTCCAAACAACTGAAGGCCGTGAGGGTCATGGTGTGCTGACTTGAGTGTCACCACGAAGTTAGTCACTAGAGGGTGCAGCTGTGGAGACACTGTCCAAGTGAACATCAGGAGGTGCAGTGCAGATGCAGCTTGGACAAAACTTGGGAGGTGGAAGTGCGAGGGGCATTACTCCGTTTTAAGAGGAGCTCGAAAGAGTTCCATCACACATGGATTGGGAACCATGATGTAAAGCCCCAAGGGGGCAAACTTCGGGTCTTCGTTGGTGTCGCATGTCATCGAGACAATGACTGTCTTGGGTGTGTGAGGGTGTAACGCCCTAGACATATGGGCGTCTACACTAGCCACTAAGTCGGCCAAGGAGTGCAGGCCGCACCTATGTCAGCCATGCAAGCGGCGTGTGTTGAAGGAGGCGCTGAAGTAGGAGTATGAGGCAAAGGGGTCATGGCATGAGGCAACAACCATTTGAGTTGTTGCATGACATGCCCTTATAGTGCCAAAGGTATTTGACAAGGACTGGGGTGCACCAAAGGGCTTAGCCTGTCGGCGAAGGCTGTGTGCGGCGAGGTATGTGACTGCCGAACGTTCTTGAGCTAGAAGTGGAATCTGGGGATTCCGGGCTATGGATTTGTTCATAGCCTATCCTTATATATGCTTACCAAATTTGGGGCCTAACAAAGTTCATTTGGATATGTCTTTGACCTAGCCAAGGGCGATGGCATTTTGGTAAATATGCAAACAGTCCGAAGGCTATAACCCACTCTACGACTATGAGAATGGGATGAAACTTCATGGAGGTGTGAAGGAAGTCAAGACGAGTACCTACTACCCGACAACACCCAATTTAGAGGTCGGTAGAGCCGTCTATGGCCCATTATGATTCTTTGGCAGAAGAATGTCAACTCTTGTCACATGAGTTTTATTATTTTAAGCATATATAAGGGGGGTATACACGGTGACAGATTACCAGGCTCCCCCGGGCGTTTTGCCCCAAGTGTGCTGCCTTGAAGTAGAACTTCAAGGGCATGCCTAGGCATCTCAGAGGAGTGTCTTAGGTACCCATACGAGTTAGGAAAGCTCTATGGGCGACATGTGACTCGGTAGTCAACGTTGAGCGTCCCGACGGCCGTGGGGGTTAGATATATCGAACGTTGAGCCCTCCGAGCTGTTCTCCTTGTGGGAGAAGACCTCTTAGCCGAATGAGCAATCGAGGAACTCACTCAAGAGCCTCGTGAGCTAACTTGTGAGCTTGACAAGGGTTTAACCGAGCGAGCAAAGGTCTGTTGGCCTAGACGTACAGTCGTGGGGCGACGCTGCACTGTGAGACTTGTATGCATGATGCGTGGGCTACGTTGGGCTATGCCCTAAGACAAATGAAGGCACGGTAAGGAAGACGCACATGGCTAAGGCCAAGGATTGAACGTTACCTTACTCAGGCAAAGCGATAAGCCAAGTGTGGATGCACGAGGTAACTGACAAGCTTGAGGATTGGACTGTGCACGCGGCTGCGATGCTCGGGTCTCGGCATGGCATATGTATGTCCATAGCCAAACCCCAGGGCGCACATGGAAGTGATCCAGCATGTAAGGGTGCGCCATATGAGTCGAATACATGTCAAGGCCGTAGCCAGACATGAGACGGGCGACACAAAGAGGGGAACCTTGAGGTGAGCCTCGCCACAGGTACAAGGATCGTACTAAGGCACCTAGGAGAAGTTGAAAGGCTGGCCCTTAACTATGGGGAGCTTTGGGCGCCGCACGGGTAAATTGTGTGCCGCTAACGCAGTTGAAAATAAGCCTGTGAACTTGTCACGGGCCTATTTTCAAAGGTCTTGTGGGAAAGCCAAGCTGGGCTTGCACAACACCACTAAGGCTCAGTCCTAAGAACAAAGAAGCACGAAAGTGCACTAGCAAAAACATTACAAACAGTCTGCAAGAAAACAGCCAACAAGAAAGCAAAGTCAAGACCGATTCTGGGAGGCAAGTTGCAATTTTCATTTTTATATTTCTCCAAGTGTTGGAATACAAATGAGCTGCTTCCTAAGACTTATACGAATTGAAAATTAAGTCTACAAAGAAAGGGGACAAGGTCCCAAGAGAAAAACACTAAAAATGGGTGTCTGTACAAAGGTTGGTGAAAAAGTGTTGTCCTTTGTTTCCATAAATGGTAAAAAAGGCTTTTCCACATATCAAGTCCATTTCAGCTTTGTGGCAGCCCTTGGATTCCGTTTTGATGGCTTGTCAATGGCATTAATTGCTCCCCAAGAGTCTCCAAATAATCTTCCAAGGCTGGATGACAATTGGTACGACGTTCGAGACTCGTTGGAGCACGATATAAATCCTAATCCTTTTGGTTGGCACTAACATAGTGCCGCAAATAATTATTTCTAGCAAGCCAAATAATTCCTCCAAAATGCACCAGTGAATCGGGGATCGCGATCACTAATAATATGTTTGGGCACACCCCAGTGTTTCACAACATCTCGTAAAAATAAGCGGCGACCAGTGAACTACCAAATTGGGGATAAAGTTATGATAAAACTCAATCCTAGGCAATTCAAGTCGCTGCGGAATGTGAATCAAAGTTTGATTCGCCGTTATGAGGGCCCTTTTGAGATTATTATTAAGGCGGACATAATTTCATATAGGGTCGAGATGCCCCATCATTTGAAATTACATCCGGTCTTCCACGCTAGCCAATTGAAACCATACTTTGAAGACGTTGAAGACAAGGAGCGGGAGAAGTCTGGTCGAGCTCAAATTTTTATTACTCCACCAGTCGTGGACAAGCAGATTGAGGCGATTATTGATCATAAATTAGTTTGTGGCAAAGGCTGGAATAATTCGAGCGCACAGTTCCTAGTTCATTTGAAAGGAACGACACCGGAGGAGGCAACGTGGGAGAAATATGAGGACTTGTGGCAATTCCGTGACCAAGTCCAGAATTATTTGCATTTGTGTGGCACCGGGGTCATAACCAAATTAGGTGGGGGAGCGTGTACCGACCCGAAAGAAGCTGCATTAAATTCTAGCGTTAAAATACAAGTGGACATCATAAATAGTAACGTGTACACGTGGACACATATATACCTTTAAAATACACTATTAAATAGTGCAGGGGGTAAAAGGTCCTCCATACAGTTTGGTATCGTAACAACAAATTTAGTCAAAGTTGGAATATTTTTCAGACCCTTTTCCCAATAAGGAAAGTTCTAAATATAAGGAAAAAAGTTAAGTAACAATTGTGCTTTATGTAAAATCTACTTTTAAAGGGTAAAAAAGTCTATCACCAATTCACATAGGGGCTTCTTGCTTTTATAATAGTGTTACATAGATAGGGTGATGTCTTCAACACTTTGAATCAGAAATTTTCAATTGTCCTGCAACCATTATTTTCCCCTACTATCATAGATCTATAGATTCTACTAATACAGTTGGCTACTTGTCTTGCATTTGTGAGCGGATCAGATGCTCTAATTGTCAATTAGTTCTTCTAAAATAACTTTTTTGTTTTGAAGTCAGTTCCATTGATCTTGAAAAGCAAGGAATACTCTTTTTGATGTGTTTTTCTAGGGTATTAGGGTAGAAGGTTAGTAGGTAGTGTAATGTTGTTTTGCTTAGGGTGATTGATGTTTGCTAGCATACTAGTTGCATTACTGTAGTTCTTGTTTTGATATCCATTGTTATTTACTATTGTTTTCAGTACTCTATCCTAGTATATCGTTTATTGTGTTTTGATTATTGCATTATTTTTGTGTTGTTGTTGATACCTTCTGGTATTTCTTGCTATATTTTCTTCTTTGTATTTGGAATTGCTGCATCTGAGCCGAAAGTCTTTTGAGAACCTCTCTACCTCCATGAGGTAGTGGTAAGGTCTGTGTACATTCTACCTTCCCCAGACTGCACTTTGTGTGATTTTACTGGGTATATTGCTGTTGTTGTTGATGTGTTTTTCTAGGATGCATATTTAGTGAAACCAGTGAACCTGGGAATGTTGGAGGTGTACTTAAATTAGTTTGTTTTTCCTTTTGGGACAATGGGGTTACTAGGGGAAAATTGGAAATTCAAGAAATGTTGAAAGTGCAAATTTCAATCTTTCAGGTGTTTGAAATACTCCTTGCCATGAAATGGAAAACTAGAGTCTGTAAATTAAGTTACACCGATAAGTAGTTGTATCATCTGTATATGTCCAGAAATTTTCTTCTTCAGAACGTTTATCAACATCCATAATGTGCAAATTTCATATCCTAGGCAAAAGCACCCCCTTTTTTAGACATTCAGTTCCCCTATTAGGCTATTACAGGGAAATACTAGATAACAAAGCACACTACTTATCTGCTGCCCATACCTCAGATGATACTGCTATCAATATTTCCTTGAATCTAATCGGAGGAGTGCTAATTCTGATTTATATTACTTGATCATCACTCAAAAATCTCAACTTATCTGTTGTTGTCTATTTACAGATATCTGCATTACTTTCTCGAATGACATGATGCACTTTCTTTGTGTTTGCAGGATGGAAACACGTTTCTCCTGCCCTCAGTTACTCGTGTATGATACTTTCCAGTTAGGTAGATGTTTGAAATTTTTATGCTGGTCTCACCAAAAGATATATGTGGTGTGACATCAACGTTTTATTTATCAGATAGTTTTCTTTGTAATCAACCATTATTGACTACATCATGCTAATGCATTTGCATATTCAGGATCTACCATTGTTTCATTGAGGAATTTTAGTTGGACAAACTTGATAAGCACACAATTTGTTTTTCCAGCCAATTTTATTTTTTTCAATGTGAATAATTTGTTTTTATGGTATCCCTTTGCAAAGGCTAAAGATAATTAGTTTTTTAATCTCTCCATCAAAGCCGCTTGAGATCTTGTCGTGCCGTCTGTTGCTACCATTTTTCAACTGATGTGTTGCTGGAGGATCTACTGATAAGTTTACTCTTGAAAAAATGGATTCTTGATTTTTATTAGAAGAGGAGTTGTGGCAAGAAAATAAATTTGAATAATCGAACAATTTCTCAGTGTTTACTAGGAAAATAGTACATTTAAATTAGTTAAGTTTATAAAAATTTGAATAATCAAACAATGTCCACAAATACTTCAGTTCCCTTTGTTTGATTCATGTGCAGATCAACAAATATTTTCCTCTACCACAACGCTTGATTCACCGCTGTTTGTTGCAGTGGATTGAGCCACAATGTCCTGCTTCATTGAGCACCATGAAAACATTCCTAAGCCAAGACAAAAACACTATCTAGATGTGCTCTTCATGTTATCTGTCCAATCACTATTAGAATACCCAAGAAGTTTCAAATCTAGTTTTTTCTTAAACTTGACACCATAATTAATGTTACCTTTGATTTATCTGACAACTTGTTTTTGCTGCATTTAGATGCACCTCACTAGCACAAAGCATGAACTTTGATAGTATGCTGCTGTGAGATACATCAAACAACCGACTAAGCCTTTGAAATATGTTTCCTCCACTTTCTATGCTCCATAATTCTTGCTTAGTTTCTCTTTTTTGTTCATAGGAGTACTCATGTCCTTGCAATCTTTCATGTTGAACTTCTTGAGAATTTCCTTAGCATATTTCTTCTGGCAAATGAAAACTTCATCCTCTCCCTGCTTGATTTCCATACTAAGAAAATAGGACATTAGACCAAGGTCAGTCATTTTGAAGGCTTGCATCATTTTTTGCTCGAAATTTTCGATATGCTTTGTATTGCTTCCTATAACTAATACACCATCCACACATACAGACACAATAAGAATATCAATGCCATGATGTTTAACATAAAGAGTAAATTCTGATAAACTATTTTTAGAGCCTAAGCCCAGTAAATGGTCATCTATTCGACCATACCAGGCCCTAAGTGCCTCTTTTAAGTCCATAAAGTGTCTTTCTTAGCCTATAAACTTTGTCTTCCTTTACTTTTGCCACAAAGCCTTCGGGTTCCTCAAAACAAATTTCTTCTTAAAAAAATCCATCAAAGAATGTTGATTTGACATCCATCTGGTACACTTTTCAGCCCAATTGTGCAGCAAGAGCAAGAAGTAACCTGATTGTGTCAAGCCTAAGTACTGGTGCAAATGTATCAAAATAATCCACACCAAAAAATTGAGCATATCCCTTAACTACAAGCCTTGCTTTGTTCTTGTTCACTAAACCATCTGCATTAACCTTGGTTCTAAAGACCCATTTCAACCCAATTATCTTTCTGTCTTTCAGGTTGATCAACAAGCTCCCAAGTCATGTTCTTCTCAATCATAAACAACTCTTTTTTCATTGCAACCACCAATTTCTCATCATTCTTGGCTTCATTGTACCTAACAGGTTCACATACGGCTACATTGCATCTCTGATATATATATATATATATATATATATATATATATATATCAGTGAGTTGTCGAGTACTTTAACGGTAAATGATCCACCATTTCATCCTGTCGTGAGAGTGATATTTTCTTTTCAAAAGACTTGTAGGAGACTTTTCTGCTTTTTCAAAAGAGTTGAGGACAATTTTCTTTGAATCTTCCCAACACCACTCTTCATACTCTATAAAATATACAACTCTACTAAATATTATATTATCAGTTTGTGGTTGGAAGACTTTATATGCCTTTAAAACTGAACTATATCCAATAAAAATGCCTAGGACATATTTTTTTATCTAGCTTATCTCGTTTAACTTGAGGAACGTAGGAAAAACATAGACAACCTAACACTCTAAGGAAATTTAATGAAGGTTTAAATCCATACCAAGCTTCAAAAGGAGTTCAGCCTTTCACTGCCTTTGTGGGAAGCCTGTTTTGAAGAAAAATTGATGTATTTTCTGCCTCTACCTAAAATTTCTTTGGCAAGTTCTTCTCATGCAACATGCATCTGATCATCTCCATAATGTATCTGTTCCTTCTCTCACTTACTCCATTTTGTTATGGAGTATGGGAGTAGTAAGTTGATGATGAATCTTTGCTTCCTCACATAACATGTTGAATTGGTGAGAAGTCTATTCCCTTCCATTATTTGTTCTTATGGATAGGATTTTACAATAAGCTTCATTTTCTACTTTTGCTTTGAACTTTTGAAAGACATTAGCAGCCTTTGACTTATGCTTGAGAAAGTATAATCCAACATATGCAGGTTAGATCATCAACAAAAATGATATAGTAAAGACTACCTTTTAGCGGAGGAGTCCTTTGAGGTCCTACTATATTAATATGAATTAGTTGCAATTTGTTCGAGGCTCTTCAAGTTGTCTTTGAAAATGGAAATCTGGTTTGTTTTCCATATTGACACACAAAACAATTTGAAGAATTTACTTCTAAAAAAAGCAAGTCCTTAACTACTTTTGCTTTTTGCATTTTAAGCAACCCTTCTCAGTGAGAGTGTCCGAGTCTCTTGTGCCATACTTCTGCAACACTTTCTTTGACTGGAAAAACAACATGCTCTTCCTCAAATGGATCTAATGAGAAACTTTTGCCTCTCATTTTTACTTTTTATGTTTCTTCATCTAAAGCATCCTTGATCAAGCAATGTTTATCTTCAAAATTTACATTGTGGCCTTTTTCCATCAATTGATCAACACTAAGCAAGTTTTGATCTATGTTAGGTACATAAAGCACATCAAAAATTATTTTAGTACCTAAGTGACTTGGAATAACAATGATTCCTTTTCCTCTAACAGGAAGCTAGTCGCCATTACCTGTATAGACTTTAGTAATGGACGTGAGCTTCAATTCCTTTAAGCGAGACATGTCATTTTTCATGTGATTAGTGCACCCACTGTCAATCAGCCAACACTCACTCGATGATCTGCTTGAAAAACATGTAGCAACAAAGAGTTGATCTTCCTCCTCACCATCAACAATATGAGCCTTGACTTCTTGTTGCTGACCATTGTTCTTGCAAATGACAACTTCATGCCTAAGTTGATTGCATTTATTGCATCTAGCATCAGGCCTTATCCAATATTTGTATAGTGGATGGCCTTTCTTCTTACAATGCTTACAAGGAGGATAACTGTTCTTTGAGTGTGTAGCTTTTTCTTTGGTAGTACTTGTTGAAATGCCTTCATCATTCTTCTTATTATTCTTCTTTCTATTTTTGCCTCCATCTTGAGGCTTGGGAAACAATGTTCCCTCGGTATTTTCTTCTTCTCTCATGACCCTTCGTTGTTCTTGAGCATGCAAAACATTCAACAACTCTGTGAAGGTGATCTTGGATAGACCCTTAGTGTTTTCCAAAGTAGTTATGGTCTTCAAATCTTTTCGACACAGTTATCAAAATCTTTTCAACAATACATGAATCATTGAACACGGAACCAAGAAATCTTACCCTATTTTCTATGTTCAAGAGCCTTTTAGAGTAATCTTTGATGGTTTTGGTTTATTTCATCTTCTACATCTTGAAATCTCTTATAAGATTTAGCTCTTGCATACCTCTGATCTTTTCATCCCCTTCATATTCTGCCTTCAGATAAACCCAAATGGCTTTGAATGACTTTAGAGACATAATTCGAGTGAAAATTGAAGAATATACTACTGAAAATGAATATGCATTTACCTTTGATTTTCTGGTTTTCTGTCTTTATGGTTCTTGATCTAGGCCATAATATGATTGTTAGGCAATAAAAGAACTTCATAATCCTTTTCAATTGCCTCCCACATGCCTATGACATCTAGATAAGTTTCCATCCTTACCATCCAAATCTGATTGTTATCACCATTGAACCATTACTGGAAAACTTGATTCTGCTTCCATAATTGATAAACTTGTCTTCTTGATTTCAATCCTAACTTTGATGAAACACCCACAGATCCCTTAAGAAATAAATCTCTAATACCAATTGTTAGTTTAAAGAGAAGGAAGAACATAAAATTTTGGTTTCTCTTGTTATTGAACAAGTGGGAACATCAATTTGATAAACCAACAAAGAAATATTAATGAAAGCAAAATTACTTACTTCATTATAAATCTAGACTAATTTATAGAGTTTATAAGTTAACTAAAATAAATAAACCAACTCCTAAAGATTAGGGATAAGATAGAAACTAATTAACTGCTAAACAATAAATAACTATCCTACAATATAAGGAACATGGACTGGTGCAGTTTTTATGCATATTTCTAACAAAATTTTTAGAAGGTCAAAAACAAGCGTAATTAAGATTTTTAGGTTAGTTAATGGCAATTGAATATTGTGCAATAAACAAATAAAGAATTGGAAAATGAATATGAAAGTAGTAAATATGTAGATATTAGACTCAGTATTGTCGTGAATGTCGGTTCCAGGGATCGGAGGTTACTATGAGAATATTAAGACTTCAAATCAAAACAAAGTAAAGCTTATAACTCAATAATAAAAGAGTTAATATTCTATTTCTTTATGATTCAGAATGAATTTACAATGCTTGTAGTAAACTATCTATAGGTTATATCAATGGGACATCACCCAATAGAAATGCTCTTCTCAAACTCCGAACTACTACAACCAAAAAGATAGGTCATGTGTTAAAGTCGTTAGGGACGACAATTATTATTTGTGATGCACTCTGATGGTCAAATTAAACTTGTTTGTGTGCCCACCTCTACTATCCCGTCTCTTTGTCCATGTCATAAGGACTTTTCCTTTTACTCTAAGGATGCTCACTGAACATCAATATGTTAGCATTGACAGTTGCTCTCCATCCTAAGATGTTATCACCACGTATTTTTTTCCTTTACTACCACATAATTCAACCCAACAATGTCCATTTGCCACTTCACGAGACTGCTAATAATTGTAGTGATTCTCCTGGTTGGTGCACCACTTGAGCAAAGCGTCACACTTTTTTGATGGATGCCCTAACATCTTGTTCCATTTGATGCCAGGAATATTATGCCCTTATTATTTTAAGTATCAACGAATCCGCACACACTCCTTTATCACATAGTTGGTTTTGTCTGGCTCAAGTCACCAAGGAAGAGGTCCTCTTTTATATAAACTTCCACCCATCAAACATTTCAGCACGGGTTCTGAGAGCCCGAGAAACCTTTGCATATTATGGGAATTTCTCATCCTTTAAATATTTGACAAAATCTTTTCCCTTGTCCCACACCAGGCTTTTCGAGTTTACTTCTTCATGTCCTAGGGCCTCTAATGCAGAGTGCAATAAGTGTAACACCGTGTTGCTCCCTAGGTCATCTATTTTCGTTGGGCATCTGCTTCTTTCGTTCTGATTCTTGGGTATATGTGCCAATGTCCATTTCTTATATTAGGATAAGCATGTCGAGACCTGGTTAAGAATTTAAGCATTTTCTCATCTTTCACCTCATAGGTCTGTCAAATTGGCTTACCACCAATTGGGAATAGAGCCTAGTTCATGAGTCAGTTAGATACATGCAAAAAGGGCTTCATACAAAATCATTGTTAGTAAGGGAACAGAATCATATCAGAATCATACTACTTACATGAATAATAAATAACTAATAATGTTTATATTAGAAAAGATATAATCATGATAGAACACATAAATTTGCTGAATTTTAATTCAAGAATTACCTCTTGAAGCGTGAGCAGATACCTTCAAACGAATCCACAAATTAGACAGACCTTTAAGCGAATCTACAAGATAGACAACAACTTTGCAATCTTCTACAATGTTCCCAATCTCACATTCGAACTCTTTCAATACTTGGGTAGGCAAGTATTGTATAGAAAACTTATTCTTTCTAGGGTTAGAAGAATCCCTAATTATAGAAATTTCATCCCATTCCAAAAAGGAGAACCAAAAACACACGTTTTTTCTTGAACCAAAACTTTATACGTTAGTTTTCTTTTTCAAAGAAAACCAACCTCTGTCTCCCCTTTTCCCCTTAGAAATAGAATTCTAAGTTCTAGTTAAATATGAGCATTGTAGGGACCACATAATTTATTACCGAGGCTTTCTATTATGGAAATAATTCAAATAATTAATTTGAACTATTCTTACCATAATAAATTACAAATCATTCCACTAGAAATTCGTAATTGCACTCCTCTATTTATATTTTAAAATTTCCCATTAAACGCTTATGTAATTCCCCATGTCATGATTAAAAATACTATTCAAATTTATTTACTGACGAATTTAATTCAATGATTAATTTCCTTTAGATTACTGCTTAACTTATTTCATTTCATAAATCCACTTGAAAGATTTAACACGATGAAAGCTTATAAGCTTCTCAAAAAGGTATATCATCAATTTCTCTATCGAGACATGAATTCCATCAACTGACTTATTATTTCACCAATATATTTTATTATCATCCAGTCTACCAGATATATTGACCCATCTCATAATCTCACCTTTTAGTAAATTAAAACGATAATTAATATATACAGATCATAATAGTTATATCATGATCAATAATATAAGTACATTTATTAGTTAAGAGAATATGGTTTTGTTAGCTAGTCTAAAACAACTATCTCTACTCGGTCTCGTTCAATACATACAAAATGCACTAGAGTTGAAACTATAACGTTCTCATAATCAAGATAAATAACATATAGTCTTGTGCTACAATCGTACCGATGACATTTCCAATTTCCATCCTAGATTGTGAGCAAAAAACTTTATACTTATAAAAACTGATGATATAATCCTCTCTGTATAAGTTAAAACTCTATACAATAAATCATCTACTATATAAGTATATAGACACCATAAATGAATATATGATCTATTAAAACTTTTGTTAAAACTGAATAAATAATTATTCTATAATAAATACTATATCTAAGAAAATGGTTAATAGTATATATCCTAACAATCTCCCATTTAGACTTTAACCACCAGAATTGTTATAATGTACTATATCTAAATGCATGGTTAATAGTATATACCCTAACAATCTCCCACATAGATATTTAATCTTGAATATTGTTAGAAAACTATTCCTAAACACATGATTAATAGTATATACCCTAACAATATCCCACTTAGACTCTTAACAATGCATTTACAACTTTCACAGGCATTACATTATTTCTTATCGAAAGAAGTTTACCAAGTTGTTCATGCAATTCGTCTAGTAATACTTCGTCGTAACTAATCGATTTTGCACTAGATCTAGAGGAACCTTATAATGAAACCTTCCAAGAGTGTACTTCTTTTCGGGAGTTCCATCATAAAAGTTCTCTCAAGAATAAAAACACAAACCAATCTTCGTTATGATTCTCCCACTACGACTAAGTATTACTATTAAAATCACACTTCCATGTTCTTGAGTCTTAATTTTTTCTTCAAAACCTTTCGTTATTGAAATATTAACAAATTCTTCATGTAATCTTTAATTTGCTCAACATCACTCCTACTAGTTGAGGTAGTAGTTTTCTTATGTGTAGTAAGGTTTGTCCCACTACTTAAATTCAATGGAACATTCTGACATACCAATTAGATGTTGCTGAGTGTCTGCAATTGACTCATTTGTTATTTCTTTATTTTGTCCCTGTAAAACTAGTTTACTTCTAGGAACATGGTTTACTAAATGATCCTTTTCTAGAATCTGGCAGTTGTGTTAACAATTGTGTTATTTTCTTTAGGATAGTAAAATAAACCTTCTTTCGTTCTTTAGGATATCCAACTAACACACACATTCCTTTCTTAATTTCAATTTTCTTATTCTCACTCTCAACACATGTGCTGGACAATCCTATATTTGAACATGTCAGATAGTAGACTTACGTCAAATCCAAGTAGTTCTATAGTTGTATAATGTTCTGATTTGAAAGGAATTAAATTCAGAATGTGATATGTAGTTCTTAGGACATATCCAAAAAAAACAAAAAAACTACGAATAGGTCAATCATTAATCTTATCATCTTCGTAAGAGTCTATTTCTTTTCTCTTTTACACCAATCTATAATATAGTATATGGTGTAGCTAATTGAAATGCAATTATTCTATCACATAAATGATTCATGAGCTCTACAAAGAGGCATACACCACTACAATCAGAGTGCAATGACTTTATTTATTTTTCATGATGCTATTTTCATTTCTATCTTGAATATATTGAGTTTATCAAGACTTTCAGACTAACAAAACATCAAAAATATATATTCATATCATTAGTAACCTTCTCAAAAACTCAGAATACTCAAATTCATCTCTTGCCAATATGATCATATACCGCACAAATCAGAATAGATTAATTCTAACTTATCACTATTTTTATTTCCATTTTAAGAGGAAATGTCTCTTAGTCATTTTTCCTTCTAAACATGACTCACATATTGGTAGTGACTTCACTTTCAATGAACCGTTATGTCCATCCTTTAACTAAACTCGAGTTCTATTCAGAATAAATGACGTAAAAGCTAGTGTACAAATAAGTTTCATTTAATTTGAAATATATTTTCTTTTATGAGATAGATTAATAACATTCAATTCATGAGAGATAATATAAAAAAAAAAATCATGCATCAATATACGATAAGAGATAAATATTTATCAAACTCAATAATAAAAGAGTCACATTATAAATATATTAAGCATCCATCTCTTATCTAGTTAGAAACTGAAAATAATTTCTTCTAATATAAGGTACATGTACAATGCATTCTTTGAACTAATATCTTATCTCTACCTAAAGAAATGCTTGAGTAGTACTAAGTGGGTCTTTAGAGTCGATTGATAATTTAAGATATAATAAACAAAATAGATTATAATATGTCGACTAATCCTAAATAATAAAATTTAGGGCTCATTTTATACACATATATCCATGCATCTCGAATATCCAATCAATGGGATTGGAGAGCTACTAAAGCAATACACATATACAATGACTGATTATTCACTCCATAAACTTATACAAACCTAATTCAGATGGAGAGTCTAGTGTTAGTTTAAGTCAAGTGAAAATCATTCTAGTTACATTTATCCAATCATATATTACTCAATTTAGGAGAGTTAATACAAATTATCAAAAGTAGCGATTAAATACATAGTGACTTGTATTAATTCCATCCATTATGGAGGAAGGTCTAAGACAAAACGTGAAACTAATACTTCACTATTATTTAATCAAATATGACCAAAAATTCATATAACGATCCAAAAAAATAAATTTCTTACTAGGTTGTTCTTATGGATCTACCAAATTTCAAATCAATCGGATTTCTTTTCGAATTCTAAAATTATGATCAATTTGGTTGAAAATGTTGTTTGGCCAAAATAGAATTTAAGATTTTTCTGTTAAGTGATTCTTATCATATCATCATTTGTGAAACAGATACACGAATCAAGAAAAATGAACAAAATTCTAAAACTATTTACTTTATCTAAGTATTATTTCCCAAAAAAACAGCATTTAAGTATACATTGAACAATTAAATTCAAACTAGATCTCATGAATATCCATTCATCTTGAATGGCAAATTTTGATGAAAAATAACTACTCATGCAACATACATATGTGATGTCAGATGTTTACTCCAATAAATTTAGAACAAAAGCTAACTTAGATGGAAAGTAAATTTATGCGAAGCGAATATCATTATCCCTACATCCATTGATCCAATCAAATATTACTCAGATAAGGAGAGTCAATACATATCATAAAAACTAGACATTAAATTTTAATGATATGTATTATCGGAAGGTATAAGACAACACATGATACTTCACTAAAATTTAGTCATGAAGACCATAGAGAACAATCTCAATCACCAACTATATCATAGTCGAGTAATTTTCTTTAAAACTATTTTTCAAGATACAAAAAAATATTCAAAAAATCATCTAAGTGACCTCAAATTGTCAAATCACTGCATAATACTGAGTAATTTTAATTTTATTGTTTCTAATGAACCTACCAAATTTCAGATCAATCAGAGTTAAACAAATATGTATCTCCAAAGTTATGTTCAAATTCAGACTCAAATAATTTAAGAAAAAATAATCAGATCTATACCCTAATCATATATCAATACATGTTAAATTATTCACGTGTATTCATGCACCACATTTAACATAAATTAAATCAATATAAATGATTGATTCACACTAAATCACATTTTAATTTGAAAAAGCAACTTAAAATTCGTCTAAATGACCTCAAAAACCATAACCGCATAGCAATGAGTATATCTTGCTTGGCCGTTTTCAATGAACTTACCAAATTTCAGGTCAATTGGATTCTACAAAGAACATTTATTTTCAACTCTATGACCAAATACAAACTCAAGTGATTTAAGCATATTTAAGAACTAAAAAAATATGACCTATATTCTTATCACATATCAATTCATATTAAATTACCATGTGTAATCATGTTTCAAATTTAACAAAAACATAACTAACGTAAAGAATGAACTTATCATATTTAAATAAAATTTTAATCCAACTAACTACCTAAGACCCATCTAAATAATTTTCGATGAAACCATCAAATTTCAAGTCAATAAAAGATCATAAAATTCATGACCACCTAAACTATGATCAAATTTGAAAAATAGTCATTTTAGGTATAGTTTAAGATTAAAATAACTTGATTCAGATTTTCGTTTTCTTTTAATAACAATTATCTTATGAGCACAAGATAAACGTTGTGTCCTTTCTTTAGCTAAAAGACATAGCACATTTTCATAACAAATTGTCCTATCAATTGATAGATTTGAGAATCCAAGATATTAGGTTTTCTCCTTTTGAGTGTAAACCTCAATACCTCTTCTCATGAATTAATTAAGCATCACTAGTATCTAAAGGTAAATCTCCCTTTGAGTAAACAAACCTTCACAAGTATGCATTTATGCAAAGCAATTTATACATATCACATTGAACATGTTTCAATGACTTAAATAAATAAATCACATAAATAGATCATATTTATTAATCATAATTTTCAATTTATGTAAATATTGATCTAATCTCACATGTATAATGCTTAAGAATTTATATTGACTTCAAATAAATATATTAATGTTAGTGATTTTGACATTGATGATAGTATAAAGGATTCTTTGTATAAGATTATGCTTAATTCTGATTCAGGAAAATCAGACTCAGATTATAGCAGCCATGAAGAATCTTCAACAAGTGAAGACCTTAAAGCCCTTCATCAGGAAGATTATGTCTTCGGAAGATGAATGTTTACCTTGTCAACAAGGATTGCAATGTGACAAGGATGGAGAGGAAGAAGATGATCTTTATAAGATCTATTCCCAGTTTAAAAACTGAGTATCAATGTCATTTATAATGACAAAATCATAGAACTCTTACAGACAGTTAAGGATCCAGAAATAAGAACTCAAATCATTGATAAAATTAGTAATACAACATCTACCTCTAAGAATTATATTCTAGAGGAGATACCAACTAAAGAAGGTTCATATATCATGACAGAAGTAAAGAATCTTCTTATAGAAAGAAGGAAACTTATAAATTCTCCTACTACTATTAATGATTTGAAAGAAGAGATTAATAATCTCAAGGAGGATATCAGACATCTCAAAGAGAAGAATGTCATTATAAAGGTTCGTCTTGATAGTTTTGAAACTCGAAAGAATTTGAGTAATAACTTAACATCTTCTTCTTCTTCATATGAAGGAGAGAGTAATAACCTTGACTTTCTTAAAAATCTTAATTTTGGTAGTACCAAAGGTGATTCTTTACAAAACCTGAAAGCATTTACTTCTCAAAAATTTTACACAAATATTACTCTTCTCATTGATTATAATTATAAAAAAAGAATTTACTGCTCTTATTGATAGTGCTGCAAATTTAAATTGCATTCAAGAAGGACTTATCCCTTCAAGGTATTTTCATAAAATTACTCATAGTTTGAGATCAGCAAATGGTAGTAAAATGAATATTGAGTTTAAATTACCTAAAGCTTTTATTTGTAAAGGGAAAAATTGTGTCCCTCAAAGTTTTGTTTTGGTTAAAGACATTACTAACCAAATTATTTTGGGAGTACCTTTTATAAATGATATTTTTCCCCTTACTCATTGGGATAATGAAAAAATTATAGGTACTTGGAATAATAAACCTTTTATATTAGAATTTACTACTAAACCTTTTACAAGAATGATAAGTGAATTAACTTCAAAAATGATTTTAAAAAATAATCATATGAGTTTTTTGAAAGGTGAAATTAATAGTATAGAAATTGATAATGTTTTGCAGAATCCTAAATTACAGGATAAGATTGTTATTTTGCAAAACCAGCTCTCGCTTGATATTTGCGGAGATCATCCAAATGCTTTTTGGAATAGGAAAAAGCATGTTGTTAGTCTTCCATATGAGGATGATTTTATTGAGGATAATATTCCTACAAAAGCAAGGCCCTGCCAGATGAATTCGGAGTATTTAGAATTATGCAAAAAAGAGATTGAATCTCTACTTCAGAAAGACCTTATAAGACATTCAAAGTCTCCATGATCTTGTACAACTTTTTATGTTAATAAACATGCTGAACAAGAAAGAGGTGCCCCAGGTTGGTTATTAATTATAAGCCACTTAATAAGGCTTTACGATGGATCAGGTACCATATTCCTAATAAAAAGGATTTATTGGATAGAGTTTATGATGCTATTATATTTTCTAAATTTTATTTAAAATCAGGTTATTGGCAGATTCAAATAAATGAATCAGACAGGTTTAAAACCGCTTTTAATGTCCCTATGGGTCAATTTGAATGGAACGTCATGCCTTTTGGTCTAAAAAACGCTCCATCAGAATTTCAAAAAATTATGAATGATATTTTCATACCTTATAGTAATTTTATAATAGTTTACGTAGATGATATTTTAGTATTTTCAAAAAATATTGAAACTCATTTTAAACATCTTGAGTTATTTAAGAAAATTATTATCCAAAATGGCTTGGTTATATCTGTATCAAAAATGGCTTTATTTCAAACTAAGGTTAGATTTTTGGGTCATAATATTGAAAAAGGAAATATTATTCCTATTAATAGAAGTATTGAATTTGCTTCTAAATTTCCTAATGAAATTACTAACAAAACTCAATTGCAGAGATTTCTTGGAAGTCTTAACTATGTAGCACCTTTTATAAAGGATTTAGCCCTTGATACGACTATATTAGATGACAGACTTAAGAACAATCCAAAAGCTTGGTCAGTTAATCATACTAAAGCAATTAAAAGGATTAAGACAAAGGTTAAAAACCTTCCATGTCTTACTTTGGCAAATCCAAATTGGGAGAAGACAGTTGAAAGAGATGCTTCCGATCTAGGATTTGGTGGCGTTCTTACACAATATTGTCCTGATAATAAACGTCATTATATTGTTCAATTTTATTCTGGCAAATGAAATCCAGCCCAGAAAAATGATGCCACGGTAGCTAAAGAAATCTTAGCTATTGTGAAAAGTGTTCTAAAATTTCAAGGCGATCTTTATAATCAAAAGTTTGTGATAAAAACTGATTGCCAAGCTGCTAAATTTATGTTTAATAAGGATTGTAAACATGATGTTTCTAAACAGATGTTTGCTGGATGACAGACTTTATTAGCACCATTTGATTTTGAGATTCATTATAAGAAGGGCGAAGATAATAGTCTTCCTGATTTTCTTACTAGAGAATATTTAGACTAATTATAAATGTTCTTGTTTTCAGGCATGTGGCAATTATGGCCCCCTTCAAGGGGAAGAGGAAGAGGAACAAGAGGACGACATATCCTTGCTCAACTCGGAAATAAACAATTGGGTGCAGCATCTAGTGCATCGACAAGTGAAGGAGGTTTGAATATAAACCATCCTATGTATAAAGAATTCATGGATTTTATGAAATCCAAACAAAGTCAGGATAATACTCCTCCAACCTATTCCACCATATTAGTGGATGAAGAAAATACAGAGGTTTTTAATATGAATAAGAAAAAAGAAGTTATACTTCTTTTAGAAAATAATGACTTAAAATGGAAGCATGATCCTTGGCAATTAATGACCAGGTATTTAGATACAGTTTGTTATACTACAACTGCATACAAATTCAGGATGACTATGAGATGATACTCTCAGCAATAGGGTCAGGAGAATTTCAGCATTTCTACCCTACAAATACTAAGAAAGTTTATAACTTCTCTAAATTTATAATAAAGAGAATTCTTAGTCCAAAAGAGTGGGGAATGAGTCCTTTAAAGGAAAAGGATTATATCCATCTTGAGCAAAAAATTGAAGTTAAATATAATTATTGGGACTATGTTGATGGCTTTAATAAAGCTTTGTTATATGAGAATGCTAATAGAAAGCATTCATGGTTTATAAAAATTTGTCCAAATATTTTTACCTAGACAATTCCAATTTGGTTTTGCAAATGGTGGATGTTATACGGTCCTTCCATAAAGATCTTACTCGAATAGTATAAGCAATTATATCTGGAATGGTTAGACATTTCCCCAAAGCTTATAAGCATGGAGCAAGATAATATCTTCTTCGAAGGAATGTCGGTAATGTATTTCTTTATAGAATTTTCAATTTCATGGATTATGAAATGGAATGTAGAAGTTAATACTACTTCTGAAGGATTTTCTTGTCTACAAAGAACTTTTTATACAAAGTTTTGGAGTAAGTTGATAATTAAAGACCTTGATGGCAAGATTCATGGCCAAGAAATTTTGGACTTAATAAAGATGATAAAATAAATAAATCATAATATTGCTTTTCTTTTTTCCTTTTCTGGCCAATCACTAAAAGAGAAGCCCATTGTACTTCACATGGAAGACCAACACATAAATGCTATTTCTCAAAATCAATAAAATACAACAACAGTTTCGCCGCCCGTTATTTCTCAAAATCTAGAAAAATTACAAATAGCAGTTTCTCTCCTTTTTTTAATGAAAAAATAAAAATAAATTATACAACAATTTACTCATTGTACCAAAAATCTAGGTTATTTCTCAGTCGACAAGCAACAAAAAAAAAACTTATTCAACAATTTCAACATTGTAACAGAATTCTATCATCCTTGACATTTGGCAAGCAAAAATCAGTTTTCTGTATTAAATCATTAACCGTGTATATATAATTTTATACATATACTTTATCTAGATGATCTATTTAGATGTAAGCAATGACTCTAACGCCAATCGTTGGAAAACTATATGCACAATGGAAGCATACCAGAATCATACAACTTACATGAATAATAGATAACCAATAATGTTTATGCTAGAACACATATCATCATTCTAGAACACATAAACCTGCTGAAATTCATTTCAAGAATTACCTCTTCAAGCGTGAGCAGATACCTTCAAGAAAGTCCACAAATTAGAAAGACCTTCAAGCGAATCCACAAGATAGACAACAACTTTGCAGTCTTCTACAATGATTCTATGCTCATATCCGAACTCTTTCAATAGTTGAATGGGCAAGTATCAAATATAAAACTTATTCTTTTTAGGGTTTGGAAGAAACCGTAATTATAGAGATTTCCTCCAATTCCAAAGAGGAGAACCAAAAACAAACATTGTTTTTTCTTGAACCAAAACTTTACACGTTAGTTTTCCTTTTAAAAGAAAACCAACGTATGTCACCCCTTTTCTTCTAAGAAATAGAATTCGTAGTTTTAGTTAAATACCGGCACTATAGGGACCACATAGTTAATTATTGATGCTTCATTTTGTGGAAATAATTCTAAATAATAAATTTGAATTATTTTTATCATGATAAATTATAAATCATTCTACTAGAAATTCGTAATTGCACTCCTCTATTTATATTTCAAAATTCTCCATTAAACACTTATGTAATTCCCCATTTTAAGATTACAAATATTAATCAATAAATTCAATTATTGACAAGTTTAATTCAATGATTAATTTCCTTTAGAGCACTGCTTAACTTATCTCATATGTCAAATTCATAAATCCACTTGTAAGGTTTGACATGATGAAAACTTATAAGCTTCTCAAAAAGGTATATCATCAATCTCTATATCGAGACATGAATTCCATCAACTAATTTATTATTTCACCAATATATATTATTGTCATCCAATTTACCTGACATATTGATCCATCTCAGAATCTCACCTTTTAATAAATCAAAACGATAATTTATATATACAGATCATAATAGTTATATATGGATTAAGAATATAAGTACATTTAAAATTTTAGAGAATATGTTTTTTCAGCCAGTTTAAAACAACTATCTCTACTCGGTCCCGTTCAATACATAAAAAATGCACTAGCACAAGATGTTGGAACTATACCGTTCCCATGATCAAGATAAATTACATATAATCTTGTGCTACAATTGTATCGATGGCATGTCCCATTTTAATCCTAGATTGTGAACAAAAAACTTTATACTTATAAAATTGATGATATAATCTTCTGTGTATAAGCTAAAACTCTATAAACTAAATCATCTATTATATAAGTAAACAAACGCCATAAACGAATATATGATTTATTAAAACTGTTATTAAAATTGAATAAATAATTATTATATATGAAATACTATATCTAAACATATGGTTAATAGTATATATCCCAACAAAGGGAACACAATTTATCGCATGTTATTCTTTCTTCGCTTGGGGTTATCATAATTGTCCCCACATGGAGCCTCTGATGTTTTACACTCCATCTGAATACATAACCCATGTACCAAACACATTTCTAGAAGACAAGATTGCATCCTTCTTGACTTACGGAGTCATTCTCGGACTGAAATCAGCTACAATGTTTGTCGATACTTGGATTTTGATCACATTCTAGGGCTTATAAACTATGTAGAACTTGCTCAGTTCCACTGCCCACTTTTACATTCTTCATGACAACTCAGGTTTATGAAGGACGTTTTGCAGCGGGTATGTCGTGACACAAATGATTATTGCTTTGAAAATATATGGTCTCAACTTCCGAGAAACCTCCACAAGGGCCAAGAAAAAAATTCTCCATGAGCCACACTCAAAGATTCTTACTAACATAATAGATTGGACATTGCAAATCTTTTAACTCCTTCACATCAAGTATGATAGCTGCTACAACGACACAACTATTTTTGATAGCAAATGTGGACGGGAAAGATACGGCTTTAGCTCTCGCAAGGCCTGTTGACATTCTGTGGTCCATGTGAACTTGTTCGTTTTCCTCAGTAGGGAAAATAAATGATGGGACCTTTTTGAGGACCTTAATATGAATTTTTTGAGGGCAACTACACACCTAGTCAGCCATTACACCACCTTAATTCCATGAAGCACGTTTGAAATCTCCTCAATTGCTTTGATCTTATTTAGGTTCACCTGGATCCCATTTGACAAAAGAAAAGCTAGAAACATACCAGAGTCGACACCTAAGGAACACTTTTCTGGGTTTAACTTTTTGTAATTCTTTCTCAAAATGTCAAAGGTTTCCTTCGGGGATTGCTTTCATTCTTTTAACCAAAAGGCATCACATTGTAGCAGTATATGTCATAGTTCTTGATAAAAAAAAGTTATCTTGGTCCTTCGGATCCATCTGAATTAGGTTATGCCAAGACTACACATTGAGAAAACTCATTATTTCATGTCCAGCTATGGCACTAATCATTCAGTCGATGTTTGGCACTGGAAAAGAGTCATTTGGGCACAATTTATTAACATCTTTAAAATCAATAGACATTCCGAACTTCTTTTGTTTTTGGGAACCATGACTACATTTGCCAACCACCTTGGGTAACTTCCTTCATGGGATCAATCCTATTTTGAGAAAACATGTCACCTTATCTTTGACAAATATGTTCTTGTCATCGGATATATGCTGCCTCTTTTATATTAATAGGGGAAAATTTGGATATATCCCCAACTTGTGGATATCTATGTCCATAGGGATACCTATAATATATCAAGAAGAGACTAAGCAAACAATCACTTTAGCTCTAAGAAAATCGATGACTTTGCTGCTGAGCTTAAGATTTAGTCTAGTGCCCAGATATACCATTCTTTTTGGGAAATCCATGAACAATATGACTTGCTCGAGCTTCTCTATCGTGGACTTAGTTGCATCTCAGTCATTCAAGACGTAACAAAAATTGTTTTTTGGTACCACTCTTTCTTTGTTTTAACCGTCTTTAGAAGACCTTCGTCTACATCGCTCATGAGCAAGGGTTCCAGCTTCTTAATTGCTATTTTCATAACTTGGGTCAACACACTCCTTGGGGAAATATATGTCATACATTTTCTTCGCAACCAATAGGTCTGTCTTATCCATGTGTCGTTGGGAATTTCATCACTTGATGGTATGTTGAAGGCACAAGTTTCATTAAATGAATCCACAACCTTCCCAAGACGACATTGTAGCTCATTTCTCCATCAAGGACATTAAACTGGGTTAGTTCGACCCATCCTTTGACATTTGTGGTTAGTTGTATATCACCCCGCGTGGTCTCACTAGACATGTTGAATCCAATCAACAACTTGGTCATAGGCATTACTTTATCGGACAAACCCATATGTTTGACAACTCATTTGTGGATAATATTCAGTGATATACTTGGGTCAATCAGAACACATTTGACATTAATGTAAGTCATACTTAAAGAGATCACTAGAGAAATATTGTGCGGAAGCTCTGTGTAGTCCATGTCTTATTCTTCAAAGATGATTACCTGAAGCTCAGAGTCAAAATTCCATCGGGGTCGGCACTTATTAGCCTACTACTATCTTTTCCCCCGACGATAATATTTATGTGGGAGGCGCTGCTCTACAAAGTTGGATCCTTCTCCCGGACCTTCTTCATCCCTTTGTGTTATAGTAATCTTCCTTGGACTTTTTATGGACTCACATCACTGACAAACTTTGTATTAAGTTTTATCTTTGTGGCTTAACAAGCCTTCATTCAAATTTAAAGAAGTAACTGAGCTTTCAGTGGTTAATCATTTCGTGAAGGCCTCAATAGCTTAATAATTTTGGATCCATGCTTGCTTCCTCTTCTCAAGTGATGTAGAGTCATTTTGCATGACCCCAACGATATGTGCTGGTCTTATATGTAACTTTCCATTTCCTTTGTCGTCTTGGCTAGACTGATTCTGGACCACTCCCATGCTTTGGTCCAAACCAGTGTGTAGGCATGCGAATCCTTCTTTGAGATCATCCTGGAGTACACCTATTACTACATGGGTTGCTTTGGAATTTGCTGAAGCATCTAACCTAGTACCGTTGGAGAGTAAAATGATAATAATTCTGTATGGAACTTCATATCTGTCCTCCAAGGCCGTTATTCGATTTGTTAGGGATCTTTGTTTTCCTACGGGTGTGTGCAAGACATGCTCGATGTCCTTCCAACTCTAGTTCATTATTTGTAACTCCTGGTATCTATTTTTCATCAATAGTGTTTCTATGAAGAAAATACTCAAGCTAGTGAGAAAGTTTAGTTATGTAATCTAAATCGACATAAAGTTGAAAATGGTACAATTAAATTTATATGGACACATAATATCCATTTAAGCTCATTAGGTTAGTTAACGATAGTTGAATATTGTGCAATAAACAAACAAATAATCGGAAAATGAGTATGAAAGAAGTAAGTATAAAGCTATTAGGCTTCAATAATGTTGTGAATGTCGATTATGGGGATGTGAGCTTTTGTTTCGAGATATCAAAATAGAATTAAGATTTACAATCAAAGCAAAGTAAAACTTGGAGTTCAAGAATGAAACAGTTAGTATTCTATTTCTTTATGATTCAAAATAAATTCACAGTTGATGAAGTAAACTATTTTTAGGTTACATGAATGAGACATGAACCAATAAAACGCTCCACTCGAGACCTAAAGTAGCATGACTAATATACCAGGGTCATATGGTAAAGTCGTTAGGGATGCCAACTATTATTTCCGTGCACTCTGAAAACCAATACAAACTGGTCCACCCAGCTGTCTTCTCTACTATATTATCTCATCGCCCATGTTAGTCACATGGACATGAACTTGCTTCTATCATTTGTTAAGTGTTTTTCCTTTTACTCTGAGGATTATCCCTTAATATGTTAGCCTTGGTAGCTTCTCTCCATCCGAGACATCATCATCAAGTGTCCTTTCTATGTATATCCAGTTACCTCAGCCAATTTTTTCTAATAGACTAACTTGTCACCAAAAATGTACAAAATGAAGTAGGTCTTGTTTGGGTCAGTTTGTTTGAAAATGAGATATTTCTAGATAGTATTTTGTTTAATGGTTCTTTTTTAAATATTATGTTTAGTTTGTAAAAGTTAGTCCTTGTTTTATGCAATATGTTTTGTAAGAAAGTCAATAGCGGTTGGATAGGTATGATCTCTACCAACTTCTTGAAAATCTTCTATTGCTATAAGTGTCTAAGCCTTCTGTAATATGCCAAGATGTATGATAAAAAAATGCTACTGAACCTTATCTTTTATCTAAAGTTTCAAATATTAGAAGTAGTATCAGGAGCCCTTCTTCCCGAAGGATCTGTGAAGGCAAGTCTTCAGTTCTTCTAAGGGGAGCGAGATGAGCAACAGTAACATGGCATCCACAAACTTCTTTGGTCCAGGCCCTGCTATGTTTTCAGGAGAAAATTATCACACATGGGTAATAAAGATGAAGACTTATCTCAATGCTCTTAGTCTTTGGGAAACAATTGCAAGTGAAGATGATCATCCTCCACTTGGACCAAATCCAATAGTTGCACAAATGAAGATTTATAAAGATGTGAAGTCAAGGAAACCAATATAACACCTGTATCCAAAAAAGGGAAATGAAACAAATTTCCATAAGTTTCAGGTACAACCCATACCGGCCACCCACGGCTCGTGGAAGGGACCACAGACCGTAGGTGTGGTCCGTGGGTGGGCTCCCCAAAACAGATCAGGAAGGTTAGAACCACGGCTTGACCAACAGACCATTGGTAAGACCACAGTTCATGGTTAGGGCCTATGGTTCGATGGCCCAATTCCAACTTTTTGATGACCAACGACGATCCACCAGGAAGGCCCGTGGGTCAGACCACGGTCTGTCAACTAGGGTCCGTTGGTGGGCAACTGACAGTTATTTTTATGGGCAGTTGAGTCTTTTCCTAATTAATTAATTCCTATACTATGCTATTTTACCCTTCACTAAGACCCTTATATAAGTATTTTCAACCCCGAAATTAGCCCATTCACTTCATTCTTCCAAATTCACAAAAAGAAGATCAATTCTCCTCTCCAAAATATTCCTCTCTCTACAAACTTGAAGAAGAAGAAGAAGGATTCAACCTAGGGTTTCAAGTCAAGGTCTTAATTCCTCCATTAAAGGCTAGAATTTGGACTCAAGGTATGATAGTTTTCATCCATGGATTCCTTCCATCCATGGAGTCCTCAAATTCCACTATTTCTAAAGGTAGAATTTCCCAATTTAGTTAGGGTATTCGTTAATTATCATGGGTTGTTTTCATTATTAACTTAAATGATTGAATTATGATCTCTTATGCATGAATTTATGAAATAATATGATTTTCTGATGATTTTCCCATAAACCCATGTAATCTGCATGTTCTCAAGTTATGAATCATATAATGTGGGATTTGGATCTTAAAGGAAGAGTTTTGTGAAATAAAGCATGTATTCCTAGCTCTACATGAATTTATGATGAAATCCATATATAAACCATGTTTTCTAAATGTTGATGATTGAAAGTGGGTTTTGAACCTCAAGTGGTAAATAATCGACTTATGCATTTTTTATGAAATCTATGCAAATATTTTAAGGGTGCTTTGAGAGTAAAGTATCAATGATCATGATGTGTTATTGAAAGGATTTTCTCATGTACACATAAGAGCAATATGTAAAAGGTTTTCTGACATAGAAATGATTCTTAGGTTGAAAGGCCTTCTCACCTAATTGAATCAAAGAATAAGAGCTATCCTAACGAAACTAGCTTGGATTGGTTATCCTAGGATGCCTTTCCATGAATATAAGGTCAAGTAAGTAATGAATATTCTTTGGGATTTATGCTTAACACCGAGTGGATATTGATATGGAAACACTCCCGTTAGTAGAGGTCGGGTTTCTAGAAGCAATCTCATTATCTCTTACCTATGTGCACCTATTGGATGATTGTCTCAAGAGACATTAGCTAGTGGATCCACTTAAGCTAGAAGTTCATGGTTCTACCTTGGCAAGTAGGACAACCCTTTTCGGTGTGGGAGACACTATGGATCATGCTATAGCTCACATGGTCTCTATATCGGTTAAGGCTAATTCCCCACATTAATAATAAACTAAGGTTACTTCAAGAAGTATAATCTATGAGTTCAAAGGTTTTAAAGGTGATGTTAGCTTGCATTGACCATGGTTTGATGACTTATGTTTTCTAATTCTATTATATCATGTTTTAGCTTGGTCAATTGCATGCCTTTAAATGAAATATCCCTTTTAGCATGAGTTAGTTGTTTTATGCATGGCTATCATACTTGTACATTATTTTGTACTAACACATACTTTTTCCTACATTTCCCCAAATGTAGGGTTTGACAGTCAGGGTCATCAGTTTTGTGGGTAGAGGTTGACTTGAGATATTTTGAGGTTTGGTGAGTCTGAGTCCTCATGCTTTGAGGACGAACTTTCATTGTTTTAGTTCCTTTTCTTGTATTTCACTTTTGGACATAATGTATGGGCTAAGCCTAATTTCATTTTATTGTATTAAATGGCTATGATGAAACAAGTGTATTAGACTTTCGCTTTGCCTTTATAAACATTTTGGACTTGGACTATTGTTTTACACTTATTGTTCTATTTCGTGTGTTATGAGAGCTAAGTCGCTTGTATAGAGTCCTTTGGGGTTCTATACGCCATGTTACATTTAGGGGGTACCCTTGGGTCTTGACAAACTTGGTAATCAAAGGACAAGGTTTAGAATGGTCCTAGGATGTCTCATAACCCACGTTGAGTAGAGTCTTGTTCATGAGTGTGACGCGCACCATATTTATAAATCAGATGCTACAAGATGATTAGGAAACTCCATTCTTTTTAGTACTCTTAAGTCGTGTGATAGAGTTTAACTCTATAAGGTATCTCTCTTAATCCTTATCCGGTGCTCTATTAGTATATGGCTACTCGAAGAGCTTATACTAGAAAGAATGTAAGGGAGAATGTGGAACAAGAAGCTCCTCAAGTTCCGGCCGATCCTTTGGCCGAGCAAGTATGTAATGCAGAGTTTAGGGCTGCTTTTCTAGTGTTGGCCTAAGCTGTGACGGCCCAAGTCAATAGGGAGGTTGCGGTTCTCGTGAACCCTAATGTGGGCACGACAGATTCTAGAGTGAGGGACTCCACTAGGATGAATTCTTCGGAGTTGCATAGTTCTAAGGTTGAGTAAGATACTAAAGAGTTTATTGATGAGGTCTACAAGGTTTTGATGATCATGGGAGTTACGTGCCCATCCTCTAACACTGATCACAACCCTTCACAAAAAGTGCAGCATCTTTAATTAAAGTAGGCCAAAAGAATCCAGATTGCAATACCTTATGCGCCGTGTGCTCGCCTCCATGGTGTCCACCATATGGTGAATAATGAAAACTTTCCAACACTCGCAATGCCTCTTGTTCAGGAATACACCTTTGCACCATCTGATCAGGTCACTGCTTGAATAAGAAGGGCTCATCCCATATATGAAATCGTGCCTCATACTTCAGCTTCTGGTTTTGATGTGTTGAGGCCCCTAGTGGAAATAAACCACTCACGAGAAAGTTCACAATATCTGCATACCAGGGTACTTGGGCAAGGTCCAAGGCCAGCAATTGCTCATCGGGGAACTCTTCTCGCATCTATCCTTCATTCCTCACATGAGATGAGTCCTCCAATATAGACATAACCAAGACTCAAACAATAGTAATCAAAGGTAATTTTTACTCAAGAATTCAAAATACCCAATAAAATTCATGAAATAGACACTCTGAATCAGTCCATAAGACCTAACTTGCACTTAAGTTTATTCATCTAACCACACTTCATCCAAAACCCACACACAATCAACAATAGGTAGTTTTTTACTCAAGAAGTCAAACTACCCATAACTACATAACATACATCAATTGCTTCCCCTACCACTTACATCCACAACTCCCCAAGAACAAGATACCCCAACCCATAACAACAACAAGCAATGAAACCACACTTCCGCTCAAAAAGATAGCAAAATACGTACCTTGGATGGTGAAGAAGAGCGAAATTGAGAGATAGGAGAGTGAATTGCTTCCACATTACGGGTTGAAGCTTGAAAGATCCTAAGGGTAGAAAGGGGAGGGGAAAATCGCAGTTAAAGGGAAATAATGGGGGATGTTAGGTCGAATTTGGGGTTAAAAGGGATTAGGATGGGTAGTTTTGGAAAGAAAACGGGTAAAACCCATCTTATTTAATGAAAAACAAAAAAAACTTACCTGGAGATGCAACCCAGGGGCGTTACGTACCATTCTGCCTCATCCTGAAAGTTAATTCCTGGCGAGGCAAAATTTTGGGCCAGGCTCCATGACGCAGAGATATTATGGGGCTTCCTTATTTTTAAGTGAAAAATCAATTCCTGTCGAACCAAAATTCTTGGCACCCTCCACGATGCGTGCACATTACGGAGGGTTCTGCCTCACCCCAAAAAATTAATTCCAAGTGAGGCAAAGTTCAAACCCATCTCCGTGACGCGCCCTGGGTGCAAATATATGTTTCATGCACATTTAAACCACAATACCCATTAGTGCAAACATGATAGGTTGCCTCCCATCCAACGCCTTATTTTTTGTTGTGGTTTTCCTAATATATCTCCTCTTTTAATTTTTTTTACAAATTCCTATGTATTGAAATAAAAAAAACAAAAGAATAGAAATCCTAACTATTACAAGGGTTCACTGGTTGTCTCTCTTGCAGTGCCTGATTTAACATCGCGACACGACCCAGCTCATGACTCATTCATCATTCAAGGTGAGTGCTTCTTGCTCACGATCACCATCATTCCCTAAGTAGTGTTTCACTCGTTGCCCATTAACAAGGAAAGTGGAGCTCTTATCCTTGTTTTTAAGCTTCATAACTCTATGTTGGGTCATCCTGACCACTTCAAATGGTCCACTCCACTTAGACCAAAGTTTTTCGAGGAACAACTTCAATCTTGAATAAACAGCAGCACCAATTGACCAGGCTCAAAGGTGCGTGACAAAATATGCTTGTCATGCCACCCTTGGTATTCTCTTTGTATAGCTTGGCATTTTCATACGCGTGGAGCCTGAATTCCTCTAACTTATGCAGTTGTGTTATCCTTTTCTTTCCTGCTAACTCAGAATCTAGATTCAACTTCTTGATAGCCCAGTACGCTTTATGCTCCAATTCCGCTGGAAGGTGACATGCTTTCCCAAACACCATTCGACAAGGAGAATTCCCTATCGGTGTCTTGTATGTAGTCCTATACGCCCACAAAGCATCATCTAACTTTTTAGCCCAATCATTCCTTTGCGCATTCAAAGTCTTTTGCAGAATTTGCTTCACTTCCCTATTGGACACTTCCACCTGCCCACTAGTCTGGGGATGATGCGCTGTGGCTACCTTGTGTGTCACTCCATATTTGGCCAAAGAATTTCGCACTGAACTGTTGATGAAGTGTGTCCCCTATAACTTATCATAGCTCTTGGAGTTCCAAACCTGGTGAAAATATGCTTCTTGATGAACTTTACCACCACCTTTGCATCATTGGTAGGTAGAGCAACTATTTCCACTCACTTTGACACATAGTCCACTGCCACTAGGATGAACTGATTTCAATTGGAATATGGGCATGGTCCCATGAAGTCTATCCCCATACATGAAAGATCTCAACTTTGAGGATATTGCTCAATGACATCTCATGCTGTCTAGAGATAGTGCCCATCCTTTGAAACTGATCACAACCCTTCACAAAAAAGTGCAGCATCTTTAAATAAAGTAGGCCAAAAGAATCCAAATTGCAATACCTTATGCGCCGTGCGCTCGCCTCCATGGTGTCTACCATATGGTGAAGAATGACAATTTCCCAACACTTGCAATGCCTCATGTTCAGGTGTACACCTTTGCACCATTTGATCAGGTCCCTGCTTGAATAAGAAGGGATCACCCCATATATAAAATTGTGCCTCATACTTTAGCTTCTGATTTTGATGTGTTGAGGCCCCTGGTGGAAATAAACCACTCACCAGAAAGTTCACAATATCTACATACCAAGGTACTTGAGCAAGGTCCAAGACCAGTAATTGCTCATCGGGGAACCTTCTTGAATCTATCCTTCATTCCTCACATGAGATGAGTCCTCTAATATATCATGGAAGTTTGCCATCATGCATCTCTGAAATGTCGTTGGTGCATTGCATAATACGAATGACATACGTTTGAACGCAAAGGTGCCATACAGACAAGTGAAGGTAGTCTTCTCCTGATCTTCTGGTGCAATGACTATTTGATTATACCCTGAATAGCCATCCAAGAAGCAATAACATTCTTTCCTTACTAGCCTATCCAATATATGATAAATAAATGGCACCGGATAATGGTCCTTTCTGGTGGCATTATTCAGCTTGCTGTAGTCCATGCAAATACGCCACCCAATTACTGTCCTTGTAGGGATCAGTTCATTCTTCTCATTTGTTATCACCATCATTCTGCCCTTCTTGGGCACACACTATACCGAGCTCACCTATTTGCTTTCAGATATGGGGAACAATCCATGCATCTAACCACTTGATCACCTCTTTTCTTACCATATCCTTCATCTCTGGATTCAGTCTCTATTGGTGTTGAGAACTCGACTTATGTCCTTCCTCCATGTAAATCTTATGCATACACAACGCGGGACTTATGCCGTGAATGTCAGACATCTGCCAGTCTAAGCCGCTTTTTTCTTTCTCAAAATACTCAATGCTGCTTCCACCGGTGATTCAGATAAGGTTGCAGATAAAATAACTGGTAAGGTCTTATCTTCACCCAAAAATACGTACTTAAGGGGGCTGGCAATGCTTTTAACTCCAGCTTGGGTACTTCTTCAATGGAAGGCTTGGGTGGAGGACCCAACGCCCTGTTCAAAAGGCTCCCAGTGATCTCTTGACGTGCCCATATTTGACAGATCTAAAAACTCTACCATTTCTTGTGCTTCAGCATCCCCATAGATATCATCTCCCACTAGCACTTGCTCCAACGGGTCCTTGGATGCAATATAGTGAGCTTCTGCTTCAAGATCTATCACCATTATTGCAGACAACTCTTCATACACGACTTGGAGTTTTAACACCTTGTAGACATCAAACACCTCCACTTTGTCATGTGCCCACATAGTAAGTTGTCCGACTGCTACATCTATTATAGCATTCCCTATAGCCAAGAAAGGTCTTCCCAAGATGAATGGCTCAAAGTTCAGCACCACAAAATCTATAGGGAAAATTAAAGATCCTACTTGTACTAATATATCCTCCACAACACCCTCTGGCCTAGCGATTGAGCAATCTGCCAACTTCAAGATAATGGTAGTGGGTTTAGGACTACCCAACCACAACTTTTGTACAGCGATGTTGGCATCAAGTTTATACTAGCTCCAAGATCGCACAATCCGATCTGAACTGTAAAGCTATTTGGATCTTTCAGTTTGATGGGCAACTTATTCTGGATTTGGGAGCTGCACTCTTCAGTAAGTGCTACAATTTCATATTCAGTCAGTCTCCTATTGTTTTCCACGATCTCCTTCACATACTTTGCATACCTGGGTATACCTTGTAAAACATCTACCAATGGCAAATTAATATGAACTTCCTTTAGAAGAGAGAGAAACTTACCAAAACATTCATCCTTCTTGTGTTTTTTAAACTTCTGAGGGAATGGAGGAGGTGATTTCACTATTGGTTGCACTCTTTCTTTTTGTGCAACAAACTCACTATACTTGGGTTCACTCTCCTTTCTAGCAGATTCAACATTTCTTTTCTTGGGAGCCAACTCCTCCAACTGTAAACCGATGCGTGTACCTACCGCATTCACTTTCTTGGGATTAGGATCACTGTTTCCTGGTAAACCTCCTTGAGGTCGTGAGTTCTGGGCACTAGAAAACTACCCAAATTATTTCTCCAGGTTTTGGGTAGCTAACTGATTATTTCTAACATCAGTAGCTAATTGAGCTTGATTAGCCATGATCTTTTTCAGCATCTCCTCAATACTCATGTTAATTGGCTAATTATTTTGTTGCTCCCATTGAGAGTGTTGTTGATACTCATGTGCATTCCCCTTGGTCTATATTGATTTTGGCCTTGGGCTTGATTCTGATTTCCTCCCCAGGAAAAATTCGGATGATTCCGCCAACTAGGATTTTAGGAGTTTCCATAGCTCTGATGACCTCCTTCACGTTGTGTATTTCCTACAAAATTTACAAAATTTGGGTTTGCACCACATACCTCTACATTATGATCTCCACCTCTGCAAATTTCATACGAAGTCGATGGTTGTTGGACTGCATCACCTGAGTTGGCTATTGTCCCATCGATGGGTTTGCTAAAGTGAGTGTTCATCATGTTCTACATTGCATCAATTTGTGCAGTTAATGCAGTCACTGCATCTACCTCCAACATTCTAGCACTTTTGTGTATCATGGGTTTAGCTCCTCCTCCATTCCACTCGGGGTTACATTGTGAAATCCTTTTCAGCAGGGTGAACAACTCAGCATAAGTCTTCTCCAACGCCCGTCCACCTATAGCTAAATCAAGTAAAATCTTGGTGTTAGGCTCCAATCTTTCAATGAAGGTATGGACCAACACCTCGTTAGCCTGATGGTGGTGCGGACAACTCATCAACATTGATTTAAACCTATCCCAATCCTGGTACAAGTTCTCTCATCTTTTTTGTCGGAAGTTCAATATGTCGTTCCTTAGCTTAGCAATTTTCCATATGGGAAAAATTCTAAAACTGTTTTTCCAAATGGGAAAAATCTAATAAGGAACTTCTGTGCAAGATCGTCCCATGAGGCAATGGAGTTAGCGGGCTTTGAATTTAATCATCTTTTTGCTTCCCGTAGCAGAGAAACGGGACATAGCATGAGCCTCACATAATCTTCGTTCACTCTAGCTGGAGTGTAAGTGTCACTGATCTCGAGTAAATTTTGGATATAGATTGTTGGATCCTCATGCGATAAACCAGTGAACTGTCCATTTTCGTGCAATAGCTGCACCATACTTTGCTTCAGTTCAAATCTTCCACCAGCTTCAGGTTTTTGAATACATGAAGTCATATTGGTGGTACATGGGATTGCCACGTCTCTTACTTTCATCTCAGCCATTAGTATAGGTTCTTCTCGCTCGACTCTTGCTACAGGAGTTGTTGGTTCACTAGCAATAAGAGGGACTGGGTAAGTGAGTCGTCTTTGCCTTCTCCGGTAATGAACGAATCTTTCTAGTTCAGCTAGAGGCTCTACCAGGTCCTGATCATCTTCTAGTTTGAAAATTCAACACAACCTGCAAAATGAATCACTAAGATCAAGTTGTCAACACTTACTTTTTAACTTTAGAAATTAGACAAATCAAATGCTTTCTATTTCTAAATTCTCCAGCAGCGGCACCAAAAATTTGTTGCGTCCAATTGCACACACAAGTGTACGTGGTCGTTCAAGTATTAAAGTAGCTCTTATTAAGAGTCAGGTATCGTACCCATAGAGACTCACGATTAGAATAATCTGATTTTCCAATACTTTCAATTAAACACAAGTGTTATCAAGGTTACAAGAGTGATTTATTTTATAATCTAATATTAAAGTAAAAGCTAAACAAAAAAGATCTAATTTCCAAAGGGTTTAACCAATGACTGGGTAAAGTCCAGGGCTGTAGCTCACATCAGGAATCATGCACATTATTTTGATCATAGGGCTAAATATATAATTATGGTCTCCCGACCTCTAGTCGCCTACGATAATGGCAACCTAACTACATCGTTGAGCGGGGATAGGTTGGACCAATTATTGAGAATTACGATTTTTTCCTGTATAATGACCAAACAAGGTTTCTAGGTATATTCCTATCCTATATACAAATTAACTCTAATTCTTAAGAGAAAATCATTTTCCTTATGCCCCACGTTCTATCCTCTTATTCCTCTCCCAATTTCAATTCAGACAATATGTTTATTTCAATGGTGATCAAGTATGAATACGGAAAATAAGAACATAAGAGAGATTCATATGATAGTTAATATAAATCCATAAAACTTCAATAATTTACAGTCATCATGTAGCCACATCCCTAGCACTAGGGAAATTAGCTACTCATAATAGGAATTTCGATCAAGCAAAGTTTAAATATCATAAATGGATCGAAAATAGAAGATATAGGAAAGAACCCTAAAAATAGATGAAATAGCTCTCCAATCGTCGTTTTTCAAAACCCAGGAAACGAATAATTAATAAAATAAAATATGAATCTATTTATAGTTAAGTCGAAACAGCCAAAACTGGCACTTTGGGGCGCAACGCGGAGGCATTTGTTCAACTCCAGTTCTAGGAGTTCTTGTCTTCTTCGCGACGCGAAGCTGTCACGGACCATTTTGTCCCATTTTAAATTCTCGACCAAGAATAGAATTCCTCTTCGCGACGCGGAGAGGATACAAATCTGTCTTAATCTTCATTTCTTCATTCTTCTTTCTTGCATCTTTTCAACTTAGATCCTTTCATGATTCCCAATGCCCATTTCAGTGCTCATTTCTTTATTTAAGCTCACCTACACAACTAATCATATAGGTTGGTATAAATGCACTCAAAAAACTCATCACGACTATAAATTTACATAAAACGATTCAAAACTTAGCCACAATGCAGGTGTTATTAGGTTCCTAGGCATATAAATATGCCTAAGATCAATGGTTTTGTTGTTTATTGTGATACCTTAAGAATAGTGCTAGGGTGTGTACTTATGCAAAATGGGAAAGTGATTGCCTATGCCTCAAGGCAACTTAGGATTCATGAGAACAATTATCCTACCCATGACCTTGAACTAGCGGCGGGGTTGTTTTTGCCTTAAAGATTTAGAGGCATTATTTGTATGGAGTTCATATAGATGTGTTTACCGACCACAAGAGTTTGCAATATGTGTTTAATCAGAAAGATCTAAATCTTCACCAAAGAAGGTGGCTTGAGTTATTGAACGATTATGAAATGACTATTCTATATCACTCTGAAAAGGCAAATATGGTGGCAGATGCTCTTAGTCGGTTATCTATGGGTAGTGTTTCTCATATTGAAGAAGAAAAGAAAGAGTTTGTTCGAGATGTTCATAGATTGGCCCGATTAGGTATTCAACTAGTGGACTCTACCAAGGGTGGTGTTATGGTTCACAATGGTTCCAAATTGTCTTTTGTGGAGGACGTGAAAGCCAAGCAAGGTCTCGATCCAATTTTGATAGAATTGAAAGAAGCAATGCTTAAGAAATCCTTTGAGGCTTTCTTTCGAGGGGGAGATGGTGTGCTTAGATATCAAGGTCGTTTATGTGTTCCAAATGTTGATGACTTGAGGGAACAGATCTATCAGAAGCCTATAGTTAGCGGTGTTCCATTCATGCGGGAGCCACCAAGATGTATCGTGATTTACAAGTGGTCTATTGGTAGAATCAGATGAAGAAGGATATTGCAAGATTTGTGGCTAAGTGTCCAAATTTCCAACAAGTGAAAGTTGAGCATTAGAAACTGGAAGGTTTATCCCAAGACATTAGCATTCATACTTGGAAGTGGGAAGACTTGAACATGGACTTTATAGGTTGTTTGCCTCGCACCTGGTGACAACATGATTCGATCTGGGTGATAGTAGATCGGATGACGAAATTGGCTTATTTCATTCTTGTCAATGTTTCTTATTCGGTGGAGGACTATGCCAAGTTGTATTTAAGAGAAATGGTAAGGTTGCATGGAGTGTCTTTGTCTATTATTTTCGATCATGGTACCCAGTTCACTTCGCAATTTTGGAAATCATTCCAAAAGGGTCTTGGCACTAAAATGAAGCTTAGCACGACCTTTTATCCCCCAAATCGATGGGCAAGCAAAGCGTACTATCCAAAAGTTGGAAGATATTTTAAGGGCTTGTGTGATTGATTAAGGGTAATTGGGATGACCATTTGCCATTGATAGAGTTTGCTGTAATAACAGCTATTACTTGAGTGTTGATATGGCTCCATCTGAGGCCTTATATAGTAGGAAGTGTAGATCTCCCATAGGTTGGTCTGAGGTGGGTGAAGTTGCCCTAATAGGTCCTGAATTGGTACATGAGGCCAAAGAGAAAGTTTGACTTATAAGAGAAAGGTTGAAAACGACTCAAAGCCGGCAAAAGTCATATGCCGTTGTGAGAAAAAGGGATATTGAGTTTGATGTTCATGATTAGGTTTACTTAAAAATCTCACCCATGAAGGGTGTAATGAGGTTTGGTAAGAAAGGGAAGCTTAGTCCCCCATGTGTAGGCCCATATCAAACTTTGAAATATGTTGGTATGGTTGCTTATGAATTAGATTTGCCCAATAAGTTGGCATCAATGCATCCTGTTTTCCATGTTTCTATGCTTAAGAAATGTGTTGGAGATCCGATATCCATAGTTTCCTTAGAAGGGTTGGTAGTTAAGGAGAATCATTCTTATGAGGAAGTTCCGGTTGAGATTATAGACTGACAAGTCAAGAAGTTGAGAAATGAAGAAATAGCTTTCGTGAAAGTGTTGTGGAGGAATCAGTTAGTTGAGGGTGCTACTTGGGAGGCCGAGGCCGATATGATGCCCCGATATCCTCATCTCTTTCCTTCTACTCCTTTTCTAGCTTGAGGTAATGAGTTGATCTCGATTTGTTCTTTGTTCTGGAGTCATATGTATTATGTGTTTTCATGATTTCCTTATGTTATGCATGTTCATGAAAACTTGTGTTATTGATTTTCCCTATGTTGTTGTGCATTCAATATGAGTTGCCTATAGACTTCATGAGATGAATTGATGAACATGCTTTAGCTATGCTTTTTGAGAACGAATTGCATATGGGCTCCATGAGATTGTGTTTAGCATGCTTTTAGCTTGAAGAAGGTAGTTCCTCCTTGAACATGAGTAATTTTGAGTTTCATGCATATTGGGTTGCTAGATGTAGCTCCTACTTTCTTATGATGCATTGAGTATGTTTAGCTTGGAGTTGATGGTTCCTCCTTATATATGTGCATTGCATGCATAATCTGCTGTTAGATTTAGTTTCACCCCTCTTATGATGATTTGAGAATGTCCTAGCTTGGAGTCGATAGTACCTCCTTGGTTATGTGCATTTAGATGAAGTTGCATTTTAGGTTGGGTTGTTACGTTTCTCTTTAATCTTCTGAGAACCATTTTGATTCTCATTCGAATACGAATGGTCCTAAGGGGGAGATATTGTGACACCCTGTATCCGAAAAAGGGAAATGAAACAAATTTCCAAAAGTTGTAGGTGCAACCCACGGCCCGTGGAAGGGACCACGGACTGTAGCTGTGGTCCGTGGGTTAGCTCCCCAAAATAGACCAGGAAGGCCAAAACTATGGCCTGACCAATGGACCGTTGGTCAGACCACGGTTCGTGGTTAGGGCCCGTGGTTCGATGGCCCAATTCCAAATTTATGATGACCAACGACGGTCCACCAGGACGGGCCGTACGTCAGACAACGGTCCGTCGACTAAGGTGCGTTGGTGGGCAGCTAACAGTTATTTTTAGGGGCAGTTGGGTCTTTTCCTAGTTAATTAACGCCTATACTATGTCGTTTTACTCTTCACTAAGACCCCTATATAAGTATTTTCAACCCCCGAAATTAGCCCATTCACTTAATTTGTCCAAATTCACAAAAGAAGATCAATTCTCCTCTACAAAATATTTCTCTCTCTAGAAACTTGAAGAAGAAGAAGGATTCAACCTAGGGTTTCAAGTCAAGGTCTCAATTTCTCCATTAAAGGCTAGAATTTGGACTCAAGGTATGATAGTTTTCATCCATGGAGTCTTCAAATTCCTCTATTTCTAAAGGTAGAATTCCCTAACATAGTTAGGATTTTCTTCAATTATCGTGGGTTCTTTTCATTATTGATTTAAATGATTTAATTATGATCTCTTATGCATGAATTGATGAAATACTATGATTTTATGATGATTTCCCATGAACCCATGTAATCTCCATGTTTTCAAGCTATGAATAAGATGATGTAGGATTTGGATCTTAAAGGAAAAGTTTTATGAAATCAAGCATGCATTGCTAGCTCTACATGAATTTATGATGAAATCATATAACCCATGTTTTCTAAATGTTGATGATTGAAAGTGGGTTTTGAACCTCAAGAGGTAAATTATGGACTTATGCATTTTTTATGAAATCTATGCAAATGTTTTAAGGGTGCTTTGAGAGCAAAGTACCAATGATCATGATGTGTTATTGAAAAGATTTTCTCATGTACACATAAGAGTAAGATGTGAAAGGTTTTCTCACATAGAAAGGATTCTTAGGTTGAAAGGCTTTCTCACATAATTGAATCAAAGAGTAAGATCTATCCTAATGAAACTAGCTTGGATTGGTTATCCTAGGATGCCTTTCCATGAATAATAAGGTCAAGTGAGAAATGACTATTCCGTGGGATTTATGCTTAGCACCGAGAGAATATTGAGATGGAAGCTCTCCCATTAGTAGAGGCCGAGTTTCTAGAAGCAATCTCCTTATCCCTTACCTATGTGCCCCCATAGATGATTGTCTCAAGAGACATTTGCCAGTGGATCCACTTAAGCTAGAAGTTCATGGTTCTACCTTGGCAAGTAGGACAACCCTTTTTGGTATGGGAGACACCGGGGGATCATGTTATAGCTCACATGGTATCTATGTCGGTTAAGGATAATTTTTCCCACATTAATAATGAACTAAGGTTACTTCAAGATGTATCGTATATGATTTCAAAGGTTTTAAAGATGATGTTCGCTTGCATTGACCATGGTTTTATGACTTATGTTTTCTAACTCTATTATATCATGTTTTAGCTTGGTCAATTGCATGCCTTGAAATGAAATGTCCTTTTTAGCATGATTTAAATGTCTTAGGCATGGCAATCATACTTGGTACATTGTTTTGTACTAACGCATACTCTTGCCTACATTTCTCCAAATGTAGGGTCCTACAGTCAGCATCATTAGTTTCGTGGCTAGAGGCTGACTTAAGATATTCCAAGATTTGGTGAGTCCTCATGCTTCAAGGATAGACTTTCATTGTTTTAGTTCCTTTTCTTGTGTTCACTTTTGGACATGATGTATGGGCTAAGCCAATTTCATTCTATTGTATTAGATGACTATGATTAGACAAGTGTATTAGACGTCCACTTTGCCTTTATAAATGTTTTGGACTTGGACTATTGTTTTACTCTTATTGTTCTATTTCTTATGTTATGAGAGCTAAGTGGCTTGTATGGAGTCCTTCGGAGTTCTATACGCCATGTTACATCTAGGGGTACCCCTGGGCAAATTTTTTTGAGGAAGTCTCCAAAAATTTCACAAAGGAGACAGTTACTACAAGATTGAATATCGGAGTTTGTCAAAGTTTAAACAGGGGCAAAAATTTTAATGCCCTCAAAAATTTCACCAAGGTTGTAGTCTAACTCCAAACTTATTAGGCATCACTCCAAGTTGGTTTGTACCTTTTGCATTACTTTTTTGTGCATGATGTTGTATTCGTTTTATATCTTTGATTTTATTTATCTTACATTTCATTAAAAATATTATTTTATCTGACATTTTCAAAGTTTGGGTTGTCCGCCCTTCAACGTGACTCATTCATTTTCATTTCAATTACTCCCTTTCAAAAATTCAATAATAAAATTGTTTGACATTTTTTTAAGTTGGGGTATCCGCCCTTCAATGTGACTCATTAATTTTATTTTTGTTGCTTTTTCTTTAATTAATAATAATAATAATAATAATAATAATAATAATAATAATAATAATAATAATAATAATAATAATAATAATTTCTTTTTGTTAAATTTGGGTGGTCTGCCCTTCAATGTGACTCATTAATTTTATTTTTGTTGCTTTTTCTTTAATTAATAATAATAATAATTTTTTTTGTTAAATTTGGGTGGTCCGCCCTTCAATGCGACTCACTGATTTCTTCATTCTTGTTAAGTTTTCTTTAAATATTAAAAAAATATTTTTTGTTAAATTTGGGTTGCCCGCCCTTCAATGTGGTTCATTGGTTCTTTATTCCGTTTATTTTCTTTCAAAAAATTCATTTGTTATTCAAAAATATTTTTTTTATGTCATATCTGAACGAACCACGCAAATCGGATTCTTATCAATGAGATACGTAGGCAGCCCTTCTAGGGTTCGGTATTCTTTATTCAAAAGATTTTTTATTTTTTATTCCTTTAATGTTTATATTTCTGAAATCATTTTTTGACTTGGTTGGTGCAGTTCGAGTGTGCATGTGAAAAATAATTTGTTCAATAGAGAAGATTGACTTCTTGTTAAACCATAGATTCTTTTGGTACCTCTCATTCATACTTTTGTTACATTTGAAAATTTTCTCTTGCACTCATTCAAGATTAGAACAAAATCAGATTCATTATTTCATGTGCATTGTGTGGTGAACTTTTGAATTAAATTCAATTGTGTTCCTTTGTTGATTTAGAACTTGGCATAAATGTTGTTGAGGCGAAATCTTGAGTAATGTTTAATTCGAGAAATGATTGTAGGCCTTTCTTGACCCGTTTGAGCCTTTCAAAGCCTACTAAATGACATCAATCCTTAGTATGTTCCCACTTTGAGCCTGAATCCTATTCTTTGGATAATCACATCTTAACATATACCCTTTCTAAGTGCTTATATGCACTACCCCTCTTTTGGCCTGACTTTCTTGAGTGCACTGAAATTGTGCACGTTTCAAAATAAAGATTCAAAGTTTAAATTTGTCAAAGGCAAAAGTTATCAAAGTCCGTGAAAGTCAAGAATACAAAAATGACTTCAAAAGAAAGAAAGAAGAGTTGGAAATTCCCCACAAGTTCAAAGAGGCTAAGTTTCAACAAAAGAAGAAGAATGCTCTAAACAAAAAGGAGAAAATTCAAAGAGGAAAAGCTCAGACAAGCAAAGCTTCAAAAAAAGTCAAAAGTGCAAAAGGAAGGGACAACAAAGAGAATCAAACGCTAAAAGCGTAACAAATGTTGAAAGAATCAATTTAGTGCAATGCTTAAGAAAGGATTTAGTCACTTTTATCACAAATGACTATCCTACATGTCCCTAAGCCTACATTACAAGCCATTAATAAGCCCTACATGATTTCATTTCAAATGTTCTCACATTAGTGGAGGTTTACATGAAGGCCAAACCTATGATAGCACAATTGCATGTGTTAAACATTTTTTCTGAGTGTGAGTGTGCTTTTCCAGATGTTCCCAAATTAAAATACTTTAAATGTGTGCAAATTGAGACTTTCTTTGTAGTGAGGGCACTTGAAACATGATTTTAGCTCTAGTTCAAAGTCTTTGTTTGTAGCAAGATGGACAAATCTTGTCGTTACTTGAGTACATTTGAGGTACCACTTGAATCCATGGGAATGACCTCGAAATCAATCTCAGTTGAAAGAGAAAGAATTGTGAGAAACAATACAATTGTTGGCGCCAACCAAGTTAAAATATGTTCCATTGTTCATAAAATAAAAATGGGTCGAAACCCACTTTTCAATATTTGTCCATACCAACTTTGTGGACCGTTTCATTGTTGATATTTGTCCAAAACATTGTGGACCATTTCATTGTCAATATTGTATTTTGGGTCGTCATACCTTTCAAACTGACATCATTTTAAAGTTATGTCATCATATTTGTCCATACCAACTTTGTGGACCGTTTCATTGTTGATATTTGTCCATAGTAACTTTGTGGACCGTTTCATTGTTGATACTTGTCCAAAGTAACTTTGTGGACTGTTTCATAGTTAAAATTATATTTTTGGGTCGTCATATCCTTCAAAATGACATTTTTTTAAAATTTGGGTCGTCATACCCTTCATAATGATATTTTCTTAAATTTGGGTAGTCATACCCTTTAAAATAATATCCTTTTAAATTTAGGTCGTCATACCTTTCAAAATGACATTTAAAAAAAAAAATTGTTATCTCAAATAAAATGATGCTTTTCAAAATTGATTTGTCATGCCGTTCAATATGACACTTTTTATTTTTGTTATATCATTTAAAATTGACATTTTTTATTCATGATGTTATTAAGTTTGAATTATTGCATTGGATAATACCTTGTTCATATGAGACCATGTTTGCATAAATTATGTTGCATTTATGTTATATTTGTTACTAACATTGTTGTTGCAGATTTTGTGATACACCATTCATATTAAGTTCAAGATTGGGTTGTCATCTCCGTTCAAATTGCACGTTAAGTTCAAATTGGGTCGTCCACCTTTCAAAGAGACATGTTGGGTTATCACCTCGTTCAAAGTGACATGTTATGTTCAAGTTGGGTCGTTCGCCTTTCAAAGAGACGCGTTGGGTTGTCACCTCGTTTAAAGTGACATGTTATGTACAAGTTGGGTCGTCCGCTTTTCAAAGAGACACGTTGGGTTGTCACCTCATTCAAAGTGACATGTATATTCAAGTTGGGTCGTCCGCCTTTCAAAGAGACACGCTGGGTTGTCACCTCGTTCAAAGTGACATGTTATATTCATGTTGGGTCGTCCGCCTTTCAAAAAGACACGTTGGGTTGTCACCTCATTCAAAGTGACATGTTATCTTCAAGTTGGGTCGTCCACCTTTCAAAGAGACACGTTGGGTTATCACCTCGTTCAAAATGACATGTTATGTTCAAGTTGGGTCGTCCGCCTTTCAAAGAAACACGTTGGGTTGTCACCTCGTTCAAATTGACATGTTATATTAGAGTTGGGTCGTTCGCCTTTCAAAGAGACACGCTGAGTTGTCACCTCGTTCAAAGTGACATGTTATCTTCAAATTGGGTCGTCCACCTTTCAAAAAGACGCGTTGGGTTGTCACCTCGTTCAAAGTGACATGTTATTTATATCATCATCCTTTCAAAGAGGTATACTATCTTTATTGTGCAATTTTTCAAGTAACATCGAAGGTATGTGAATGTTTTTAGTTTACAATCAATCTCTGCCTTTTGTTTATTATTTTCAGCCCACTCGACGAACGTAGAGTCTTGCTCAAAAGCTCTACTAACGTCTCATATTGTTTTGTTCAAAGTTTATCAAACCAAATTTGGGTTCGTTAACTTTGTTTGACTAGGTTCTCTTTCATCGATTCTAATCAAACAAAGGGGCAAGTTGTTGACACCAAATTTTGATATGATATTTCTAAAGTTAATACTTTTTAAGTAATTTTTTAAAATAGTTCATAATACATATTTTGCCATTTTTAATGCAATTTATTGATAATTATCCTTATTCTCAAAGTATTAGGATATTTATTGATTAATTCTGTTTATATTATTTTGATACATCCGGTTGAATACATTCAAATATTTATTCATTTTTTATTAAATCATTAATTTTGTTAAATTGTATTTTTTACATGTCATTGATTACGTTTGTTACATGTTTTCATATTTATTTTATCTATTACATTTTTAATATTTATTTTGATATTTTGTACAATTCAGAAATTTATTATGACATTGATAAGATTTCATACACAAATATTTTATTAATCAGTGGTTTTGACCCACAATTTTAAGATAGTAGTATTGTACTATTGTAGTTTTTAAATTCCCTATTTAAAGAATAGTTTGTTCATTAGGTTAAAGGTGGCGAATAAGAATTTAGGGGTAATTTCCAGATTTTTAGTGTTCAAAAAGTTCTTTTTTATTGTTCATTATTTTTTCAGCAAGTCACCGGAGTTCCACCGGAATCCGGTGAGTTCACCACCCAAAACTCCATTCATTTTTCTCCTTTTTCCCGCGAAACGAGACATCCGACAACACGACCGAAATCCCCTCATTTTTTCTCTTCTTTCCAGCGAATGCCGACCCCCAAACCCACCAGCAGCGAACAACCCCCATCCATTTCCCCTTTGCTCGAGTTCTGCCATTAACGGCGAACTCCAAGTTCGTACCACAGCCAACTGAACTTATTTCCGAACAAAACCCCGACCAAAACTACAACCAATCTCACCTAAAACAACCTCCATACCACCAGATCTCTACCCACTCAACTCCATTTTTTTCTCGCCTACGTCGGAATCCGGCAAAGCTTGAGAACTCCAACTCACAAACGCCGGTAACAGCTCCAATAACGAGCTAAACTACAGCAGCCAACGACATCAAACGAAACCTGTTTCCCTCTCCTTTACCAGACCCAAAAACCTCCTTTTTGTTTTCCCCGTTCGATGCAACCAGTAGCTCCGGCGAAGAGCTCAAAGCTCCGATGAACCGGAGCTAAACAAACTGGCCCCTTCCCTCTCCCCCTTTCACGATTTTTCCTCCATTTTTGCAGGTATACCGCTGAACCAGATCACCAACTCCGTCGAGGCTCTAAGCGCCGGGAAGCAGCCAGATCTAGCCAGAAAATGCTTCCTTCGATGACCATTCTTTCTTTTTCACCTCTTTGTACATATTTATGATGATTTTTAGTCGTGCTATTATTTTGATAACTAATATCTCTTTTGTTGTTTGGTCCTTATTATATATTTTACTTTAGTTTTTCATTCTTTATTTATAGTTTACGCTCTATTTTTGTTTACTATAGTGTTGCTGTTTGTATAAATTTTTCTCTATTACTATCTTGAACAGATTTCATGTTGCTTTGAGGTACTTCTATTATTGTTTAATATTAATAAATTTATGACACTGCTGGTTCGCTTTTGATTATCAAATGCTTTGTTAACTTTCTCATTTATTTTATTGCTACTTCTTGTTATTTTAGGAGTTGACCAATATAAAGTTGTTGCGTTCTTTTTTTTATTTTGTTATTACACAAATGTTAATTGTTGCTCTAGTTTATTTAATATTCTTGTTACTCTTCATTTATTTAAATTAATTTTATAAGTTATGTTGTTACCATTTGTTTGATTACGGTTGGTTAATTGTTTTATTTCATTTCACATTTTTTATAATCGGGTTCATATAATTTTGTGTTTGAGAGTTATAACGTCAAAATTGGCCAATGAAAAAAAATCTCTCTATCGGTTTTGGAGGCCTCCCCATTTTAGAAGACGAAACTTTAATTTAAGTTCATATATTTTTATTTGTTAAAATTAGCCGATGAAGAAATTATTATCAATTTCCAAGGCCTTTCATGTTAATAACACGGATTTTTATTTTTAAGTTATTATTTGATTTATTCATATTTATTCATTACTAACACTTTTACTAAGTGTCTTTATAGGTACACGTAGTTGCTTTCCATTGAAGCTATTTGAATGAAGTTCGAATTATATTCTTTATTCATTATCTTGTATATATCGATGTTAGGCAAAATTTAAGCCGTTTCTTATATTATTATTTCATTTTATTACTTGTGCATATCACTTTTTTATTATACTTGTATATTGTTTTTATCTCCTCCTCAATTTGAAAAAATAAATTCAGCCGGGCCCACAATTGTGGATTTCGAAGGATGCCTAACACCTTCCCTTCAGAATAACTTGAACCCCTTACCTAAAATCTATTGGTTTCGTAGACATTTTTTTAAAAGTTAATTTGTTAATTGATTTCCTTGTTTTCCTAAAAATTAGGTGGCGACTTTTTACCCCTTTTATCCTTTTTAAAATTCTTTTAATTCTTTTTAAAATTGAATTACTATTTTTTGGCGAGTTACCGCGATGTTGTGCCCTCTCAAAGGATATCAACAAGAGGCTCTTCCTAAGGAGAAATTTGAAGTTCTAAGGGCTAAGTTTGGAGCATCCAAGAAAAATCTCAAGGAAGAGTGTTAGAAAATGACATATTTCTATATAGTCTTTTGTTTAGTCGTTCCTTTTTAAATATTATGTTTAATTTGTAAAGGAAAGACAATCCTTATTTTATGGAATATGTTTTATAAGAAAATCAATAGTTGTTGGATAGTTATGGTGTCTACTAACTTTTTGAAAAGCTTCTATTACTATAAGTATCTAAGCCTTCTGTAATATGCCAAGATGAATGATAAAAATACTTGCCGTTGAACCTTATCTTTTCTCTAAAATTTCAAATGCTAACATAGTTATCATTTAAATTTGGGGTTTGTAGTTGGAAAACTTTTGTACAACCATAATGCTCTCAAGTTTTCAAATAGGTATTACTTATGTACAATCTTTTTTATATATATAAGATAATATTCATCCCCCTATGCGGCGTCCTTATAAACAAAATCCTATTTAATTTTTTCCCCTTTTATTTACTTATAAAAGTTCAAAGATTGTGTCTCCTATATATTGGAACTTATTAACTTCCTTCTCTTAATTGTCTCTTCCTCTTGGTCGTAGTAAGCATATAAATGTGAAGTTTCATGCTATCAGGCAAGGAGAGAAGGATTGTGAAGTTAAATTTATTAATTACAACTCAGATCAACAGATTGCAGACATCATGACCAAGGCTCTTCCTAAGGAGAAATTTGAAGTTCTAAGGGCTAAGTTTGGAGCATCCAAGAAAAATCTCAAGGAGGATTGTTAGAAAATTACATATTTCTAGATAGTCTTTTGTTTAGTGGTTCCTTTTTAAATATTATGTTGAATTTATAAAGGAAAGGCAGTCCTTGTTTTATGGAATATGTTTTGTAAGAAAATCATTAGTGGTTGGATAGGTATGGTCTCTACTAACTTTTTGAAAAACTTCTATTGCTATAAGTATCTAAGCCTTCTGCAATATGCCAAGATGAATGATAAAAACACTTGCCGCTGAACCTTATATTTTCTCTAAAGTTTTAAATACTAACATAGTTATCATTTAAATTGGGGCTTTTAGTTGGAAAACTTTTGTACAACCATAATGCTCTCAAGTGTTCAAATAGGTATTACCTGTGTACAATCTTTTATATATATATATATATATATATATATAAAAGAGAATCTTCATCCCCTACGTGGTGTCCTTAAAAAATAGAATCTTATTTATTCCTTTTCCCCTTTTATTTATTTATAAAAATTCAAAGACCACGTCTCCTATATATTGGAACTTTTTAACTTCCTTCTCTTAATTGTACCTCTTCCTCTTTTACTTCTTCCAATAAAACTCCTCCCCCTCCCCTCACATCTTTCTCCTTTTTCCTTTCTTTCTCCCACTCGCCAAAGGTAGACTTCTTATCCCCCTCTTCAATTTATATTTTTTCATAGCCTTTCATGTTTCACATTTCAATCTTCTAATTCTTTTGTTTTCTCCTTACTGCATGAAAAAGATTTCACTTGATACATATATGTACTTCTTAATTCTGCAAAGACATCAACCATGAATATATCAACGACAATGGTGATAATAATTAACAAGTTTTGTGAAAAGATTGATGTGAATAATAGAGGTTAGGGGTTTCAAATGGGTGGGTTGTGTTGGGTTGAGATTGGAGATATTAAAATGGGTCGAAATAGAAATAGGGTTGGGTATTGACCCTCCCAAGTTTACTTTTGGCTCAAATGGGCTTAAAAATAGGGTGGGTCTCGACCCGCCTAATTTGACCTGCTTAATCTCAATAATTTTAATATATTGTTATTTAAGTTTTATAACCACAATTTGAATTTCAACTTAAGAAAATTTAAAAAAAAAAGCTACAAATGGATAGATAAATCCTAAAAGATATATACTAGATAGTAGTCCATATCTTGAATATAGGAACATACATTACATCAATGCAAATAGAAAGTGTTAAAACGGGTTGAAATTGGAGATTAAATTTGGTTTAATTGAGGATTCTCTTAAAATGGGTTAAGAATTGAATGAGTTGAGATAGAACCCAATTCAAATTATCTTTAGTCTAACCTTTTAAAATTTTGGGCGGGTTACCTATAGTTGGGCTCATTTTTGACACCCCTAATAGAGGTGATGACATCATCATGGCAGAAATAAAGCTCCAATATTTATTAAAGATGGTAATTACCAAGTTCTATTGTTCTATTTTTTGTTAAAATTTTTTAACTACTGTTTAATTTTTGTTTGGACTTTTTACTTCTTAAATTATTCATTTGTTTCAATGTTTGCATTTTTAATTTGGAAAATAATGATTAAGACGCTATGTAATTAGTAAAATTGAGATTTTCTTTGAAAATGATGACATTAATAGGGTGCTTCTCTTGTCAGACACTTCAATCACATAATATTTTTTTTTAATCTAATAAACATCTTTTTCTATACTTCTTATAATTTTAAGTAAATAATTTTTGTGTGTGTGGTGTTAAGAAGATACAGATGGGCATGTACGTTGTTACAAAATGTTTTCCTGACCATGGAGGAATCACTATTGGCGAAAAAATATGTCTTGTTGTTCAACACCTACCTACTGGTCCCATAGGTGCTTATGGAAGGTGCTTTTTTCTTTTCTTCTTTTTATCATATGATGTCTCCAAAGAGACCTTGCATGAATTTCTTTCAATTAGACAAAAAAGGAAGGAGCCGGGTGGGGGTGGGGGACTTTCAATTAATTTCTCATGTTATTATTTTAAAATAAATTATGATAAGTACTTTTAGTTTCTTGCTAATCACGAATAGGAGTTATTGATTTGTTTACGCTAAATGTTGATTATTACACACTATAGTTGGCTTCTGTTTCAATTTGACGGCAATGGTAATGTACATTTCTTATAGATACAAATATATAGTCCAACCATTATATTTGATAATATTACTTTGTTGACCTTATAATTTCATGCTAAGAGGAATCTAACAGGAAGCCTGGCTTCAAAATTTCTTTGTGGTAAATTATTGAGTTGGGTTTTCAGATTGTTAGTCACCTAATAATTATTATCTCAATAAACTCATTTTCTTTGCTTAAAAAATTGGATTAAAGAAGAAATGTTCCTTTGGAACAATAACTATTAGTTGATAGACCACATAAGAAATCAATTGTAAAAAAATCTTACCAACCATGTTACGGTTTTGGCTTTTTTTGTTTAACAATTTAGTGATTTGCACTAATGAGAATTAATCTTTCACAAAGGTTGTGAGGGTTGTTTCAATTACTAAAACAAGATAGTATACTACTAAATCTTTCAATAAATTAATTCACGTCAATTTCTGACCTTCATGTAACTTACTATTGATTAATATAATTTCATTATTGTCTAAAATAAGGTGATAAAATAGTAATAGAGTGTCATGACCTGACTTCTTAAGTCATGATGGCGCCTACTATAACCCACCAATAGGTAAGCCAACCCATACCCAGAACGAAAAGTAGTGAGCGCAAGGTCTGAACTAAACAAGAAATAACACTAGCAACAAGAAAAGACAGAGACACAGGCAAACCAAAAAATTAAATACAAAAGATACCCTCCTAGAAACTGAAAGTGGCAACTACCGAGTTGTCTAGTATTAACAAATACAAGTCCCAAAGGTGGACCATAACAAGACGCCGCAAAGGCAAAAGACAAGCTGACATATTTACCGAAGGCGATAGGCAAATCTAGGTCGCCAAGTGCTCACTCTGGTCTTCGATATCCACGGGATGCAAACGACAACACCAACTATCACCACTAGTAGCTGGTACTAACACTGCATCATGAAAAGATGCAAAGTGTGGCATAAGTACTAAAATAAGGTACTTAGTAGGCATCATAGGCCGACTAGGCTAAAAAGGTAAAAATAATCTGAAAAGAGAGAATCTAGACACAAACACAGGTGAGAGAGGATACATAAGAAAGCACACGATCCTATCGAAAATAAATCTAAGTACAACTAAACTAAACGTAACTGAACCCCATAAGCCTAGTGTAACACCCCAAAAATTTCTAAGTTAAGACCTAAACTATTCTTCATTTACATGTAAGGTCGTATCCGGTGATTCATAAGTTGACGATATGTGTAAAGGTCAATTCTTTTGTGTAGGAATGATTTTGGATATCAATTAAGGTCACTAAAAACTCCTAGCACAAATTGAGTTGAAACTTTCCTTACCCATTAAGTTTTGACATAAGATTTTACTTAGGTCAACTTAAAACAACCATATATCTTAGAATATAAAGAGTTACGTGGCCCATAATCTATCAAATTATAGGTATTTGAATCCTCTTTCCAACGCCACCAATTTCGCATCAATCCAAGTTTCGAGCAAATATTTATGACCATTTTAGTAACCTGATTAGTCTAGTGACGAATTAGCCGACGGGAAAACATTAAAAAGGGTCACTTTTGTCTGTTTACCTCTAAGAAAACTCTAAACGAATTTCTTGATTATTTAAAGACCCAAAACAATCAGATTTTCATCTCTTAATTCATCATTCTCTTCTCTCTCAAACCTTAAGGCAAAACCCTATGGAAAAATCAAAGTAGAAGACTCCATTCAAGAATTTTTCAATCTTTTTCAAGATTCTTCTTCAAGGCAAATTTTTCTCCAAGAATTATATTCTTTTCAACTCAAATTTCTCTATACAATTATGAATCTCTAATTAAAATCATAATTCTTGGCCATAAAGATTTCAAGAAACTAATTCAAGAATCTCAAGAAAGGTTTTCTTGATTGCTTATCTTCAAGCTAGGGTTTCAAGGCTTCTAATCAAGTTCTTATCCAAGATTCTTCAAAAACCTTGTTCTTCCAGGTATCTAAGGCTATCATAGTGTTTGACTAGTTCGTCCGCACGCCCTACATCTACTTTCAAAGTAATAAAAGAGTAATCTAGGATTCTATCCCTAGATTTGAGTATTCTTGAGGTTAGTTGATTTTGAGTTCTTGAGTTCCTATTTATTTTTGAAATTCTATTCCTAATTATTGAATTTCTATATTTGAGATGATTCCTTATTGCTTTTAAGCATAGCTTAGTGGATCACTTAGTTGAGGTGTCCTATATCCCGGCAAGGTATAGGACACTTTTGGCAGCGTGGGCGAGACGCTGTATCATCATGTAGCTCATAGTGATGGTTGTTGGTTAGAGAATCTCCCAATAGAGTGTAAAGCCCTGAAAATTTGTAGGAAACTAGAGCTTAAATGTGAGGGTTAACGTCAAGGGAAAAAGAGTTAGAATCAAGGAAGGACGACAAGGTCCAAAAGAGTGGTTAAAGAAAGCCACATTTGGTGTAGACACTGCCCTACCTACCACTCCCATTACCACTTCTCGTGGTCAAGACCACGACTCGTGGGAGGGCTCGCAGAGGGCTAGGTAGTAGCCTTGGAAAATATGCCAAAAACAGCCTTCCCTCTTCACGAGCCACTTCACGGCTCATGGTCATGACCACGGTTCGTGGGAAAGCTCATGGGAGGGAGTTGGTGGTGTGAGGGGTGAGAGAAGTGGCTTAGCCACTGCCTCAAGGTCCACGAGAGGGACCATGACTCGTGGCTTGCTCCACGACTCGTGGAGCCTCTCATGAAGTTGCCTTGGGAATGTAGGCTAAAAGGAATGGAAGCCTAGTCACTGCCTCAAGTCCACGAGAGGGACCACGGCTTGTGGGGTCCCTCATGGCACCTAGGCAACTCACTTTAAGTGAGGGTTATTTTGGGTATTTCCTTTTTAAGCCCTATCAAAGTGAAGTTGCTTTGCATTATTTTTATACAACTATATAAGTCATTTTAAGTCAAAATACACCCAATTACTTCATATTTTCCAAAACACACAAATATTTCCCCCAAAGTTCATCTTCTACAAAATTTCTCTCTCTAGAAAACTCCAAGGAAGAAGAAGAAGAAAGTGAAAGCTAGGGTTGAAGGATCCACATCTTCCACTCAAATTCGTAGGGTTTCTTCATCAAGGCATGGTGGTCCTTCATCCATGGATACTTTTCATCCATGGAGCCCCTCCTAACTCAATTTCTAAGCTAGTGATTTTCCCAAAAGTTAGGGTTTGACTTCAATCTTATGGGTTCTTTCCAAAAACATTTTTAATGGTTGAGTTTTGATGGATTATGATTGAATTGATGATTTATTGTTGGTTTATGATGAATTTCCCCCAAGAACCCATAAAACCCCATGTTCCCCAAGTTATGCCTTTGTGATGTGGGTGAATTGATGAAGGAAGAATACTATGAGACTATGCTTGTAGTAATTTAGTTAATTGAATCATGTTATTATCCATATCTAATGTAGTAAATCTAGATGTGTTGGATGGAATGTGATCCTTGACCCAAGGGGGTAGAACATGAGAATTATGTATGATTGTGGACTTATTGTATATGCTTTATGAAGATGATTATAATCTAATTGTTGTGTTGATTGAAAGATCATTCTCACGATATGATGATTCTAAGGTGGAAAGACTATTCTCACCTAGTGAATCTATGAGCTATCTTATGAATTATCTTTGTTTAAGTGTTAAGACATTCTTCCATAAACATGAACATAAACTAAGACTAAATATGAACTTAATGGGAATTATGCTTAGCACCGAGTGGATAATGTACATGAGATGGAAGATTTTACCTCAGTTAGTCCGGTTTCCCAAATGGGTTCCTTCTACACCAGTTAAGTCCGGGTTCCCAATACATGTATATCGTGAGATGCAAACCTTCTACGCTAGTTAAGTCGGGGTTTCTAGTAGCAACCTTCCTATCCCATAACTATGTGCCCACATAGGTCTTTAGCTAGTGGATCCACCTAAGATAACAAACCTTAGCTCTACCTTAGGCAAGTAGTACACCTCTTTTTGGTGTGGGGCAAGACACGGATTCCCTGTTAAGCTCACATGGTCTATGTCGGTTAAGGCTTATTCCCACCATGGCAAGAATATGAACAAGAACATGAATTATGAATAATGGTTACTCAATAAGCTTTACTTAGCTTGGGTAGAATTATGAGATCTTATTCATGCATTGCATAAGTATGCTTTGAGGGTACAAATGGTATGGTTCTCTTATGATGTGAGTATTTATGTAATGAACATGCTTATGACTTATGCTCTTCCATTATCTTCTAAATGATGTTTTAACTTACTAATTGCATGCATTCAACTAAAATGTCCCCTTTTAGCATGTTTTCATGATTTAATGCATGGCTATCATACTTAGTGTATTTTTGTGCTAACCCATATTTCTTCTACATTTTTCACAAAGTGTAGGGTTTGGTTCTTAAGGCGATATCCATTTGGTTTAAACTTGGATTCAACTATTCTCCTTGCTTGTGGTGAGTCCTCAAGATTCGAGGACGGATGTTCATTTTGAGTATCATCTCTAGTATTTCATTTTTGAACTATGTTGTGTGGGCTATGCCCCTTTTATTTGAACTATCGTAATAGATGGCTAATTGAGACAAGTCTAGACTTCCGCTTTCCTTATAAAAGATATTTGGACATAAATGTGTTTTACGCTTTATTGTTCTAATGCTTTATGTTATGATATGCTAAGTGGCTTACATAGTGCCCTTCGGGGTATTATGTGCCTTGTTACGTCTAGGGGGTACCCTTGGGTCATGACAAACTTGGTAATCAGAGCACTAGGTTTAGAATGATTCTAGGATGATGTCTCATAAGCCACGTCTAGTAGAGTCTTGTTCATGAGTGTGAAGCGCGCCACATTTATGAATGAGAGGCTATAAGATGTTAGGAAATTCACTTCTTTCATCACTCTTAAGTCGTGGCTTAGAGTTTAACTCTATAAAAGTCCCTCTCCTAATCCTTCTCTTGTGTCTTCAGGAAATGAATACACGAAGGGCTAACGCAGGAAGAACAGAGGGTGACAATGTGAATTAGGAAGCTCTTCAAGGTAATCAAGCTCTTTAAGCTAATCAAGCTCTGATTAATCCCCCGGCTATGTCGGATGTGGAGGTTAGGTCGGCTTTTTCTAACGTTGGCTCAAGCCATGATGGCCCAAGCCAATAGAGATGTTGGGACTCATGTGAACCCTAATATGTACTGATGTCATTTGACCTGCATCTTTTAATGATGCAGGTATAGGTTATTAGGATCCTCAACAAAAGTCTATTGAGATCATTTCATCCGCTCATTGGCTTACGAGTGAGACCTCCTTGCTTTCAGAGTACTTTAGTTTTATGAGTTGTTAGTAGTAGTTATTTTGAGGAGTCGTGGGTCCTTTCCCCACACTCATCTTTATACAGTAGAGGCTTCATATATAGACAGTTTTGGAGAGTTTTCAGTTTCAAATGTTTTATTTAAAACCTATGTTTATACTTAGTTTTTTCAATGAAGTTTTGAGATTCAATAAACCGTTTTTAAACGTTTCTTTCAATTTGATGCTTATGTATGCTTGAGTTAGTCTTTTGCTTAAAGTCAGCCAGGATGAGGGTTTGCTTAGGGACCAACAATGGTTCTCGAGTGCCGGCAACATCCAGGATGTAGGCTCGGGTCGTGGCACCTAGAAGGTACACTCGTGTGAAAGATTAAATAAAACCCAAATGGACCCCCATAAGCCCGACAAGTACACAGAATAGCTAAGTCTACAAGAAAGAAGAGCCTCCAAACTAAATTCAATAAGTGTACGCTGGGCCTCGAAACCATAGTGATAGCTTCTAAATAGAGGTGTTGAGATTTGTGATTCCCAACCGAGGTTTGTGATTTTTTATTCAAGGTCAAGTCTATAGGACCTTTAGTCTATAGGACCTTTAGTCACTCTATATGACCGTATTCAAGGTCAAGCCAATCTCAAGTCTTCACAAGATGTAACCCCTCTAATAACTCATCGGAATCATAGAGATAGAGAAAGAAAGAAGAATGCTCATAAGGCTGTGCAAATGCCAAAACTAAGGCTCATACTATCAGACCCAAGTTTTCTATGCCATTCAACATGGACCTAGTCTATCCAAATGACATTAGAGGCAAACAAAGTCACAAGCCTCACGAATCTAAGGCAACAGTAGTCTATCCTATACATAGGCTAGACATGCTCCAGGAACAAGTAGTAAAACAAGTAAATTACATAACACGCAACACACATATACAATGCCCAACTAACATGGTACTACTCTTAAAACAGTGGTGAAACATCTTAGATCATGGTTTCTAAAAATAAAAGCAGGAATAACTAGATACCTAACCCAGTTCATACTAATCATCATGAATTTACACATTCATGCTTAATCTAATGAGACATGAAGCCGTGGCTTACCTATACGCCGATTGCATACACTCCAAACCACAAGGCCAGAGTTTTCCCTTTCGAACAACCTCTAAACGCTGCCACACTATCAAGAATAGGATCACAACATCAACACAATTGTAGAGACACTAAAATCACATAAAATTGAGATAGACAAATTTTAGAGTTAAATGGGAATTATGGTATCCATGATCGGATTCCAAGAATTCACTTTATCAAGAGGTCCTAAGCTACACCCCAAACTTGTGTACATGATCTGAGGCTCATCACAGCCGAATCAACTACCAAGCAATTTGATAAGATAACCAATTCAGAGAAACTATGAAACTCACAATACCACAATCCAAATGGAGACTCTTCAACAACTCTCGGTCACAAACCCAAGTAGCCATGCTCTCAATGATCACATAGGACTTCAAGTCACTCAAGTCAGAGTTCAAAAGAGGGAGAAATTGCCAAAATATTATTCAAAAGCTATTGAAATTCGTGCATAAGTTTCATATTAAATGCTACCGACCTTCCCTTCAGTGACTACTAATGTCACATAAGCAACATGCCACGCCTTTGCGAGCTCTTGGCCGAAAAAGCGAGCCTCACTTAAGCCAACACATTCCGCACAAGTGAGCTCTGCTAGAGTGAGCCTAGGGTCACTTTAGCGATAACCACCTAATTGGAGCCTTGCTTAGGTAAAGCCCTAGTTACATATGTGGCATTCTGTTAAGAAAACCCAGTGGCACAAAAGCGGCCATACCAGACATCAGGCACTAGAGTATTTCAACAAAGTCCCTTGGGCAATGCCAGGGGGCTTGGGATTTGTTCGGAACCCTGTGGAGCAAACGAGATATGAAAACCAATCAAAAACAACATTCCAAACACAACAGAGTAGTCTAAACTTCTATACGAGGTTTTATTGACAGAATTTTGGTCCTACACAAAACTCTATTATAGCCTAAAATCCACAAGGAGGCTTAGAATTTTCTTTGAAGCCTTGGGACCTAATAATGCTCAAATTACTTTTAAAACAAGTTTACAGGATAAGCGGTCATTATCAATAAAAAATTACCTAACTAAGAGTCAGGGTTGAATCCCAAAGGAAAAATAAGTACAAGTTTGAACCTAGACTTATGAATACACGATTATCTATATCAAGAGCGATTTTGGTAACCAAATAAAGCCTTTGGGAAAAGACGATATCAAGCCAGGGATATATGAAAATTAGGGAAATTTGGAATTCAATCAACAGTTAATGATCCATTGCAATTTAACACATGCTCATTCAATCATCAATAGGCTAGATCATCATCAATCAACCATAATCTGTAACACTCCGAGAATGTGTAGACGTAAGTAGAGCTAAAATGAAAGGGCTAAGAGTCTAGGAAGAGGGCAAGGGCCTAAACTACCTAAGAAAAATGAAGGAAAACAATTTTTCCCCTTGGGCCACTCGGCCAGGGGGAGCACTATCACCCAAGTCCCTTGGCGATTAGCCAAGTGACCCTCCCTCTCCTAGTGGGCAGCCCCTCCTTGGCCTAGCTGCTGGAAAATTAGGCGAGCTAGGTCGGGGCTTGCCAACCCACTTGGCGCATCGCCCAAAGACCCTCCCCATCGCCTAGTAGGCTGCCTCCTTGGGGAGGCATTCTGGAAATTTAGGCTAGCCAACGGACCATTAGGTGTGTCACCTAGTGCCCTTGGTGAGCTAAGAGGTGCAAGTTGGCGAGCTAAAGCGTACTAGTAGGCAGATTTTAAATTCAAGTCTAAGGGTCTTTAGTTATTCTTCCTAAATTAATTCTACAATGATTTACTATTTTCCTAGTAAGTATATAAGCTTTGTAGACTCAAATTTCCCCCCAATTAAGTCACTTTTATAGAATAAAAAAGAAAATATTTCTCTCTCTAAAACTCCAAGAAGAAGAGGAGTAGAATTGGAGCTAGGGTTTGGAGAATTAAAGGCTTCTTGCTCAAATTCTTTGAAGATTCATTATCAAGGTATGGTGGATTTTATTCTATGGGTAGCTTTCACCCATAGAGTCCCTTCAAAACTTGATTTTAAAGCTTTCAATTTCCCCAAAAGCTAGGGTTTCACTCTAAGTCATGGGCTCCTTTCTAAAACGTTTCCAATGGTTGATTTATGATGGATTATGATTGAATTGATGATTAATTGTTGATCTATGATGAAATCCCCCCAAGAACCCATGGTTTCCCCATATTGCTAAATTGTGATTTCATGATGTGGGTTGATTGATTATATAAGCATGTGAATAGATTATGGCTATATTTGTTGAGTTTATTGAATCATGATGTTCTCCATATCTAATGTAGTAATTCTAGATGTTTGGGTTGAATGTGATTCATGGTCCTTAAAGGGCAAATTATGAGGGTTTGTACATGGTTCTGAGAATTGTGTATGAGCTTATGATTCACTTAGAAAGTGAAGATCCTATGACTATGGTGGAGTTGTGGTATTTTTGAAAGATCATTCTCCCCATACCCTTATACATGATTATGCATGAAATGTCTATGACTATGATAATGTTGTTGTGTTGATTGAAAGGCTATTCTCATGAAAACACAATGAACATGATGTGAAAGGTTTACTTACGTATAAATGATTCTAAAGGTTGAAAGGCTATTCTTACCTGTTAAATCTATGAGCTATCATGATACCATATTGCTTTGAGTGCTAGGGAATTCTTTCATGAACATGAACCTAAGTTAAGACTTAACATGAACATTAAAGGGAATTATTCTTAGCACCGAGTGGATATGAATATGAGATGAAAACTTTTACGCTAGTTAGTTCAGCTTCCCGATGGGTTCCTTTTATGCCAGTCAGTCTGGGTTCCCAAAACAGTTATCTCATGAGATGGAAACCTTTTACCTCAGTTAATTCAGGTTTCTAGTAACAAGCTCCTTATCCCGTAACTATGTGCCCACATAGGTCTTTAGCTAGTGGATCCACCTAAGCTAACAAACTAGTTCTACCTTAGGCAAGTAGACACCTCTTTTTGGTATGGGGGAATGACACTGAAATCCATGTAGCTCACATGGTTTATGTCGGTTAAGGCTATTTCCCTACATGACAAGAATATCAATTCTGAACATTAACATGAACTATACTTATGACTTCTTAATGAGCTCTATTTAGTGTGAGTGGGGGTATGAGACTTCACTTATGCATTGCACAAGTTGACTCTGAAAGGGGTTATGGTGTGCTTTTCTTATGCTATGAAGATATATGAATTTATGCATATATGATATGGATTGTTGCTAAGAGTGACTTTACTTGCTACAAACTATGAACATGAATATTTACTTGTCTATAAGTGTTGGCTACGGATGAGGTCAAGGTATGATATGTATGATTATGGTGGCTTAAAAGTTGTACTTAGTATTAGATAGGATTATGGGATCTTGTCTATGCCTTGCACAAGTATACCTTAGGGTTGCTTATAAAATGGTTTGGCTTATGTAGTTACACTAATGTGCATGATGACTCCTAAAGTTGATAAAGTGCATGGTTTCAACTAAATTGTCCCTTTTAGCATGTTTTAAGGATTTTAATGCATGGCTTCCATACTTAGTGCAATTTTGTACTAATCGATATTTTCTGCATTTTTCTATAAGTGCAGGGCCCGGTTGTTGAGGTGTGCTTTCTTCTTGATCAAAATCTTGGATTGACTATTCTCCACGCTTTCAGTGAGTCTTCATGGCTCGAGGACAAAAGTTGTCATTTCTAGTTTCTTCTCACATTTTCTTTTAAGACTATGTTGTAAAGAGCTGTGACCCTTATTGATACTCGATTGTATTAGATGGTGAATGAGTCAATGTCTTGACTTCTATTTTTATTTTATGAAAAGACTTCGATTGTAAAAGTTTTAATTCTGCATCATTTCTATTACTTTTGTTGATGATATGCTAAGGGTTTGTATGAGACCCCTTCAGGGTCGAGTACGCCGTGTTATATCTAGGGGGTACCCTTGTGTCGTGACAAACTTGGTAATCATAGCACAAAGTTTTGAATGATTTTAGGATGAGGTCTCATAAACCACGTCTAGTAGAGTCGTGTTCATGAATGTGAAGCGCGCCACATTTATGAATAATAGGCTATAAGATGTTTAGGAAATTTCACTTCTTTCATTACTCTTTAGTCGTTCCTTAGAGTTTTAACGCTATGAAGTCCTTTTCATAACCCTTCTCTTGTGTCTTTAGGATATGAATACAAAAAGGGCGAACGAAAGAAGGATGGAAGAGGAGAATATGAATGAGGGAGTTCCTCCCCAAGGTCCCCAAGATCCTCAAGTTCCTAGAGCTCCTATTGATGCGGGGGCTACGACAAATATGGAAATAAGGTCAGCTCTCCAAATTTGACCCAAGCCGTGATGGCCCAAGTCAATAAGGATACTAGGACTCATGGGAACCCCAATGTGAGTACGACCGTTTCAAGGATAAGGGATTTTACTAGAATAAATCCTCCCGAATTCCATGGCTCCAACGTGGAAGAAGATCCATATGGGTTTGTTGATGAAGTTTACAAAGTGCTTGATGCTATGGGAGTGTCTCCACTAGAGAAGGCGGAATTAGCCGCTTACCAATTGAAGGATATGGCTCAAGTATGGTATGATCAATGGAAAGGTGAGAGACCCATATGAGCAGGCCTAGTAGATTGGGAATTGTTTAAGTCGGTCTTCCTTGATAGATTCTTTCCCCTAGATTTGAGGGAACAAAAAATGCAAGAGTTCATAAATCTTCGACAAGGGAGTTTGAGTGTGAAAGAGTATGCCCTTAAATTCACTCAATTGTCCAAGTATGCTCTAACCTTAGTGGCGGATTTGAGGGCTAAGATGAACAAGTTTGTGATGGGGGTATCCGACTTGGTAGCCAATGAATGTCGTGTGGCAATGCTCATCGTAAGTATGAATATTTCAAGTCTCATGGTCCATGCCGAACAAATTGAGGAACAGAAGCTCAAGCAAGTAAATTAGGAAGTAAAAAGAGCAAGGACCGATGATGGGAATTCTTCCAAAGATAAGTTTGAGGGTCAAGGGAGACCAAGGTTCAAAAGAAGGTTATCTAACCAAGGCACCTCTAGTGCTCCAAGGGTCAATAAAGAAACGGTGTCTAACCCTAAGCCTCAAGGAGGCAATAGTGGTGGATCTTCTATAGTGAGGCCTCCTTGTTCTAAATGCGGCAAGAAACATGATGGGAAGTTCCTAGTTGGCATGGATGGTTGCTATAGTTGTGGGAAGAGTGGTCATATGATGAGATATTTTCCCATGTTCAAGAATCAAGGAAGAGAGGGAAAGCAAGTCTTTCTTAGCGGTTCAAATTCCGATGCTCCCAAGAAAAAACACTTCTATGCTCTTCAATCCCGAGGTGACCAAGAGAGCTCCCCGGATGTAGTGACATGTATGTTACAAGTGTTTGATATTGATGCATATGCATTGTTAGATCCCAGTGCCACTTTGTCCTTTGTGACACCTCTTGTGGCCATGAAATTTGAAATACTCTCCAAAGTGTTAATAGAGCCTTTTTCGGTTTCTACCCTGGTTGGTGACTCGGTAGTGGCAAAAAGAGTCTATAGGAGTTATCCTATTTCTTTGTCCCATAAAGTTACCTTGGTGGATTTGGTGGAGTTAGACATGTTAGATTTTGATGTCATTTTTGGTATGGATTGGTTGCATGCATGTTATGCCTCTATTGATTGTAGGACCAATTTCCAAATGAGTCTATTTAGAGTGGAAGGGGGGAAATTCTATCCCTAGAGGTCAATTTGTCTTTTGCCTCAAAGCTAGGAAGATGATCTCCAAAGGGTGTATTTATCATCTTGTTAGGGTTATGGATGTGGAGTCCAAAACCGCTTCTCTAGAATCGGTTTCGATAGTTGTGAAGTTTCTGAAAGTTTTTTTCGATGATCTACCCGGTATTCCTCCCGAACGAGAAATAGACTTCAGCATTGATCTTTTACCGGATACACAACCTATCTCCATTCCTTCTTATAGAAGGCTTTATTCAACCGAGTATCTCTCCATGGGGTGCTCCGATATTGTTTGTTAGAAAGAAGGATGGGTCTCTTAGAATGTGCATGGACTATCGCCAACTAAACAAAGTGATCATAAAGAATAAGTATCCCCTTCCAAGAATTGATGACTTGTTTGATCAACTCCAAGGGGCTAACTATTTCTCCAAAATAGATCTTTGTTCGGGTTACCATCAACTAAGGGTAAAAGGGGTTGACATTCCCAAGACAACATTTTGGACCTAGTACAGTCACTATGAATTTGTGGTTATGTCATTTGGGTTGACAAATGCCCTAGCAGCATTTATGGACCTAATGAATATAATGTTTAGATACTTCCTTGATATTTTTGTGATCGTGTTTATTGATGATATTTTGATCTATTCAAGGAGTGAAAATGAGCATATGAATCATTTGAGAATTGTATTGCAAGTCTTAAAGACCACCAATTAAATGCGAAGTTTAGTAAATGGGAGTTTTGGCTAAGGTCCGTAGCCTTCCTTGGTCATATTGTGTCGGGCAAGGGTATTGAGGTAGATCCTAAGAAGGCGGATGCGGTCAAGAGTTGGCCTAGACCTCTAACTCCTACCGATATTAAAAGTTTTTTGGGTTTGGCCGGTTACTATAGGAAGTTTGTTGAGGGTTTTTCCTTCATTCCTTCTCTGTTGACGGCTTTGACTCAAAAGAAAGCTAAGTTTGTGTGGCCGGAGGTTTGTGAGAAAAACTTCCAAGAGTTGAAAGATAGACTTACTTCCGATCCAGTGTTGACCTTACCGGAGGGTACCGATGGCTTTGTTGTGTATTGTGATGCCTCTCGAGTGGGTTTGGGATGCATCCTTATGCAACATGGTAAAGTGATTGCCTATGGTTCAAGGCAACTCAAGATCCATGAAAAGAATTATCCAACCCATGACTTCGAATTAGCGGTAGTAGTATTTGCCTTGAAAATATGGAGGCATTATCTATATGGGGTGCATGTTGATGAGTTCACCAATCACAAGAGTCTTAAATATGTGTTTAGTCAAAATGACTGGAATCTTCGACAAAGAAGATGGTTAGAACTTTTGAAGGATTATGACATGAGTGCCCTTTACCACCCCGGCAAAGCCAATGTAGTTGCGGATTCCCTTATTCGATTGTCCATGGGTAGTGTGGTCCATGTAGAGGATGAGAAGAAGAAGTTAGTTCGTGATGTGCATAGGTTGGCCCGGTTAGGTGTTCAACTAGTGGATCCCGCCAAGGGTGGTGTCACGACAATGGTTCCGAATCATCCTTTGTGATGGATGTTAAGTCCAAGCAAGACCTTGATCCGGTATTAGTTGAGTTTAAAGAATTGGTACTCAACAAGTCCGTTGAGGCTTTCTCCCAAGGGGTAGATAGGGTGCTTAGATACGAAGGTCGGTTATGTGTTTCGGATGTTGATGGCTTAAGAGAGCAAATCCTAGAGGAAGCTCATGGTTTATGGTATTCAATTCATCCGGGAGCCACCAAGATGTACCGTGATCTACGGGAAGTCTATAGGTGGAATGGTATGAAGAAGGATATAGCAGGTTTTGTAGCCAAGTGTCCGAATTGTCACCAAGTTAACGCCGAACACCAAAGGCTGGGAGGCTTGTCCCAAGTTATATATATTCCCACTTGGAAGTGGGAGGATGTGAATATGGAATTTATAGTGGGTTTGCCTCGTACTCGAATGCAACATGATTCTATTTGGGTCATTGTTGATAAAATGACTAAATCAGCCCACTTTATTCTCGTCAAGGTTTCCTTTTCGGCGTAAGACTATGCCAAATTGTATATCAAGGAGATAGTAAAGTTGCATAGGGTTCCTTTATCTATTATTTCAGATCGGGGTACTCAATTTACTTCACACTTTTGGAAGGCATTCCAAAAGGGCTTTGTACTACGGTTAAGTGTTATGCCTCGGAAATTAGTAAGTTAAACTAGAGAGTTTTAGGGGTTTTTGTAAGAGTTTTGGAGTGTGGTATGAGGATTAAGATCACAAGAGATGATTCCTATACTTATAATAGGGGTTTAAGGGTTAGGGCTTCAAGGAACGACCCGCCAAGGACCACCCAAGGGGTCCTTGAGGAGGACCCTCAAAACATCCCCAAATCTGCCAAAATTGCAGGCCACCTACTGGCCGTAGGTGGACCCACGCCCTATAGGTGAGGGTCGTGGGTCAAGGCCTGCAGAAGTCTGCATTTTCAGCCTCTGAACCAGCACCTATGGAGGTGTAGTACACCCCATCACTCCACCCATGATCCGTAGGTGGTGGAGTCGTAGGTGGGGGCGGAGTTTATGTGTTTAGTTTTGTGTAAGGGGTTTAGGGGTTAAGTTAGTAATTAATTAGGGGTTAAGGTAGGTCGGTTAGTTAGTTATTTAACCACCTATAAATAATTAATAAGCCCTAAACTAAATCATTAAACTCATTCATCTAAGACCCCAAATACTCTCCAAAAAAAATTCTCTCTCAAGAAGAAAAAAGGAAATTGGGGCAGCAACTTAGGTAAATTTTCCTCCATTGTTTCAAGCTTGATAATGGCTTTGAATTAAGGTATGTTAGCTTATTCATCTATGGGTTCTTCCACCTATAGAGCCCCCTTAGTTTCCCCCAATTGTGAAGTCAAAAACCCAACTCTAGCTACGGTTCTTTTTACATTGTGGGTAGGGTTTGGGTATGATTCCAATCTAGTGGATAATAACTAATTATGATTGTATTAGCATTGAATTATGATTATATGATGAATTTCTGTGATTTTTATGGTAAAACCTAGTCGAAATTGATGCATGTGATATTTGTGGGTTTGTGCAATTAAAGGTGAAATTGAAGGTTCATAGGTGATCTGCCTAAATCAATGTCATGTGTAGTAATTTTTCAAAATTAGGAACATATAATAATGAATTGAACTAGACTCTATTGTATATGATGAATCTTGACATGTAAAGTTTAATTTGAACCTTTATGATCAATTGTGACTAGAATCACCTAGTAATGAAAGATGTGATAAAAATACCTTGAAACCTAGGTATAAAGAAGAGATTTAGAAAGAAACCTTGAGAGTAAGGCTTTTGATCATAATAGTTAGGGCTTTAGAGTGAAGCTAATGTGATTAATATTGATGTTAAGGCTTTGAGAGTAAAGTCTAAATGAGAAGACACGTCTAATAGGTAGAATTGTGGTGAAAGTCCTATACTCACCTAACCTACCCTATAAATGCTTGATAGATGAAAGTGATAGAATCACTTGAGCATGGATTGATTGTCAAGTACATGCTTCCATGAGAGATAAGTGTTAAGCAAGGCTTAACAAGTAAACCTTGAGGTATATGCTTGGCTCCAAGTGGATATTGACAATGAGATGGAGTGTCACACTAGATAGGGTCCGGGCTCCAAGTAGAAAGGAGAACCACACCTAGTTGATGTGAGGACTATCCAAGTAAAAAGGGGGAACTCTTACGTAGTAGAGTATGGGTTTTCCCAAAGTTAGGTCTCATGTGATAGGAGCCTTCACGTAGTTGAGTTAAGGTTTCTAGTAGCAATCTCCATATCCAATGAACTATGACATGCTTAAAGAAGCATCTCATAGTGTTCTAAAGCATAATTGAACTAAGACTTACTTAGTGAAGTACCTCATAGTGTTCAAGAGTATAAGTGGACCTAGAAATGCTTAAGGTATTATCTCATAGGGTCCATGTTAGTAAGGAACTTAGACATGCTTAAGGTATTATCTCATAGGGTTCAAGCTACTAAAGAACTAAGATGTGCTTAAGAGAGTACCTCATAGTGTTCTAAAAGGTAAAGAGAGGAACTAGGTTTCAAACCAAGAAGTGTTACTATGAGGACCTAAAGGTAGTACTTAGCATGAATAGTATTATGGGGTGCTATGCATGCATTGCACAAGTATGACTTAGGGTTATTAAAGAGAAGTTTTGAGATAGGATTGTGCTATAGTTTCCCTCCTAGCTATAATTGATTAAAGGTGAGAGATTCCTTTAGTTATGAGGGTTAAGTTAATAATGAGGCCAAAGGAGGGTGGATATGATTGAGATGACTTCAAGGTTATGCTTAGTATGAAGGGTAGTATGGGATGCCTTTCATGCATTGCACAAGTGTGCTTTGAGGTTACTTAAAAGTATGGTGCCCTTATGGCATATAAAATCTTAGAGACTTGACCATGTATATAGACTATGATTAAGATGACCAAAAAGGGATACTTAGCTTGGGTGGTATTATGGGATGCTATTATTGCTTTGCACATGTATACTTTTGAGGTTACTTGAGATTGGTTCTATTATGGTAGAGGTGACTAAGAGTCAATTCCGCTCATTATGATTGTGACTTATCTCCTATGCTAGTTAACTATGTCTTATGTTGACTTATGATTATATGATGCTTATGTTGGAGGTTATGCTATGATTATGTTATTATCTCTTATGCTTATGTCTTATGTTGACAAACCATTTTGAGATGCTCTTATGTTGTTGTGCTAGCTTTCATACTTGGTACATTTTATACTAATGAATACTTTGCCTACATTCTAATCAAATGTAGGGTTTCGGAGATTGAGTTCCTTTGAAGGCTAGGTTACTAAGGAGCAAGAAGGGTTGAAGATCTTGGTGAGTCCTTATAGCTTCGAGGACAAAACCCCCCTTTCCTTTATGTCTTTTATTTTCATGTTGAGATTATTGTATGGGCTGTGTCCCAAGAGTTTTATTCTAAAGTTGTACTAGTTGGTTTGCGATAAAGTATAGAAGACTTCCGCTTGCTTTTATAAAGATTTTGATTGTGAAGAAAAGTTTTAAATTTTCCCGTATTTTTCTATTATCTTATGTTCGGATATGCTAAGGGCTTGTATGAGATCCCTTCGGGGTCAAGTATGACATGTTACTTCTAGAGGGTACCCATGGGTCGTAAAATAACTTGGTAATCAGAGCACAAGGTTTAGAATGGTTCTAGGATTGTCTGTAACAGCTCGGAAAATAAATAGGTGAAACTAGAGCCTAACGAGTTTGTCTTTGAGTTGATGTGAGGTTTGAGGTTGTAAAATGATTTCCCGAGCTATGGTTGAGGGGTTTAGGGGTTAAACATCAAGGTAAGACCCCCGAAAGACCAACCAAGGGTCCTTGAAGGGGACCCTAAAGCCTAACCCCCAAGACCCCAAGAAACCATAAACTACTCAAAATATCATTACCTACGGATGGGGACCTACGCCCCATGGATGGCCTCCGTAGGTCAAGGCCCAAAATGTCATGTTGTAGCCCCAAACAACGGACCTGCAGGATGGGGCGTCACCCCACCTACGATCCGTAGGTCATGGGGCGTAGTAGGTCATAACTGTGTTGTTGTCCAATTCGGCCAAGTGGAAGGGCAAGGTGGTAAATTCCTAATTAAGTTAGTTTATTCGGGGGACGGTTATTATTGGTTTATTAATGTATTTTAAGGGGTTTAAAGTATTAAAACGTCTTTTCTAATTCATTCTTCCAAAACACAAATTAGAACCCACCTCTCCTCTCAAAAGTTCTCTCTCTAGAAACCTCCATTGGAGGTGAAGGATTCAAGCTTTCAAGCTCAAGACCTCACCATTCTCATTCAAGTTTTGTGGAATTCTTTCCTAAAAGGTATGGTAGTCTTCATCCTTGACTTAGTTTCTTTCAAGGAGTCAATTTCAAAGATGATTTCAAGTCTCCAAAGTTCCCCAAAAACCCTAGTTTTCAATCTATGCATGAGTTCAATTCCAAAATGTTTTCAAAAGGTTTTTGTTTTATTTAAAAAAGAGAAACGACAGATTTTTAAGAGTTGCCACTTAATTTTTAAAGAAAAATTAAAAAAACTAAATTTTTCAAAAGATTAAAACAGAATTCTTATGAAAATATTAAAAGGGGTTCGAGGTTCATATTAGTATTTCGGGAAGGGTTTGAAAGCACCCGAAATGCCCGCTAACACGTGGTTATCCGATAATTAACTATTTGACTAAACAATTCTAAGAAAATAGGCATACTTGAATAAATAGAGAAAGTAAAAATGATTACTTAATTTTAAATAGTTAATTTAAAATGGTTATCTTTTGGGGCGATGATTTGGAAGAACCTTATATTAAATAAACACATAAAACAAAATAGCAAATAAATAGAGAAGGAGGGAAAGATTTGGGCCCAAGTCTGGTTCTCTGTTCGCCTGGGCCAATACTTGGGCCTATTTTCCAATTTGGGCCTTTGGCCCTGTGAGACCCCGTGGTTCTTTCTCATAATATGTATATCATTGCATAAGTGTATGAGGCTTATATGACTTGGTGTATCATTTCAGGAGAATAAGGATGCAAAGGTGAGGTAAAAAAACCAAAGAATCAGACTAACGTTATGGGTCAAGGGTGTCCTTAAATAAGTTCGAGTTAAAGAATGTCTATTCTAACACCCCGCCCGTTCGAAACGTTTAAGTTAACCGGTACCTTTGGGGATAAGACAAAGAGTGTATTATATGATAATAAGGATATTTTATAAGGTGATATAGTCACCCAATGATCGTAAGTTAAGTTTTGAAGTCAAGCAAGTTGGGAAATAAAAGTTGACAAAGGTTAGAGTAAGTTTCTTTGATAAACCTTCTAAAATTTGGGTTAAATGTCTCGGAGCTTTTATCCCAATATATAAAGCTTTAGAAGAACCCCAATACATGAAAATGAAGGTCTACGAGTCTACTTTCCAACACACTAAACCATTTGTCCATACGACTTCAGAATTGAGAGATATTCAGATTTTAGTGAGACTGCACAAGCTGGCACGTGAAGGTGGGCCCCTAGCTCCTATGTTGGTTTAGCTTTATAAGATCTGATTTCTCCTTCATTTTATCTCATTTTTTTCAACCAAAATAAGAAGAAAACAGTCCTAAATTCTCTCTAAAGGTTCCCCTATCATCCAAGCAAAGATCTACAAGATTTCAATATGGTTTCACCCTCAGAACGTTCATAGAGATTGTGTTACTTCTTTCCCCCTCGTTGGCTGTGATTTGAAGGATTCTTCATGGTGAAGGAGTCTCGTTTTTTTATGTGGTGTTGCTGATGTTTCAAGGTAATAATTCTCACCCTTCATTTTATTGAGTGAGTCCATGTTATAGCTATGCTATATAAGCAAGAATGCGAATAGATGGCTGGAAAAATCGTATTTGGATAGTTACGTGATGTTGGGCTGTTTTGAAGTATTTTTCTGATATTGTTGTTGCTGGAATTTTCAGAAATGCTTTGCATGTGTGTGGTTTTTGTTGATATGAGTCTGGAAGAGAAGAAGAAGCATAGATGGGTATTTAATTGTAAGATAAATTAGTATAACGTTGGTTCTATTATTGCGTTGCAATTTTCAAATTGTTTCTTTTTGGTTCAACGTCATGTGTTTATGGAGACTGTTGGTTATTGACAAGACATGTTAAAGTACTGCAAGCTCCATCAAGTTTAAGTTAAGATTTTGCATTTTAACCTCTTATTGCTTATGAAAAGAAAGACATGACTCAAAATGCATTTATTGGACGAACGTCTAGGATGATGATTGGAAGGGGCGAGTTCAAGTTATTATGGTTATATTGAACAATAATAGGACTGTATTACATATATTTTTTACGGCTTTAATTGTTTGAAGACTCCCGGTTAGGATTTGGTTATGGTTATTTTGCGGTTGGAAAAGAGGGGTATGGCGATACGCCAAGTTTTTATTGTTGTGCAGACATACTCTATTTGGTTGTTGTTGACTACTGCATAGGCCTCCACTTGTTAATAGCTGCTGCAAAATGTATGTTATGTGATTAACTTGGGGTTGTAATTTGGAGAAGAAATGATAAAGAAGCATACATTTAAAAATGGTCTAGCAAGCTAATCACTCTGCTAGTGAGCTCTAAATTGCTACTTTGACTCCGACGTATTAATACTCTTCCTGTAATGGTTGTGTGACATGATTTTCTGTAGACTACATACTGTAAGGAAAGGGTACAATCTATATTGATACAACAAGACCCAGAATTGAGGTATGTTAAGGCAAATCACTGTACTTCCTTTGAGCACGGATTTTTGTATCCTAAATCATCAAATATTGTTTTACTAATCTATTACTAGAAAGACCTTTGTGAAAGGAATTGAATTTGCAGCTGATGTATTTTTGTGACTCCATTATGTTGCTATTCCACTCGTTCAGTTAGATAGGGTATTTGGCGTCTTTATGTCATTTTGTTGATTCTCTTGACTATGGGTCCATGTTTACAAATTCTTATTCTTCTTTAGGTGTAGTAACTTAAAAAGATTAGGGATGAACAATATGTATTTGAAATCAGACCTCCTTCCTCGCTAATTTATATTCTTGAAAACTTTAAAATAAAACGTCGATCTCCAAAACTCTTAAATGTAAATCGTAGGTTTAAACTACTAATGTACGGGTTTTTCTGAAGTACTTTCTTTTACAAGCTACTAAGGAAACATATATAGATACTAAGTGAAGAACTTTAAGCTCTTTATGAACATCCTCAAGTTTAAGTTGCCTTTCTAAATCCAAGTTAAGTGTTCCAATTTAATCTACAAGTATATAAGTTTCATGAGATATTTACATGTGATACAAAAGTGATTACGAGATTATGAGGACAAGGGTACCAACGAGCCAAGATTGGCAACATGATTTAGGTAAAAAATGCATTATGAATACATGACATTACATGCTATGCATTCTACTTTTGAGCTATAATCGGAAGGTATGAGGCCTATTGCCAATATTTATACGTATGAGACACAGGTGGCCACAAGTTGGCGAATATGATCCTAGTTCGCTATCGAAAGGCACCACCATTGCTAGCACTTGGTTGGGTTTGACATGCATTTGAATCTATATATAGATATATATATATATATATATATATATATATATATATATATTTATTCGCGAAATATGATTATGCGAGCATAGCTTGCATATTTAATTCATATAATGTTTGATGATGTCAGCCATGGCGGCTACCAGAGTTTTTATTTTAGGTGGTATCTTTATTATCCTTTTTACAACAACTATTTATCATTCTATTCTCTGCCTTACATACCAGTACATTTTTATTCATACTGACGTCCTGTTGCCTGGGGATGCTGCATTTTTATTTCGTGCGTGTAGGTCCAGGTAGGGATTCTGATTGACCCCTCTACTAGGATTCGCGGTTTAGACCTCTGTCTAGAGCTTTCATAGGATGCTACTTTTATTGTACATTTTGGGTATAATGGGGCCTTTTCCCAAGCGGTGCTTATGTCACTCTTATAGGCTATTATGGACACGATCTTTTAGGTTTCTTTCTGCATCTTCTAGTCTCTTGCCCCATAGGCTTGGCATGTATATATATGTATGTGCGTATGTATATCTTCATTTGCAGCCTTGTCGGTGAGCTAGTACTTTATTATCTTTGGCTTGTCTACCTTCGTCTATATGACTTGCCGATATTCAGGTGATGACCTTGAGGGTCCAGTCGTAGTATTTTAGATGTTATGCTGCCCAACTTTCTAGGTTCATAGTTGAGTCGGTATATTTTAGTGGCTAACTTGATCACATAAGGTGTCGAGTGGTAGTCACGCCTCCCCTAATTTGGGGTGTGACAAACTTGTTAGTAGAGCAGGTCGTGTCCCAGGGAGTCCACAAGCCGTGTCTTGTAGATTATTGTTTATATGTGTGTTGTGCACCACACTAATAATCAAGAGGCGATAGGGAATTTAGGATTGGTTACATTTCTTTCAATTTATAGATCGTGCTATAGAGCTGAGTTATAAGTACGTATGAAATCTAAATCATGCTTTGATTTTCTTTTATGCTCAAGAGGAATTATCGAGGCTTTATATTAGAGATTATTGATTATCAGAATTTGTAGACGTGATATAGAGAGATGCTCGACTTTGTTATCGATATGGGCATGGATTTGTGGAAGCCTTGTTCGATTACCGAGAGAAGCCTGTTAAATTTTTGTTCCAGTTCTAATTTCAAGACTTAGAGTTTGACGTAGAAGATTGTGTTTTCTAGAAAGTATTGCCTAGGAAGGGTATCATGTGATTCGTCAAGAATGAGAAGTCGAGTCCAAGGTATGTAGGACCATATAAGATTATTTGGAGGATTGGCAGGTTGGCGTGCGAGCTTGATATACCTTCAGAATCTAAAGCGATCCATCTAGTGTTCTATGTATCTACGTGGTAGAAGTGCATTGGAAATGCTTCATGGATTATGCGCGTTGAGTATATTCGTGTCTTTGAGGACTTGTCATATTTTGAGGTGTTAGTGTCTATGTTTGATTGGCATGTAAGAAAGATTTTGACTAAAGAAGTGGTTTTTGTGAAAGAGTTACGGTGGAATAACAATGTTGAGGAAATAACTTGAGAAGCTAAGGAGGAAATAAGGAAGAAGTACCCTCAACTATTGACGACTTAAGCTGAGTTGTGTTTTAATATTTGACAAGCATTCTTGTACACAAACTTATTTGGATTTTAAATACCTCAAAGCTGCAGTTTATATGGCTTGTCGCGAGCTAGATATACAAAGCCTTGGAATTATATTTTCCAAATTGGATTTAAGATTTAAAGATGTAACAAATATATCCTTGCTAATAGCACAATATCAGCAAAGAATACAACCAAGAGATTGTTCGAATCCATTCACGGATGAATGTTCTTAAGAAGGAGAGAATGTGAGACCCCGTGGTTCTTTCACATAATATGCGTATCATTGCATGAGTGTATGAGGCTTATATGACTTGGTGTATCATTTCAGGAGAATAAGATTGCAAAGGGGAGGTAAAAAAACCAAAGAAGTAGACTAATGTTATGGGTCAAGGATGTCCTTAAACAAGTCCGAGTTAAAGAATTTCTATTCTAACACCCCATCCATTCGGAACATTTAAGTTAACCGGTACCTTTGGGGATAAGACAAAGAGTGTCTTATATTCTAATAAGGATGTTTTATAAGGTGATATAGTCACTCAATGATCGTAAGTTAAGTTTTGAAGTCAAGCAAGTTGGGAAATAAAAGTTGACAAAGGTTAGAGTAAGTTTCTTTGATAAACCTTTTGAAATTTGTGTTAAATATCTCGGAGCTTTTCTCCCAATATATAAAGCTTTAGAAGAACCCCAATATATCAAATCGAAGGTCTACCAGTCTACTTTCCAACGTACTAAACCATTTGTCCATACAACTTCAGAATTGGGAGATATTCAGATTTTAGTGCACAAGCAGGCACGTGAAGGTGGGCCCCTAGCTCCTATGTCAGTTTAGCTGTATAATATCTAATTCTCCTTCGTTTTATCTTATTTTTTTTTAACCAAAATAAGATGAAAAGAGTCCTAAATTTCAATGGCTAACTTGATCGCATAAGGTGTCGAGTGCGACTCACGCCTCCACTAATTTGGGGTGTGACAGGCCCACTCATACCTGTCCTAATACTAACAAAAATCTGCCAAAGATAAGTGGACTTTTGGCCCAATTCCCTATCCTAAAACTAACAGAGTAATACTAAAAATATATGGACCTTTGGCCCAATTACAATACAATACAAAAAACTAAAATTTAGGAGGGCTTTTGTCCCTCTTTCTGCTATATCACACTATATACAACATGTATAATACATCCCTTGGTCTAGCTCCGAACACCTGTACATAGACTTTCGGGAACCTTTTCTTCAATTCCATAGGCTGGCTAACTCAAAAGGAGGGATTTGAGCCGTTACGTCTCTCTTGAAATGCGAGGAAAAAGAAGTTCGTGATGAACTCGGACAGATTTCACATGCAAACAGGTAAAAGCAAAAGAAAAGGAATTAGCATATGATAGGATTCAACATCTTGGCATAATATTTGAATCACAAGTAAGCTGAATAAATGAGACAATCCACGTAGCTAATCATCAAATAACCCAACTTATTTTGGAAGGTAGGACCACTCAAATTAAGAGAAGAAAAGTAACACTTTATTTATTTAATTTTTAGCAAAACAGAAAGGACTACATGCACATATATGACAAGCATTTGTGAGTAGAAGATAGGCATTTTAGAGATGATCAATTAACAACTAAAGCATGAATGAATAAATGCGGACAAAACTTAATACTTCTCATAATATGATAATACAAAGCATAGCAATAATGATAAATAAAAGAAAATAGTATTGCCAAACACTTTAAGTTTATATTGATGATATGACTGATTCTAGAGTTCTCATGAGTGCGCAAAAGAAAAGCTAAGATACCTTAGATTGGACTAAGAATGAGACTCAATCAGCTATGCAAAATATTCAGACTTCAATAAAGGCAAACCTACCACATTCAGGTTAAGTGAAACAAACATACAATGAATGAATATTTTTTGATAGACGCACAAAAGAGGACCCAAGAATAGATGCATTTAACTTAGTTGGAAATGGTGTCATGGGATTCAAAATATGACCAAGGTAGTTAAGAAAACCTGAATCATTAACAGAGCCTAATACTTAAAACTCAACAGCAAAATTTGAACCAAACAACAAGCAAAACAAAGGCATTGAAATGGCTCTAACATGTTACTCAAAGCAGTGAGGCAACAAAGAGATTTAATAAACTGAGAAAGCCAAGCCATTGGAATGAAAATGTTATTACACTTAACACGATTTATCACATTAGTTAATTTCAAGAAATCATAGACATATATAAGTAACAATCTTGAACAGTAACAAATCAGATGAAGAAACATTGATGCTTAAAGACATATTAAACATGGAAATCAAAGCAAGACTAACATGTGATGCGCAACAACATGAAGGCTAAGCTTAACACTTACTGATTCAACTGCACACATTTAATTAAGGCAATGAAGCAAATAATATGATGACCAGTTAGGAGTCCAAATAGTGAAGAAAACAGACCAGAAAACTCATATTCAAACCAAATAGAATCTCAACCAAGAGTATTGAACTAAAAATAAGGAAGAACGCATAATAGTAGCCAAGGAAAACCAAACAGAGACATATTCAGCACATAACGATTGGAATCGAAATAAAACGTGAATGAAGGAGGAGGTATTACCTTTTCGGGGGCAGTGACTAAGAACAATGAGTAGGAACGGCTTCAACTTCAAACACCACTCGAAAGCTTCGAGAATTCTGACAAATTTCGCAACCACGAACAAGAACATAAAATGTTATATTGGGTGTATCTCTTTAGCAACCTATTGTAATTTCAATTTTTTTTATAAGTTGTGCCCTCCAAACCTTTTCCTATATTTTCCCAACCTTTTTTCCTATTTTTTTTTTCTAACTCAATGTAAGTTGTCTCTAACCTTGAACAATGAGGAAGAAGAGGCTATATATAGGGAAAACTAGGGCAGAATTTGGGGGAAAAGATGAGGGTAAAATTGAGTAAGAACAAAGGAACAAATTTTAATTTCAAACCTTATCCCAAAAAAACTGAAGGAATATGCTGCTTTGATACCCAATTTTCAGCAAATTCAAACGATAGGGAGGTAAGGTGTAAGTATGGGATCGATTTCCTGGTCCTTGCACCCTTACGTAGCAACATCTCATGCAAGCAAGGACGAATATCGTAGGCTCAAAAAAGGTGTTGGAGCAGCACTGCTGTGTGGATAAAGGATGAAGAGACACTTCGATTGACGCCATTGGAAATTAAGAACGTTGGGGCTGTTTTCTGTGAACTCGCTCTCGCGTGAAGGAGATGAGGCATGTGTAGAGGTCAGGTGGAGTCACACGTATCGTTGTTTGGCGTTGTGATTAACGTTGCTTGCTTTGTTTTCACGCCTCCTTGGATTGCTGGGTTTCTTTTTGGGATCGTTTCTGGATCTTCTTTGTTGAACGAAGAAACGGACTGGGTCGGGTCATGGAGTGGACTGCTGGGTTATTTTGAGAGAAAGATTGGGGCAGGGTTGGGCTTTTAGATGATTAAAATTGAGTGACTGCTGAAAATTGCAAATAAAAGGCCCAAATTTGGTCGTTTAATTGGCTAAAACAAAATGATAGATTTTGGCTAAAATGTAATTAAACAATAGCCCAAATAAATTTCAATGGTAACCAAATCAAATTTAATTGATGGATTTGGTCAACACTTAAACAAAACGAATTAATTAATGAGCTTCTTAACTTCAATGAAAATAAAATAATTAATTTAATTATAAACTAATTAATTTAAAATTATAACCATAATTTGAACTAAACTAAATTAACAAAATACTTGACTTAAAGCAAAATCTTTTTGAGATGATTTTCGAATAATCATAAAATATACTAATTATATACATAATTATATAAAACATATATATTACTTAAAAATTATAAAAAGTGATAAAACTGTTTAAAATAACTTGCAAACTATATTTATGAAATTTTATAAAACTAATTACTTTAAATCGCTTGAAATTAAGAAGTTCAAAAATTAATTACTATCGAGGAGGGTCAAAAGTGGGTGTCAACAACTATCCCTCATTTTACTTGGATTGATGCAAGAAATTCAAGGAAAATGAAATTGACTAATCCGATTTTGACCGGCCATATCTTCATCTTTTTTGAAAAAGGGATTTCGGTACAAACTTTAGGAATTATGGTCGAACCCCGGAAATGGGTTTCCTATATATCTCAGGCTATATGAGAATTCAGGCTAGTTGTAGTTCGATACGCTTAATTCGACTATGAATTTGAAAGAATTCAAAAGTTATTCCGATATCAAATTATGGAGAGACCGGAACGCTTGGGAGTAAGATTTAAGAGCGAATGATGGAATACAGTTGAGTTTTCAACACTGATTTCGCCTACATATCCCTCAACTTAAGGAATCAGACTATTTGTAGTTCGACTCGATCGGTTGAAAAGGAAATCTCTTATGCTAAGATAACCTTCGGTTGGGAAGAGTTGCAAAATAAGTCGAGTATGAAAAAGAGGCTTGCAACCTCTTAGCCATGAATGTGGTTCACTTCATACCCATAATTAAGAACTTACACAGACATAATTTCCAAAGCTCTTGATGTCATCCGCACCTGTGGTTTTTTTTGAGAATTCATCCTCTTGGATGCTCTCGACAAAGACTGAAAAAAACTTGTTAGTAGAAACCGTAACTGGAAAAAGTGGTAGCATCTCTTACGATGCTTTTCAGTTACTCTTGCTATGAAAGATGTCACATAAGTATGTTCAGTATATGTCTGTATGCTCAAAGTAAATACTTAGTAGACATAGTGCCGCTTTATCTAGCGGTTTGAATCAAAAAATAAAGAAAGATCATTCATATAACAAATGAGTATATCTTTATGAATAAGCATAAACATCTTTTTCAACTAGATGAGAAAATAAAGAAGTATTGAGAGTAAAAGATAATGGATGCCGCTTTCGAACATAATATGTTCATTACAACTCATGATTTGCTGAGGATTTGGAGATGTCATTGCTTTTTTTTCTGCATGGCAAGCTTCGATGATCTAGTATTCAGCATATGTTCTTTTCTGTAAATGTTCTGACAGCAGCCTCCATCGGTTTTGACGCAGTAGATAATGACTTGATATGATGTGGATGATGATGCTTCACTCATAGGATGATAATGATCCATTGGTAGGATGATGATGATCCATTGGTAGGATAATGCTACTACATGATAGAATGATGACGTCAATGCTTCATTGATAGGATAATGATTGATGATCCATCAGTGGGATGATGTTCATGTTGATGATCCATTGAAAGGATGATGTTGATGCTCCATTGGTAGGATGATGAATCTTCATTGATGATCCATTGATAGGATGATGACTCTTCATTGATGATCCATTAATAGGACTATGTTAATGTTGATGATCCATTGATAGGATAATGTTGATGCTCCATTGATAGGATGATGACTCTTCATTGATGATTGATTGATAGGATGATGTTGATGTTGATGATTCGTTGATAGGATGATGTTGATGCTCCATTGATAGGATGATGAATCTTTATTGATGATCCATTGATAGGATGATGTTGAATCTCCATTGATAGGATGATGATTATTCATTGATGATCCATTGATATGATGATGACTCTTTATTGATGATCCATTGATAGGACTATGTTGATGTTGATGCTCCATTGATAGGAAGATGTTGATGCTCTATTGATAGAATGAAGAATCTTCATTGATGATCCATTGATAGGATGATATTGATATTGATGATCCTTTGATAGGATGATGATGATGCTCCATTGATAAGATGATGATTAGTCATTGATGATCCATTGATAGGATGATGTTGATGGATAATACTGTAGAAATGTCCCTTGATGCTGGAAAATATAATTTGATGTCATTGTAGATCCTTGTACATGTTGAGATTGACGCTTTTGATTGTCCACATTTGAACATTTGTATTCACTATGACTCATGCTTTGCTGGGAATTTGACCGATGTGTTGTTGCTCGTATTCTAAACTGTTTCTTTTTCTCCTAAAAAACATTAATGACTTGTTTGCATCTACAGAAAAGTTGTCAATTTTGGGGAGTTCCTCACCCTTTTGACTTCTCCATATTCATTGAATGGAGGAATATGTTGATCTTGAGGAAAACTTATAGACCTGCATCCACAGAAAAATTGTTATTTTTTAAAACAAACTGATCTGTGTTGAGTTCTTCAATCGCTTGCTCATTGTCTTGCTATCTTCGATGATCACTCCAATCTCTTGCTTCTTAATAGACAAGACAGAACATTTTATGCAAAAATATTTGAAACATAAATCTTTAAGAAAAAGGTTTCCAAAAAGTTGTAAGTGAAAAAAGGTCAATGTCAAGTGTCATGTCACGTCAAGTTTGATGAACGCATTTGGGATTGATGTTCGAGATCTATTAGACAATTTGATGGAACTGTTAAAGTTTGAGCGATCTGACTTTGAAATGTCAAAGATTGTTGAATTTGAGTTCTGATCCTAAAACAACGTTGGGGATCACTTGAAGTTACTTCTGAACTCCTGATCATGCTGGAGTTATTCACAACTGTCTTAAATCTCTAATGAAGCCATGATGACATTTTTGAGGTCATCCTTAAAAATTTCTGTCCCAGTTAACTATCTTGGCATATCTTGAACCGTTGATGAACGAATCATGGAATTTTGAGATCTTCTCAAAAATTCTGTCCGAGTTACAATTCTCAACTTAAGTTCAGTCTTGACCTGTTGGAGAGATCTTCTTCTTGAGAATTTTTGAGTCCTTCTCAAAAATTCTGCCCTAGTTTCTATTGTAAAGAAAAAATAGAAGTCTTACGGGAGATATGACCGAGTCATTGTGACGCCTACGTATCCTGTTGATGCAGGAATCATGTAAAATGTAGTTCCCCCTCAAGGGTTAACAGAAATAAAAAATTCAACTAAGGAACCTACCGAGGCCGTCATAGGCCGCCTACGTATCTAATTCTTGAGAATTCAGGTTGAACGTAGTTCAAGTATAAAAGGAGAAACTATTAAAATGAATAAAGGGGTGACCGAGGTCGATATATGCCGGCTACGTATCTCATTCTTTAGAATTCAGTTCAGACGTAGTTCATTACAAAGGGATAAATTCTAAGCATAAACAATTACAAGCAAATAAAGGCGATTACAAATAAAAGATAAAAATCAAGTCTTCAAACATTATATCTTTTGACACATTTAAGTAGATTGATGACTTGTGAGATCCAATGTTCATGCTCAATCACGCAATGTCATCAAACAAATGTATCGATGTGTTCTGTAAGCAAACTGATGAGTTCTCTTTCTTGTGTTTTTGTTAGATAGGCACCAATTTTGATTCCTTTGATGCATTCATCATGTTCCTGATTCACTATTCTGATCTCTTTTAAATTCAGCTTATCGTGACTTTCGAACTGTCTGAATTCCTCAACCAAGTGTTTGGGTACCATGGTATTCTCATTGTAGTCCTCAAATTCGTCTGCATCTACCCCATTTTGTTCATTCAGCTTGTGACATGACATGCTATTGGCAGATTTGAAAATATTTTCACTGAAATCATAGACAAATATTATTAGATAGAAAATATAAGGCAAGTAAATCAAATTTTCTTAATAAAAATGATTTTCATTTTAAATAAGAAAATAAGAATTTTGACAATGACGATAAATCATTTTGCCTTTTCAAAATATTATGAGGGAGATTAAAATATAGCGAGGCAAAAATAGAGTAAAGGATGGGTCTCGAGCCTCATTTGAAACACTACCAATTTTTAGAAATAACATATAAAATTTTATATGTCTACCAAAATGAGCGAGGAATCAAGAGCGGAGTGGATGTCGAGTTAGGCATTTGCTCCTTTGGCTCGTTGTCTAGTATGGTAGTGTCTCAATCATCTCTTCAAGCACAATATCACCTTCTTTGATCAAATTTTTTATTCCTTCCCCTATACCAATATGCATTGGAAAAGACTAATATAAGTGAGGGAATGATTTTGGAAGAGCTTGATCGATCTTCTACTTGTTGTGACCCTCCTTTGACACTATAGCGAAATTTGGATAAGGTTCCATGATCACAAATTTGGATTTCTCTCTTTTGGTTGGAGAGACTACAACTTTCTCAAGCTTTTCAAGGTTGACTGAGATTATAACTTTCTCCACATTCAAATCTTCTTCGACTTCAACCATATTAATAGTCACCCTTCCATGATTCAGCATGGGGTTACTATTGACATTAGGAGTGGCAGTCTGAAGAGTGATGACCTTTTGATCTATCAAGTCTTGAATTTTATGTTTCAAGTTGATACAATCCTCAATAATATGCCCAGCACCTTCTGAATGGTAAGCACAGTGAAGATCAGGTCTATAAAGCTTGGAGTTGACATTGATATTTTTTGGATCAATTGTCTGTATCAGGCCAGCCGATTTCAATCTCTCAAAAAGTTGTGTTTGGCTCTTAACCAAAGGAGTAAAGACTCTAGAAGGTTTCTTCTCAAGATTTGGGCAAGGAGGATAGTAATTATTTCCTGGATGTAAAGGTACTTGACGGTAGTTTTTAGGATTTTGGTGAGTTGGTGCTGGCATTTGGAAATTTGGATATTGTGGAGCTCGGTAGCTAGGAGGGGTGTTTTGGTAGTTCGGAAGTGTAGTTTGGTAACTTGATTGGATATTAGAACAATTAACTGATCAAGCTTGGTAATATGGATGGAATTTGATAACTCGGTGGTGAATTTTGGTAATCTGATTGGGTATAACAAGCTGGATATGAATTTTGTGGAGCTCAAGGATAACCTTTGTAAGGTGAGGATTTTGTGAAGTGTCTTTTTCCATCAGATACGTAGGAAATGGAAGACACATCCTCTCTTTTCTTCTTCAACAATCCTGAAGATTCAGTTTGGGCGGCAATGCTAGAAATCTTTTCAGTTTTAAGCCCATCCTCAATAGTCTCACATATCTTGACTATCTCTGAAAATTTTGCTCCAATGAGCAACATTATCCTGTCATAATACTCTGGTTCTTGAATGCGTACAAACACTTCAACGATCTCCTTCTCAGACATGGGAGGTCAAACCTGGGCGGTCTCTTACCTCCATCTATACGCATATTCACCATAGCTTTCAGTGGATTTCTGTTTGATCGTTTCTAAAGAATATCGATCAAGAGCGATCTCCACATTATAGGCGAACCATTCGACAAAATCCTTAGCTAGTGAATTCCATCTAGACCACTGTTTTATCTCATGGGAGGTAAACCATTCCAACGCTTCTCCACTTAAGCTTCGGCTAAAGAGCCGTATTAACAAGGCTTCATTCCTGCCAACTCTTACAAGTTGGTCACAATAAGCTCTCAGATGAGCTAACGGATTTTCAATTTCTCCAAAAGTGTCGAACTTCGGCACTTTGAACCCTTCTGGAAGGTCCAAGTTTGGATGGATGCACAAATCTTCGTAATTGAACTCGGTGACTTCTGGAGTATAATGCAAATCCTTCATGGCTTTCATGATCTCCTCTTTTATATTCTGCTTGTCCATTTCTTCATTGGCTCTCCACTCTTTTTCCTACTTCTCATAATGATCGAGTTCAGAATAATTAGTGGAAGGTTCATTTTGGACTGGGATTTGGAAAGTAGGTTTTGGAGGGAAGGGTGGAGCAGTGGAAGGATTTTGGATGTTTTGAGGAGCTTGGTATATCTAGGGGAATGCTTGAGGGTTGGTGTTTTAAGGAGGAGGCGGTGCTTGATACGAGGTGGTGGCGTGATGGGGATTAGGGGTAATTAAGTCGATGGTGGAAGAATTTTGAATAGTGTTGGAGGTCAAGGGTTAATGATATGTTTTACACTTGAATTTAGAGGAGGAAAGTAGAGAGGTCTTCCATCGCCTGGAATGTTGGCAGTGATACCTGGATTTGGCAAATCTTGTTTTTTCTGGACTTTAACCCTCAACTCAGCAATCTGTTGCATCAGTTGCGCGATCAACTCATTTTGTTCAGCGGTGGAGGGATGGACTATAACAACTTTGGTTAAGCCAATATCTTCACTGTTGTCAACCATTGTGGCTTTTCCTTTTAGTAGACTTCAGTTAGAGAAGGAATCTTTAGGAGCTTTGGATCTTGTAAAGTAGAGGTGTCCGGCCAGCTTATCAACACATATCTGTTCCAAATACCTGACAAATAAAAAATAACTCAAAAAGTAAATGTGTTAGTGTCTGAAGGTGATAAATAGTACAATATATCACACATAGGTGTAAACACACAAGAGTTGTTTCATTCGGAGATAAATTGGCCCATCGTTATAGAGAAATAGCTAAATAGACAGGAATTTGTCTACTTGACTTTGGGATTAGTGAATCAAAGATGTTGACTTGAGTCGAGACACAATCGATTGTATCTTTCTTTATCATATTTCCAATTTTTGATTTATATGTAACTCTATTTCCCTTACAAGAGTTGGAAAAGATAATAATTCTCAAAATGGGGAGCAAGCCTTGAAGGGTTGCCTACGCATCTCACGGAGGAGAAATCAGGTCCTACGTAGTTCAACTAGCTTGAATCTCTTTCGATTTGAGATGATGAATATTTTCTAATATAAGAGAGTAACATTTGAAAAGTGAAGATCAAATTAATCAAATTTTGTTAGGAAACTAACTCGAAAAGTATTTGGACGCACTTTTGATAGTGACTTGATATTTGTGCTTAGGGGTTTCTAGAAAATTTCCAAAAAGAATAGGCTAGAATATCTCCAAATAAAGCAACATAATTACACAAGCAGTTATAACACAAATAGTTATTGCACGTTCTAAACATATATGTAACCCTTTTGTGCCAAGGGTAGGCCTAACAATTTGAGGATGTATAACATCATTTGAAATATTCCATTGCCCCAAATCCCAAATTTATACAAGATTTATGACTAAAACTGAATGGGGATACATAATAGGGAAAGGGGGATACAAATAATCAGTTTCGCGCAGGGGTACAAATCTAAACTATGCATCTATGGAAAGAACTTTCGTTCTTAATTTTTTGTCACCTCTGGATGTCCACGCTTTTGTTTGCAATGATAACTTGCTCCTTTTTGGATTAGAATAAAGCTATAATCTAACTCCCTAACCCAAGAGACAATGATTTTTAAAATAACATATACATCCTTCAAATTTAAACATAGAAGTATGATGGTCTGATTAGGCCGTGGGCTATTTTAGACTCAAGGTGGTTTCTCTAATGGGCCCAACACGCCTTGGGTGTTGGGTTATCTTAGTTCAAATGCTCTAATAGAGATTTGCTTTCGCTCTACGCTAGTTGACTAAGGGTTGGTTTAGACAAGACCTAGTTACCTAAGTTGGACAAACTACGGGGTGAAGTATAATAAACGACGTTGGATGACCACAGACCAACTATTCATTTATCACTTCAAAATAATTCAAAGGTGTTTTTTTGAAGGACAGCCGTGGAAAGCCACGTAACCGCTTTTTTTCTTAATGCAAACTATTTACCGTTTGGAGGAATCGGATGCCATGAAATGCAACAGTTTATAATTTACAAGAATTGAACTAGTAAGCAATTTAACAAATAGCCAAATAAGTTAATCTTAAGGTTAGAACCCATTCAAGTCGCCAGCAGAGTCGCCATTCTATTTTATTTAAAAAAGAGAAATGACAGATTTTTAAGTGTCGCCACTTAATTTTTAAAGAAAAATTAAGAAAACTAAAATTTTCAAAAGATTAAAACAGAAAACTTATGAAAATATTAAAAGGGGTTCGGGGTTCATATTATCATTTCGGGAAGGGTTTGAAAGCACTCGAAATGTCTGCTAACACACGGTTATCCACTAATTAACTATTTGGCTAAACAAATTTTAAGAATATAAGCATACTTGCATAAGTAGAGAAAGTAAAAATATTTACTTAATTTTAAATAGTTAATTTAAAATGGTTATCTTTTGGGGCATTGATTAGGAAGAACCTTAAATTAAATAAACACATAAAAAATAGCAAATAAATAGAGGAGGGAAAGATTTGGGCCCAAGTCTGGTTCTCTATGCGCCTGGGGCAATACTTGGGCCTATTTTCTACTTTGAGCCTTTGGCCCACTCGTACCTATCCTAAAACTAACAAAAATCTGCCAAAGATAAGTGGGCTTTTGGCCCAATTCCCTATCCTAAAACTAACAGTGTAATACTAAAAATATATGGACCTTCGGCCCAATTACAATACAATACAAAAAACTAAAATTTAGGGGGGCTTTCGGCCCTCTTTCTTCTGTATCACACAGTATATAACATGTATACAACCCTTGGTCTCACTCCGAACACCTGTACGTCGACTTTCGGGAACCTTTTCTTCAATTCCATAGGCTGGCTGACTCAAAAGGAGGGATTTGAGCCTTTCTGGCTCTCTCAAAATACAAGGAAAAAAAGTTTATGATGAACTCGAATAGATTTCACATGCAAACAGGCAAAAGCAAAAGAAAACGAATTAGCATAGGATAGGATTCAACATCTTGGCATAATATTTGAATCACAAGTAAGCTGAATAAATGAGACAATCCACGTAGCTTATCATCAAATAACCCAACTGATTTTGGAAGGTAGGACCACTCCAATTAAGAGAAGAACATGAACACTTTATTTATTTATTTTTTTAGCAAAACAGAAAGGACTACAGGCATATATATGACAAGCATTTAATGAGTAGAAGATAGGCATTGTAGAGATGATCAATTAACAACTAAAGCATGAATGAATAAATGAGGACAAAACTTAATACTTCTCATAATCTGATAATACAAAGCATATCAATAATGATAAATAAAAGAAAATAGTACTGCCAAACACTTTAAGTTCAAATTGATGATATGAATGATTCTAGAGTTCTAATGAGTGCGAGGCAGCGAAAGAAAAGCTAAGATACCTAGATTGGACTAAGAATGAGACTCAATCAGCGATGCAAAATATTCGACTTTAAAAGAGGCAAACCTACCACATTCAGGTTAAGAAAAACAAACATACAATGAATGGATATTTTTGATAGACGCACAAAAGAGGACCCACAAACATATGCCTTTCACTTAGCCAGAAATGGTGTCATGGGATTCAAAATATGACCCAGGTAGTTAAGAAAATCTGAATCATTAACAGAACCTTATACTTAAAACTCAACTAAAAATTTTGGACCACAACAAGCAAAACGAAGGCATAGAAATGGCTCTAACATGTTACACAAAGTAGTGAGGCAACAAAGAGATTCAATAAACTGAGAAAGCCAAGCCATCAGAATGAAAATGTTATTAAACTAAACACAATTTATCACATCAGTTAATTTCTAAAAATCATAGACCTATATAATTAACAATCTTGAACAGTAACAAACGATATGAAGAAACAATGATGCTTGAAGACATATTAAGCATGGAAATCAAAGCAAGACTAGCATGCGATTCGCAACAACATGAAAGCTAGGCCTAACACTTACTAATTCAACTTCACATATTTAATTAAGGCAATGAAATAAATAATATGATGACCAGTTAGGAGTCCAAACAGTGAAGAAAGCAGGTTGGAAAACTCATATTCAAACCAAATAGAATCTCAACCAAGAGTATTGAACTGAAAATAAAGAAGAACTCATGACTATAGCCAAGGAAAAACCAAACAGAGACATGTTTAGCACATAACAATTGGAATAGAAATAAACATGAATGAAGGAGGAGGTATTACCTTTTCGGGTGCAGCGACTGAGAACAACGAGCAAGAATGACTTCAACTTCCAAACACCACTCAACAGCCTCGAGAATTTTAGCAAATTCCGCAACCACGAACATGAACAGAAAATGTTATATTGGGTGTATCTCTTTAGCAACTTACTGTAATTTCAATTTGTTTTATAAGTTGTGCCCTCCCAATCTTTTCCTATATTTTTCCCAACCTTTTTTCCTATATTTTTCCCAACCTTTTTTCCTATTTTTTTCTAACTCAATGTAAGTTGTCTCTAACCTTGAACAATAAGGAAGAAGAGGCTATATATAGGTAAAACTAGGGCAGATTTGGGGGGAAAAGATGAGGGTAAAATCGGGTAAGAAAAAAGGAATAAATTTGAATTTCAAACCTTATCCCAAAAAAAATTGAAGGAATATGCTGCTTGATACCCAATTTTTAGCAAATTCAAATGGCACGGAGGTGAGGTGTACGTCTGGGATCGATTCCTTATCCTTGCACACTTACGTGGCATCATCTCGTGAGAGCAAGGACGAATATCGCAAGCTCAAAAAAGGTGTTGGAGCAGCATTGCTGTACAGATAAAGGAGGAAGACGACACTTCGATTGATGCCGTTGGAAATTAAGAACGTTGGGGCTGTTTTCCGTGAACTCGCTCTCGCATGAAGGAGATGAGGTGCGTGTAAGGGTCAGGTGGAGTTGCACACATCGCTGTTTGGCATTGTGATTAACGTCGCTTGCTCTGTTTTCACGATGCCTAGGATTGTTAGGTTTCTTTTTGGGATCGTTTCTGGGTCTTCTTTGTTGAACAAAGAAACTAGGTCGGGTCATGGAGTGGGCTTCTGGGTTATTTTGAGCGAAAGATTGGGGCTGGGTTGGGCTTTTAGAGGATTAAAATTGAGGGACTGCTGAAAATTGCAAAGAAAAGGCCACAAATTTGGTCTTTTAATTGGCTGAAACAAAATGATAGATTTTGGCTAAAATTGTAATTAAACAATAGCCCAAATAAATTCCAAAGGTAACCAAATAAAATTTAATTGATGGTTTTGGTCAAAACTTAAACAAGACGAATTAATATGAATTAATTAATGAGCTTCTTAACTTCAACGAAAATAAAATAATTAATTTAATTCTAAACTAATTAATTTAAAATTATAACCATAATTTGAACTAAACTAAATTAAAAAATACTTGACTTAAAGCAAAATCTTTTTGAGATGATTTTCGAATAATCGTAAAATATACTAATTATATACATAATTATATAAAACATATATATTACTTAAAAATTATAAAAAGTGACAAATTATTTTAAATAACTTGCAAACTATATTTATGAAATTTTATAAAACTAATTACTTTAAATCACTTAAAATTAAGAAGTTCAAAAATTAATTACTATCTGGGAGGGTCAAAATTGGGTGTCAACAGTTTTATATGATGAATTATGAATGGATTGTTGAATTATTGATGAATTATGGTTAATTTCTCCTATGAACCCATGTCTTCCCCAAAATCCTAAATTAGAAGTATGTGAATTGGGTTGATTGATCATGAAAGTATTTTGAGTTGTTTATGTTTATATTGAATTAGTTATTGAATCAGGTTAATTTCCTTATCTATTGTAGTATCTTAGATTTATGGGTTGATATTGATTCATAGCCTTGGAAGGCAAGTTCATGAAGGATCTATGTATGATTATGATGTGAAGTATATGTGTGTGATCTCAATAAAGGTGTTATGATCATGTTTAGAATGTAATTGTGTAATGATTTAAAGCATATTCTCAATTAACACTTATGAATGATGATGATAGAATGTGAAGGGTTTCTTCTATGTAATGTATATCTTGAATTGGTAGGCTTATGCATCCTTTTCTTGTATAAATGAAAGTAATGTGATTATGGTATCTTGAATTGGTAAGCTCAGGCATCCTTTTCTTGAATGAATGAAGGTATGGTTGAATGATGTACCTTAAGTTGGTAGGCTTAGGCATCCTCTTCTTGGTTTGTTAATGTACAATGTCTTAATGATTTAAATTGGTAGACCTAATGTTGGTATCCCTTTCCTAAATGAATGATGAAGTATTCTAGGCTATGACATGAACCGGTAGACCTAATATTGGTAGCCCTTCATAATGAGTCTAGAAACTAATGTGATGATAAACCTTGAAGCGGTAGATCTAATTTTGGTGGCCCTTTCTTGTGTGAAATGATGAACCTTGAAGCGGTAGACCTAATATTGGTGGCCCTTTCTTGGAAAGTCAATGAGTTGTCCTTATAATGTACCTTGAATCAATAGACCTAATATTGGTGGCCCTTTCATGTGTAATGTATCTTGGGTTGATATGCCTAATGTTTGTGGCCCTCTCAAGTACAATCATGTAATGTAAATGAAGCTACATGATGGGAATGTAGGCTAAGTACCGAGAGGATATGGTAAGATGGAAGTTCTCCTTACGTTAGGCCAGATTTAAATGAACATCTTTCTTATCCCATAACTATGTGCCCATATAGGTCCTAGCTAGTGGATCCACCTAAGCTAAATGTTACCAGTCTTACCTTAGGCAAGTAGACCACCATTTTACGGTGTGGGGGCTTCATGACACCGGATTCCATGTCTAGCTCACATGGTCTATGTTGGATAATCGCTTATTCCATCATGTGAGATGTGCATTATGGTTTCTTGAGGAATTCTATGAAGTGTGGGTGGTAGTATGGGATGCCATCCATGCATTGCACCAGTAGACTTTGAGAGGACTATAGTGACTTCTCTAAGGTCTTAATGACTAATGAATGAAAGTGTTAATAATGAAGCAAATGAAGAATGTTGACTTATATGCTTAAATGTAATGAAGCATGCTATACTTGGGCTGTTTTCTGTGAACTCGCTCTCGCGTGAAGGAGATGAGGCATGTGTAGAGGTCAGGTGGAGTCACACGTATCGTTGTTTGGCGTTGTGATTAACGTTGCTTGCTTTGTTTTCACGCCTCCTTGGATTGCTGGGTTTCTTTTTGGGATCGTTTCTGGATCTTCTTTGTTGAACGAAGAAACGGACTGGGTCGGGTCATGGAGTGGACTGCTGGGTTATTTTGAGAGAAAGATTGGGGCAGGGTTGGGCTTTTAGATGATTAAAATTGAGTGACTGCTGAAAATTGCAAATAAAAGGCCCAAATTTGGTCGTTTAATTGGCTAAAACAAAATGATAGATTTTGGCTAAAATGTAATTAAACAATAGCCCAAATAAATTTCAATGGTAACCAAATCGAATTTAATTGATGGATTTGGTCAACACTTAAACAAGACGAATTAATTAATGAGCTTCTTAACTTCAATGAAAATAAAATAATTAATTTAATTATAAACTAATTAATTTAAAATTATAACCATAATTTGAACTAAACTAAATTAAAAAAATACTTGACTTAAAGCAAAATCTTTTTAAGATGATTTTCGAATAATCATAAAATATACTAATTATATACATAATTATATAAAACATATATATTACTTAAAAATTATAAAAAGTGATAAAACTGTTTAAAATAACTTGCAAACTATATTTATGAAATTTTATAAAACTAATTACTTTAAATCGCTTGAAATTAAGAAGTTCAAAAATTAATTACTATCGGGGAGGGTCAAAAGTGGGTGTCAACAACTATCCCTCATTTTACTTGGATTGATGCAAGAAATTCAAGGAAAATGAAATTGACTAATCCGATTTTGACCGGCCATATCTTCATCTTTTTTGAAAAAGGGATTTCGGTACAAACTTTAGGAATTATGGTCGAACCCCGGAAATGGGTTTCCTATATATCTCAGGCTATATGAGAATTCAGGCTAGTTGTAGTTCGATACGCTTAATTCGACGTATGAATTTGAAAGAATTCAAAAGTTATTCCGATATCAAATTATGGAGAGACCGGAACGCTTGGGAGTAAGATTTAAGAGCGAATGATGGAATACAGTTGAGTTTTCAACACTGATTTCGTCTACATATCCCTCAACTTAAGGAATCAGGCTATTTGTAGTTCGACTCGATCGGTTGAAAAGGAAATCTCTTATGCTAAGATAACCTTCGGTTGGGAAGAGTTGCAAAATAAGTCGAGTATGAAAAAGAGGCTTGCAACCTCTTAGCCATGAATGTGGTTCACTTCATACCCATAATTAAGAACTTACACAGACATAATTTCCAAAGCTCTTGATGTCATCCGCACCTGTGGTTTTTTTTGAGAATTCATCCTCTTGGATGCTCTCGACAAAGACTGAAAAAAACTTGTTAGTAGAAACCGTAACTGGAAAAAGTGGTAGCATCTCTTACGATGCTTTTCAGTTACTCTTGCTATGAAAGATGTCACATAAGTATGTTCAGTATATGTCTGTATGCTCAAAGTAAATACTTAGTAGACATAGTGCCGCTTTATCTAGCGGTTTGAATCAAAAAATAAAGAAAGATCATTCATATAACAAATGAGTATATCTTTATGAATAAGCATAAACATCTTTTTCAACTAGATGAGAAAATAAAGAAGTATTGAGAGTAAAAGATAATGGATGCCGCTTTCGAACATAATATGTTCATTACAACTCATGATTTGCTGAGGATTTGGAGATGTCATTGCTTTTTTTTCTGCATGGCAAGCTTCGATGATCTAGTATTCAGCATATGTTCTTTTCTGTAAATGTTACGTGACAGCCTCCATCGGTTTTGACGCAGTAGATAATGACTTGATATGATGTGGATGATGATGCTTCACTCATAGGATGATAATGATCCATTGGTAGGATGATGATGATCCATTGGTAGGATAATGCTACTACATGATAGAATGATGACGTCAATGCTTCATTGATAGGATAATGATTGATGATCCATCAGTGGGATGATGTTCATGTTGATGATCCATTGAAAGGATGATGTTGATGCTCCATTGGTAGGATGATGAATCTTCATTGTTGATCCATTGATAGGATGATGACTCTTCATTGATGATCCATTAATAGGACTATGTTAATGTTGATGATCCATTGATAGGATAATGTTGATGCTCCATTGATAGGATGATGACTCTTCATTGATGATTGATTGATAGGATGATGTTGATGTTGATGATCCGTTGATAGGATGATGTTGATGCTCCATTGATAGGATGATGAATCTTTATTGATGATCCATTGATAGGATGATGTTGAATCTCCATTGATAGGATGATGATTATTCATTGATGATCCATTGATATGATGATGACTCTTTATTGATGATCCATTGATAGGACTATGTTGATGTTGATGCTCCATTGATAGGAAGATGTTGATGCTCTATTGATAGAATGAAGAATCTTCATTGATGATCCATTGATAGGATGATATTGATATTGATGATCCTTTGATAGGATGATGATGATGCTCCATTGATAAGATGATGATTAGTCATTGATGATCCATTGATAGGATGATGTTGATGGATAATACTGTAGAAATGTCCCTTGATGCTGGAAAATATAATTTGATGTCATTGTAGATCCTTGTACATGTTGAGATTGACGCTTTTGATTGTCCACATTTGAACATTTGTATTCACTATGACTCATGCTTTGCTGGGAATTTGACCGATGTGTTGTTGCTCGTATTCTAAACTGTTTCTTTTTCTCCTAAAAAACATTAATGACTTGTTTGCATCTACAGAAAAGTTGTCAATTTTGGGGAGTTCCTCACCCTTTTGACTTCTCCATATTCATTGAATGGAGGAATATGTTGATCTTGAGGAAAACTTATAGACCTGCATCCACAGAAAAATTGTTATTTTTTAAAACAAACTGATCTGTGTTGAGTTCTTCAATCGCTTGCTCATTGTCTTGCTATCTTCGATGATCACTCCAATCTCTTGCTTCTTAATAGACAAGACAAAACATTTTATGCAAAAATATTTGAAACATAAATCTTTAAGAAAAAGGTTTCCAAAAAGTTGTAAGTGAAAAAAGGTCAATGTCAAGTGTCATGTCACGTCAAGTTTGATGAACGCATTTGGGATTGATGTTCGAGATCTATTAGACAATTTGATGGAACTGTTAAAGTTTGAGCGATCTGACTTTGAAATGTCAAAGATTGTTGAATTTGAGTTCTGATCCTAAAACAACGTTGGGGATCACTTGAAGTTACTTCTGAACTCCCGATCATGCCGAGTTATTCACAACTGTCTTAAATCTCTAATGAAGCCATGATGACATTTTTGAGGTCATCCTTAAAAATTTCTGTCCCAGTTAACTATCTTGGCATATCTTGAACCGTTGATGAACGAATCATGGAATTTTGAGATCTTCTCAAAAATTCTGTCCGAGTTACAATTCTCAACTTAAGTTCAGTCTTGACCTGTTGGAGAGATCTTCTTCTTGAGAATTTTTGAGTCCTTCTCAAAAATTCTGCCCTAGTTTCTATTGTAAAGAAAAAATAGAAGTCTTACGGGAGATATGACCGAGTCATTGTGACGCCTACGTATCCTGTTGATGCAGGAATCATGTAAAATGTAGTTCCCCCTCAAGGGTTAACAGAAATAAAAAATTCAACTAAGGAACCTACCGAGGCCGTCATAGGCCGCCTACGTATCTAATTCTTGAGAATTCAGGTCGAACGTAGTTCAAGTATAAAAGGAGAAACTATTAAAATGAATAAAAGGGTGACCGAGGCCGATATATGTAGGCTACGTATCTCATTCTTGAGAATTCAGTTCAGACGTAGTTCATTACAAAGGGATAAATTCTAAGCATAAACAATTACAAGCAAATAAAGGCGATTACAAATAAAAGATAGAAATCAAGTCTTCAAACATTATATCTTTTGACACATTTAAGTAGATTGATGACTTGTGAGATCCAATGTTCATGCTCAATCACGTAATGTCATCAAACAAATGTATCGATGTGTTCTGTAAGCAAACTGATGAGTTCTCTTTCTTGTGTTTTTGTTAGATAGGCACCAATTTTGATTCCTTTGATGCATTCATCATGTTCCTGATTCACTATTCTGATCTCTTTTAAATTCAGCTTATCGTGACTTTCGAACTGTCTGAATTCCTCAACCAAGTGTTTGGGTACCATGGTATTCTCATTGTAGTCCTCAAATTCGTCTGCATCTACCCCATTTTGTTCATTCAGCTTGTGACATGACATGCTATTGGCAGATTTGAAAATATTTTCACTGAAATCATAGACAAATATTATTAGATAGAAAATATAAGGCAAGTAAATCAAATTTTCTTAATAAAAGTGATTTTCATTTTAAATAAGAAAATAAGAATTTTGACAATGACGATAAATCATTTTGCCTTTTCAAAATATTATGAGGGAGATTAAAATATAGCGAGGCAAAAATAGAGTAAAGGATGGGTCTCGAGCCTCATTTGAAACACTACCAATTTTTAGAAATAACATATAAAATTTTATATGTCTACCAAAATGAGCGAGGAATCAAGAGCGGAGTGGATGTCGAGTTAGGCATTTGCTCCTTTGGCTCGTTGTCTAGTATGACTGGTGTCTCAATCATCTCTTCAAGCACAATATCACCTTCTTTGATCAAATTTTTTATTCCTTCCCCTATACCAATATGCATTGGAAAAGACTAATATAAGTGAGGGAATGATTTTGGAAGAGCTTGATCGATCTTCTACTTGTTGTGACCCTCCTTTGACACTATAGCGAAATTTGGATAAGGTTCCATGATCACAAATTTGGATTTCTCTCTTTTGGTTGGAGAGACTACAACTTTCTCAAGCTTTTCAAGGTTGACTGAGATTATAACTTTCTCCACATTCAAATCTTCTTCGACTTCAACCATATTAATAGTCACCCTTCCATGATTCAGCATGGGGTTACTATTGACATTAGGAGTGGCAGTCTGAAGAGTGATGACCTTTTGATCTATCAAGTCTTGAATTTTATGTTTCAAGTTGATACAATCCTCAATAATATGCCCAGCACCTTCTGAATGGTAAGCACAGTGAAGATCAGGTCTATAAAGCTTGGAGTTGACATTGATATTTTTTGGATCAATTGTCTGTATCAGGCCAGCCGATTTCAATCTCTCAAAAAGTTGTGTTTGGCTCTTAACCAAAGGAGTAAAGACTCTAGAAGGTTTCTTCTCAAGATTTGGGCAAGGAGGATAGTAATTATTTCCTGGATGTAAAGGTACTTGACGGTAGTTTTTAGGATTTTGGTGAGTTGGTGCTGGCATTTGGAAATTTGGATATTGTGGAGCTCGGTAGCTAGGAGGGGTGTTTTGGTAGTGCGGAAGTGTAGTTTGGTAACTTGATTGGATATTAGAACAATTAACTGATCAAGCTTGGTAATATGGATGGAATTTGATAACTCGGTGATGAATTTTGGTAATCTGATTGGGTATAACAAGCTGGATATGAATTTTGTGGAGCTCAAGGATAACCTTTGTAAGGTGAGGATTTTGTGAAGTGTCTTTTTCCATCAGATACGTAGGAAATGGAAGACACATCCTCTCTTTTCTTCTTCAACAATCCTGAAGATTCAGTTTGGGCGGCAATGCTAGAAATCTTTTCAGTTTTAAGCCCATCCTCAATAGTCTCACATATCTTGACTATCTCTGAAAATTTTGCTCCAATGAGCAACATTATCCTGTCATAATACTCTGGTTCTTGAATGCGTACAAACACTTCAACGATCTCCTTCTCAGACATGGGAGGTCAAACCTGGGCGGTCTCTTACCTCCATCTATACGCATATTCACCATAGCTTTCAGTGGATTTCTGTTTGATCGTTTCTAAAGAATATCGATCAAGAGCGATCTCCACATTATAGGCGAACCATTCGACAAAATCCTTAGCTAGTGAATTCCATCTAGACCACTGTTTTATCTCATGGGAGGTAAACCATTCCAACGCTTCTCCACTTAAGCTTCGGCTAAAGAGCCATATTAACAAGGCTTCATTCCTGCCAACTCTTACAAGTTGGTCACAATAAGCTCTCAGATGAGCTAACGGATTTTCAATTTCTCCAAAAGTGTCGAACTTCGGCACTTTGAACCCTTCTGGAAGGTCCAAGTTTGGATGGATGCACAAATCTTCGTAATTGAACTCGGTGACTTCTGGAGTATAATGCAACTCCTTCATGGCTTTCATGATCTCCTCTTTTATATTTTGCTTGGCCTTTTCTTCCTTGGATCTCCACTCTTTTTCCTGCTCCTCATAATGATCAAGTTCAGAATAATTAGTGTAAGGTTCATTTTGGACTGGGATTTGGAAAGTAGGTTTTGGAGGGAAGGGTGGAGCAGTGGAAGGATTTTGGATGTTTTGAGGAGCTTGGTATATCTAGGGGAATGCTTGAGGGTTGGTGTTTTAAGGAGGAGGCGGTGCTTGATACGAGGTGGTGGCGTGATGGGGATTAGGGGTAATTAAGTCGATGGTGGAAGAATTTTGAATAGGGTTGGAGGCTGGGTTAATGATATGTTTTACACTTGAATTTAGAGGAGGAAAGTAGAGTGGAGGTCTTCCATCGCCTGGAATGTTGGCAGTGATACCTGGATTTGGCAAATCTTGTTTTTTCTGGACTTTAACCCTCAACTCAGCAATCTGTTGCATCAGTTGCGCGATCAACTCATTTTGTTCAGCGGTGGAGGGATGGACTATAACAACTTTGGTTAAGCCAATATCTTCACTGTTGTCAACCATTGTGGCTTTTCCTTTTAGTAGACTTCAGTTAGAGAAGGAATCTTTAGGAGCTTTGGATCTTGTAAAGTAGAGGTGTCCGGCCAGCTTATCAACACATATCTGTTCCAAATACCTGACAAATAAAAAATAACTCAAAAAGTAAATGTGTTAGTGTCTGAAGGTGATAAATAGTACAATATATCACACATAGGTGTAAACACACAAGAGTTGTTTCATTCGGAGATAAATTGGCCCATCGTTATAGAGAAATAGCTAAATAGACAGGAATTTGTCTACTTGACTTTGGGATTAGTGAATCAAAGATGTTGACTTGAGTCGAGACACAATCGATTGTATCTTTCTTTATCATATTTCCAATTTTTGATTTATATGTAACTCTATTTCCCTTACAAGAGTTGGAAAAGATAATAATTCTCAAAATGGGGAGCAAGCCTTGAAGGGTTGCCTACGCATCTCACGGAGGAGAAATCAGGTCCTACGTAGTTCAACTAGCTTGAATCTCTTTCGATTTGAGATGATGAATATTTTCTAATATAAGAGAGTAACATTTGAAAAGTGAAGATCAAATTAATCAAATTTTGTTAGGAAACTAACTCGAAAAGTATTTGGACGCACTTTTGATAGTGACTTGATATTTGTGCTTAGGGGTTTCTACAAAATTTCCAAAAAGAATAGGCTAGAATATCTCCAAATAAAGCAACATAATTACACAAGCAATTATAACACAAATAGTTATTGCACGTTCTAAACATATATGTGACCCTTTTGTGCCAAGGGTAGGCCTAACAATTTGAGGATGTATAACATCATTTGAAATATTTCATTGCCCAAAATCCCAAATTTATACAAGATTTATGACTAAAACTGAATGGGGATACATAATAGATAAAGGGGGATACAAATAATCAGTTTCGCGCAGGGGTACAAATCTAAACTATGCATCCATGGAAAGAACTTTCGTTCTTAATTTTTTGTCACCTCTGGATGTCCACGCTTTTGTTTGCAATGATAACTTGCTCCTTTTTGGATTAGAATAAAGCTATAATCTAACTCCCTAACCCAAGAGACAATGATTTTTCAAATAACATATACATCCTTCAAATTTAAACATAGAAGTATGATGGTCTGATTAGGCCGTGGGCTATTTTAGACTCAAGGTGGTTTCTCTAATGGGCCCAACACGCCTTGGGTGTTGGGTTATCTTAGTTCAAATGCTCTAATAGAGATTTGCTTTCGCTCTACGCTAGTTGACTAAGGGTTGGTTTAGACAAGACCTAGTTACCTAAGTTGGACAAACTACGGGGTGAAGTATAATAAACGACGTTGGATGACCACAGACCAACTATTCATTTATCACTTCAAAATAATTCAAAGGTGTTTTTGAAGGACACCGTGGAAGAAAGCCACGTAACCGCTTTTTTTCTTAATGCAAACTATTTACCGTTTGGAGGAATCGGATGCCATGAAATGCAACAGTTTATAATTTACAAGAATTGAACTAGTAAGCAATTTAACAAATAGCCAAATAAGTTAATCTTAAGGTTAGAACCCATTCAAGTCGCCAGCAGAGTCGCCATTCTATTTTATTTAAAAAAGAGAAATGACAGATTTTTAAGTGTCGCCACTTAATTTTTAAAGAAAAATTAAGAAAACTAAAATTTTCAAAAGATTAAAACAGAAAACTTATGAAAATATTAAAAGGGGTTCGGGGTTCATATTATCATTTCGGGAAGGGTTTGAAAGCACTCGAAATGTCTGCTAACACACGGTTATCCACTAATTAACTATTTGGCTAAACAAATTTTAAGAATATAAGCATACTTGCATAAGTAGAGAAAGTAAAAATATTTACTTAATTTTAAATAGTTAATTTAAAATGGTTATCTTTTGGGGCATTGATTAGGAAGAACCTTAAATTAAATAAACACATAAAAAAATAGCAAATAAATAGAGGAGGGAAAGATTTGGGCCCAAGTCTGGTTCTCTATGCGCCTGGGGCAATACTTGGGCCTATTTTCTACTTTGAGCCTTTGGCCCACTCGTACCTATCCTAAAACTAACAAAAATCTGCCAAAGATAAGTGGGCTTTTGGCCCAATTCCCTATCCTAAAACTAACAGTGTAATACTAAAAATATATGGACCTTCGGCCCAATTACAATACAATACAAAAAACTAAAATTTAGGGGGGCTTTCGGCCCTCTTTCTTCTGTATCACACAGTATATAACATGTATACAACCCTTGGTCTCACTCCGAACACCTGTACGTCGACTTTCGGGAACCTTTTCTTCAATTCCATAGGCTGGCTGACTCAAAAGGAGGGATTTGAGCCTTTCTGGCTCTCTCAAAATACAAGGAAAAAAAGTTTATGATGAACTCGAATAGATTTCACATGCAAACAGGCAAAAGCAAAAGAAAACGAATTAGCATAGGATAGGATTCAACATCTTGGCATAATATTTGAATCACAAGTAAGCTGAATAAATGAGACAATCCACGTAGCTTATCATCAAATAACCCAACTGATTTTGGAAGGTAGGACCACTCCAATTAAGAGAAGAACATGAACACTTTATTTATTTATTTTTTTAGCAAAACAGAAAGGACTACAGGCATATATATGACAAGCATTTAATGAGTAGAAGATAGGCATTGTAGAGATGATCAATTAACAACTAAAGCATGAATGAATAAATGAGGACAAAACTTAATACTTCTCATAATCTGATAATACAAAGCATATCAATAATGATAAATAAAAGAAAATAGTACTGCCAAACACTTTAAGTTCAAATTGATGATATGAATGATTCTAGAGTTCTAATGAGTGCGTAGGCAGCGAAAGAAAAGCTAAGATACCCTAGATTGGACTAAGAATGAGACTCAATCAGCGATGCAAAATATTCGACTTTAAAAGAGGCAAACCTACCACATTCAGGTTAAGAAAAACAAACATACAATGAATGGATATTTTTGATAGACGCACAAAAGAGGACCCACAAACATATGCCTTTCACTTAGCCATAAATGGTGTCATGGGATTCAAAATATGACCCAGGTAGTTAAGAAAATCTGAATCATTAACAGAACCTTATACTTAAAACTCAACTAAAAAGTTTGGACCACAACAAGCAAAACGAAGGCATAGAAATGGCTCTAACATGTTACACAAAGTAGTGAGGCAACAAAGAGATTCAATAAACTGAGAAAGCCAAGCCATCAGAATGAAAATGTTATTAAACTAAACACAATTTATCACATCAGTTAATTTCTAAAAATCATAGACCTATATAATTAACAATCTTGAACAGTAACAAACGATATGAAGAAACAATGATGCTTGAAGACATATTAAGCATGGAAATCAAAGCAAGACTAGCATGCGATTCGCAACAACATGAAAGCTAGGCCTAACACTTACTAATTCAACTTCACACATTTAATTAAGGCAATGAAATAAATAATATGATGACCAGTTAGGAGTCCAAACAGTGAAGAAAGCAGGTTGGAAAACTCATATTCAAACCAAATAGAATCTCAACCAAGAGTATTGAACTGAAAATAAAGAAGAACTCATGACTATAGCCAAGGAAAAACCAAACAGAGACATGTTTAGCACATAACAATTGGAATAGAAATAAACATGAATGAAGGAGGAGGTATTACCTTTCGGTGCAGCGACTGAGAACAACGAGCAAGAATGACTTCAACTTCCAAACACCACTCAACAGCCTCGAGAATTTTAGCAAATTCGCAACCACGAACATGAACAGAAAATGTTATATTGGGTGTATCTCTTTAGCAACTTACTGTAATTTCAATTTGTTTTATAAGTTGTGCCCTCCCAATCTTTTCCTATATTTTTCCCAACCTTTTTTCCTATATTTTTCCCAACCTTTTTTCCTATTTTTTTCTAACTCAATGTAAGTTGTCTCTAACCTTGAACAATAAGGAAGAAGAGGCTATATATAGGTAAAACTAGGGCAGATTTGGGGGGAAAAGATGAGGGTAAAATCGGGTAAGAAAAAAGGAATAAATTTGAATTTCAAACCTTATCCCAAAAAAAATTGAAGGAATATGCTGCTTGATACCCAATTTTTAGCAAATTCAAATGGCACGGAGGTGAGGTGTACGTCTGGGATCGATTCCTTATCCTTGCACACTTACGTGGCATCATCTCGTGAGAGCAAGGACGAATATCGCAAGCTCAAAAAAGGTGTTGGAACAGCATTGCTGTACAGATAAAGGAGGAAGACGACACTTCGATTGATGCCGTTGGAAATTAAGAACGTTGGGGCTGTTTTCCGTGAACTCGCTCTCGCATGAAGGAGATGAGGTGCGTGTAAGGGTCAGGTGGAGTTGCACACATCGCTGTTTGGCATTGTGATTAACGTCGCTTGCTCTGTTTTCACGATGCCTAGGATTGTTAGGTTTCTTTTTGGGATCGTTTCTGGGTCTTCTTTGTTGAACAAAGAAACTAGGTCGGGTCATGGAGTGGGCTTCTGGGTTATTTTGAGCGAAAGATTGGGGCTGGGTTGGGCTTTTAGAGGATTAAAATTGAGGGACTGCTGAAAATTGCAAAGAAAAGGCCACAAATTTGGTCTTTTAATTGGCTGAAACAAAATGATAGATTTTGGCTAAAATTGTAATTAAACAATAGCCCAAATAAATTCCAAAGGTAACCAAATAAAATTTAATTGATGGTTTTGGTCAAAACTTAAACAAGACGAATTAATATGAATTAATTAATGAGCTTCTTAACTTCAACGAAAATAAAATAATTAATTTAATTCTAAACTAATTAATTTAAAATTATAACCATAATTTGAACTAAACTAAATTAAAAAATACTTGACTTAAAGCAAAATCTTTTTGAGATGATTTTCGAATAATCGTAAAATATACTAATTATATACATAATTATATAAAACATATATATTACTTAAAAATTATAAAAAGTGACAAATTATTTTAAATAACTTGCAAACTATATTTATGAAATTTTATAAAACTAATTACTTTAAATCACTTAAAATTAAGAAGTTCAAAAATTAATTACTATCTGGGAGGGTCAAAATTGGGTGTCAACATTTTATATGATGAATTATGAATGGATTGTTGAATTATTGATGAATTATGGTTAATTTCTCCTATGAACCCATGTCTTCCCCAAAATCCTAAATTAGAAGTATGTGAATTGGGTTGATTGATCATGAAAGTATTTTGAGTTGTTTATGTTTATATTGAATTAGTTATTGAATCAGGTTAATTTCCTTATCTATTGTAGTATCTTAGATTTATGGGTTGATATTGATTCATAGCCTTGGAAGGCAAGTTCATGAAGGATCTATGTATGATTATGATGTGAAGTATATGTGTGTGATCTCAATAAAGGTGTTATGATCATGTTTAGAATGTAATTGTGTAATGATTTAAAGCATATTCTCAATTAACACTTATGAATGATGATGATAGAATGTGAAGGGTTTCTTCTATGTAATGTATATCTTGAATTGGTAGGCTTATGCATCCTTTTCTTGTATAAATGAAAGTAATGTGATTATGGTATCTTGAATTGGTAAGCTCAGGCATCCTTTTCTTGAATGAATGAAGGTATGGTTGAATGATGTACCTTAAGTTGGTAGGCTTAGGCATCCTCTTCTTGGTTTGTTAATGTACAATGTCTTAATGATTTAAATTGGTAGACCTAATGTTGGTATCCCTTTCCTAAATGAATGATGAAGTATTCTAGGCTATGACATGAACCGGTAGACCTAATATTGGTAGCCCTTCATAATGAGTCTAGAAACTAATGTGATGATAAACCTTGAAGCGGTAGATCTAATTTTGGTGGCCCTTTCTTGTGTGAAATGATGAACCTTGAAGCGGTAGACCTAATATTGGTGGCCCTTTCTTGGAAAGTCAATGAGTTGTCCTTATAATGTACCTTGAATCAGTAGACCTAATATTGGTGGCCCTTTCATGTGTAATGTATCTTGGGTTGATATGCCTAATGTTTGTGGCCCTCTCAAGTACAATCATGTAATGTAAATGAAGCTACATGATGGGAATGTAGGCTAAGTACCGAGAGGATATGGTAAGATGGAAGTTCTCCTTACGTTAGGCCAGATTTAAATGAACATCTTTCTTATCCCATAACTATGTGCCCATATAGGTCCTAGCTAGTGGATCCACCTAAGCTAAATGTTACCAGTCTTACCTTAGGCAAGTAGACCACCATTTTACGGTGTGGGGGCTTCATGACACCGGATTCCATGTCTAGCTCACATGGTCTATGTTGGATAATCGCTTATTCCATCATGTGAGATGTGCATTATGGTTTCTTGAGGAATTCTATGAAGTGTGGGTGGTAGTATGGGATGCCATCCATGCATTGCACCAGTAGACTTTGAGAGGACTATAGTGACTTCTCTAAGGTCTTAATGACTAATGAATGAAAGTGTTAATAATGAAGCAAATGAAGAATGTTGACTTATATGCTTAAATGTAATGAAGCATGCTATACTTGGATTGTATTATGAGTTACTTCCTTGTTATGACTTATGAAATGTTTATGTCTCTTATGTATGAGTATTGTGTAAAGATGGAAATGATGAATGGTAAGTTCACTTTTGTTGGCCTTAATGTTGTATCTAGTGTGGACGGTGGTATGGGACGCTATTCATACATTGCACAAGGTATGACTTGGGGTTACTTGAGGTGAAATCTTATATGGTTGATTATGTTTAAATGTGAAGAAATGACTTGTATGTTAGGTATGTTTGTATATTATGCCTCTTACACTTATGTTCATGAAGTTTTATCAAATTGGCATAAAAGCATGACTTTCAAATAAAATGTCCTTTTTAAGCATGGTTTTTGCATGGCTATCATACTTAGTACTTAATTGTGCTAACCCATATTTCACTTATTTTACTACAAGTGTAGGTTCCGGTAAGTGAGTTGCTTTCTCTCTAGTTCAAGGGCTTGTATTGAGATTCTTCCAAGGCTAAGTGGTATGTCCTCATAGATCGAGGACAAGTACTTTTGATGTTGCATTTCTTTCATGTAATAGACATATGTTAGACTTTCGATTGTAAAGGGCCGTGACCCTACTTTTGTTTTGAGATATTGTTTTAGATGGCCATGTGAGACAATTGACTTCCGCTGTTTTAAATGAGTATTTTCGATTGTATGGATTTAAATGAGTTGTAATTCCATACTATTTCTATTATCTATTGCAATGACATGTTATTAGGCTTGTATAAGACTTTTCGGAGTCTTGTATGCCGTGTCGCTTCTGGGTATAAGCTCGGGTCGTGACAAACATGGTATCAGAGCATATGATTTTGGGAATAGTTTTTAGGATAGATGTCTCACAAGCCACATCTAGTAGATTTTTGTTCATCGGTGTGAGTCGCGACACATCTTTGAATGAGATGATATAGGATGCTAGGATGCTACACTTCTTTCATTATTCTTGAAGTCGTGCCACAGAGTATAGCTCTATAAATGTCCTTTTCCTAATCCTTCTCTTGTGTTTATAGGATATGAATACAAGAAGGACTACTGCAAAAAGAGTGGAAGAGGAGATTGTGAACGAGGGAGTTCCTCCCCAAGATCCCCAAGGTCCTCAAGGTGACCAAGTTCATCAAGGTTAGCAAGTTCCTCAAGACAATCAAGTTCCGGTGGATCCCTCAGCTATGACCAATGAGGAAGTTAGGTCGGCTCTTTTGATAATGGCTCAAGCCGTAACTACTCAAGCTCAAGCCGTAACTACTCAAGCTACTAGGGGTGTTGAGGCTCATGTGAACCCCAATGTGAGTACTATGGCTTCTAGGTTGAGAGACTTTGTGAGGATGAATCCTCCAATATTTCTTGCTTCCAAGGTGGGAGAAGATCCCAAGAGTTTGTGAATGAGATGTATAAGATAGTCAATGCTATCGGGGTGACTTCTAGGGAAAAAGCGAAACTAACCTCTTACCAATTGAAGGATTTTTCCCAAGTTTGGTTTGCTCAATGGAAAAGCAATAAGTCGATAGGAGTGAGTCCTATAGAATGGGAGGAGTTTAAGAAGGCATTCCTTGGTAGGTACTTTCCCTGTGAGAAGAGGGAATGTAAGGTGGAAGAGGTTATCAACCTTAGGCAAGGTAGCATGAGTGTGGATGAGTATTCCTTGAAATTTACCCTATTGTCTAAGTATGCCCCATCTTTGGTGTCAAATCCTAGGGATGAGATGAGTAGATTTGTTACGGGTATATCCGACCTACTTGAGGAAGAGTGTCGTACGGCGATGCTCCATGATGATATGAACATTTGTAGGCTTATGGTTTATGCTCAATCTATTGAGGAGTCCAAACTTAATAGGAGGAATAAAGAGTTGAAGAGGTCTAGGTCCGATGAGCAAGGTCAACCTAGGTTCAAAAGAGAGCTCCAAACCAAGATTCTTCAAGCATTAGGGTTAACCAAGAGAAAGGAAGTGGGCCTTCATTTTCTAAACCTACTTGCCACAATTGTGGAAAGAAGCATCACGGGAAGTGCTTAGCCGGTACTAGTGTGTGCTATGGTTGTGTAAAGAATGATCACCAAGTGAAGGATTGCCCTACTCTTACGGCCAAAGGAAGGGAGGCCAAACAAGCTTCTCTTAATGGCCCGGATCTTGATGCTCCAAAGAAGAACCATTTCTATGCACTTCAAGCTAACAAGGACAAGGGAGCTCATCCGGATGAAGGCACTGCTATGTGATAGTTCCTTATAGATTATGACTGTTATATTGAGGTTCCTATGTTGTTTTCATGTTAGCCTTAATTGGGTTTACTCCTAAGTGGGGGATAGTCTATTGAATAGTAAGGTTGTTGAGAGTTCCAATAACCTTATCTCTTTCCTTGTATTCCTATTCAAGCTAGAGACCAAGAGTTCCTTGTAGCTTGTTTTATGTATTGGAGTCATGTGTGATTATGTGTTTCCATGGTCTCCTTATGTTATGCATGTTCTTGATGAATTCATGTTTAAATGAGAAAATGAGTTTATCTGAATTATGTTCCTCATATTGATGTGCATTTAGTATGAGTTGTCTATATGCTTCATGAGGAGAATTGTTGTACATGCCTAAATGTGCTTTTAAGAGAAATTGCATAATGTGCATAATGATGTTATGATGAGCATTATTTGAGTTGGAGAAGGTAATTCCTCTAATGTAATGAGAAATGTTGAAGTTTTCATGCATAATAAGTTTGTAGATGTAGTTCCTACTTTCTTATGTTGCATTGAACATGTTTGACATAGAGTTGATGTTTCCTCCTAGTTTTGTGCATTGTTTGTAATGTTGCATGCATGATGGGCAGCTAGTATTAAGTCGTTAATCCCTTAATGTGTTTAAAATGTTATTCGAGGATGAATGTTCCCAAATGGGGGATAATGTAATGACTCGGAAAATGAATAGGTGAAACTAGAGCCTAACGAGTTTGTCTTTGAGTTGATGTGAGGTTTGAGGTTGTAAAATGATGTCCCGAGCTATGGTTGAGGGGTTAAACGTCAAGGTACAACCCCCAAAGACCAACCAAGGGTCCTTGAGGGGGACCCTAAAGCCTAACCCCCAAGACCCCAAGAAATCAAAAACTGCCCAAAATATCATGACCTACGGATGGGGACCTATGCCCCGTAGGTCCGTCCACGCCCCGTGGATGGCATCCGTAGGGCAAGGCCCAAAATATCATGTTGCAGCCCCAAACCACGGACCTGCAGGACGGGGTGTCACCCCACCTACAGTCCGTAGGTCATGGGGCGTAGGTCATGACTGTGTTGCTGTCCAATTTGGCCAATTGGAGGGGCAAGGTGGTAAATTCCTAATAAAGTTAGTTTAGTTTGGGGATGGCTATTATTGGTTGATTAATGTATTGTATTAAAACACCTTTTCTAATTCATTCTTCCAAAACACAAATTAGAACCCACTACTCCTCTCAAAAGTTCTCTCTCTAGAAACCTCCATTTGAGGTGAAGGATTCAAGCTTTCAAGCTCAAGATCTCACCATTCTCACTCAGGTTTTGTGGAATTCTTCCCTAAAAGGTATGGTAGTCTTCATCCTTGACTTAGTTTCTTTCAAGGAGCCAATTTCAAAGATGATTTCAAGTCTTCAAAGTTCCCCAAAAACCCTAGTTTTCAATCTATTCATGGGTTCAATTCCAAAACATTTTCAAAAGGTTTTATATGATGAATTATGAATGGATTTTTGAATTATGTTTAATTTCTCCTATGAACCCATGTCTTCCCCAAAATCCTAAATTGGAAGTATGTGAATTGGGTTGATTGATCATGAAAGTATGTTGAATTTTTTATGTTTATATTGAATTAGTTATTGAATCGTGTTAATTTCCTTATCTATTGTAGTATCTTAGATTTATGGGTTGATATTGATTCATAGCCTTGGAAGGCAAGTTCATGAAGGATCTATGTATGATTATGATGTGAAGTATATGTGTGATGTCAATAAAGGTGTTATCATCATGTTTAGAATGTAATTGTGTAATGATTGAAAGCATATTCTCAATTAACACTCATGAATGATGATGATAGAATGTGAAGGGTTTCTTCTACGTAATGTATATCTTGAATTGGTAGGCTTATGCATCCTTTTCTTGTATAAATGAAAGTAATGTGATTATGGTATCTTGCATTAGTAGGCATAGGCATCCTCTTCTTGAATGAATGAAAGTATGGTTGAATGATGTACCTTGAGTTGGTAGGCTTAGGCATCCTTTTCTTGGTTTGTTAATGTATAATGTCTCAATGATTTAAATCAGTAGACCTAATGTTGGTATCCCTTTCCTAAATGAATGATGAAGTATTCTAGGCTATGAAATGAACCGGTTGGCCTAATGTTGGTAGCCCTTCATAATGAGTGTAGAAACTAATGTGATGATAAACCTTGAAGCGGTAGACCTAATATTGGTGGCCCTTTCATGTGTGAAATGATGAACCTTGAAGCAGTAGACCGAATGTTGGTGGCACTTTCTTGGAAAGTCAATGAGATGTCCTTATAATGCACCTTGAATTGGTAGACCTAATGTTGGTGTCCCTTTCATGTGTAATGTATCTTAGGTCAGTAGCCCTAATGTTGGTGGCCCTCTCAAGTACAATAATGTAATGTAAATGAAGCTACACTATGGGAATGTAGGCTAAGTACCAAGAGGATATGGTAAGATCGAAGTTCTCCCTACGTTAGGTTGGATTTCAATGAACATCTTTCTCATCCCATAACTATATGCCCACATAGGTCCTAGCTAGTGGATCCACCTAAGCAAAAAGTTACCGATCTTACCTTAGGCAAGTAGACCACCTCTTTACGATGTGGGGCTTCATGACACCGGATTCCATGTCTAGCTCACATGGTCTATGTCGGTTAATCGCTTATTTCCATCATGTGAGATGCGCATTATGGTTTCTTGAGAAGTCTATGAAGTGTGGGTGGTAGTATGGGATGCCATCCATGCATTGCACGAGTAGGCTTTGAGAGGGATATAGTGAGTTCTCTAAGGTCTTAATGACTAATGAATGAAAGTGCTCTTAATGAAGCAAATGAAGAATGTTGACTTATATGCTTAAATGAAATGATGTATGCTATACTTGGATTGTATTATGAGTTACTTCCTTGTTATGACTTATGAAATGTTTATGTCTCTTATGTATGAGTATTGTTTAAAGATGAAAATGATGAATGGTAAGTTCACTTTTGGTGGCCTTAATGTGGTATCTAGTGTGGATGGTGGTATGAGACGCTATTCGTATATTGCACAAGGTATAGCTTGGGGTTACTTGAGGTGAAATCTTATTGTGATGAAATGTCTTATATGGTTGATTGTGTTCTAATGTGAAGAAATGACTTGTATGTTGGTTATGTTTGCATATTATGCCTCTTACACTTATGTTCATGAATTTTTATCAAATTGGCATAAAAGCATGACTTTCAAATAAAATGTCCTTTTTAAGCATGGTTTTTGCATGGCTATCATACTTAGTACTTAATTGTGCTAACATATATTTCTCTTATTTTTCTACAATTGTAGGTTCCGACAAGTGAGTTGCTTTCTCTCTAGTTCAAGGGCTTGGATTGAGATTCTTCCAAGGCTAAGTGGTATGTCCTCATTGATCGAGGACAAGTACTTTTGATGTTCCATTTCTTTCATGTAATAGACATATGTTAGACTTTTGATTGTATAGGGCCGTGACCCTACTTTTGTTTTGAGATATTATTTTAGATGGCCATGTGAGACAATAGACTTCCGCTGTTTTAAATGAGTATTTTTCGATTGTATGGATTTAATTGAGTTTTAATTCCGTACTATTTTTATTATCTATTTCAATAACATGCTATGAGGCTTGTATGAGACTTTTCAGAGTCTTGTACGCCGTGTCGCTTCCAGGGTATAGGTTCGGGTCATGACGTTGTCTCAAACCGCATCTAGTAGGGTCTCGTTCAACAATGTGATGCGCGCCATATTTATGAATAGGAGGCTATTGGATTTTTAGGAAATATCACTTCTTCATTCTCTAAGTCATGCCAGAGAGTTTGGTTTTACTAGGCCCTTCTTCTAATTCGTGCTCGTTGATTTTCAGGGTATAGCTAATATAAGGGCAAATGCTAGGAGAGAAGAGGAAGGCAATGTGGAGCAAGAGGTTCCTCCCCAAGTGCCACATCAAGCTCCTCCTAAAGCTCCAATTGACCCTATAGGGGGAATGTGACATAAGAGGAGTTTAGGGCTACTATTCAAATGGTGTCTCAAGTTGAAGCCGTAACAACTCAAGACTAAGATATGACGGCCCAATCCAATAGGTAGAGGGTAGCTCTGGCAAACTCAATAAGGGGGATGGCTTCTTCTAGGGTGAAAGAGTTTTTGAGGATGAACCCTCCTAAGTTCTAAGGCTCCAAAGTGGAGGAAGATGCTCAAGGTTTTATAGATGAGGTGTATAAGGTGCTTGCTATCATGGGATTAACTTCGGTAGAGAGAGTGGAGCTAGCCTCTTACCAATTGAGGGATGTAGCACAAATTTGGTATGAGAAATGGAAAGTTAATAGACCGGTAGAACAGGGCCCAATAGAGTGGGAAGGGTTTAAAGAGGAATTGCTTGATATGTTCTTTTCCCTAGAGTTGGGAGAACTAAAGATGCAAGAGTTCATAAATCTTAAACAAGAGGGTATGAGTGTGAAACAGTATTCCCTTAAGTTCACCCAACTATCCAAGTATGCTTCAACCATAGTGGGGGATTCAAGGGCCAACATGAATAAGTTTGCGATGGGAGTGTCCGAATTATTGGTAATTGAATGTTGTTTGGCAATGCTTATCCCTAGTATGAATATTTCCCGTCTCATGGTGCTTTCTCAACAAATTGAGGAGCAAAAACTTAAGAAAATGAAGAGGGAGGGGAAAAGAGCTAGAACCGATGATATGAATTTTCCTAATGCTAAGTCCGATGAGCAAGGTAGGTCTAAGTCTAGACAAAAGTATTCCGGCCAAGACTCTCCATTTCCTAAGCCTAGTTTCACTAAGTGTGGGAGGAATCATTTTGCTAAGTGCCTAGACGACATCGATGGTTGCTATGGGTGTGGAATGGATGGACACAAAATGAGAGATTGCCCGGTTCTTAAGGTTAAGGGAAGGGAGGTTAATAAAGTTGCCCCTAGTGGTCCAGATGAGGGTGCTCAAAAGAAGAATATGTTTCATGCTCTCCAATCTAGAAAAGATCAAGAGTGATCTCCTCATGTCCCTTCCGATATGGTTGAGGTGTTTAGGGGTTAGAAGTCAAGGTACGACTCCTCCAGGATCACCCTAAGGGTCCTTGAGGAGGACCCTAAGTCTAAACCCCAAGACCATAAGGAAACCACCAAGCTGGCAAAACATTGTGAACCACGGATGCAATCCACGACTAGTAGATTGATCCACAGCTCGTGATCTTGCCCCGTAGGTCAGGGCCCTAAATGAGCGGCCTCTGAACCAAATCATGAAGGCACAGTACTTCCCGTGGTCCAACCTACGGACCATAGGTGGGTGGTTCGTAGATTGCACCTGCAATCTGTCAAGTGGTGTAGCCAAGTGTAGGGGTGAATTAGTAAATTCACCCCAAGTCCTAATTAATATATGGACGATTATTTTACATGTTTTAAGGTATTTTAAGAGTATTAAAACATTAAAATGGTATTTTAGATTTCATTATTCACTTTTCCCCAAATCAAAACCCTCCCTCTCAAAATATCTTCTGTCTAAGAACTCCATTGAAGACCAAGAGGAGAAGATGACTTAAGGCTTGAAGAGGAAGGCTAGTTGAGTTGATGTTTGTGGATTTCTTCAAGTTAAGGTATGGTGATCCTTTGTCTAGGGTTAACTTTCACCCTAGAGTCAATTTCAAAGAAGTTTCAAAGTGATTTCAAGTTCATGAAAAACCCTAAGTTTCACTCAATCTCATGGGTTCTTGTGTTAAATGTTTTCAATTGATAAACTCTGATTGGATTGATGTTTAACTGATGAATTTAAGATGAAAAACTCTATGAACCCATGATTTCTCTAAATTCCTAAATTTGGCCTTATGAAGTGGGTTTGTTGATTATGAATGAATGATGATGGATTTATGTGTAGATTGATTTAGATTATTGATTTGTATCACTATCTATGTCTAATTATGGTGAATTGTTGATGAATTGAGGATTTGTGATCATAGGGCAAGTTTGACCTAATTTCATGTTAATGTAGAATTGTGTTTGAATTGTTGATCCACTTGAAAGGTGGAGGTGTTTACTTACTATGTACATTGTGACCATGGACTTAGAGGCATAGTTTAATGAATTGAAGTATTATCATGATATTGTATAATGTGAAGAATTTACGTGTGATTCAATGATAGAATGATGAACATGTATTCAATGTATTTGTGTTAGTATTGAAAGGCTATTTCTCAATTTGACACTCATGAATGTTAATGATGAATATGAATCAATAGGCTATGTCATTCCTTTCATATATGAGTAATGAATGTGTCTTGACTTGATGAATATGAATTTATAGGCTATGGCATTACTTTCATATATGAGTAATGTATGCGTCTTGACTTGATGATTATGAATCGATAGGCTATGGCATTCCTTTCATATATGAGTAATGAATGTGTCTTGGCTTGATGAATATTAATCGATAGGCTGAAGGCATTCCTTTCATAAATGATCTAATGTAATGAAGACTCGAGAATCGATAGGCTAGTGGCATTCCTTTCTCAATGAGTCAATGTACCATGAATCGATAGGCTAGTGGCATTCCTTTCATGAGTATAAGAATGTAATGAGGGACCATGAATCAATAGTCTTATACATTACTTTCATGTAGACCCTAGAGTTATCCTTGAATGTACCATGGATCGATAGGCATATAGCATTCCTTCCTTGGTAATGTTGTATCATGAGTCGATAGGCCTATGGGATTCCTCCTATGATACCCCAATGTAATGTGAATGAACTACTCTATGGAAATGGAGGCTAAGCACCGAGTGGATATGGTAAGATGGAGACTCTCCCAATGTTAGGCTAGAGTTTCAATGAACATCTTCCTATCCCATAACTATGTGCCCGCATAGGATATTAGCCAACGGATTTCATCCAAGCTAAGGATTCATCTGAGCTAATGTTACCGTTCTACCTTAGGCAAGTGAACACCTTTTTACGGTGTGGGTTCATAAAACTAGATTCCATGATTAGCTCTCATTGTCTATGTCGGTTAATTCTTATTCCCATCATGCGAGATGTGCACTCTAGTTACTTGATAGGTACGACAAAGTGTAGGTAGTAGTATGGGATGCTATCTACACATTACACGAGTAGGCTTGTCTATGGTGACTTCAAAGGAGTACTTAGTATGAGTAGTAGTATGGGATGCTACTTGCACATTGTACAAGTATGACTTAGATTTATCTTGGATGATGTTCTTAATGTGATAGTGTGATTCATCTAATGTTTATGTCTCTTAAATGTTTTATTGTGTAAAGGTGCAAAGGATGAATGGTAAGTTCACTTTGGTGACCTTAAGGTGGTACCTTAGTGTGGGTGGTGGTATGGGACACTATCCGTACATTGCACAATGTATAGCTTGAGGGTTACTTGAGGTGAAGGCTCAAGGAGAAGGTAAAGGGTTATATATGTAATTTTGGCTAAATGTGAACTATGTGTCTTTGTATGTTGGTTGTGACTTATATTATGCCTCTTGTATCAATGTTCATGAAGTTTTACAAAAATGGCATAAAAGCATGACTTTCAACTCAAATGTCCTTTTCAAGCATGTTTTTGCATGGTCATCATACTTAGTAAATCTAATGTGCTAACCCCATTCTTTTCCCTTTTTACCAAAGTGTAGGATTTGGAGATGTTGGTGTTCTATGCTTCAAGGATAGGTTTCTAAGGTGCTTGAAGATGAAGACTCAGTGAGTCCTCATAGTTTTGAGGACAAAACCCATCATGTTCCTTTGATGTCTTTTATTATTGTTTGCATTTTTGTATGGGCTAAGTCCCAATATTGTATTCAAAGTATTAGATGGTTTGAGACATAACGTACAAAGTTTAGAAAGTCTTCCGCTTGCTATTTAATGAAATGTCTTCGATTGTAAAGAACGTTTTTAATTCTTCTCTATTTTCAAGTATCTTGTGCAATGAATGAGCTATGAGGCTTGTATAAGACCCCTTCGGGATTGAATATGCCGTGTTACGACTAGGGGGTGCGGTGCTCTCGGGTCGTGACAGTGTTGCATTGGATGAACTTAGCTTGAAATTGAAGTTTTCTTGCTTGATTGTGTGCATTTAGATGTAGTGCATGCATGATGGGCTGATAGTTTAGAGTTGTGACTTTAAGAAGTGTTTAGAATTGTCATTCGAGGACGAATGATCCTAAGGGGGAGATATTGTTACGCCTCGGAAATTAGTAAGTTGAACTAGAGAGTTCCAGGGCTTTTCGTAAGAGTTTTGGAGTGTGGTATGAGGATTAAAATCACAAGAAATGATTCCCGTACTTAGAATAGGGGTTTAAGGGTTAGGGAGTCAAGGTACAAACAAAAGGACCACCCAAGGGGTCCTTGAGAAGGACATTCAAAACAGCCCCAAATCTGCCAAAATTGCAGGCCACCTATGCTTTGCCACCTACTAGCCGTAGGTGGACCCACGCCCCGTAGGTGGGGGTCATGGGTCAAGGCCTGAACAGGCCTGAATTTTCTGCCACTGAACCAGCACCTACGGAGGTGCAGTACACCCCGTCATTCCACCCATGATCCGTAGGTGGTGGAGTCGTAGGTGGGGGTAAATTTTAAGTTTTTAGTTGTGTTAGGGGTTTGGGGGTTAAGTTAGTAATTAATTAGGGGTTAAGGTAGGTTGGTTAGTTAGTTATTTAAACACCTATAAATACTTAATAGGCCCCTAAAATAAATCATTAAACTCATTCATCTAAGACCCCAAATACTCTCCAAAAAAAAAAAACTCTCTCTAGAAGTGAAGAAGAAGAAGAAAGGAAATTGGGGCAGCAACTTAGGTCAATTTTTCTCCATTGTTTCAAGCTTGATAAGGGCTTTGAATTGAAGTATGTTAACTTACTCATCTATGGGTTCTTCCACCCATAGAGCCCCCTTAGTTTCCCTCAATTGTAAAGTCAAAAACCCAATTCTAGCTAGGGTTCTTCTTACATTGTGGGTAGGGTTTGGGTATGATTCCAATCTAGTGGATAATACCTAATTTTGATTGTATTAGCATTGAATTATGATTATATGATGAATTTATGTGATTTATATGGTAAACCCTAGTCTAAATTGATGAATGTGATATTTGTAGGTTTATGCAATTAGAGGTGAAATTGAAGGTTCATAGGTGATCTTCCCAAATCAATGGCATGTGTAGTAATTGATCAAATTTAGGAACATATAATCATGAAATGAACTAGACTCTATTATATATGATGAATCTTGACATGTAAAGTTGAATTTGAACCTTTATGATCAATTGTGACTAGAATCATCCAGTAATGAAAGATGTGATTAAAATACCTTGAAACCCAGGTATAAAGAAGAGATTTAGAAAGAAACCTTGAGAGTAAGGCTTGTAAGAACAATAGTTATGGCTTTAGAGTGAAGCTAATGTGATTACTATTGATGCTAAGGCTTTGAGAGTAAAGTCTAAATGAGAAGACAAGTCTAATAGGTAGAATTGTGGTGAAAGTCCTATACTCACCTAACTACCCTATAAATGCTTGATAGATGAAAGTGATAGAATCACTTGAGCATGGTCAAGGACATCCTTCCATGAGAGATGAGTGTTAAGCAAGTCTTAACAAGTAAACCTTGGGGTATATGGTTGGCTCCAAGTGGATATTGACAATGAGATGGAGTGTCACACAAGATAAGGTCAGGGCTCCAAGTAGAAAGGAGAACCACACCTAGTTGATGTGAGGACTATCCAAGTAAAAAAGGGGGAACACCTACGTAGTAGAGTGTGGGTTTTCCCAAAGTTAGGTCTCATGAGATGGGAGCCTTCACGTAGTTGAGTTAAGGTTTCTAGTAGCAATCTCCATATCCAATGAACTAAGACATGCTTAAAGAAGCATCTCATAGTGTTCTAAAGAAAAATTGAACTAAGACTTACTTAGTGAAGTACCTCACAATGTTCAAGAGTATAAGTGGACTTAGACATGCTTAAGGTAGTATCTCATAGGGTCCATGCTAGTAATGAACTTAGATATGCTTAAGGTAGTATCTCATAGGGTTCAAGCTACTAAAGAACTAAGATGTGCTTAAGAGAGTACCTCATAGTGTTCTAAAAGTTAAAGAGAGGAACTAGGTTCCAAACTAAGAAGTGTTAGTATGAGGACCTAAAGGTAGTACTTAGCATGAATAGTATTATGGGATGCTATGCATGCATTGCACAAGTATGACTTAGGGTTATTAAAGAGAAGTCTTGAGATATGATTATTCTATAGTTGCCCTCCTAGCTATAATTGACTAAAGGTGAGAGATTCCCCTAATTATGAGGGTTAAGTTAATAATGAGGCCAAAGGAGGGTAAATATGACTAAGATGACTTCAAGGTTATGCTTAGTGTGAAGGGTCGTATGGGATGCCTTTCATGCCACAAGTGTGTTTTGAGGTTACTTAGAAGTATTGTGACCTTATGGTATAGAAAAGCTTATAGACTTGACCATGTATATAGACTATGATTAAGATGACCAAAAAGGGATACTTGGCTTGGGTGGTATTATGGGATGCTATTCTTACTCTGCACATGTATACTTTGAGGTTACTTGAGAATGGTTCTATTATGGTATAGGTGACTAAGAGTCAATTATACTCATGATGATTGTGACTTATCTCCTATGCTCATTAACTATGTCTTATGTTGACTTATGATTATATGATGCTTATGCTGTAGATTATGCTATGACTATGTTATTATCTCTTATGCTTATGTCTTATGTTGACTAACCATTTTGAGATGCTCTTATGTTGTTGTGCTAGCTTTCATACTTGGTACATTTTGTACTAACGCATACTTTGCGTACATTCTAATCAAATGTAGGGTTTCAGAGATTGAGTTCCTTTGAAGGCTAGGTTACTAAGGAGCAAGAAGGGTTGAAGATCTTGGTGAGTCCTCGTAACTTTGAGGACAAAACCCATCTTTCCTTTATGTCTTTTATTTTCATGTTGAGACTATTGTATGGGTTGTGTCCCAAGAGTTTTATTCTAAAGTTGTACCAGTTGGTTTGAGACAAAGTATAGAAGACTTTCATTTTCTTTTATAAAGATTTCGATTGTAAAGAAAAGTTTTTAATTTTCCCATATTTTTCTATTATCTTATGTTCGAATATGCTAAGGGCTTGTATGAGACCCCTTCGGGGTCAAGTACGCTATGTTACTTCTAAGGGGTACCCCTGGGTCGTAACATTAAGCTTAGCATGACTTTTCATCCCCAAACTGATGGTAAAGCGGAATGTACCATCCAAACCTTAGAAGATATGTTGAGGGCATGTGTTATAGACTTCAAAGGTAATTAGGACGACCATCTACCGTTATTAGAGTTTGCCTACAACAACAGTTACCACTCAAGTATTTCCATGGCTCCTTTTGAAGCCTGATATGGTAGGAGATGTAGATCTCCGGTTGGTTGGTTTGAAGTAGGTTAAATTGCTCTAATTGGTCCCAAACTAGTTTATGAGGCCATTGAGAATGTCTGACTCATTAGAGAGAGGTTGAGGATGACCCAAAGTTGGAAAAAGTCTTATGCAGATTTTAGAAGGAGAGATCTAGAATTTGAAGTTAATGATTAAGTCTATTTGAAAATCTCACCTATGAAGGGTGTGATGAGGTTTGGCAAGAAAGGGAAACTTAGTCCCCGATATGTAGGCTCATATCAAATCTTGAAACGTGTTGGGAAAGTTGCCTATGAGTTAGACTTGCCAAATGAGTTGGCTCCGGTTCATCTGATATTTCATGTTTCTATTCTTAAGAAGTGTATTGGTGATCTGATATCCATCATTCACTTAGAAGGGGTAGGAGTTGATGAGAGTCTTTCATATGAAGAGGTTCCGGTGGAAATCCTAGACCGGTAAGTTAAAAGATTGAGCAACAAGGAAATTGCTTTCGTAAAGGTTTTATGGAGGAATCATTTAGTTAAGGGTGCTACATGGGAGGCCGAGGCCGATATGAAGTCCCGTTATCCTCATCTTTTTCCTTCTACTCCTATCCAAGCTTGAGGTAAGTAGTTTCTCTTGAGTTTGGTGTTTTGGGAAGTCATGTGTGCTATATGTGTTCTTTATGATTTTCCTTATGATATGCATGTTTTTTGTGAGAATTCATTTTTAGTATAAAATGAGTTGTCATGATTTATATGTTCCTCATGTTGTTGTGCATTTTAGTATGATGATTGCATATTTGACTTCATGAGATGATTTGATGAACATGCTTTGATGTGCTTTTAATGAAATGGCATATTGGCACCATATTGTTCTGTTGAGCTTGCTTTGAGTTGGAGAAGGTAGTTCATCCTATGATTATGAGAAATTATGAGTTTTGTGCATAATGGGTGGTGGATATAGCTCCCACTTCCTTGTGTTGCATTGTTTATGTTTTGAGACGGAGTTGATGTTTCCTCCTTTACATTTTGCATTATTTTGACATTGTATGCATGATGGGATGCTAGTATTGAGTCTTTTTTCGGTAGGGTGTCTAGATCGCCATTCGAGGATGAATGTTCCCAAAGGCGAGATAATGTAACACTCCGAAATGTGTAGACGTAACTAGAGCTAAAATGAAAGGGTTAAGAGTCTAGAAAGAGGGCAAGGGCCTAAACTACCTAAGAAAAATGAATAAAAACAATTTTTCCCCTTGGGCCACTCAGTGAGGGGCAGCACCATCGCCCAAGTCCCTTGGCGATTAGCCAAGTGAACCTCCGTCGCCTAGTGGGCAGCCACCCCTTGGCCTAGCTACTGGAAAATTAGGTGAGCTAGGTCGGGGCTCGCCAACCCACTTGGCGCATTGCCCAAAGACCCTCCCTGTCACTTAATAGGCTGCCTCCTTGGGGAGGCATTCTGGATATTTAGGCAAGCCAAGGGACCATTAGGCGTGTCGCCTAGTGCCCTTGGCGAGCTAACACGTGCTAGTAGGCTGACTTTAAATTCAAGTCTAAGGATCTTTAGTTATTCTTCCTAAATTAATTCTACAATGATTTACTCTTTTCCTAGTAAGTATATAAGCTTTTTAGACTCAAATTTCCCCCAATTAAGTCACTTTTATAGAATCAAAAAGAAAATATCTCTCTCTCTAAAACTCCAAGAAGAAGAGGAGTAGAATTGGAGCTAGGGTTTGGAGAATGTAAGGCTTCTTCCTCAAATTCTTTGAAGATTCATTATCACAGTATGGTGGATTTTCATCTATGGGTAGCTTTCACCCATAGAGTCCCTTCAAAACTTGATTTCAAAGCTTTCAATTTCCCCAAAATCTAGGGTTTCACTCTAAGTCATGGGTTCCTTTCTAAAACGTTTCCAATGGTTGATTTATGATGGATTATGATTGAATTGATGATTAATTGTTGATCTATAATGAAATCGCCCCAAGAACCCATGGTTTCCCCATATTGATAAATTGTTATTTCATGATGTGGGTTGATTTATTATAGCAGCATGTGAATAGATTATGTCTATATTGATTGAGATTATTGAATCATAATATTCTCCATATCTAATGTACTAATGTGAATTATGGTCCTTGAAGGGAAAATTATGAGGGTTTGTACATGGTTATTATAATTGTGTATGAGCTTATGATTCACTTAGAAAGTGAAGATCCTATGACTATGGTCTAATTATGGTATTGTTGAAAGATCATTCTCCCCATACCCTTATACATGATTATGCATGAAATGTCTATGACTATGATATTGTTGTTGTGTTGATTGAAAGTCTATTCTCATGAACACACTATGAACATGATGTGAAATGTTTACTCACGTATTAATGATTCTAAAGGTTGAAAGGCTATTCTCACCTGTTGAATCTATGAGCTATCATGACACAATGTTGGTTTGAGTGTTAGGGCATTCTTTCCTAAACATGAACCTAAGTTAAGACTTAACATGAACATTAAAGGGAATTATGCTTAGCACTGAGTGGATATGAATATGAGATGGAAGCTTTTATGCCAATTAGTCCGGCTTCCCGGTGTGTTCCTTTTACGCCAATCAGTCCGGATTCCCAAAATAGTTTATCTCATGAGATGGAAACCTTTTACCTCAGTTAGTTTAGGTTTCTAGTAGAAATCTCCTAATCCCATAACTATGTGTCCACATAGGTCTTTAGCTAGTGGATCCACTTAAGCTGACAAACTACTTCTACCTTAGGCAAGTAGGACACCTCTTTTCGGTGTGGGGGCATGACACCGGATTCCATGTAGCACACATGGTCTATGTCGGTTAAGGCTATTTCATTACATGACAAGAATATGAATTAGGAACATGAACATGAACTATACGGATGACTTCTCAATGAGCTCTACTTAGTGTGAGTGAGTGGGACTTCACTTATGCATTGCACAAGTAGGCTCTGAAAGGGGTTATGGTGTGGTTTTCTGATGCTATAAAGATATATGAATTTATGCATGTATGATATGGATTGTTGCTAAGAGTGACTTTGCTTGTTACAAACTATGAACATGAATATTTACTTGTCTATAAGTGTTGGCTATGGATGAGGTCAAGGTATGATATGCATGATTATGGTGACCTGAAAGTGGTATTAGTATTAGATAGGACTATGGGATCTTGTCTATGCATTTCACAAGTATAGCTTAGGTGGATCCACTAGCTAATAACCTATGTGGGCACATAGTTATGGGATAAGAAAGATGTTCATTGAAACCCGGCCAAAAGTAGGGAGAGCTTCCATCTTACCATATCCACTCGGTACTTAGCCTCCATTCCCATAGCGTAGTTCATTCACATTAACATTATTGTACTTGAGAGGGCCACGAACATTAGGTCTACCAACCCAAAGTACATTACGCATGAAAGGGCCACCACCATTAGTAGGTCTACCGATTCAAGGTACATTATGAGGATAGCTCATTGAATCCTCAAGAAAGGGCCACCACCAATAGGTCTACCGATTCAAGGTTTATCATCACATTAGTTTCTAGACTCATCATGAAAGGCTACTAACATTAGGCCTACCGGTTCAAGACATAACCTAGAATACCTCATTAATCATTTATTAAAGGGCTACCAACATTAGGTCTACCGATTCAATGTTCATTAAGTCAAGATACATTAGTTACTCAAGAAGAGGATGACTAAGCCTACCAATTCAAGGTACTTCAATCAAGATAACACTCATTTATTCAAGAAGAGGATGCTTAAGCCTACCAATTCAAGATACTTCAATCAACTTTTCTTTCATTTACACAAGAAGAGGATGACCTAAGCCTACCAATTCAAGATATTTCAATCAACTTTTCTTTCATTTACACAAGAAGATGATGCCCTAAGCCTACCAATTCAAGGTGTAACATTACATTGTAGAAACCCTTCACATTCTATCATTATCATTCATAAGTGTTAATTGAGAATAGGCTTTCAATAATAACACAATTGCATTCTCAACATGATCATTCAATTTAAACATAATCATAACACTTTCGCTGTAACCACATGCATATACGTCACATCATGATCATACATAGATCCTTCATACTTTGCCCTTCAAGACTATGAATCAATCTAAACCCAAACATCTAGAATACTACATTAGATAAGGGGAATATCATGATTCAATAACTAATTCAATATAGACATAAACAATTCAATATGCTTTCATAATCAATAAATTCCAAATCACAATTCACAATTTAGTATTTTGGGGGAATCATTGGTTCATAGGAGAAATTCATCATAATTCACTGCTAATTCACTAATTTATTCATAATTCATCACATATAAACCTTTGAAAACGTTTTGGAATTGAACCCATGCTTAGATTGAAACCCTAGGTTTTTGGGGGATTTTGAAAACTTGAAATCATCTTTTGAGAGGGCTCCTTGAATGAAACTTAATCAAGGATGAAGACTACCATACCTTGATTGTAGAAAATCCACAAAAATTGAGTGAGAAAGATGAAATCTTGAACTTCAAACCTTGACTCCTTCTTCTCCAATGGTGGTTTCTAGAGGTCTTCTATTTTGTGTTTTGGGGAATAATGAATTGAAAAGGGGAGTTTAATTCTTATAAAAGCCATAAATAACTCTAATTAATCAAAATAATCCATCCCCAACCCATAACTAACTAATTAGGAATTTACCATTTAACCCCCAACTTGGCCAAGCCTAGGCAACAACTCAGGTGTGACTCACGAACCCTACCCATGGACCGTGAGTGGGTCTACGAGCCATATTGGCAAGTCATGGTTTGGTTCAAGAACTTGATAAATGAGGCCTTGACCTACACACGTGATCCAAGGGGCGTGGATGGACCTACGGGGTGTAGGTCCCAAGTTTTTTGACAACTTTTTGGTCCTTGGGGCAGCCTTGGGGTTAGGCTTTAGGGTCCCCTTCAAGGACCCTTGGTTTGTCCTTGGGGAGTCGTACCTTGATGTTTAACCTCTAAACCCCTCAACCTAAGCTCGGGAACTTATTTTACAACTTCAAACCACATATCAAACTCAATCACACACTCGTTAGGCTCTAGTTTCACTTACTAGTTTTTCGGGTCGTAACAGTGGTGGCCCTTTCTTGAGGATTCAATGAGCTATCCTAATAATGTACCTTGAATCGGTAGACCTAACGGTGGTGTCCCTTTCATGTGTGTAATGTACTTTGGGTCAATAGACCTAATGGTAGTAGCCCTCTCAAATACAATAATATTAATGAGAATGAACTACTCTATGGGAATGTAGGCTTAGCACCGAGTGGATATGGTAAGATGGAAGCTCTCCCTATGTCAGGCCAAGTTTCAATGAACATCTTTCTTATCCCAAAACTATGTGTGCACATAGGTTATTAGCTAGTGAATCCACCTAAGCTAAAATGTTATCGGTCCTAGTTTAGGAAAGTAGACCAACCCTTTATGGTGTGGGATAGACATCGGATTCCATGTTAAGCTCACATGATCTATGTCAGTTAATTCTTATTCCCATCATGTGAGATACGTGTTATGGTTACCTACTCAAGAGGTTCTATGAAGCGTGGATGGTAGTATGGGATGCCATTCATGCATTACATGCGTAGGCTTTGAGAGGGCTATGGTATGTTCTCTAATGTCTTAATGTCTAATGAAATGAATATGCTCTTAATGAAGCTAAAGAGAATGTTGACTTAAAGGCTTAATGTAATGATGAATGCTTAACTTGGAAATATTATTATGATTTACTTTCCTTGTCATGACTTAATAAATGTGAATGTTCCTTATGCATGAGTATTGACTAAAGATGAATATGAAGAATGGTAAGTTCATCTACGGTGGTCTTAAAGTGGTACTTAGTATGAATGGGAGAATGGGATGTCATTCTTACATTGCACAAGTATAGCTTAGGGTTACTTAAGGTGAAGGTTCCCAAGTGTTATAATGACTTATATGATGATTATACTTGTATCTTATGCCTTTTATACTAAAGTTCATGATGTTTCTCAAAATTGGCATATCACATGGTTTTCAACAGAAATGTCCTTTTTAAGTATGATTTTTGCATGGCTATCATACTTAGTACATTTTTGTGTGCTAACCCATATTTATACATTTTTCTATAAGTGTAGGTTTAGACGTTTAAGGTGATTTCTTTTAGTTCAAGCTTGGATTGACTATTCGTCAAGCTTGTGGTATGTCCTCATGGATCCGAGGACAAGTGCTATATTGTCGTTTCATTTCTTGCATTGTACTTGACATATTTTAGACTTTCTATTGTAAGGGTCGTGACCCTATCTTTGATTCAAGATGTATTAGATGGCCATGTGAGACAAGTAGGCTTCTGCTGTTTTAAATAAAGATTTCGATTGTATGGGTTAAAAGTTTTAAATTCCACACCATTTTCTATTATCTTATGTTATGATATGCTATGAGGCTTGTATGAGGCTTTTCAAAGTCTTGTACACCGTGTCACGTCCGGGGTGTAGGCTCGGGTCGTGACATTAGCATTCAACAAAGTAGACCAAAACTATCTCCTTTCGATCTCAAGCTTAGAACTCAAACCCAAATATGATTATTAACCTAACTCTACATTTCACGAATTATCTTTCGAGCAACCCACACATATCAGAAGCTAGACTCAAGCGTGGATTTTCAAGTCATAGGTTAAAGCATGAGAACTAGATTAAACCCATTTCATGAAATTAGGCATGGAACCAAGGAATTACAAAAACAACAGAGTAATAAATCAAATACCCAAATAGATTTTTCTATTGCTAGCACAAGATCCCCAAATTCATACGCACAATTACACCCACTATTCTTGCAATGCAAAGCAAGGAATTAATAAGGGTAAAGAGATTTTACTATCAAGAACACAATCTTCAAAACCTAATACGAATTGTGAGGCAACTTGCCTTCAATGTCTCAACCCAAAATTAAGATCTATAAATTAGGGTTCTTCCTTAGTCTAAGCTAAAAAAATGAGAACAACTAGTCTAAAATCTGATATCAAAATCTGGATATCAGATTATGTTTCTCTCCGGTCCTTTGTGTGAATTTGGATCCAATGCTTGAGAAATTCTATTTCTGCCCTTGACCAACTGGGCGGGCTTAGCAAAAGTGGCAGGGGGTTCACAAAAGCAAACATCACTTCACTTAAACGACCCCTACCTTTTTAATCTAGTTTGCAAAAGAAAACTCAGCCTGGTTGCTTATGTAGACATTCGCAAAAGTGAACTCCCTTCGCAACTACGCCCATTTTTTCCAGGTTCAGCTCCTTTTCCATTTTTGTCCATCATTTCTTATCCTAGAAACAAATACTTTAAATCAACCCTATTCAAAGGGTAATTAGTCACTTTCTCTACTTGAGTGCAACAAAATCATAAGAAAAGAGCCTTAAATGAGTGCAATCTACCACTCATACGGATCTAAACAAAGGGTTGTTCTATACCAAACTTAACATTCCAGAGCTAATTATGTTGACAAAATTCTCATTCAAGCTCGTTTACTCATTTTGTTGACTAAAGTCAAACTTAGTCCTTAACTTGAAAGTGAAAATTCCTAATTACACATATTCACACTAAAAGCCTTGGGAGTTATGTCGAGAATGTTGCTTACCTAAATTGACCTTTTCGGAGTTGATGGAATCATCAGAGTTGGAATATGAGGTCATCTTCCTAAACTTCTAATGAAAAATGATTGTTCAAGGTTTAAAAGCTCCAAAACTCTAAAACTCGTATAAAAATTGAATGAACAACCAAGTGATCGAACTGTTAGTCGCAACAAATCATAAATTACTTGAGGTCTCTAGAGGAAAGCAACTGACTCCTCCAGAAAGGTCAAGCGATCATCCAACTCTACTGCATCATAGTGAAACATATGAGACTTATATGGAACATACATACACAACATCGATACATGAAAGACTGGATGGATAGCTGAGAAGAGCGGAGTAAAAGCTAACTCATATTTAACATGTCAAACTACTTGGAGGATCTCAGAAGGCCCAATAACCCAATGGTTAAGCTTTCCCTCTTACCAAATCTCATCACGCTCCTCATGGGCAGTAGTTGGAGAAAACCTCTTTCACCAACTGAAAATATCAAAAGTCATCGCCTATGATCTGGATAACTCGTATGCCTACTTTGAGCTGTCCAAAGTGTATCCTGAGTCACTCTCACCTACTGCAAAAGCCTCTTGATTCAAGCTTGTATCACACAGTCTATGCTCTGTACACTTAAACCAACCAACCAGAGAGAAATAATGCCTGCCATATAAGGCCTCAAGCGGGACCATCTGGATGCTAGAATGGTAGTTGTTGTTATACACAACTCCGTGAAAGGTAAGAACTAATCCCATTAACTATTGAACTATAGCACACAAGCTCGCAACATATCCTCAAGAACCTGAATAGTATTCTTTGACTAACCATCAATCTATGGGTGAAAAGCTATGCTAAGGTCAACATGAGTGCCTAACTCATCTTGAAAAGTCCTCCAAAAGCTCAAAATAAATGGAGTACCCTGCTATGATATAATAGAGACCAACACACCATGAAGATGAACCACCTCACGAATGTGGATACGGGCCAACCTCTCGGTGCAAAATGAAAACTGAATAGGGAGGAAGTGTGCTTATTTGGTATTGATCAGCGATGAACCAAATGTTGTCAACACCCCGAGAGGTCTGAGGTAATCCAACCACAAATTCCATAGTTATGTAATTCTACTTCAACTCTGGAATGTGTAACCTCTGAAACTCACCACCAGGCCTCAAATTCTTTGCCTTCACCTACTGACAACTCAGAAAACATGACACATAGTTTGTAATATCACTCCTCATATTGATCCACCAGTAATTCTGCCTCAAGTCACGATGCATCTTTGCAGTGCCCCATTGGTAGAATCTTTGGAAACATGGGCATCACAAAGTATCAACTGGATGAAACCCCCAACTCTCAGAACACAAATACAACCTATAAACCTCAAAACCTCATCTAAATCCAAGGTAAGCTGATCAGTATCACTTGCTAACACTCGATCTTGAAGTGCCACCTAGGCCTCATCCTCAAACTGATGGTGACGAATCTAATCAAGTAGAGAGGATTGAACTCCCACATAGTCTAAAACTCACCTAGAATTTGAAATATCTAACCGATAAATATGATTAGCTAAGGTCAAAATTTCCAAAGCTAAAGGTTGCTTCATAGTAGATAAGAAAGATAGACTACCCATATTGAATGTCTTCTAACTCTAGGCATCCACTACCATATTCGGCTTGCCCGGATGGTAGATAATATAGATATCACAGTCCTTCAGAAGCTCAATCCAATAATGTTGCCTCTAATTAAGGCCCATCTAGATCATAATATACAAAAGAATCTTGTGACTAGTTTATATCTTACAACAAACTCCATACAAGTAGTGCCTATAGATCTTAAGCATGGAAGCTATTGCCTCCAACTCCAAATCATGAGTGGGGTAGTTGTATATACCTCATAATATACAAAAGACTTTTGTGATCAATGTAGATCTCACAACGAGCTCCATAAAGGTAGTGCCTCCAGATTTTAAATGCGGAACTACCACCGTTATCTCCAAGTCATGAGTGGGGTAGTTGTGCTCATGTGGCCTAAGATGCCTCAGCGCATAAGCAATAACCTGACCCAATTTCATCAGCTACAACCCAAACCAACACCCGATGCATCACAATAGACTGTGAAACCCTCGCCCTCAACTAGAAGAGTCAATAAAAAAGCAATAGTCAACATCTCCTTAAGCTTTCGAAAGCTCAACTCACACTCCTTAGACCACTCAAAAGGAACATCAAGGCAAATCAACTGGGTCAAAGGTATTGCAATGGTGAAAAAACCATCCAAAACTATCCGTAGTAGCTTGCCAACCCTACAAACCTTCTAACCTCAATAATCGAAGTGGGTCTAGCCCAATCATGAATTGCCTCAATCTTCGTTGAATTTATCATGATTCTTGGACACCATATGCCCAAGAATGTTATAGACTCAAGTCAGAATTCGCACTTTTAGAACTTGGAATAAAGCCGTTGATCTCTCAAAGTCTAGAGCACAATCTGTAAATACTGCTAATGATAACTCTTACTTCGTGAGTATAATAGAATGTCATAGAACACAACTCTAACTTGGAGAATTAATGCCTAAGTGTTAGGACCCAAGGCTAGCCCCTAGATGCGACACGGCGTACTTGACCCCAAAGGGTCTCATACAAGCCTCATAGCATTCTTGAACAGAAGAATGTAGGAAAATAGAGAAGAATTAAAACTTTCTTTACAATCGAAGACATTTTCATTAAAAATCAAACGTAAGGCTTTCTAGACTTTGTCTCAAACCATCTAATACTTTGAATACAACATTAGGACTTAGCCCATACAAAAGCTTTAACATAAACTAAAAGACATAAACGGAACATAGTGGATTTTGTCCTCGAAACTATGAGGACTCACCAAGTCTTCATCTCCAAGCTCCTTGGAAACCTATTCCTAAAGCATAGAACACCAATATCTCCAAACCCTACACTTTGGTAGAAATATAGAAATATGGGTTAGCAAAATTAAGTGTACTAAGTATGGAAGCCATGCAAAAACCATGCTTAAAACAGACATTTTCTTTGAAAGTCATGCTTTTATGCCATTTTGATAAATCTTCATGAACATAAGTATAAGAGGCATAATATTCAAACATAACCAACATACAAGTCATTTCTCACATTCAAGACATAATTATCATATAAACCATTACCTTCACCGTAATCGTTCACGTCAAGTAACCCTCAAGCTATACGTTGTGCAATGTATGGATAGCATCCCATACAACCATCCACACTAAAGTACCACCTTAAGGTCACCAAAACTGAACTTACCATTCAATCTTTCCATCTTCATACAATACTCATACATAAGAGACATAAACATTACGTAAGTCATACCATCACATAAAGACCATCACCTAAGACAACTTTAAGTCATACTTGTGCAATGTGCAAGTAGCATCCCATACTACTACTCACACTAAGTACTCCTTTGAAGTCACCATAGGCAAGGTACATTCATATACAATAGTCCATAACAAGGAAGTAACTCATAATACAATCCAAGTATAGCATGCATCATTTACATAATCTCATTTAAGAATTTAAGAGTCAACATACTTTATTTACTTCATTTAGGACACATTCATACATTTAGAGGACTTTCATACATTAGTCATTAAGACTTAGAGAACTCACTATGACCCTCTCAAAGCCTACTCGTGCAATGCATGGATGGCATCCCATACTACCACCCTCACTTCATAGAACTAATCAAGAAACTATAATGCACATCTCACATGATGGGAATAACCATTTCACCGACATAGACCATGTGAGCTAGACATGGAATCCGGTGTCATATAACCCCACACTGTAAAAAGGTGGTCTTCTTGCCTAAGAAAGACCGGTAACATTAGCTTGGATAGAATCCACTGGCTAATATCCTATGTGGGCACATAGTTATGGGATAGGAAGATGTTCATTGGAACTCTAGCCTAACATTGGGAGAGTTTCCATCTTACCATATCTGTTTGGTGCTTAGCCTCCATTCCCATAGAGTATTTCATTTACTTTTTATTATTGTGCTTGAGAGGAATGCCATTGGCCTATCGACCCAAGACACAACATTACACATGAAAGGAATGCCATAGGCCTATCGATTCATGGTACATTACATGGATTAGCTCATTAACTTGCCAAGAAGGGTGCTTTTAACATTAGGTCTACCGATACAAGGTTCATCATTTCACACATGAAAGGGATACCAACACTAGGTCTACCGATTCAAGGTTTTCCATCACTTTAGTTTCTAGACTCATCATGAAGGGATACCAACACTAGGTCTACCGGTTCAAGACATAGCCTAGAATACTTCATCATTCATTTGTGAAAGGAATGCCCTAAGCCTATCGATTCACATTCATCAAGTCAATACCCCTTCATTAGTCATTTATGAAAGGAATGCCATAAGCCTATCGATTCATATTCATTACACAAGAGATGATGCCTAAGCCTACCAACTCAAGGTTCAACAATAAACTATAATTTCCTTCATTCAAGAAGAGGATGCATGATCCTACCAATTCAAGATACACTATCCCATTACTTTCATCTATACAAGAAAAGGATGCATAAGTTTGCTAGTTCAAGACATACATTATATAGAAGGAATCACTTCACATTCCATCGTCATCATTCATCATGATCATACATAGATCCTTCTTAAATAGAGGTACAAGGAAGATATCCATCAATTCAATACCACAATATACATAGTAAGTAAACACCACCACATTTCAAGTGGATCAATACATCAAGCATAATTCTACTTCAATATGTAATTAGGTCATGACTTTCCGTTTCAAGGCCATGATCACAAGTCACCAACAAACCTTTCATTACTACAATTAGGCATGAATAGTGATACAATTCAACAATCTAAATCAATTTAGGCATAATCCATCAACATTCATTCATGATCAACAAAACCCACTTCATAAAGGCACAATTCAGGAATTGAAAGAATTCATGGGTTCATAGAGTATTTTCATCATAAATCATCAATTAAACATAATACAATTAGAATTTTTCATTAGAAACCATTTGAAAACGTTTGATGAAAGAACCTATGAGATTGAGTAAAACCCTAGATTTTTGATAACTTGAAATCACCTTTGAATTGGCTCCTTGAATGAAAAGTTAGACAAGGATCAAGACTACCATACCTTTTTAAGAAGAATCCCACAAAAATCCCTGGAAAAACTTGAAGATTTGACCTTGAGAGCTTGAAGTCTTCACCTCCAATGGAGGTTTCTAGAGAGAGAACTTTTGGATGGGAGGTTTTGATTTTGGGTTTTGAAATAGTGAAGTCTAAAATATGTTTTAATAATTTAAAGACCCTTAAAATATACTAATAAACCAATAATAACCATCCATGACCCAAACTAACCAAGGGAGGAATTTACCAAACCACCCCTCACCTTGGCTTACTTGGATAGAAAACTAGCACCATCCATGAAGCCCCCATCCACGGACCGTGGATGGGACCACGGGCTGTCCTATGCCCTCGTGGTTTGTGGCTGTGGCTTGGTTTTGGGGGCCATGACCCACGGAGGCCATCCATGGGGCATGGATGGACCTACAGGATGTGGTCCCCTTTCGTGGTTCACCAAAACTTGGGCAGCTTGTTGGTTTCAAGGGATCTTGGGGGTTAGGCTTAGGGTCCTCCTCAAGGACCCTTAGGGTGGTCCTTCGGGAGTCTTACCTTGACATTTAACCTCTAAACCCCTCAACCATGGCTTGGGACAACATTAAATACGCTCGAACCTCACACCAAACTCAAACACACACAAGTTAGGCTCTAGTTTCACTTATTCATTTTATGGGTCGTTACATTATCCCCCACTTAGAAACATTCATCCTCGAATGACACTTAAAACACATTAAGGGGTTAACGACTCAAGACTAGCAGCCCATCATGCATACAACATTATAAACAATGCACAAACTAGGAGGAAACATCAACTCCACATCAATAAGATCAATGCAATACAAGAAAGTAGGAGGTACTTCTACCAACTCATTATGCATCAAAACTTCACATTTCTCTTTACATTGGAGGCATTGCCTTCTCCAACTTACATCATGCTCATCACAACATCATTAATCACGTGATGCAACTTCTTCATAAAAGCATAATTAGGCATGTTCAACATTTATCCTCATGTAGCATATGGACAACTCATACTAAATGAACATTAACATGAGGAACAATATTCATGAAAACTCAATTTCTCATCCAAGCAAGAATTCAACTATAACATGCATAACATAAGGAGACCATGGAAACACATAATCACACATGACTCCGATACATGAAACAAGCCAAAAAGGAACTCTTTGTCTTAGGCTTGAATAGGCATATAAAGAAAGAGGTAAGGATATCGGAACTCTCAACAACCTTACTACTAAACATCCTATCCCCCACTTAGGAGTAAAGACAACTAAGGCTTATCATGAACACAACATAGGAACCCTTTATCAAGACATCCATAACTTACAAGAAACCATCAACATACCGGTGCTTTTAAACTAGGAAGGTCCTTATTAAGCAACTCTTGCCCACAAACAACCTTATAAACACCACTCAAGGTCTCATATGAGTCTACCACACCGTGTCTAACCTCCTCAAACTCACTACACCTCTTAAGGTGAAAACATAAAGCAAGCATAACTCACGAACATCAAGCACACTCAATGACCTAACCATCTAAGAACATTATCCCCCCACTTGGGAGTAAGCCTATACAACTCTTTTAGACTTCACTTCTTTCCATTCTAAGGTCGAAGAAACACATCATCAAACCTTTACACTCATCACACCTGGGGATTTCTAAAATACCACATTTCATCAACTTTTTCAACATACCTCAAAACTCATCTTGACTTAGTCGGATTCCACAAATAACACACATAACCATAAAGCAAACCCATTCATACTAAGGTCAGACCACAATCTATCATCCCAATCTATCAAGTATCATAGTCGTAGTTGGCATCACAACCAACATTCCTCTCTCACACCTTCTAACATACTCCCTTCAAGTGGTCATATCCTAAAGACCATCAAATAAGGAATGAGAGAGAGACATTATAGAGTTAAACTCTATGACACGACTTAAAGAATGAAGAAGTGAGACTTTCTTAACACCCAATAGCCTCCTATTCATAATGTGGCGCACTTCACATTATGGACAAGACTCTACTAGACGTGGTTTGAAACATCCTAAGACCATTCCAAAATCAAGTGCTCTGATACCTTGTTTGTCATGACCGAAGGCTAGCCCCTAGATGTGACACGACGTACTTGACCCTAAAGGGGTCTCATACAAGCCTCATAGTATTCTTGAACATAAAAACGTAGGAAAATAGAGAAGAATTAAAACTTTATTTACAATTGAAGACATTTTCATTAAAAAGCAAGCGGAAGACTTTATAAACTTTTTCTCAAACTATCTAATACTTTTAATACAACATTGGGACTTAGCCCATACAAAAGGTTTAACATAAACTAAAAGACATAAAGGGAACATAGTGGATTTTTTCCTCGAAACTATGAGGACTCACCAAGTCTTCATCTCCAAGCTCCTTAGAAACCTATTCTTGAAGCATAGAACACCAATATCTCCAAACCCTACTCTTTGATAAAAATGTAGAAATATGGGTTAGCACAATTAATTGTACGAAGTATGGAGGCCATGCAAAAACCATGCTAATAACGGACATTTTCTTTGAAAGTCATGCTTTTATGCCATTTTGATAAATCTTCATGAACATAAGTATAAGAGGCATAATATTCAAACATAACCAACATACAAGTCATTTCTCACATTCAAGACATAATCATCATATAAACCATTTCCTTCACCTTAATCCATCACCTCAAATAACCCTCAAGCTATACCTTGTGCAATGTATGGATAGCGTCCCATACAACCATCCACACTAAAGTACCACCTTATGGTCACCAAAAGTGAGCTTACCATTCAATTTTTCCATCTTCATACAATACTCATACATAAGAGACATAAACATCACATAAGGACCATCACCTAAGATAACTCTAAGTCATACTTTTGCAATTTGCAAGTAGCATCCCATACTACTACTCACACTAAGTACTCCTTTGAAGTCACCATAGGCAAGGCACATTCATATACAATAGACCATAACAAGGAAGTAACTCATAATACATCGCATCATTTACATCATCTCGTTTAAGAATATAATAGTCAACATTCTTTATTAACTTCATTTAGGACACATTCATACATTTAGAGGACTTTCATACATTAGTCATTAAGACTTAGAGAACTCACTATGACCCTCTCAAAGCCTACTCGTGCAATGCATAGATGGCATCCCATACTACCACCCTCACTTCATAGAACTCATCAGAAAACCATAATGCACATCTCACATGATAGGAATAACCATTTCACCGACATAGACCATGTGAGCTAGACATGGAATCCGGTGTCATATAACCCCACACTGTAAAAAGGTGGTCTTCTTGCCTAAGAAAGACCGGTAACATTAGCTTGGATAGAATCCACTGGCTAATATCCTATGTGGGCACATAGATATAGAATAGGATGATGTTCATTGGAACTCTAGCCTAACATTTGGAGAGTTTCCATCTTACCATATCCGCTCGGTGCTTAGCCTCCATTCCCATATAGTATTTTATTTACATTTCATTATTGTGCTTGAGAGGAATGTCATTGGCCTATCGACCCAAGACACAACATTACACATGAAAGGAATGTCATAGGCCTATCAATTCATGGTACATTACATGGATAGCTCATTAACTTGACAAGAAGGGTGCCTTTAACATTGGGTCTTCCGATACAAGGTTTGTCATTTCACACATGAAAAGGGTACCAACACTAGGTCTACCAATCAAGGTTTTCCATCACTTTAGTTTCTAGACTCATCATGAAGGGCTACCAACACTAGGTCTACCGGTTCAAGACATAGCCTAGTATACTTCATCATTCATTTGTGAAAGAAATGCTCTAAGCCTATTGATTCACATTCATCAAGTCAATACCCAATCATTAGTAATTTATGAAAGGAATGTCATATGCCTATCGATTCATATACATTACACAAGAGAGGATGCCTAAGCCTACCAACTCAAGGTTCAACAATCAACTGTATTTTCCTTCATTCAAGAAGAGGATACATGAGCCTACCAATTGTCAAGACTTAATATGAACTCAATGGGAATTATGCTTAGCACTAACTGCATATTGATATGAGATAGAAGCCCTCATGTTAGTAGAGGCCAGGTTTCTAGTAGAAATCTCTTGAGATGGACCATTCACGTTAGTAAAGGCTGGGTTCCTGGAGCAATCTCGTGGGATAGAAGCCCTCACGATAGTAGAGGCCAGGTTTCTAATAGCAATCCCCTTATTCGATAAACTACATGCCCCCGTAGGTTACTTAGCTAATGAATCCACTATCACCATACACGGAACTTTGTGGACGTGTATGATCCATTCTCAATCAAGAACATCTCACAAGAGTCAGTCTGGCTCCAGTTGTTCCCATTTTCTTTGATGGGGGAAGCGACCAAGTGGTTAGCTCATCTACCGAGGATTTGATTACGTCTTGGGATGTGCTTACCGAGGCATTTTACATAAGATTTTTCCCTCCTTCAAAGATGATGGCATTAAGGGACAATATCCAGGGCTTTAAACGTTTGGATGGTGAACCAATCCATGAAACATGGCTGAGGTTTCAGAAGTTGTTACTTCAATGTCTGACTCAAGGACTTCCAAACAATGTGTTGTTACAACATTTCTACCGAAGTCTAGACTCGGTTAACAAAGGTGTGGCTAATCTTCTTGTCCAAGGAGGAATTATGCAGCAACCTTTTGAGATAGCATCGACTCTCCTTGATGGAATGATGAAGATAAACCGAGCTTGGTATACTAGGGAGGATCAGGTATCTCTTTTGACTTTTAGGATGACAAAGGAGAAAATAGAAAAAGACCAAGAGCGGGATTAAAACATGGCTAAAATGATGACCCAAATGGATATTTTTTCCAAACATGTCATGGGTAGTGGTTCTAAAGCCGTGAATGCAGTTGGATTTAGCAGAGTAAATCCTGATGATGCACACTTTGAAGCATTGTACAATGAAGAAGTACACTTTCGGGCTAGTTTTTGAATGATTATCTCAAACCACAGAAAGAGTTATGTCCTAAACATATGAGCTAGTTATATTTTGGGAGTAGTATTAAGCACCGATATAGGGGAGAGTTCAAACAAATCACAACCCCCATAAACCATATAGCCAGCGTGGGTAGAAAACGGTCATACTTTTTAGATAATTCCTTAGTGATTTTTAGCATAGACTAGTGGATCCACATAGTAGTTAGGTTCTATACCCCTGGCAATTTATATTAGGCTCTGGCAAAGTGAGGCAAAATGTTGTATCATCACATAGCTCATAAGTGATGAGAGAAACTCCCACAGAGATATTTTATATTCTTATATACACAGCGTTTATTTTGTATTGTCATATACAAAGAGAGTTTATATTGTATCCTTGCATACAAACTAAGTATATTGTATTCTTAAATACATTGAGTTACTTTGTATTGTCTTAGAAGCTTTCCATATATTGCATCTCTTATTGTTGCTTTATATTGAATTGAGTATCCAGAGTTGAGTATCCAGAGTTTGGGTACCAAAATTCAAGTGTCGTATTATTGAATTGAGCCTTATTTCACTGAGTTGAATATCCTATTATTGAGTTGAGCCTTATTTCACTTTGTTAAATATCTTATTATGGAGTTGAGCCTTATTTTACTAAGTTGAATGTCCTATTATTGAGTTGAGCCTTATTTCACTGAGTTGAATATCTTATTATTGAGTTGAGCCTTATTTCACTGAGTTGAATATCTTATTGTTAAGTTATGTCTCATTTCACTGAGTTCGATATCTTATCTTTGAGTTGAGTATCTAAGTGATGAGTTGAGTTTAGATGAGTGAGTTGAGAAGAAGTAAGTATGTTTCCTTTTTATAAAGTTTAAGCTTATGTTATGTTTTAAAATTCCCCTTACATGATCGTATATTCCATGTATTGAGCCATTTAGCCTGCATCGTTTCATGATGCAGATACAGGAATTCAAGATCATCAATAGGAGCTTTGTTGATACCACATGGAACTCTAGTTAGCTATGGTGAGCCTCCTTACTTCCGGAGGGTTCCACTTGTACTTTCAGTTATATCGGTTGTTAGGATGTCGTGGGTCTTCTCCAGACTTCCATCTTTGTCAGTTAGAGGCTTCATAGATAGACAGTAGAGTTTGAGAAGTCCGTTTCATTTATCTTATTAAATGTATTAAAGACTTGAGTTGCCTATTGTTGGCTAGTTGAATATTCTATTTATATTATGAATAAATCATTCGAGTAACGGCTTTGTATTTGAGTTTTATGAATTTTATTAAGTTTTTAAGCTTTGTATGCTTGAGTTAGTCTTCCACTTGTAGTCAGTCAGGATGAGGCTTTGCTTGGGGACCAGCAATGGCTCTCGAGTGCCGGCCACGTCCAGGGTGTAATCTCAGGTCGTGACAAACTTGGTATCAGAGCATAGAGTTCCAGTGTCCTTGGGTGTCTATAAATCCGTGTCAAGTAGCATCTTATTTGTGGTTGTGAGGGTCCACGTCTATAAATAAGTTACTACAGACATTTAGGAAAAGTTTCCCTTCCTTCATACTCTTAATAGTGCAATAGAGCTATGTCATTGAGATTTATTAATACTCGTGTATTTCTCAGATTTATTCGACTACCCGTCATACTAGTGGTGGTTGAAAAGAAGAGTCATATCTTTGTCTATGAGTTATTCTTAGCAAGAGCTTTTAGGAAGTCATAAGACTCAAGAGGGTCTTGTGAGAAGCCCATGAGTGAGTTAAGTGTTAAGTTTGAGAAAATACACTCATATTCATATTAATCATGCATTTGAGCTAAAAGTGAGTTGTACTCTCTTCTCCAAGTCTTGTTTCAGCTGAGATCCTTATGAGAAAGTATGTTTAGAGCTTGGATATTTTTTTCACCCAAAAAGGGTAGGTTGAGTTACGAGATCATGAGCTCTAGTAGTGACAGTGCCCAGAGTTAGAGGAAAGTATGCAGAGGTATAGATATCTATGAAAGGGAGATAGTGATGGGGCGGACTATTTTATTATAGTCATGCACCTAGTAAGTTGTTGAAGAGGAGTTTTCCCTTATGGGTAGACTAAGAAGTGATGAATTGTGAAGATTACATCATAGGAGATAAAGTGTGTTGTAGTTAGAAAGGAGTTTGCGGTGAAGTCTCATAGTGTAGGTAATGACCAAGAGTAAGTGTTAAATAGAAGAGCAGAAGTATTCATAAAGTGATAGATCTAAGATAGGCTTATGATTTGTATGAGAGGGTCATGATGTTCAGAAGGTTATAGAACCGATCAAGTAATGGGGTATAGCATAGTTGGCGAGCAATCGTATTGATATTCGGGTTTAGTAATGAACATTAAACTTGAATTTGAGATGAGTGTTATGATCCAATGAATGGAAACATGAGGGTGATGATGTTTGTCTTGAGATTTGATCTAGTAGACTTGACATAGAGTAGGTGAGGAATTGGAATGTTAGCTGCAATAAATATAAGTAGTAGTAGTGACACATCCTAACATAAATAAGGGCATTGAAGTATGGCTAAGTCACAAGAGTAAAAAGAGCATTAAGAGGTGTACCGAGAGGGTATGTAATTAGAAAGAGGTCTTAGTACTGCTTATGGAGAGTTCGGTAGTCATGAGATAAGATTCTCCCGAGTGTTAGAGTAAAAAAGGATGTAAACCAGTTAATAATAATGGGATAGGTCCATAGCTTTCAAGTGTCAGCTTTAGACCTAAGGGGGAGATGACGAGATGAGAAATCAATTCAAGTGTTTGAGAATAAAATAGTAATGAGTCCCAAAGATCATGGGAGATATATTTTCAGAGGTCATTTAGTAGTGAAGTGATGTTAAAAGGAGAAGGTTAATGATCTTATCATGATGATGATGGTGTGATAATTCCATCAAAGGTTACAAAAGAGGAGGATGAGGTTTTACTATGAGAAATAGTTAAATGAGAGCCCTTAGTTGGATCTGAAGGAGTTGGTTAGTAGGAGTCCATGGAGTTGTTAGAGTACTAAGCTTGAATGTGGAGGTAAGGAGTAATAGTCTTGGGATGAGATTCTCTATAGAGAGGTATAGAACCGGAACCTAAGGATTTGGGTTAAGCTTGAATATAGTGAAAGCATACCATTAGAATCAGACCTTGGTAAGAGTAACTTCATTCCACACCCAGTCCAGTCGTTATTCGAGGAAGAATGATACCAAGGGGGAGATATTGTAACACCCCAAAAAAATTTTAAGCTAAGACTCAAACCATCCTTCATTGTGAGTAGTATTTTACCGAGGAATTTAAATTTTCTTGAGTGTTAAGGTCACTAGATGTAGCACCTTGAGTTCCAAAAAAAACAAAATTGGAAATAGCAAAATCTGAATTTTTGCAAGTTATGCTTAAGTTATGAGTTTTGGGTCAACTTCAAATGACAATAACTCTTAGTACATGATGAGTTAGGTATGCCATAAGATGGAAAATGAAAGGTATTTGAATTATCTTTCCAATTCCACAAAGTTTACTAAGTTTCGAGTTTGGCTGAGTGAGATATGCCCTTTTGAAGTTAAGTTGTCCAGTTAAGGACATTTACCCAAAAATAGTGAGGGGTATTTTGGTCTTTTCCTTATCAAATCAGATTTAATTCATTTTTAGTAAGGTTTTAAGGGTCTAATCCTATTAGTTTCAGTTTTATAATCCTAATATATGCCTAGGGTTTTATTTGAGAGTTTAAGAAGAGAAAAAGGGAGAAAAGAGGAGAAAATCAAGGTGTTCGTCGACGTTCTTGATATTTGTTTCGGATATTCGCCATGGGTTTGATCCCCAAGAAGTATATAAGTTACCATAGTGTTGGTTTTATTCACCCACACGCTAAACATAATTTTCATAATCGAATTTGTCCATAAAGATTGAAAGATTTAAGCTCTTGGTAAGTGTTCTTGGAGTTCCATTCTAAATCATGTTTTATAGGGGCTTTGATTATTTATTGAGATGAAAGTGAGTGTTTTAAGGGTTGTATTGAGTAGATTAGTTTGTACTTTTGTTAATAAATTGAATCCAAGTGATTGGGGAAAAATGTTCGAATCTAGGCGAAATAAGGTGACAAAACGAGCAAAGTAAGTCGTCGGCATTTTCTAGGCTGGGGCCTGCCACCCCACGCCAGCCAGAGCACCCCAACCACTCCTCTGTAGGTAGAGGTCTGGCACCCCATGCCACTCAGTGCGCCAGGGTTGCCTGCCCCTACCTCAGTGTGCCAGGGTCGCCTGCCCCTACCCCTTTTAGAGTCCTTTAAAAGAGTACCTTCAAACCCCATCAATTCTAAACACTCTAAACTACTTCTAAACACCTAGAAATCATTGCTAAAATTATCATAACCTTGAATTCATAATTCAAATTCAAGGTAGAGTTAAGAGTTAAGTCTTGGGAGTACTTTCGATCATTTTGAGAAAGTCCCTTTGAGTCTTTTTGAGGAGTCTTCTACAATTTCTAATAACTTGTTTCAAGACTCGAGCAAGTGAGTATGAGGATGAGGAGAATATATCTGTGAGTCTACTTTATCATCACAATATCCTTTATATCATGAACCATAACTCTTGAATTCATAATTCACATTTAAGAGAGAGTTAAGAGTATAATTCAAGAAAGTTTTTGAGTTCAATTGTGAATCCTTTGAGATCAACTATCAATTTGAACTAAGTTTTGAGAAAGTAAGTATGAGAACGGGAAGAGTTGTACACATGAGTTCAATGTTGTTATGTAGACCCTCGAGTCGAGTCGGTCATGCCCATAAATTCCGCATGAACTCCATAAGTTGAGTATCTTTGAGAGGAGTAGTACATTCAAGTTCTAAGTCTTGAGTATTGTGTTCATAACCTATTTGAGATTATATTCCTAATCATGAGACTATTACATGTTACCCATGAAGTCCTTGAGTTGAGTAGTCCATGCCCATAACTCCGCATGAACCCTATAAGTAGAGCACTCTAGAGATGAGAAGTATCTTTGAGTCCTTAAGTTGAGTAGTTCATACTCATAATTCCACCTGAACCCTCAGAGTTGAGTATTCTTGAAATGAGTAGTATCATTGAAGTTCTTGAGTTCCAAGTATTGAGTTCTATCTATGGTTATTGAAAACCTTGAATTGAGTCATTCATGTCCATAATTTGGAATGAACCCTATTTTAAGAAATCTTTTACAAATGCTTTCAACTTATTTTAAGACTTGAGTTTTGAGTTGAGTAAAGAGTAACGAATGAAGTTCATTTTCTTCAAAAGAGTATATGGGAACTATTTATTCCCAAAGAGTAAATGTTTTCACATTTAAGCAAGAGAGAAAACTCCTATTTTCAAAAGAGCCTTTGAGCTAGTTTTTCAGTAAAGACTAAATGCTTTTACAATTAAGCAAGAGAGGAAACACTAATTTCTAAGAGAGCCTTTGGGCTAGTTTTTGAATAATTATCTTGAACCACAAAAAGAGTTATGTTTTAAACATATGAGCTTGTTATATTTTGGTAGTAGTATTGAGCACCGATATGGGGGAGAGTTCAGACAACTCACAGCCCCCATAAACCATATAGCTAGCGTGGGTAGAAAAGGGTCATACTTTTTAGATGATTCTTTAGTACTCTTTAGCATAGACTAGTGAAACCACTTAGTAGTTAGGTTCTATACCCCAGCAAGGTATAGGACGGCCTTGGCAGCGTGAGGCAAAACGATGTATAATCACATAGCTCATAAATGATAGTTGTCGGTTAGAAAAACTCCCACAGAGATAATTTATATTCTTATATACACAGAATTTATTTTGTAGTTTCATATCCAAACAGAGTTTATACTGTATCCTTGCATACAAACTAAGTATATTGTATTCCTAAATACATTGAGTTGTTTTATACTATTTTAAAAGATTTCCATATATTGCATCTCTTATTGTTGCTTCATATTGAGTTGAGTATCGAGAGTTTATCCAGAGTTGAGTATCTAGAGATTGAGTACCAAGATTCAAGTGCCTTATTATTGAGTTGAGCCTTATTTCAATGAGTTAAATATCCTATTATTGAGTTGATCCTTATTTCACTTAGTTAAATATCTGATTATTTAGTTGAGCCTTATTTCACTGAGTTGAATATCCTATTATTGAGTTGAGCCTTATCTCACTGAGTTGAATATCTTATTATTGAGTTGAGTCTTATTTCACTAAGTTGAATATTTTATTGTTGAGTTGACCCTTATTTCACTGAGTTCAATATCATATCTTTGAGTTGAGTATCTTATTCCTAAGTTTAGTTTAGTTGAGTGAGGTGAGAAGAGGTAAGTGTGTTTCCTTTTTATCAAGTTCAAGGTTATGTTATGTTTTAGAATTCCCCTTACATTCTCGTACATTCCATGTACTGAGCCATTTGGCCTGCATCATTTCATGATGCTGATACAGGTATTCATGTCATCAACAGGAGGTTTATTGATACCACATAAAGTTTGAGTTACCTATGGTGAGCCTTTTTGCTTCCAGAGGGTTCCACTTGTACTTTTAGTTATATCAATTGTTAGGATATCGTTGGTTTTGTCCTGACTTCCATCTTTGTCAGTTAGAGACTTCATAGATAGACAGTAGAGTTTGAGATGTCTGTTTCATTTATCTTATTAAATGTATTAAAGACTTGAGTTGCTTATTGTTTCCTAGTTGAATATTATATTTATAGTATGAGTAAATCATTCAAGTAATGGCTTTGTATTTGAGTTTCATGAATTTTGTTAAGTTTTTAAGCTTTGTATGCTGGAGTTAGTCTTCCATTTGTAGTCAGCCAGGATGAGGGTTCACTTGGAGACCATCAATGGTTCTCGAGTGCCAGCCACGTCCAGGATGTAGGCTTGGGTCATGACATAATATTTCTGTAAAACTCGCTGGCAAAAGAGTCATTCAGTGCATTATGAATGGGTCGGCAACATAAGTGAGTGTCGCCGACTTGCGCGCGAACTGAAGAGTCAAAAGGCCAAAACCATTTTTAAATTCTAAAATCTCCCTCATTTCTTACTTTTTGACTTCTAAACTTTCACAACCGCATATTTCTATATTTCTGTACCTACATTTCTTGCATTTCGTACTAGATCAATTGCTCGGGGGGGACTTTGGTGCACTTCGCTAGCCTAAAGTTCAAATATCTAATTATGAGGTTGGTTATCTAAACCCCGCCTTTACATTTTGGTAGTTTTTAATGCATGATCGTTGTTCTATTTTGTTGGTTGCATAATATAAGTGATTAATTGGATTGTTTATTGTTGGTTTGCGTTTATGAGATCTCAAATTATCTTTCTTGGCCCATATTTATGAAATCCCATGTTTTTGCTTGATTTAAATTGTGGGTTGTGTTGATTATATTGTTAGGTCTAGTGTGGGTGAAGTCTAAGTAACCCCGTTTGCATCGATTGATTGATTTTGCCCAATGATAGAGCTGGTGATGTCATTCTTAAGGGAAAATTACATTGATTGGTCAATTTTGGCTAAAACGGGGCAAGTATGAGTACCCCCAAGGTCATGAGTAGTTGGGTCTAGGTTTAATTGCGTGGAATAAGTGCTTAATTTTGTTTTCGTGGGCTGCGGATTGGAATTTAAAGGTTGGGGTCAATATCTGGTACATTAGACTATTCGGCGAGCTAGGTCGAGTTCGTCGAGTGGTTCGGCGGTGCGCCTAACGACCCTTGGATCACCTTTCTATCCTTCATATTTGTGGATTTTATTCTATAACTTTCGGCGATACGCCTTAGCTCGCTGAGTTGACTCGGTGACTAGTTGAACCTTTAGATCGCCCTTCTACACCCCTATTTTTCAAAATTGTTCTGTAACATTCGGCGAGCTAGTCTTAGTTTGCCAAATGATGTAGGCGATCTACTGAAAGGACCTAGACATCGCCGACTTCTGCTAATTTCTGAGTAACTATGTTCTGGAACATTCGGCGAGCTCAACGTGGCTTACTAAAGTCGCCGAACCAGTCGACAAGTTTTCCTGCACACTTCTATAACTTTGAAAATTTTCAAATTAAGTCTAACGTAGTTGGTTTTGTTTTGCAGGAACTTCTAGACCAAAATAACCTGGGAGAAATAAACTGCTCTGAAAGTAGGCTAGAGGCATAGTCATAAACGAAGGGCTGCAATCTCTCAGAATACACCGACAAAATGTCCTCCGACTGGGGAAAAGGCAAAGGGAAGGAGCTCGTAGTGCATAAACCTGTGGTGGAGAGCTTCGACAGCGAGGGTGTCTATGCCACCCACCTCACTGCCTCTGAAAGTGAGGGCCACTTGGGGGATAGTTCACGGTCTCCGAATCTGAGCCGGAAGATGATCAAACTCTCCAAACTAGTAGAGTGGAGCTACACTCCAAATTTTTGAATGATCCAACTCAAATCCCAGTTCCTCTTATGCCTCCTCCACCTCCAGCACAGGTAGTAGAGAAGGTACCACCAGTTCAGACTCCTCCTCCCGGTCATTAAATAGACTGAAAGTCGAGGATTTGAGGACCATCTTGGAAGAAAAGAGATTTTCTACAGATGGTGTTGTAGACTTGTACCCGGAGGTGTGGAACACTATCAAGTTCCACAAGTTCGTAATCTTCACCAAGAATCGAGGCTTCTATATTCCTACTTAGGTCTAGGAGTTTTATGCCGAGTATGGAAAGCTTGTCCTGTCATGATCCAGGGGTTCCCCCTAGATGTAACAAGGCGTATAAGACCCCGAGAGGCCTCATACAAGCCACTTAGAATATCATAACATAAAGCACTCTTTGCTTTGAGGACTTTAATTGGCAAAGAGCTCATCGACCATGTACGTGATATTAGCTCACCAAAAGAAGTTTGGGAGATATTTGATAGATTGTTTACAAAAAAGAATATTGCTAGGCTACAACTGCTGGAAAATGAATTGACAATGCTAACACAGGGAGGTATGTCTATTTTTGAATATTTCTTACGAGCTAAAGGAATTTGTGCTGAAATTTCAAAATTAGATCCTGATGAGAACATCTATGAAGCAAGATTGCGGCGATTTCTTATTCGAGGATTGAAGGACTACAATCCGTTTGTCACCTCCATTCAGGGTTGGAAAAAGCAACCTTCAATGAAGAATTTGAAAATTTGCTTTCCAATCAGGAGGCATTGTCAAAGCAAATGGAAAAAAGCTTTGAACTAGATACAACTCTCTTTTCAAAGGATTAAAATAAAAAGAAAATCATATCCTCGGAAAGTAGGAACAATGAAAAAAGATCCGATGGTGAAAAAACTACTTGTGGCAACGTTAACAATTAAAGTGCTTTAGATGTGGTAAAATTTGACACATCAAGAAAAAGTATAGAGTGAGGATCTCAAATGCAAATGTTGCAAGTGAAAATGATGGAAACGAGCAACTCAAAAGGGAGCAGTGCTTCACTGTAGAAGTAGATGAACAAAGGAATGATGATGTAGTTCAAGCTCTCTACAATAATGATAGTTGCACACAAGAATGGATCATTGATTCTGGTTGCTCTCACCAAGTAACTGGAAATGATTCTCTTCTTTCAGAGTTGCAGCAGATAACTCGACATATCCAATAGCTAATGAAGGAGTCCTGAAGATTGACGTTGGATCTTCAGGGGTTGTCAAGTTGAATGATGTATTTCATGCTCCAGGTTTAAAGAGAAACTTAGTTTCAGTTGCTCAAATCACTGATTTTGGAAAATATATTCTATTTGGTCCAAATGATGTGAAGATTCTGGACAATGTGAATAACATATTTGTTGATGTTGTTCTTACAGTTGAAAAGAAAGGTTCGTTGTTTGTTATGGCAGTAGGAGAATCCTATGTGAAGAAGACAAGTCAAACAGATAGCGCAGCAATTTGGCATGCTCGACTAGGGCACTTGGGATACCAATTGTTGAACAAAATCTATTCAAAGAAACTGGTGGATGGTCTACCAGCTCTGCAAAATATTCATGAAGATGTATTTTGTCAAGGTTGTCAATTTAGGAAATCACATCGTCTCCTATTTCAAAGATCAGGAAATCGAAGATCCACTATGTTTGAACTAGTTCATACAGACCTTATGGGACCAACAAAAATAACAAGTTATAGTGGTTTTCAGTACGTCATGATATTTATAGATAAATTCTCAAGTATACATGGGTGAAGTTCTTGAATGAGAAGAGTGAAGCCTTGTCAAAATTTGTTGAATTTAAAACTATCGTAGAGAAGGATTTTGGGCTAAAAGTCAAATTCTTGCGTAGTGACATTGAAGGAGAATACATGTCTGATGCATTTTTTAAATATTGTGACGACAATGGTATTTCAAGGTAAATGATATGCACTAATACCCCTAACAAAATGATGTTTCTAAAAGGAAAATGGATCATATTGCTTCTACAAGCCTTTCCTTGTTGCATGATAAAAATCTCCCTCGAGAGCTCTAGGCTGAAGCTATTCAATGTGCATGTTATGTGATAAATTGTTTGCCTCCATGGCCAAGTAAAGCGAAATCCCCTTTTGAGATTCTATATCATGAAAAGCCAAATGTAAATTACTTTCGGGTATTTGGTTCAACTTGTTATGTTCATATTTCAAAATCCTCTTCAACTAAACTTGACCTAAAAGCAAAAAAGTGTATCTTTGTTGGCTATGATTCTTATAGTAAAGAGTGGAGGTGTATGGACCTTGAAACCAAGAAATTTTTCACTTCTAGAGATATTGTGTTTGATGAAATATCATCCTATCATTTTGCCCATAAAACTAACAATCAAGAAATAATTCTTGATGTTGATCAAGAACCTTTAGACCTGATTCCAGAGAGAAATTTATAGGCTTCAAATAATGATGAAAGCCCAAATTTAGATGGTGTTGAACAACAAATCGAAAGGAGGTCAATAAGGGAGAAAAGACAGCCAAGTTACTTCAAAGATTATGAGGTACACTTGAACAATTGCTCGATTAATTCATGTTTCTTTACAGGAGTATTGGATGAACAAAGCCAAAGGTCATCCTGAGTGGGAAGCAGCTATGCAAGAAGAAATTGATGCTCTGAACAAAAATCAAACGTAGGAGTTGGTGTCGAAGCCAGAAAACTGCGAGCTTATCACTTGCAAATGGACTTTTCATTTGAAGAGAAGTTTAGATGGGGCTGTCAACAAATACAAAGCCCAGTTTGTCGCACGTGGGTTTTCTCAAAGTTATGGGCTAAATTATGAGGAAACATTCAGTCCAGTTCCAAAAATAGTAATTATAAGAACCATTTTTTCACTTAGAGCATCTATGAAATGAAAGTTGTGGCAGCTTGACGTAATAAATGCTTTTCTTTATGGAGAATTAGATCCTGAAGTGTTTATCGAGCAGCGAAAAGGATATGTCTCTATGCATAATCTTTTCATTATGATTCTCGATTAAAGAAAGTGTTGTATGGCCTTAAACAAGCACCACATGCTTGGTATGGTAAAGTTGCTCAATACTTTATATTTTGTAGTTGTAAAGTTTTCGATGCAGATTCTAGTCTATTCATTAAATTAGAATCAAATGTGCATCTGATGGTTTTATTATATGATGACATGATCATTACTGGTAATAATGATGTTGAAATCTCAATGTTGAAAAGTGATCTTTCTGTTTGATTCGAGATGAAGAATTTTGGGGAAGTGAGTTGTTTTCTTGGTCTGGAAGTTGAAAAATAGGTCAAGGATATTTTATTTCTCAAAATACATAAGCAAGGAAATTATTGTAGTGCTTTGGCATGGGGGAGTTGAAAGAAAAATCCACTCCAATGGAATCACATCTAAAGTTGATGAAAGCTGAAGGAAAGCCATTAAAAGATGCCAAAAAATTTCAGCAACTTGTTAGTAGTTTAATTTATTTAACTATCACCAGACCAGAGATAGCTTACTCCGTTGGAATTGTTTCTCAGTTCATGCAGTGTCGAAGAAGTTCACACCTTGATGCAGCAATGATAATTCTTCGTTATGTGAAGGACTCTGTAACATTCCAGAAAATTAGTAGACTAAACTAGAGCCTAACGTAAGGGTTAGAGTCATAAATAACTCCCAGTACTCAATATATATGTTTTTGGGTGTAAACATCAAGGTAAAACTCCCCAATGACCAACCAAGGGTCCTTGAGGAGGACCCAAAAATAAGGCCCCAAAATAGTCCACCCACGAGGGGGACCTACGGGCCATAAGTGGACCCACACCCCGTGGTTAGGGGTCTTGGGTCAAGCCCCTCAAAAATAGGCCACAGACCATGGTTTACCATCACGGGCCGTGGTCCCACCACGATCCGTGGGTCGTGGGTCGAAGGTCATGCATGAAACTACCAATTGGAAGTTAGACTTAGGGGTCTTTTAGGGATTTCCTTTTTAATTAATGGTTAAGTGATGTCGTTTTAAGCCTATTTTAAACACCTATATAACTATTTTACCCACCTAAACTAACTCATCTAAAATCATAATTCCTAAATCCCCAAATCAAAACCAAACCCTCTCCAAAATATTCTCTCTAGAACTCCAAGAAAGAAGAAGGATGGGTGCTCCGGATGGGTCTCTTAGGATATGCATTGATCATCGTCAATAGAACAAAGTGACCATTAAGAATAAATATCCCCTTCCGAGAATTGATGACTTGTTTGATCAACTTTAAGGGGCTAGATATTTCTCCAAAATTGATCTTCATTTGGGTTATCACCAACTAAGGGTGAGAGGGGTTGATATTTCCAAGACGGCCTTTAGAACCCGGTATGGTCACTATGAATTTGTGGTTATGTCATTTGGGTTGACAAATGCCCCGACGGCATTTATAGATTTGATGAATAGAGTGGTTAGAGAATACCTTGATATGTTTGTGATTGTGTTTATTGATGATATTTTGATTTATTCAAGGAGTGAGAATGAACATATGGATCATTTGAGAATTGTGTTTCAAGTTCTTAAGGACCAACAACTTTTTGCAAAGTTTAGCCAGTGTGAATTTTGATTGAGGTTTGTGGCTTTCCATGGTCATATTGTGTCAAGCAAGGGTATTGAGGTAGATCCTAAGATGACGGATGTGGTCAAGAGTTGGCCTAGACCTCTAACTCCTTCCGACATTAGAAATTTTTTGGGTTTGGCCGGTTACTATAGCAGGTTTGTTGAGGGTTTTTCCTCCATTGACAGCTTTGACTTAAAAGAAGGCTAAGTTTGAGTGCTTAGAGGCTTGTGAGAAAAGCTTCCAAGAATTGAAAGATAAACTTACTTCCGCTATGGTGTTGACCTTACTGGAGGGTACGGATGGTTTTGTTGCATATTGTGACACCTCTAGAGTAGGTTTGGGATGTGTCCTCATGCAAAACGGTAAAGTGATTACCTATGCTTCAAGGCAACTCAAAGTACATGAGAAGAATTATCCGACCCATGATCTTGAATTAGCGGCGGTAGTGTTTGCTTTGAAAATATGGAGACATTACTTGTATGGGCTCCATGTGAATGTTTTCACCTATCACAAAAGTCATCAATATGTGTTTAGTCGAAAAGACTTGAATCTCCAACAAAGAAGGTGGTTAGAACTTTTGAAGGATTATGACATGAGTGTCTTTTACCACCCTAGCAAAGATGCACTTAGTAGATTATCCATGGGTAGTGTGGCTCATGTAGAGGATAAAAAGAAAGAATTGGTTCGTGAGGTGCATAGATTGGCCCGACTAGGTGTCCAACTAGTAGATTCCACTAAGGGTGGTTTCACGGTTCATAATGGCTTTGAATCGTCCTTTGTGGTAGATGTGAAGTCTAAACAAGACCTTGATCCTATATTGGTTGAGTTGAAAGAGTCAGTACTCAAGAAGTTCATTGAGGCTTTCTCCCAAGAGGGAGATGGGGTACTTAGGTACCAAAGTCAATTATGTGTTCCAGATGTTGATGGGTTGAGGGAGCAAATTTTAGAAGAGGCTCATGGTTCTAGGTATTCTATTCATCCGGGAGCCACAAAGATGTACGGTGAACTATGGGAAGTCTATTGGTGGAATGGTATGAAAAAGGATATTGTGGAATTTGTAGCCAAATGTCCTAATTGTCAACAAGGTTGAGCACCAAAGGTTGGGAGGCTTTTTGCAAGATATACCAATTCCCACTTGGAAGTGGGAAGAGGTGAATATGGATTTTATTGTGGGTTTTCCTCGTTCTCGAAGGCAATATGATTCTATTTGGGTCATTGTTGATAGGATGACAAAATCGGCCTACTTTATTCCCATCAAGGTTTCTCTGTCGGTGGAAGATTATGTTAATTTGTGTATAAGGGAGATAGTGAAGTTACATGGAGTTCGTTTATCTATTATTTCGGATCGGGGTACTCAATTTACTTCACACTTTTGGAAGTCATTCCAAAAAAGGCTTGGTACTAAGGTTAAGCTTAGCACCTCTTTCCACCCTCAAACATATGGTCAAGCGAAACGCACCATTCAAACTTTAGAGGACATGTTGAGGGCATGTGTTATAGATTTCAAAGGTAATTGGGATGACCACTGGCCATTAATAGAGTTTGCCTACAATAATAGTCACCACTCAAGTATCGGTATGGCTCCTTTTGAAGCTTTGTATGGTAGGAGACACAGGTCTATGGTTGGTTTGTTTGAGGTAGGTGAGATTTCCCTTATTGGTCCCGAATCGGTTTATGAAGCTACTGAGAAAGTTTGGCTCATTAGAGAGAGGTTGAGAACGGCTCAAAGTAGGCAAAAGTCTTATGCCGATCTGAGGAGAAGGGACCTAGAGTTTGAAGTAGATGATTGGGTTTATTTAAAAGTCCCACTTACGAAGGGTGTGATGAGGTTTGGAAAAAAGGGGAAACTTAGTCCCTGGTATGTAGTCCCATATCAAATTTTGACGTGTATTGGGAAAGTTGCCTGTGAGTTGGATTTTCCAAATGAGTTGGCCCCGGTTCATCCCATATTTCATGTTTCAATACTTAAAAATTGTATTGGGGACCCGGTGTCCATTATTCCTCTAGAAGGGTTAGGAGTTGATGAAAGCCTTTCCTATGAAGAGGTTCCGGTAGAGATCCTTGACCGGCAAGTCAAGAGATTGAGAAACAAAGAAGTAGCTTCCGTGATGGTTTTATGGAGAAATCATTTAGTTAAGGGTGCTACTTGGGAGGCCGAGGCTGATATGAAGTCCCAATATCCTCATCTCTTTCCTTCTACTCCTAATCAAGCTTGAGATAAGTATTTCCTTTTGAGTTTTAATATTTTGGGAGTCATGTGTGCTATATGAGCTTTTCCAGGATTTCCTTATGTATGCATGTTTTTGATGAAATTCATGTTTAGTAAGAAAATGAGTTTTTATTATTTATGCTCCTCATGATTATTGTGCATTTAGTATGAATTGCCTATTTGACTTCATGAGATGAATAGATAAACATGCTTTAGTATGCTTTGAGAGTGATTGCATAATGGCTCCATGACATTGTGTTGAGAATGATTTTAGTTGGAGAAGGTAGTTCCTCCTATGAACATGAGAAATATTGAGTTTCATGCATATTGGGTTGTTAGATGTAGTTCCTACTTCCTTCTATTGCATTGATTATGTTTTGAGATGGAATTGATGTTTCCTCCTTTGAATTATGCATTATTCTGATGTTTTCATGCATGAAGGGCTGCTAGTCTTGAGTCTTTAATTCCGTAAGATGTCTAGATCATCATTCGAGGACGAATGTCCCCAAGGGGTAGATAATGTAACATTTCGGAAAACTAGTAGACTAAACTAGAGCCTAACGTAAGGGTTAGAGTCATAAATAACTCCTGGTACTCAATATATATGTTTTGGGTGTAAACGTCAAGGTAAAACTACCCAAGGACCAACCAAGGATCCTTGATGAGGACCCAAAAATAAGGCCCCAAAACAATCCACCCACGAGGGGGACATACGGGCAGTAAGTGGACCCACGCCCCGTGGTTAGGGGTCTTGGGTCAAGCCCCTCAAAAATAGGCCACATACCATGGTTTACCATCACGGGCTGTGGTCCCACCACGATCCGTGGGTCCTGGGTCGAAGGTCATGCATGAAACTACCAATTGGAAGTTAGACTTAGGGGTCTTTTAGGGATTTCCTTTTTAATTAATGGTTAAGTGATGTCGTTTTAAGCCTATTTTAAACACCTATATAAGTGTTTTACCCATCTAAACTAACTTATTTAAAATCATAATTCCTAAATCCCCAAATCAAAACCAAACCCTCTACCAAATATTCTTTCTAGAACTCCAAGGAAGAAGAAGAAGAAGAAGAAGAAAGGTGAAGCTAGGTTTAAAGGACCCATCTTTTCTACTCAATTTCATGGGAATTCTTCAATAAGGTATGGTAGTCCTTCATCCATGGATAGTTTTCATCCATGGAGTCCCTCCAAAACCCTTAATTTCAAAGCTAGAAATCCTAAAACCTAGGGTTTGACTTCAATCTCATGGATTCCTTTCAAATTCATTTTTAATAATTGGATTATCTTTAATGATGGATATATTGATGATTTTATATGATTTTTAAGTCTAATTCCTCAAGAATCCATGAATTTCTCTATTTTCCCAAATTGGATCTAAAAATGTGGGTGAATTGTAGAAAGAAGAGTATTATTCCATTATGCTTGTAGTACTAATAGTAATTGAATCATGTTATCATCCATGTCTAATGTAGTAATTCTATATATGTTTATTGAATGTGATCTATGGCCCTTGAAGGGCAAAGCATGAGAATTATGTATGTTATGAGGGTTATGTTTATGCATTTAGATCACTTTGAGAGTAAAGTGAATATGACTATGATCTAATTGTTGTGTTGATTGGATGATTATCCTCATGTACACACTTATGTATGAATATAATATGATGTGAAAGGTTGGCCACATGTAGTGATTCTAAGGTTGGAAGACTAGTCTCACCTAATGAATCTATGACCTTTAATATGAGTTATATGGATTGAGTGTCAAGACATTCTTCCGTAATTATGAAATTAAGTCAAGGCTTAACATGAACTCAATGGGAATTATGCTTAGCACCGAGTGGATAGTGATATGAGATGGAAGCCCTCACGTTAGTAGAGGCCAGGTTTTCTAGTAACAATCCCCTTATCCCATAAACTATGTGCCCTCACAGGTCTTTAGTTAGTGGATCCACCTAAGCTAAGAGTATGGTTCTACCTTAGGCAAGTAGAACAACCATTTTTCGGTGTGGGATAGACACTGGATTCCATGGTAAGCTCACATGGTCTATGTCAGTTAAGACTAATCTCCGACTATGATAATATGAACAAAAATATGAGTTATGAAGTATAGCTACTCAAGAAGATTTCCTTAGTGTGGGTAGGATTATGGGATCTTATTCATGCATGGCACAAGGATGCTTTGAGGGTATTTATGGTATGTTTCCATTATGATATGATGATCAATATGTTGAATATGCTTATGACTTATGCTTTTACACTAATCTTCATGATGCATCTTTAACTTGGTATAGTGCATGCTTTACAACTAAAATGTCCTTTTTAGCATATTTTCAAGGATTTTATGCATGACTATCATACATAGTGCATTTTTGTACTAACCCATATTTCTTCTGCATTTTTTTACAAGTGTCGAGTCTGGTATTTTAGGTGATCTTTCTTCTTGATCAAAGCTTAGATCGACTATTCTCCTTGCGTGTGGTGAGTCCTCATGGATTCGAGGACAACGGATATCTTGTAGTTCCTTTCTTTCATTGTACTAGACTTTCGGATTTTCTTGTTGTAAGGGTTGTGACCCTATTTGGTACTTCGATTGTAATAGATGGCTAATTGAGACAAGTCTAGACTTCCGCTTCGCTTTATGAAACTTTTTTATTTAAATGTGTTTTTACTCTTATTATTCTAATGCTTTATGTTATGATATGCTAAGTGGCTTACATGGTGTCTTTAGGGGTATTATGTGCCATGTTACGTCTAGGGGTACCCTTGGGTCGTGACAGGCTCACTTGATCATGGTCTTATAGAAGACATGAAACTTTTATACTCAATAGATTTACCGACGCGGATTGTACTTGAGATGTGAATGATAGACATTCAACATCAGGGTATTATTTCAATATTGGTTCAGCAATGGTATCTTGGTGCAGCAAGAAGCAACCAGTGGTAGCATTATCTAGCACTGAAGCTGAGTATGTAGCCGCACTGGCTGCACAAGAATGTATGTGGTTGAAGAGACTAATAGGAGAGATGTTGTGCAAAGTTGATTACGCTATTCAAATTTGATGTGATAATGAAAGTGTTGTCAAGCTTGCATTAAATCCAATTTTTCATGGTCGAACGAAGCACATAGAGATTCTCATCACTTCATTTGAGAGAATGTGTTGGATCAAGAAGTTATTTTGAAAGGAATTTCTACAAATGAGCAAGTCGTGGACATATTTACAAAGGCCTTAATAAAGCCTAAGTTTGAATATTTCAGGGTTGCTCTTGGAGTTATTGATCGTAAGCATGCACTAAGGGGGAGTGTTAAATATTAGTGCATCTTAACTGTTCTTTTAAATGTTTACTTCTGCTTGTTTAGTTTACTGAATCAAAGAAATGTGTTCCTATTTCGTAGGAAGTCTACCTAGATAGAAGTCTTAATAAGTTACTAGAGTTATTTTAGGAGTTGAAGTTAGTTGCTCAGTATTTATAGTTGTTGCGTGATTGTTGTAAATCACTACTTCAGGAATGACATTCTCTTTGTTCTATTTCCGTACGTTATACTACAAGCTTCTTCTTTATCTGCCAATTTTTTGTTTGGAGCATATAGGCTCACACTTAGTGTCAATTTTTCATGTAGTTTTATTCAATTTTATTTGTAGTTTTGAGAGATGAGAAATGAAGCTTCAACATTAAGGTCTAGCGGAAGTATAGAATTATTTATGTATGTTATGTATAAGAAGTGGATAAATTAATTATGGTATTTGGAGATATTGAGTTGTAAAACTTTAGAAGAAAGATTTAATTAATTAAATTGGTATTCCAGCTAGCGGTCCAATGTTGTTGTTAGTGTCGTCGTTTTCCGTATATACCATATATATATATATATATATATATATATATATATATATATATATACTGATGCTTTTCTCATTTTTTTCCTTCCATGATGAAGTGATTTTAAGTAGTACCTACCACTACCAGGCAACGTAACTGTCTTTATTACAATCAAAATGCATCGATCAGTATCTATAACAAATTAATGCATGCACCTTATTATTATACATACAAAAAGGAATAAGTCATGTGTTTGTTTTATTTATTTATGTTATGCATATATAGTCTGATTGTGATATATATTCCTCCTGTTCACAAAATTCTATTTATTTAATTACATTTTCTTTAATTTATATATTGAAAATGATTTTTTGTATAAATAAGCTCGGAGGATGCGACATACATATGTAATATGTTAGTTAATCTTCACTTGGAAACTCAAATTAACTCTCTACTTAATAATAACACTTTACGCAGCAACCAAAAATCATTTCCAACACATGCATGCTACCTATCACACAAGTGCTGCTCTTCTATCTTATACTATATAATTATATATAATGAAATTATTACCGCCTTTTATCTATATTGATGAAAACAACTTTTTGAATAGAAAACATAATTATTTTTTGCCTCATTTAATATACACATTGTTAGTGAAAAAACTTACAAGATAACAAATAATACAAGATTACAATTGAAAATAACAATGAAGAAATAAATCTCTTCAGGCTGAGGCGCGGATATCTCGCTCTCTTTAAGGAGATTCAAGCCCACTGCAGCAAATGTTTTTCACTGGTCCAGCAGTAGTCCTCTTGACTTGTCCCCTCCAGGATACAATAGTCTTCACAAAGTATAACTCAACAACTCTGGACAAGAGTTGAGTCCAAAGCTCCTCAAAAAAGAACACCTCCCTTTAACTAATAAGAACTCTCTTTTTGACAAAATTTATACACTCTATATTTTCCTTGTGTGTTGTATATCACAAACCAAATGAAGACCACCACTATTTATACTAGAAGAAGTCTTCCTAGCAATGAATAGGAAGATAATGGGGTAGTAAATAGTAAAGATAATGATCTTAGGAGTTACATAGGTTACAAAAAATAATGGGGAATAAAGAGTGAAATAAAGTGAGTGCATCCAATGCCACTAACGGGCAGAATGAAGAATGCCACTAACGGGCAGAATGTAGAGTTGCACAATGGCACAATAATGTGCACCAAATGAAAATGTCAGAAACGGCAGAATCAAAGTAATTAAGCCTCATAATACATTGTTCCAAGGATGATGCAAAAGAGACTAACGTTATGGAAATGGAATGTGCATCTTAACTATAGTTTTATAATATGAAAATGCTCCAAAACCAACAATCCCCCACTCAATTATAATATTAACCAAGAGAGTCTATCAGCTGAAGGAAGACTACAATGCATAATGAAGGTGTGCTTGCATTGAACCTCCACTTAGTGAAACAGTAACTTTTACTCCAAAGTCGTAGTGGTCTCTGCCTTGAACTATGACTGCTTAAGGGAAATAAAATATCACTGCTCACACATAATAATCAAGGTGTTGACATGAGCTTTAAAGCCAGCACGTTATGGCCATGTGCTATCCCGGTTTCATGAGTATTTTTGAGAATAAGCCCAATTCTCATAGGAAGCGACCTACTTCCACACATCACATAAGTGAAATCTGTCGAGAGTGCTCCTGTAAGCTTAACACTCCACTCATACGGGATACAGATTTTCATTAAGAGTTTTATCAACTCAACCTTCACAAACTACAGGAAACAATGCACTCACATCATAAGGAGGGAATAAAAAGATAGTGCATTTTTCACAACAAGTCATCATATAATTAGTTTTTCCCTTTGAACCTGGTTATAGGATCTCTAGTCCCCAGGGTAGGTTTCCTCATATATAACTCAAGGATTTATAGGCTTCAATCCCATCCCCCTCGATGTGCTCCAGACCTTCGCTCTCGTTAAGGCCTTAGTAAGAGGATCTGTAAGATTATCACAAGATTTGACATAATCAACATTAATGGTACCATTTGTCAAATACGATCTTACATTACTGTGTTTCCTCCTTAAAGGTCTGGATTTAGCATTGTAATAACGGTTTTGAACTCTACGTACCAATCACAGCGGTGCTATCACAATGTATTAAAATAGGAGGAATTGATTTTTCAAAATAAGGTATTTGAAACAGTAAATATCTTAACCAATTCGCTTCCTCACTAGCTGAAGCTAAAGCAATTAGTTCAGCCTCCATGGTAGAGTTAGCAATTATAGTTTGCTTTTTTGATCTCCAACAAATAGCACCATCACCTAAAGTAAAGACATAACCAGTGGTAGAACACGAATCACCTGATAAAGTGTTCCAATCTGCATCACAAAAGCCTTCAAGTACAGCAGGATATTTTTAATAGAACAAACCACAATTTTTCGTTCCAATTAAATATCTCATAACTCTTGTTACAGCATGCCAATGATCGTTGCCTGGCTTGCTTGTAAACCTGCCAAGTACTCCTACTGCATATGCAATATCAGGCCTAGTGCAATCAATCACATATCTCAAACTTTCGATTATGCTAGCATATTTCTTTTGACTTATTACATCATTTTCACTTTCAATAGGAAATAAGTGAACACTTGAATCAAAAGTAGTAGCAACATGCTTGCAATCAAGAAAGTTAATTTTTTTTAAAATTTTCTCAACATAATATGACTGGTCAAGGAAAATTCCATCACATGTTCTTGTTATTTTTATTCCAAGAATAAAATTTGCCTCACCAAGATCTTTCATATCAAAATGGCTTCTAAGAATAGTTTTAGCTTTATCAATAACATTCATGTTAGAGCCAAAGATCAATAAATCATCAACATATAGGCAAATAATCACATGTGAATTATTCCAAGACTTATGATATATACACTTATCACACTCATTTGTTTTAAAACCATTTTCAATCATGCAGGAATCAAATTTTTCATGTCATTGCTTTGGTGCCTGTTTCAAGCCATATAGGGATTTAGTAAATTTACACACTTTGCTTTCTTGGCCTGCTTCAACAAAAGACTTGGGTTGTTTCATATAAATTTCCTCATTTAGGTCTCCATTTAAAAAAGTAGTTTTTACATCTATTTGATGAATTTGCAAATCAAAAATTGCAGCCATAGCAATTAAAAGTCTTATGGATGTAATTCTTGTTATCGGTGAAAAAGTATCAAAAAATTTTAGGCCTTCTAGTTGTTTAAAATATTTTGCAACTAGTCTAGCCTTATATTTATCGATAGATCCATCAGGTTTCAATTTTTTTCGTAAGACCCATTTACAACCAATAGTTTTAAAACCCGGTGGTAAATCAACTAACTTCCAAGTTTTATTAGAAATCAGTGATTCCATTTCATCATCTCTTTCCAAAATATAGAATCATGTGAAGATAATGCTTCTTTCAAAGTGAGAGGGTCATCTCCAACATTAAACACATAAAAATCAGGACCAAAATCTTTTTCTACTCTAGTTCTTTTACTTCTTCTTAACTCAAAATCATCAATTTCTTTATTTTTTAAAGTAGAAGTAGAAGAACTAGGTAGTGACAAAATATTTTGTTTAATCCTTTGACCCCCACTATTTTTAGAATCAAAAGGGAATTTATTTTCATGAAAAATAGCATCACTCGATTCTATCACAATATTATCTTCAAGATTAAAAAATCTATAGGCTGTACTATTTGAAGCATAACCAAGAAAAGCACAAGTAGTAATTTTCTTACCCAATTTTGTAATCTTGGGATCCATTAGCCTCACAAAGGCTAGACAACCCCAAACTCTTAGATATCTCAAACTTGGCTTGTAACCTTTCCACAATTCAAAAGGTGTCAATTTAGACTTTTTATGAGGCACACGATTCAGCACATAACAAGCAGTTAAAATAGCTTCACCCCAAAAATTTAAAGATGCATGTGACTCAATAAGCATGGCATTAGTCAATTCAACCAAAGTTCTATTTTTCCTTTCCGCTACTCCATTAGATGAAGGAGAGTAAGGATGAGTAGTTTCATGAATTATTCCCAATGATCTAACAAAAGAATTAAACTCATTTGACTCATATTCATGGCCTCTATCACTTCTAATTCTTTTTATTTTTCTTCCAAACTGATTTTCAACCTCATGGAGAAAAGTTTTAAAATTTTCAAAAGCATCACTTTTATTTTTCATCAAGTAAACATATGTAAACTTAGAAAAATCATCAATGAAAGTGACAAAATATCTATTACCTCCACAAGTTAAAATTTCACCAAGTTCACAAATATCAATATGAACTATTTCTAACAAATCAGTTTTTCTTTCAACTTGAAAATGAGGCCTTTTAGTGATTTTGGCTTTACTACAAGCCTCACACTTTTTAAAATTCTTTTTAACCATTGGGATTAATCATAAACTACCCATGATTCCAACATAACAATCATTAATATGACACAAACGAACATGTCAACAATTAGTAGAAGAAAGCATATAAACAGAAGTAGAAACTTTATTCATTTCAGCATTCAGTTTGAACATCCCATCATAAGCATACCCCTTTCCCACAAAAATACCCTTCTTCACAATTACATATTGATCAGATTCAATAATCTATTTAAAGTCTTCTTTATTAAGAAGAAAACTAGACATCAAATGTTTTCTCATAGAAGGAGTATAAAGTACATCTTTCAAAGTTAATACCCTTCCAGAAGTAAAACACAATTCGACATCTCCCGTTCCAAGCACTTGAGTAGTATGTGAATCACCAAGCATGATGGTTTTGGGCTCCTCAAAATGAGCATATTTTTTAAACCAGTCTTTGTCATAACAGACATGACGATTTGCACCGGAATCAGCCCACCATCCATCAACACTCTCAACCATGTTTATGTCGGTAATCACCGCCACAAAAGGCTCTTCGATAACGTTTGCCTGAGGGTTAGGACCACGTTTTCGAAATCTGCAAAATCGAGCAATATGTCCACTCTTGCCACAAACAAAGCACGGTCCCTTATCTTGAACTTGTTGATTTTGTGCTTAGTTATTTTCACCATTATTTTTCTTGGGAGGTCTACCATTATTTTTCTTGAACTTTTTCTTTTTAGGCTTCAAAGAAGTATTTTTGTGAGTTTCAGGAGTAGCATTATTTGAAGTAATTAAATTTACCTTCATTGTGATATTGTTCTCTTCTGTTTGTAAAAGTGCATCTTGGCCTCTTGCCTCTTCTTCCATGCGGATATTCATTATCAAGGTTTCAAGGGAGGTTTCCTTTTGTTTGTGGCACATAGTTTTTTGAAATTCCTTCCAAGAAGGTGGAAGTTTATCTACTATGCCACAAACAATAAGGTTATCTCCAATTTTAACCTCGTCGGACCTAAGCTCTCCAACAATCATTATGAAGTCTTGAGCTTGGTCTACCACTGATTTATTGTCCATCATTTGGAAACGAAAAAATCTACTAGCCACATATTTTTTTGCTCCCGCCTCCTCAGTATCATACTTACTCTGCAATGTTTTCCAAATTTTCTTTGCACTAGAGTAAGTTCTATCATAATAATCATAAAAATTATCAGATAGGCAATTAAGAAGATAATACCGACACTTATAGGAGTCACCATCGTACTTTTTCACTTTCTCATGATGAGAAATAAGTTCATCATCATCCATGGAGGTGCCATCAACTTTATTAGGATTCTTCTCAGTTAACACATAAGAAACATTGAGAAGACTTAAGTAGAAAAGTACTTTACCCTTCCATCTTTTGAAATGGTTACCATTGAACCGAAATGGCTTGTTAAGGTCTCCCATCTTGACATCCGCGATTTTTTCAATTGTAGTCATTTTGAATCTCCTTAAATTGTTAGTGAAAAAACTTACAAGATAACAAATAATACAAGATTACAATTGAAAATAACAATGAAGAAATAAATCTCTTCAGGCTGAGGCGCGAATATCTCGCTCTCTTTAAGGAGATTCAAGCTCACTGCAGCAAATGTTTTTCACTGGTCCAGCAGTAGTCCTCTTGACTTGTCCCCTCCAGGATACAACAGCCTTCACAAAGTATAACTCAACAACTCTGGACAAGAGTTGAGTCCAAAGCTCCACAAAAAAGAACACCTCCCTTCAACTAATAAGAACTCTCTTTTTGACAAACTTTATACACTCTATATTTTCCTTGTGTGTTGTATATCACAAACCAAATGAAGACCACCACTATTTATACTAGAAGAAGTCTTCCTAGCAACGAATAGGAAGATAATGGGGTAGTAAATAGTAAAGATAATGGTCTTAGGAGTTACATAGGTTACAAAGAATAATGGGGAATAAAGAGTGAAATAAAGTGAGTGCATCCAATGCCACTAACGGGCAGAATGAAGAATGCAACTAACGGGCAGAATGTAGAGTTGCCCAATGGCACAATAATGTGCACCAAATGAAAATGTCAGAAACGGCAGAATCAATGTAATTAAGCCTCATAATACATTGTTCTAGGGATGATGCAAAAGAGAGTAACGTTCTGGAAATGGAATGTGCATCTTAACTATAATTTTATAATATTAGAATGCTCCAAAAGCAACACACATTATTATGATAATTGAGAAAATGAAATCGTGTTAAGTTAATTATAGTAATTTTTCTAGTTTTTTATTTTGTTACATACCTCATTTATATTCTCACGATTATTATGAACTACCAATATTATTTTTATGTTTACTTTTTTTATTCCCCTTTCATTATTGAATATTCTAGAGTGTTCAAACCTTTTACACTATGTAAAATTTATAGTTGTGTGTTTATAAAATCAAATTTATTTTTGATGTCTTCTTCAAATTTCAAGTATTAATATATACATATATTTTTATGCATTGTTTGATTTGATTTATTAAAAATATCATGTATTACATAAAAACATTATTTACTAAGATATCCTCCGCGCTATTATGATTGAAAAGATGTAAAAGAGGATTTGAGGGGCAATTGGGTTTTTAATTGAGCTAATAATGCATGCATTAAAACCATTGCATTGCTAATGCCTAAAAATTCATGGTATTATTAGTAATACACACCTTAATACACAATAGAGTATATAACTAATTCAAACATTAATAATACATAAATTAGGTTAGAAAAAAGTATCAAACAAGGTACTAGTAATACACAAGATTAATCCATACACCATTTTTCCTAACACACTCTATCAAACGAACCCTTATTTTTTTACTTTTAAGTTAGGTACCAATCCATTACCAGTTAGGGAAATCTGAGTGATGACAATTTTATGAGGAATGAAATAGAGAAACTCAAGTCTTTGTCCGTTGAGAATATAATTTATATGCATTTTGGGGTATGATTAGGCGTAAGACTTAATTTAACAATTTCAGATAAACACTTAAACATTGTCAAACAAAATTAAGAGTCATAATTGTTTATAATTAATACTGGTAATAATTCATATGAGTAGTGCAACCTTTTTATCCTGTCTCCCTTTCATTTTTGTCATCTGCTGAATTGTTTACAATATTGTTGTTTGCTTCATCTATCAACTAAATTTTGCAAGAAAAATGTAGAAATTATTATATTTAATTTCCCGCAAACAAAACATTAATGTAGAAATTAAAGTATATTTCAGCTGTAAATTATCAACTGAAAGCTTTTTTGACCCTTTCCCATTTTACAATTTTAAATTTTAAAAATTTCTTACAAAAAAAAAAATTTGAGCAAATGGAGGTGGTGAATCAATCCAAAAACAACCTTGTTTAAAAGAGAATGACATACTTTTTTAAAAATTACTTATTAAAAAATGACTCGTTTTTTTTTGGCAATACTTTAATTTCAAGTGACATATTTAAGGCTATAAAATTAAAAATATTTTAACACCTTTAACATATCTTTAATTAATTAAGCTGTATGGCAAATTAAATTAGATTATTATTATTTTTGAAAGAGAAGAAAGAATAGTAGTGATAGATTTACTAATGATGGTGAGTGTCATTCCAAAATGGGGCACCTTTTTGTTGTACATACGTGGAAAGGCAAAGTAGATAAATTCCCCTTTCTAAGTATCCTTTTGGTCACAATTTCCAAGAGAAAAGAAAAGAGAGCAATGTTTGTCCCTTCAATATTTTTGCTCTCCATCATGACTTTCTTAAGTGCAAGTGTTAGTTATGAAAGCAAGAGCACATCTGGGCATGCAATCCCATTTCCCACCCATGAACACTTGGATGTCAACCAAGCCATTAAAGAATCAACATTAATCCAACCTCCTAAAACACATGATACTAATATTGTGGATGATGACAATAGCAGATGGAAGCTCAAGCTTCTTCACAGAGACAAATTATCTTTTTCTCACTTTACTGATCATCCTCACCGCTTTCAAGCTCGCATGAAAAGAGACCTTAAAAGGGTCCATACACTCACTGCTACTACTAATTATGATGAGGTTAAGGAGGAGGAATTCGACGGCTTCGGGAGTGAGGTTATTTCCGGTATGGAGCAAGGCAGTGGAGAATACTTTGTCAGGATTGGTGTTGGTAGTCCTGTTAGACAACAATACATGGTTATTGATGCTGGTAGTGATATTATTTGGGTTCAGTGCCAGCCTTGTACCCATTGCTACCATCAGTCTGACCCCGTATTTGACCCTTCCCTTTCCGCTTCTTTTTCTGGTGTACCGTGTTCTTCCTCCCTTTGCGACCGCATAGATAACTCCGGCTGTCATGCTGGTCGCTGCAAATACCAGGTCATGTATGGTGATGGCTCCTACACCAAGGGGACCATGGCCCTCGAGACCCTCACTTTTGGCCGCACCGTTATTCGTGACGTCGCCATCGGATGTGGCCATAGTAACCACGGTATGTTTATTGGGGCTGCCGGTTTGTTGGGTCTTGGAGGTGGCTCCATGTCACTTGTTGGACAACTCGGTGGACAAACAGGTGGAGCCTTTAGTTACTGTTTGGTTAGCCGGGGCAGTACTGGATCAACTGGATCACTTGAATTCGGGCGGGAAGTATTACCTGCCGGTGCAGCATGGGTACCACTCATCCGAAACCCACGGGCTCCTAGTTTCTATTATATCGGCATGTCGGGTCTTGGAGTTGGAGGAGCGCGTGTACCCATACCTGAAGATGCATTTAGATTAACTGAGGAAGGAGATGGGGGAGTGGTTATGGATACAGGGACAGCCGTTACCAGGCTTCCCCAGGAAGCCTATGTAGCGTTTCGCGATGCCTTTGCTGCCCAAACCTCAAGCCTTCCACGGGCGCCCGCCATGTCAATATTCGACACCTGCTATGATCTGAACGGGTTTGTAACGGTTAGAGTACCAACCATTTCGTTTTTCCTCATGGGTGGTCCCATCTTAACCCTACCAGCTAGGAACTTCCTAATTCCAGTGGATAGAAAGGGCACATTCTGCTTTGCATTTGCTCCATCTCCAACCAGACTTTCTATAATAGGGAATATCCAGCAAGAAGGCATCCAAATTTCTATTGATGGAGCTAATGGTTTTGTGGGATTTGGCCCCAATATTTGCTAGCCATGCATGCATGTGCTTAGTTATAGTAAATTAATTTCAATAATATCATCATGCAAGATATGAAGTATATAAACCATATATATTACTAGTAATTATGTGCCTATTGATTATGATCTCAAACATAGCACCGGCGCCTCTCTATTTATCTTATTTAAATATCACACGTCTAAATAAATGGAGAAAAGAGAGATCAATCATGTTTTCTTCCTTTGGCTAGAGAGTTATATTCGATCGAATCAAGTAGCTTTGATTCAAACCAACCTTATATTGTCTCACATGGTGTTTGATAGACAAAAGTCTCTTATTGATAGTTAATGATATATGTGAACTCCTTATAAGGTTTGGGCAATCCTCCTTCCTTTGAGATAGATTTTGGGGTGTGATTTAGGCGTAAGACCTAATTTAACAGTTTTAGATAAACACTTGAACATTGTCAAACAAAGCTAAGAGTCATATATTATTGTTTATAATTAATACTGGTAATTATATATTCATATGAGTAGTGCAACCTTTTCATCGTGTCTCCCTTTCATATTAGTCATCCGCTGGATTGTTTACAATGTTGTTGTTTGCTTAATCTATCAACTAAATTTTGCAAGAAAAATGTACAAATTATTCCGCAAACAAAACATTAATGAGAAATTTCAGCAAATTCATGCTGTGAATACTTTTACAGTATATCATATATTATTCTCTGCAAAAACTAAAATATAAATATTAAAATGTTTTCTTTTTGTTCACATTATTATGGCATGTCAACGTTACAGAGAGAGAGAGAAACAATTTATATAATTATTTAGGAATTAATTAATAAGTACAACTATTAGGTGTAATGATGGTTCAATTATTGGCAAGACTTATATACTCCACTTTGCTTTTGTGACATTAATTTCCACTCGTATTATTTCTTTTGTATTTGGTGGGTTGGCGTTTTGTCCTATTTTAATGCACCCACCTTCTCTCAATATAATAATAATAATATTCACCTTGGTATTTCTTTTCTAATATTATTTATTTTATTTATAGAGATTGTTTGGCAACTAGTACTCCCTCCGTCCCATTTTATGTGGCAACATTTGATCGGGCACAGAGTTTAAGAAATAAATGAAGACTTTGAAATGTTTATCAAATTGCCCCTTTCAAAAATAGTCATATTAAAACATAGACTCACTTTTCTCTCTCCTTATAAATGTATTGAAGTACTATATTTATGATTAAGTGGACCAACAAGGGTAAAAGAGGAATTGTACCTTTAAATACTTACCATATAAGGAAATGTGACATTCTTTTTGGAACGGACCAAAAAGGAAATGGTGCCACATAAAATGGGACGGAGGAAGTATTAGATTAGTGGAGTGTTTCTATTTAATGTAATTAAATTAATAAAATAAAAATCATTCACGTTGTTATTATAATTCAAACATGACTTGTTGCCTATAGTAACTCCGGTAATGCGTTCTCATCAAAATTAAGTTAGGTCTTGAGATGATATACTATTTCTTTCGTTATTTGGTAATTTGTAGTCAAAAGTAGATATCAAATATGAATTTTTAAATGTTAGTGTTGGGTTTTAAAGGTGTGAACAGGAAATGAAAGGTTGTATCCTTTCTAAAGGGTTGTGACCGTTTGGAAGGTTGAGCCTTTTCCAAAGTGTTGTGACCTTTCTGAAAGATTGTCTGCTTTCTTAAAGGTTGTCTTCTTTTCAAAAGGGTTGTGACCTTTACTTGTGACCTTAACCATTTGTTGGCTATAAATAGAGAGGTTTTCTCTCATTTTTCTGCATCGAATTCTTCCCTTCTCTTGCATACATTTCTTACAAAACAAAATCGATCGATCGTATCTGTTTGTGTGATTCGTTGCTATCATTTTGAGTTCGTTGAAATTATTGAAGTTTGAGGTACCACTACTTCTTTAATGGTTAATCCGTTTTATCTTGGGAGGAATTAATCTACAACCTTGGGTATTTGAGGGGATTAAATTTCTTAAGGACACACAGTGGGTTCTGTGGACTCGAATAGTTCTTTTGCTTTTTCTTTTCATCTTTTATTATTTCTTGTTTGTTAATCTGAATACAGAAGATAACAAGCTTAAGAAATTTAATGTTGGTATTTTCTGTGGTAAGGAAATTACTTCTATTTTCTGTGTTTTTTTTATTGAGGAAATAAAAAGAAGAAAAAGAAAATTATTTTATCATATGATAAAAGAGATTTGGGATGAATTAGTACTACTTTAATATGTTCGAGTATATTTTTTGTAGTAAGTATGGGTAAGATTATTTTTATTTTCTTCCCAAGTGCATTCAAGCATTGCACCCCTTCATTTTTCTTTTCAATGAGAAAAGTTATTTTGTGCATTAAGGCTAAGATGAGCACTTTAATTTATTTTTTTCCCTATATTCTTGGTTTTATATAACTATGAGAAGAAGTAAATGGACAAATGTTGTCTCCTAACAATATTTGAACATGAGTTTAGTTTCTTGTTGAAATTAAATGTCTTCTTGAGGAAAATAGGAATATGATGGAAACTGAGAAAAGGAAAAAAAAATTAGCAAGAAAAGTGGCTTGCATGGAATTATTGTTGACAAATAGAATATGATTCAGTGAGAGTAAAAATTAGGTTCTATCTTTATTTCCCTTGATTATTATTTTCTTTTTCTATCCTTTATAACTTATGAAATGTATTTCATAAATGTTAGGATAGAGTCATTATGTGATGATCTCAGAATATGTCTTTATTATTATTAATATGTATTTTGTTTAGAGGAGAGAAAAAAAACTTTTGTAGTTTTCTACTCCATGTGAAATTTGATTGTGTTTGACTTTTGGAGATTTTTTTTTACTCCTTTGGTTTGAAGAATATAAGAACTTCACAAACAAATCAGATTGTGCGTTGATTTGAAGAATATAGAAACTTCACCAATTTGTTAAATACTCTATTTGAATGAATATTCTAACTTGAAGAGTACAAAATCTTCCTCAAGAATATTAAGGCTAAATGATTGAAAAAGATAAAATATTCGTCGTTAGCTTGAAATAGTGTTGTATTTGAGGTTTCTGGAGATTAAAACCTTTTTGGTTTACTATTCTTTCTGAATGTGAAACTGATTCGAAGAATATTAAAACTTCATCAGAATTCAAGGTTCATTCGGTTAACGATTAGAAGAATATAAAAACTTCATCATTAAACTAGAAACAAGTTGTATAAAGATTGAATCTTTATTGTTAGTATTCTAAATACTAAGTGGTTTGTCTAGTTGTGACAAAACGGAAAAAAAAAAATACTAGTGACATAAAATTAGTGATTTTTGTGCCTACAATGGGTATTTATATGAATTAAATCTCCGAAAGAAGGCTTCGTGTTGCCAATGTGTAAGCATGGGAAAAAATATGTGGAAAATAATTTCAAATACTTGAAAAATATTTTTGTGAACATATTTAAAATGTGGGGGGTTCTTTACTTGTGATAAAGACAAAATTAGACTTACTATCTAATTTAAATTTGAAAGTACAAGATATGAAATTTAATGACAATCTTGTATTATGTTAGACCCACAAAATTCTTAGAGTAAATTTGATATTGTGGTCTTTGAGTCTCTCTTTACTACTATATAATATGACTAGTATGAAACCACAAAATTATATTACTCATTGAAAAGAATTATATTCTTTGATGAAAAAGTTTCACTTAAAATATTGTGATTTTTCATGAAAAAAATATATGTCTATTAAAATAATTTTATTTTTTTTGTATAGACATGAACATTGGTGAAAAGTGATCTGTTATGTTTGTGTTGTAAAACAAACATTTGGGTCATATTGCCCTTATTGGACCGATGAAACTATGGTCATGTGTAATTCTATAACAAATTGAATGTTATGGAAAGGTCCTTCTGAAAAGGAGATATGACATGGTATTGACTCTAAAACAATGTCTGTATTTGAGAAAGTTATAAAAAGTAAAGAACAAAATATTTGTGGGAAAATGTTACCTCACAGAAGATAACAGTTAGTTCGGTAATTTAATAATTGGTAAATCAAACTTCAATTCGGTATATTCGATAATATTGTATTGAAGTTGTAGTATGATTGTATTAAAAAGTTAATATTATTGCTTCAATTGTTTATATTTTTTTATGCGGATGCATGATATAATAAAAGATCAATAACTAAGAAGACATCAAGAAAAACAAATTGACATAACTAAAAGTCATATATATTTGGATTGTTTATTTTAGTCTTTAACTTTAACTTTTGACTTGTACTAATGACTAATGGACCTGTTAATATATGACCTTTATTAAGTAAATAATTTGATATTTGGGAAATACGGAATATCAAATGGTACTATAATGTCTCATACCAAACACAAATTGAATATCGTAATTAGTGGTGGGTGTTAGGTATTTGATTTGAGATTTCTAAATTTTGAATTCGGTAATTCAGTAATTGGTAGTCAAAAGTAGATACCAAATATTAAAATTTTGAATTTTGGTTCGATAATTTGATAATCAATAAATCAAACTTTGGTTTGGTATGCTACTCGGCGATACTGTATTGAACTTGTAGCCGATTGTATTGCAAATTTAACATTATTACTCAAATCATTTCTACTTTTCTATATGGATGCACAATATAAAAGAGTAACAAATAAGAAGACATCAAGAAAACAAAATTGACACAACTTAAAGACATGTATTTGGGTTGCTTATGTTTAGTACTCCCTTCATTCCATATGAATTTAATCTTTGAGATGTTTCACACCCTTTAAGAAAAGTAGATTAAGACATAAATTGAACATAGTTTTCCATTTTTACCCTTATTAATTATTGTAAAATTTATAATTAAAATAACTAAATATTAATTAATCACTAATTCCAATACTAACTAATGAAGGGTAAAATTGGAACAACACTCTAAAAGTAGTCTTGAAAACTGAACAATTAAGTTAATTTGAAAAATGGAAAATGCCTCAAAAATTAAATTAATATGGAATGGAGGGAGTATTTAACTTTCTCTTGGAACTTGTACTTAGTGAGTTACGAACTTGTTGATATATGGGTTTCATTAAATAAATAATTTGGTATTCGAAAAATATCAAATACCAAATGATTCTAATTTCTTATATCAAACTCAAACACAATTATCATAATCCTAAAAATTTACTTTTGAATACCATACCAAATACTGAATTATCAAAAAATTTAATTCAATTCGATAATTCGACTTTTGATATTTTATATCCAGCCCTAATTGTAATTCTTACTCCCAAATATCAAATTAGCAAAAAGTTTGATTCGATCTGAAAATTCGATTTTCAACCCAGGGGAAACACAATCTTTCAAGATAAGCCGATGGAATATTTTATTATTTTGTGTTAAAAATCAATTGGCTAGGATAGAATTTTAAATTGTGATATTTTACTAATATAAGTTTAGGTTAAAACAGACAAAGGAAAAAAGATTTGATAGTATTTTGGCAACGAATGACCTAAGCCGCCACTATGAAATAGATATATTTGCTACCTTTTAGCTAATTTAGCACTTAATCATTAATATATACTGTATGCGGCTCCTCTCCATTTCCCTTGTCTTCATTTTCCCCAAGTTCTAGCTTTAATTAATGACATATGGCATAGGTTAGATTTAATGGCTGACATTTAAGTAATTAAATATATCTCTAACTATGGTTTAAATATAAATATATTATTACATCAATTAAAAATAGTCCTATTATTCCAATTGTTTTTCTCTTTTCTCTCTATTCCCTGAAAGAATTTTCTTTGCTGTCATTTTGCAACACCGAAAAAGGGAATTAAAATGGACAATAAAGATTTTACAAAATAAAAAGTGTCTGTATGTTGCTATTGGTGGGAGTCTTCATACAATAGGTGTCTATGACTTTATATATATAAAATCATCCTTTTTCAACCAAAAAAAACCCTTCCATGTTACCAATCAGGATTGTCATGAAGTAGTACGTACCCCTCCGTCCTTAATCAGAGATCTCAGAAATTTAAATTCCCTCGTATAAAGTCATCTTTGTTAGGAAGCGTTTTATCCCTTAATATTTTTTCCGATATGAATTTAAATTTAATCAGGCATACCAGACACTAAATAGTAAACATTTTCTATTTTGGAAGGAATAGGGAGAAAAGAGATTTAAAAAATGGAGATGGAAATTGATTGAAAATGGAGATTAAAGAAACACCGAAAATTGATTGAAAGAGAGTAAAAAACACCTTCTTTCTATTTTGCTGTCAGTTTCTATTTTGTTGTCATTGATTGAAATGGAGATTAAAGATTTTACCGAGGGAACAAGGAGAAAAGAGAGAAACAATTGGACTTGGAGGGAACAAGGAGAAAGGGGGAGAAATAATAAGACTATTTTTAATTGATATAATAATATATTTACTATTAAACCATGGTTAGAGATATATTTTAATTAATTAAATTTCAGTCATTAAATCTAACCTATGCCATATGTCATTAATCAAAGCTAGAACTTGGGGAAAATGGAGACAAGGGAAATGGAGAGGAGCTGGATAGTTATTATATAATCGTAAGCCTTATCACCATCAAAGTACCGCACCTAGCGATAAAAGAAACATGGCTTTTTGAAGATCACTCGTGTACATAATAAAGTAAAAATATCGACAAATCACAATATATATATATATATATATATATATAAAGAATGTCTACGCTCAAAAGAAGAATATGGTGTGGACATGGATGTGTGGACATATTAGAAGAGATACGATTAGAAATGAAGTTATAAGGGACAAAGTGAGAATGACTCTCATGGCAAACAAGATGAAAAAAAGTAAGACTGAGATGGTTCGGACATGTAAAGAGGAGGTGCACGAATGCTCTAATAAGAAACTGCGCAACATGAAGTAGAAGAGGTAGAGGTAAGCCGAAAAAGAATTGAAGAGAGGTGATTTGATTAGACATGACTCAACTACAACTTACTAAGAACATAAGCTAAGAACTTAACACTAGATATATAGAAGAGTATGAAAGTCAAGAAATTAGAGTAGATATTTAGTACATAATCGAGTATTGTCGCACTATATGTGGGAGTGACAAGGTCATAGCATCATCCCCTCCCCTCCTAGTAGTAGTAGTTAGTATTATCACTCAGTTTCTTATTCTCCAACTATCTATTGTTTTATTTGTTTTGTATCATGCTATTTGCTATCATATTATTCTTTACTTCAAAAAACTTCTCATTTGAGTGGAGTGTCAATTGGAAACAATCTTTACCCTATAAATATATGATAAGGCATGTGCATATTCTATCCCACCTGTAGAACTACATTGAGTATGTTATGTTGTATCCACTTACTCAATCAAAGATCTATAAAAGATCAGTTGACGTTAACATTTGTATATGGTGCATACATACCATAAATTGTAGTAAATTACAATTGAAAAATAAAGTACCAAAATGAATAAAACATATTCAGGCTGAGATATATATATATATCTCGCTCTCTTTAAGGAGATTGAAACTCACAATGGTAAAACTACATCAGTTCAGCAATATAGCTCTTGACTTGTCCCCTCTAGGATATAACAACTCAACATACAATATTGTACAACTCAAACAATTCCAGATTAGTTGATGATCCAAAGCTCCATCATTAGAACACCTTCCTTCAATAGAGTGAAGTGCTAAAACACACCTAAACCTATCTGCGTTGTTTTGAGTTTCACACCTAAACTATTTGAAGTGTGAGAAATACATCAAGCTATCACTCATAAGTTTGAGAAACACACCTGTAATACATTCTCACATGAATTGTCACGTGAAAGATAAATTGTAACGACCTAATTTCCGTCGTTATGGAAAAGCCAATGGGGAAATAATTGGGGCCAGAAAATTTTTTCGTAGTTACTTGAGATTTCCTAGTCCAGTTTTGGACGAAATCGAAGTCAATAAGGTCTAGGAAAATCTGGTAGAAATTGGGTGATCTAATTATAACTTTAATCACATGAGTAGATAGTTAAGACGTTAAGGAATCTGTACAACTTTACGGAATTGAATTCAGGTGAGCAGAACTCCCGAAATCGATCTTAGCGTGAACGGTATTTTCTTAGCGTCGTTGGTTAAAGGTGTGTTGTGAAATGGGGGTCTTGGAATTACTCCCTCTGTCCCTAATTACTTGTCCACTTTTAAATTGGCACACCTATTAAGAAAGCAATTATTAACAGTGTGAGTTTACCATTTTACCCCTATTAATTATGAAGTGAATGGATTAAAAAATTAAGATTTTCAAGAAATTCTACCTTTTTCAAAATAATTTATTGAGGGCATAATAGGTAAAATTATTTTGTCCTTTCTTGATTTGTCAAAATGGACAAGTAATTAGGGACACAACTATAAAAGAAAATATGGACAAGTAATTAGGGACAGAGGGAGTATTAAAATAGCTCACTGGTTCCGTGCAGGCCGCTGGGGCGGGATTTCTACCGCCAAGGCAGGACCACTGTAGCGGGGTAAGGACTGTTGTGGCGGGTCCGATGCTAATTAAGGTCGTAAATAAACCCTAAAACGTCTTTATTTTGCACTTTTCGACTTTGAGAGCTAAGGAACAACCCCAGACGAGTTCTTGATCCTTTTTCACTATTCTTAAGGCTAAAAGTAAGGTTTTAACTCCTCGAATCCATTTTTTGATCTGTAAAACGTAATCTAATGGGTAATTATCGATGGAGGAAGGTTTGATCTGGAAATTATGGTGGAAAAATCCCCAATCTAGGTATGGGGATCAAGGTTTGACATTATTGATTATGATCCGGGTAATTGGGTCTTGATTGTTGATCCTTGCGTATAAATTGTTGTTTGTAGACCTAGAACAAGTGGAAATAATTTGAAAAGGGAAGATTCAAGTGCCTTAGGGGATTCAAGCTTGGATTCGAGGTAGGTAATGGTTGTGATTCTATGATTGAATGATGTATGTTTGTTCTTACTTCATTATGATGCATGTATATATATATGAATGTTGTATTATTGATCACATTTGTTCTAAATGAGATAGATGAATGATGGTTACCATGAAATCATGACTTAAATGTATGATCTTAAGGATATACTTGTGATTGTGATTGTGGTGTGTTGAATGGATCGGTTTCCACGTTCCGACATAACTAACTTGGATCGATTGGCATGTTCCGGCATAACTAATTTGGATCAGTTGCCACGTTCTGGCATAATTATGGAATTGGTTGCCACGTTTCGGTATAATCATTGGATCGGGTACCATGTTCCGCTATCCTAACTGTTTGGGTGTGGGTTCCATGAGAGGACCATTGAATTGGGTTTCGTGAGAGGACCATTGAATTGTGTTGTGTATCTACTTGTGATGAGTTCATTCATATCTAATGATGATTGATATTGGAAGACAATATGTTGTTGTAAATTGATATAACTGTGATATGTGAGAATCATGAAGTTGTTCATTGTCCGTATATGTTGTCGATAATGTATATGTTCTATATATGCATGTGATTATATTGTTGTATTGACTAATGTATGTTACACTTAATGGGATAGTCGTGTGATCCTACCAGCACACTATGGTTATGTACTGATACTGCATTTGCTTGTTCTTTGTTGAGTACAGGACATCTTCAGATGGCTATTGATAGACCTCAGCTAGGTGACTAATGAGCGTGACCGGATTCAAGGGTGTGCCAGTTCTTTCAGGCTGCCATGGATTTTTCTTGTTTAAGTCCACTCTTTTCGAACTCAGACTATTTCTTAAAGGTGTTGTTTAGTTTCGGGGTTGTATATACCCATTGCTATTAGACTTGTCGTTAGTAGAGTTTTGGTACAATGACTTTCAGGTTCTAGGGGTTGTTCTTCCGCATTAGTTTGGTTAGTTGTTTGTTAAATTTTAGAGTCTATGTGGACTCTATTTTTATTGTCATTTAAATCTGCTTCCGTAACTTTAAATGTCTTTAGTTTCTGGTTAAGTTGTTAGTTTGGGGTGTAGTAGTGGTTCTCCCACCGGGGGGGGGGGGTTAGTGTGGATGTCAATTATGATGGTCTGAGTCGTGACAAAGTTGGTATCAGAGCCCTAGGTTCATTGATCTCATTGTACCAAAACGAGTCTAGTAGGGTCTTGCAGAACGGTACGAAGACATTTGTACTTTGCTTCGAGAGGCTATAGGACTTTAAAAAAAAACTCACTTCTTTCTACTTCTTCGTGCTATGACTTGAATCCAATTGGTAGGTGGGTGATACTAAAAGTTATCTCTCCTCCTTCACTCTAAGGTCCGAACTAGAGTAACAAAAGTGGTAACACCATCACTAGCAAGAGAGGATGTGTATAGACTATCGATAGTTGAATAGGGTCACCATTCGAAACAAGTATCCACTACCTCGGATAAATAATCTTTTGACCAGTTGTTTGGTGCATCAGTATACATTTTTGCTCTTGTACTGGGAGACCCGTAATGGTCATCTATGGAACAAACTAATTTAGAAATCGGGCTTGTCTGTGAGTTGTAACTTGAAAACTGTGAATGTGTGTTCCTTGTTGCCTGAATTAACGGTGAATGTGGGAGTTGTATTTTCTTGGAAGTGATGATATAATCACGTGCACAATAAGTGTGGGTCTGAATTTTGATATGTGCAATATGCTGGCTTAATTGATTGAAACTATGCAAGTTGTAATTACTGAGTAACGTGAAACTTGTCGTGAAAAGAAAGTCTCGACTAAGTTCGATACAAGGGTCTAGATAATGTACGAGGTGATTCGTAAGAAAGATCTGGATGTGTCTTGCGCTTGAGTAATAACCGCGTGAGTGCTTGGGTGTATCCTGGGGATGTGTGGGTTATGGTGTTGAATTAATGAGAATGAGTTGGATTGTGTATTGTTGGATTGACTCGGAGTAGACAATGATTATTCTAGTTTAGAGGACTATCCTAAATTGCTCAGTAAAGCTGAAAACGGTTGGGAGATTAAGAAAAGAGAAAAACCGTATAAAAATTTATTGCCTGGGTACTGTTTTCGTCTGAGCCGCTGGGGCGGGATTTTTCCGCCAGCGCGGGACAGGGTGAGACCGAACCTCAGCACTGTCTCCTTGTTTTTCCCAGGTCTCCTTATAGAACCCAAATAGAATCCGAACTAACCCCTGCAATCCAATCAGTGTTCATCAATCGAGGATAGACTATAAAAACCTTGTAATAAATCGAATGCTGTCAAAAACAGCAAAAAAACTAGCATCCATGTGCTTACAAAAAATAAAAATGGGTGTGCGAAATTTTCTAACTGTGAATTTTGGTTGGCTCGGTTGCCTTTTAGGGCATGTAGTTTCAAGGGAAGGGGTAATGGTAGATCCCAAAAAGATTAAAGCAGTCAGGAATTGAGTCTGACCTAGTTCTATAACTGTGAATTTTGGTTGGCTCGGTTGCTTTTTAGGGTATGTAGTTTCAAGGGAAGGGGTAATAGTAGATCCCAAAAAGATTGAAGTAGTCAGGAATTGAGTCTGGCCTAGTTCTATGACTGAAATTAAGAGTTTTGTGGGGCTCGCTAGCTAATATCATCGCTTGTGAAGGGATTAAGGTCGGATTTGCAGATTCAAGTTTATAGGTGACAACATTCAAAGAAGTTTTGGTAAGGGACGGTTAGATAATGAACACCATTACTTTGGAAAATGCATTTAGTATTGTTGTCATAACATGTATGGGTTGTTTAGCGAATAATGAAATTAAGTTATGTCAATTGAGGTTAGAAGTTATACTATGATTTCATAGATTGATGGTGTATCAAGATGACAGGGCTCAGTTTTATGCCTTTTCGGGCAAGACTGAGGCTGAGGGTCTGATGCAGTGATCACAAGTACTATTATTGTTTGTGACCGGATGTCTAATGTGTTGTTTGATCCGGTATCTATTTATTCTTATGTGTCTGTGCAATATGCCTCAGAATTTGATATGATTTGTGATATATGTGATGCCCCCATCCATGTTTCTACCCCAGTTGAAGTGTCAGTCATAGTCACCTATGTATATCTGTGGTCCTGTTGTGTTATGAATTTTCATATTTGGGTTGATTTGGTTATGATGGATATGACTGACTTGATATAATCTTAGGCATGACTTGGTTGTCCCCCTATTATGTTGTGCTTAATGGTAATGCTAAGTTGGTAACTCTAGAGATCCCGGGTGGGGAAAGGTTAAAGTGGAAAGGGGGTACAAGCCTAAGTTAGCTAAGGTCATACCTTTTGTACGGGGTAGGAAACTGGTGGGCCAATATTGTTTGGCGTAATTGGATCATATTCGAGATGTTGAGGTCGAATCCCCCCTCTATTGAGTATATTCTTGTGGTAACAGAATTAAGAGAGCTTAAGGCTCAAATCCAAGAGCTTCTTGATAAGGGTTCATCCGTCCTAGTGTTTCCAAGTGGGGTGCTCCTGTCTTGCTTGTTAAGAAGAAGGAGGGTAGTATTAGGATTGGTGATTCTATCTTAATCTATGAGAGAGTGGATTAATACCGGAATGACAAGCTTATGGATAAAGAAAGTTCCATTGAGTATACTTGGGTGAAGGAAATTGAAGATTTTATTAAGAAAGTGCATACCAATATTGGGTTAATCATTTAAATTTGAAGAGTATACCTGAGTTTTAGGCGTCATGTTGATGAAAAGGTTGACTTCATAGTGATAGTCAGGGCTGACTGAGCGTAATGGTAATAAAAGTTCGCGATGGCTTGTGATGGGATGCAACTATATAATAAGCTTGTTGGTTAAGTGAATTCTTGTATATTAATTACGACTTGCGAGTATTTAAGGTTATGGTTTTCTAATATTTGATGAGTAACGTGGTTGTATGAAAAGTTTTCAGAGATGGTGGGACACCATTCGAATAGAAATTAAAGAGCTAGAGTCATAATGAAGAAAAATAGTATGATGTAGTACAACATTTAGAGAGAAGTGAGAGCAAGAATGTTTTATTTGATTGCAAGGGCTAAAGAGATATCTTTAGAAGGGTAGATAATTGGGTTCAGAGACACGTGATTTCATTCATTTTGATGTGGCTATGGTAATAGTGTCATGGGTCCATCAAATGGGTTAAAAACTATTGAAAAAGACTTGAGAAAGGATTGTGCAGACATTAGCTTGAGCGTGAAGATAAGTGCTTGTTTTTGTTTTTGAGTTTAGTAATGAGTGTGACTGAATTGTTAGTGGAAGGTATTGTAAGATTGATGGAGAGGAGATCAATGATAAGCGAAGATCCATGAATTCATAAAAATCTTCAAGGTATAAGCTAATGTTGATAGATAAGGGGATTGTGTTATATGGTTGAATTTACAATTCAGATTTTTCATTGTAAATCTACATTTGTGGCGATATATTTTGTCAAGGTATGAATTGGAAATGTGAGAAATGATCAATTGTACCAGGTATTGAGCATTTGAAAAGACTTACACCTGGGTTGAGTCGTAAAGTTTATTACTATTAATTGTTAAGGACCTAAGAAAGGTTTCATTTAAAAAGTGTTGGGTTATAATAAGGTAAATGGTCGGAGTGTTATGATGATTGTTAGTGTTGTGTGTATGATTCACTAGCTATGCTCTCGTGTGTTTTCACTTTTGTGGGTGAATCCCCAGTGGTGGATCAACGGTACCAAATCCTGCGATGTTCTCTTGGAAGATTGGGAAGATTTGGTTATTTCGAATGACATAATTGGTGTTGTCTTGGAGTTGTTAAAAGTATTTCAGTGGTTTTACATGTACCACCTTGCTTATGAAAGTTTATAGAAGAGCTACCATGCGTATTTATGGTTGTCTGACAATCTAAAATTTCATCTTATCGTCGAGGTCATGTATCGATTATGTGTGGTTGAATGTGGGGATCATTGAATCCAATTCTACTGTTCTTAAGAGGTAATCTACAATTACTAAATCTAGCATTTCGATAGTATTGCTGGAGGGGCTGTATGCTTGGACATATCCCTCAATGAGAATCTGATTTCTAAAGATCAAATTTGTTATAACTTCAGCTCATGGGAATTTCTGTTGTGGGATGAAGATATTGTTAAGAATTATGATTGCTTGGGTATTACGAGTGTGTGTTGGTTGATTCACGTTCACTTCTATTTGTAGCGAATATTGACTTGGAATTTTATCATGCTTGAGTGCTAAAGGATTTGTCCAGATGATTGTGTCAAGGTCCTTTGATAACATGTTTTAGACGTGTGTACAATTAACTTTGGTGGTTGTTGGAAATCGTTTTTGTTGTTAGTTAAGTTTACATACAATAATAGTTATCACTCGAGTATTGAGATGACTTCATTAAGGCATTGTAAGGGAGGATGTGTAGGTATTCAATTGGTTGGTTTGAGGTTGGAGATGTGAAACCCTTAGAGGGTAATGAGATTCGGTAAGAAGGGCATGCGATACAAGTATCTCCAGTAATTTGACGGTTCAGATACTACTCTACCCTTACTTTAGCCAGTCTTTCCTAGTTGATCATCACTCGGGGACGAGTGATGGGTAAATTAGTATCTATTGTAACGACCTGATTTTCGTTGTTATGGAAAAGCCAATGGGGAAAGAATTGGGGCCAGAAAACTTTTTCGTAGTAATTTGAGATTTCCTAGCCTAATCCAGTTTTGGACGAAATCGGAGTCAGTAAGGTCTAGAAAAATCTGGTAGCAATTGGGTGATCTAATTATAATTTTGATCACATAAGTAGATAGCTAAGACATTAAGGAATCTGTACGACTTTACGGAATTGAATTCGGGTGAGCAGAACTCCCGAAATCGATCTTACCGTGAATGATATTTTCTTAGCGTCATTGGTTAAAGGTGTGTTGTGAAATGGGGGTCTTGGAATTATTAAAATAGCTCGCTGGTTTCGTGCAAGCCACTGGGGTGAGATTTCTGCCGCCATGGCAAGGCTGCTGTAGCGGGGTGAGGACCGCTGTGGCGGGTCCGATGCGACTTAAGGTCGTAAATAAACCCCAAAACATCTGTATTTTGCACTTTTTGACTTTGAGAGCTAAGAAACGACCCAGATGAGTTCCTGACCGTTTTTCACCATTCTTGAGGCTAAAAGTAAGGTTTTAACTCCCCGAATCTATTTTTCGATCTGTAGAATGTAATCTAATGGGTAATTATCGATGGGGGAAGGTTTGATCTGGAAATTATGGTGGAAAAAGCCCTAATCTGGGTATGGGGATCAAGGTTTGACCTAGGGTTAAGATTATTGATTATGATCCGGGTAATTGGGTCTTGGTTGTTGATCCTTGCATAAAAATTATTGTTTGTAGACCTAGAACAAGCGAAAAGAATCCGGAAAGGGAAGATTCAAGTGCCTTAGGGGACTTAAACTTGGATTCGAGGTAGGTGATGGTTGTGATTCTATGATTATGTAATGTATGTTTGTTCTTGCTTCATTATGATACATGTATGTATATGAATGTTGTATTATTGATCACACTTGTTGTAAATGAGATAGATGAATGATGGTTACATGAAATCATGACTTAAATGTATGATCTTGAGGATATACTTGTGATTGTGATTGTGATTATGGTGTGTTGAATGGATCGATTGCCACGTTCCGGCTTAACTAACTTGGATCAGTTGCCACGTTCCAGCATAACTAATTTGGATCGGTTGCCACGTTCTGGTATAATTATGAGATCGATTTGCCACGTTCTGGCATAATCATTGAATCGGGTATCACATTCCGGTATGCTAACTGTTTGGGTGTGGGTTCCATGAGAGGACCATTGAATTGGGTTTCGTAAGAGGACCATTGAATTGTGTTGTGTATCTACTTGTGATGAGTTCGTTCATATCTAATGATAATTGATATTAGAAGACGATATGTTGCTATAAATTGATATAACTGTGATATGTGAGAATCGTGAAGTTGTTCATTGTTCGTATATGTTGATGATATTGTATATGTTCGATATATGCATGTGATTATATTGTTGTATTGACTAATGTATGTTACACTTAATGGGATAGCCACGTGATCCTACCAGTACACTGTGTTGTGTACTGATACTACTCTTGCTTGTTCTTTGTTGAGTACGGGGCATCTTCAGGCGGCTATTGATAGACCTCAGCTAGGTGACTAATGAGCGTGATCGGATTCAAAGGTAAGCCAGTTCTTTCAGGCTGCCATGGATCTTTCTTGTTTAAGTCCACTCTTTTCGAACTCAAACTATTTCTTAAAGGTGTTGTTTAGTTTAGGGGTTGTACCCCTTGCTCTTAGACTTGTCGTTAGTAGAGTTTTGGTACAATGACTTTCAAGTTCTAGGGGTTGTTCTTCCGCATTAGTTTGGTTAGTTGTTTGTTAAATTTTGGAGTTTATGTGGACTCTATTTTTATTGTCATTTAAATCTGCTTCCGTAACTTTATATGTCTTAGTTTCTGGTTAAGTTGTTAGTTTGAGTTGTAGTAGTGGTTCTTCCACCGGATGGTTAGTGTGAGTGCCAATCACGACAGTCTGGGTTGTGACATAAATCCACCATGACAACACATAACTAACACATGTAACAATCTCAAAACTAAAAATATAAATTGAAATACATTACTTCACTCTTTAAAAATCAATTGTAAATATGGTTTGTTTTAAAAAAAGTGTCAACAAAAAAGGCACATGGACGAAAATTCAAGTTTCAATCAACACTAAAGTGTATTTCTCAAACTAATTAATGACTGGTAGTATAAATTTGTTTCTCACACTCCCAATAGTTTATGTATGAAACTTAAAAAAAAAATAGTTTAGGTTTGTTTGTGACACTTAATTCAAAAAAAAATGTGTCAAAAAAAAAAAAATAGATGAAAATTTGGGACCAGACTCACCTTAATGAGTTGTATACACATATTTCGTCCAATCAACTTTGAGATATGTTTCTCAAATTAATGAGTGATTGTCTATGTGTGGTTCTTAAACTCTCAATAGTTCAGGTATGAAATTAAAAAAGAAAAAATTTGAGTGTGTTTTTGACACTTAACTCTCCTTTAATATAAAATTTGTCTCATTTAAGTAGTGAATAAGTTGGAGACTTAAAATATTTTTCTTTCTCTCAACTATTTCTTTCGGTACATTAGAATCTCACTACACACTATAATATTTTGTCAAACTTCTCATATTTATCATTCTCTTACACAGAGATGAAACAGCACAATTTATATATAGGTGCAAAATTCTTTATAGATAAGATAGCAAAGATGGAATAATATTATTATTATAGTGTATGGGGTTGGTTCATAATTAGTGATAGGTTCATGACATTAGTCAATATTTTACATGAGTTACGTAAAAAAATGGGAAGCTTTTTGTCAGTTTATACACATTAACATATGCATTTTAATATTGAAATTTAATATTAAAATACATAAACATCAATGTTATAGATACCAAATTATCTAAGATTTTGGACTGTGTTCCTTGGAAAAGACTTGAATGGCTTACTTGGGGGAAAAGGTGATTTGCATAGAAATTAATGGAATTTTTTCATATCCTATTTATTGATCTCCCTAGCATTTGAAAAGATTATTAGATATTTAAGTGACTTTGTGCTTTATACGTGTGAAATCGATATGAAATTTAAAGAGATTAGTAAATTACTTACTCTCTCCATTTTAATTTGTAGATATAATTTAACTGATCATGAAATTTAAGAAATATAAGAATATTTTGCGATGTTTTAAAATTATTCTTAAGATAAATACATTTTTAAATAAAATAGTATATGTTTATAGTTTTTGTCAAATAGATGGGACTCGTGTTGGGATATATACTGTTAACCATATGTTAAGATATAATATTTATTTTAAAATAAATATTTGCCCATATTATAGATCATATATTAGTTTATGGTGTTTGTTAACTTATATAGTAGATGATTTAGTGTGTAGAGTTTTAGCTTATACACAGAGGATTAAATCATCGATTCTTATAAGTATAAAGTTTTTTGTTCACAATCTAGGATATAAATTGGACATATCATCGGTACGATTGTAGCACAAGATTATATGTAATTTATCTTGATGATGGGAACGGTATAGTTCCAACTTCTTGTGCTAGTGCATTTTATATGTATTGAACGGGACCAAGTAGAGATAGTTGTTTTAGACTGACTGACAAAAACACATTCTCTAAACTATTAAATGTACTTATATTCTTAATCCGGATATAACTATTATGATATGTATATATTAATTATCGTTTTGATTTATTAAAAGGTGAGATTCTAAGATGGGTCAATATGGCTGGTAGATTGGATGATAATAATATATATTGGTGAAATAATAAGTTAGTTGATGGAATCCATGTCTCGTTATAGAGATTAATTGATATGTCTTTTTGAGAAACTTATAAGTTTTCATCGTGTCAAACCTTGCAAGTGGATTTATGAATCCGACACATGAAATAAGTTAAGTAGTGCTCTAAAGGAAATTAATCATTAAATTAAATTCGTCAGTAATTTAATTTATTGATTAGTATCTGTAATCTTAACATGGGGAATTACTTAAGTGTTTAATGGGGAATTTCAAAATATAAATAGAGGAGTGCAATTATGAATTTCTAGTGGAATGATTTGTAATTTATTATGGTAAGAATAATTCAAATTAATTATTTAGAATTATTTCCTTAATAGGAAGCCTCAGTAATTAATTTTGTGGTCCCTATAGTGCCCATATTGAACTAGAACTCGGAATCCTAATTTCTAGGTTGAAAAGAAAAAGGGGCGTGTCTTTTTTGGAAAAAAAAAAAGAAAAGGAACATGTGTTTTCTTTCTTCTTCTTGAAAGAAAAGGACTCCTTTTTGGACTAGGAAGAAATCTCTATAAGTAGGGATTCTTCCGACCTAGAAAGGTATCAGTTTTCTATTCATACTTGCCCACCCATGTATTAAGAGAGTTTGGATGTGAACTTGAGATCACTGTAGAAGACCATAACTGTTGTCTATCTTGTGGATTCGCTTGAAGGTATCTGCTCACGCTTCAAGAGGTATTTATCGAATTAAATTTCAGTAAGTTTATGTGTTTTAGCATGATTATGTGTTCTAGCATAAACGATTTGGTTATCTATTATTCATTTAAGCAGTATGAATGATTCTGGTATGCTTCCGCTATGCATATAGTTTTCCAACAACTCGACATGAGTAAAATATTGATAGTATAATTAAATATTCATCAAATAAATTTTTATTTTTTTCTGAAATTGACTAAATTAAAAAGAAAATGTTAAATAATTAGACAATGTTTTTATAAAAAAAATTACTAATACTCAAAGCGCAGTACCTAATTAAAACATACATTAAATTTTGGAGAAGCAAGAAAATCGTGATGATTATATAAAGCAAAAAAATGCAAAGAATTGAACTTACGCAAAAAGGAGGCACAACTCTCATTTTGCAAAATAAAAAAAAATTTACCAATATTTTTATAATAACTTTTGTTATGTATAATCAATTCTCATATTAAAAATAATAATAAATAATTAAAGTGATGAGTGATGACTCTATTTGCAAAATGGAAATTGATAATATAGTATAAAAATAAGCGTGTTGTCATGACACCAATTTTAATATACTAGAAAGCGAAATGGTCTGATGGATCCTTACAGTGGCGGAGCCAGGAATTCTATCAAGGGGGTTCAAAAAAAAATTAAACACGCTAATATTATCCATAAATAAACGGGTCGGGTCATATATGAATGGATTGATTAACAAACGGGTTGACAAAAAAAATCCTTAGTTCAAATAATTTCTTACAATTACAATTTATCTTAAGAAACAAATTTAAAGTACATATCTATAAAATGATAATAAAGTAGCACAACTCATTCAAAAAGTTCTACAAGTTCTGCAATTCCTTTAGAATTCTTTTCAGCTTTTGAAAGTACAAATGGAGAGCAAGCACAAATTTAAGCAAAGAAAGACTAACAGAAAACACAAAATCGCTAAAAATTACACTTAAAACTGAAGCCTGAAGCCTGCAAAATCGCTAAAATTTACAACAAAAAAATATGTTGTTGCCTGGAATCGATCCTGCGATCGAAAGCTCACTTGAGCGAAATCTTGAACCCCCTCAACCGTTGGGCTACTCCTTTGATATATATTCAGGTGGTTCAATTTTAAATATATACATGTATAGAAAAAAATCGATCTTATATATATAGTGTAATTTTTTTACCGAGGGGGGTCGGATCCTCGAAGGGCTGTACATCTGCCCCTGGACCCTTATATTTATATACATTTGTATTATGAATCCTTCTACTTGATCTTTTGTCAACTGAACCCTTAAACTCAATTAAAATGAGACTTTTAAACCCCTCGAACCATGTGTGGAGCTCACTCTCTCTTATACAAATGACATGTCATATCCACGTCAGATATAATAATTCCATGTCATAATTATTTCATAAATATTTTTAAATTATTAACCAAAAATGTTATTCCATAAAGGACAAAAATAATAAATCTTCTATTTACAAAAATAAAATAAAATAGTTATTTTCTCTCGCCTTCCCCCACCTCCCTCAACCCACAACCACCATTAACACCATCTCCATTCACCTTTTTTTTTTCTTCATGATGTCCGGTTTTTGTCTATAGTTATGATCATGCTCTTCAAGTTCTTAAAAATCATAATTCAATTTTTTCTCGAAGTTTCTAACATTCATAACTCTTAATGGTATTTTTTTTTACCAACGTTTACATCATCCATTTGAACCAACATAAATTTCTTTTCTCCATTAATACCAATAAATCACCATTAAAATATCACGATAGATCACAATATTTGTACACAATTTTATATAATACATCTAATTTCACAAAGACATTCAACAATCACTTTTCATCCTTCAAGATTATTGAATCTTTGTCGCCTTATGAAATTGTAAATAACACAGAAAAATAGAAGGAAACACCGATCTACTATAACAATACATTTTTGTTTCTCTAGGAAGAAATAAAATATGAAAAAAGGAAAGAAAAGAGAAATGGGAGATGTGGGAAGGGGAGAAAAAAAAAAGGAAAGGAAATGGGGGTTGAATGGGGAAGAAGGTAATGGTAGTTAGAGAGAGAAAGAGAAATGGGGTGGGCTAGGAGGGAAAGAAGTGATTTTTTTTAATTTTCTTTTACTTTTGGTCTTTTTAAAAAAGAAAACATTATTTTTAGTCCAAAATTTGGAGTTCATGCTCCTTTTACACGTGAAATCACGTGTTGGTGTGAACTCAATAAATAAATGCCACGTAAGCTTGGTCAATAGTTAGAAGGATTTAAAATATCGAATTTCATTGAGTTTAAGGGTTTAGTTGATAAAGAGTCAAGTAGAAGGGTTCAGAATACAAACTTATACAAGTTCAAGGGTCTATCAGACTATTTCTCCTAGGATTAATATATAACAAGCACTCAAATGCAACTGGTGGAGACATAAATTATGTTTCCTTTTTGTGTTAAAAATTGTTTTAGCTTTGAAAACTAGTATTCTCCATGCGTGTGTTTGGTACGAAGGAGAATGATATTTTGTGGAAAATATTTTTCTAAAAAACGTCTTTTTAGAAAATAAATGGATTTCTGATTTATTTTCATATATTTGGTTAGTGAGTAGAAAATATTTTTAGTGTGATTGGTGTATGAAAAACATTTTTCAGAAAATATTTTTTAGTTTTTACTAGAGAATAGAAAATACTTTTTCGAAAAATAATTTCTTATCCGGAAACCAACCTTATGTAATCGATCTAGGACACAACCTCGATGATCGATCAAAAACATGACACTGAAATCTGACCCAGGACCTGATTAACAACTTGAAACCACACATTTGAGCTGAAACTGAATATCCAATCCAAGACCTAACCACGACACCCTAACTTGAACACGATCGATAAATTCAGAAAATTCAACTCCGACACTCGAATTGATACCCGACTTCCAAATTAATCAGGCCCCGACCTTGACAACCCACACCCTATGCGAGAACCAACTTTTGAATCGGACCCGACTGCGACCCAAGATTCGACTTTCAAATCGAGATTCGACCCCAACTTGTGAATCAAGACCCGATCATCCCAAACTGAACCTAACTTTTAAACTGAAATTTAATTTTTTTTTTTAAATAAAAAAAAACTTTATTTCATTTTTTTTTGGAAGGTGGGAGGGGGCTGGTATTGGGGTTTAGATAGTGTTGCGTAAAAAAAGTAACTTCTTTTTAAATTTAAAAATATTTTTATATTTTAAAAACAAACTTTAATTATTTTTATTTTGGATGGGGGATGGTTGGTTGAGGGGGGTTTGGTAGGGGGTTGGGATAGGGGTGGGGTAAGAAAATGATAATTTTAAAATTTGAAAAGAAAATTCAAAAACAAAATTTAATTTTTTTGCCGGGGAGAGAGGTTAGAGGTGTTAGGGGTTGGGTGGGGTAAAAAAATTGATTTTGTTTTAAAATTTAAAATTTTTTTAAAAAATAAATTTTACTCAATTTTTTTTTTTTTTTTTTGTTGGGGCTGATTTGGGGGTAGGGGTGAAAAAAATTCATTTTTTTCAATTTTTTTTTTTGGATGGGAAGGGTCGAGGTATGGGATGTGGTAAGAAAAAAAATTGATTTGAAGTTGGAGGAGAATTTTGGAAAATGTTTTCCTTAATTTTTGAAAGAAAGTCATTTTCCTTAAATTTGAGAAAAATAAGTTGATTTGGAAAGGGAAGCTCGTGCTCTGCACGGGCCCAATTACTATTATTTAAAATTTGTAATTATTATTTATGATATTTTTAATTTTTTTTAATAATAATAATTTTTTTTCTAATAATATTAACAATCTAATACTAACATTAGAAATCAAAGGTAATTTATGGATAAAAATATGGAGAAAGAAATAATCAAACGTATTACTTGGTAAATAACAATAAAATATGTAAAGATTTTGGACAAAATCAAAGATTTTAATTTAAAATATTAGGGATATTTGCTAGACCTAATTAAGTAGTACTTATTTAGTATGATTTTTTTGATAATGTAAAATTTTAAAACACTTATAATTAATGTATGTATAAATTATAAAGAATTATATATTATTTTATGTAAGATAAAAAATGAAACAACTATAAGATAAATAACTAAATTTTCATAATTAATATTTACATAAAATTACATAGTTATTTTATAAGAACTAATGTAGGATTAAAATGGGGCTCCAAAAAACTACTAATGAGTAATGTCGGGAACTTAAGAAAAGGTTGTTGCCCAGGTCCAATACCCACCTTTCACATGAAATAGTAATAATATATAAAGATCCAACTAAAGATATTTATATTATTAATAAAATTACTCATGTTAGATTAGTTAGTAATTCCATAAAATCATAATAGAAGAAGCTAGCATCCTCGAAGCATTATTGTAGAATAGGAAAGTCGATCATTTATTCTATGTGCTAAGCTCCTAGGTGTTCAATGGAAAGGCTACCTAGCATAAAGTCCCCCAATACTAAAATACACTCTTATTAAAAAGGAGAATAAGTAATAGAACTTCTTTGAATAAAAATTAATTGCACCACTCGCTTGAGAAATAAATGATGACTCGTCTTTTTTTTTTTTTTTAAATGTGAATTATTTGCTTCTTTTATATCAAGGAAATGACTATTTTTGAACTAGTTTTGTAGGATGTAAAATATATTTTTTACTTTTTCATATTTAATTGATCAAACTATTTTAAAAAACTATTTTTCTCTAAACAACAATATTTTGTAAGGAATAGGAAAAATAAATTTTACGAGTAGTAATCTAAGTGCCCATTTGATTAGTTTCTTTTAACTACTTTTAAGTCAAATTAACTTTTAAACAGTTTTGAAGTGTTTGGATAAAAAATATAGTAATGAAAACCCGCCGTCGGCTAAACCCTAGCAAAAACCTTATTTTTTGTGGTGGCTTGTTACACACCCCCCCCCCTTATTTTTCCTCAAAATTATGTTTTGAAAAAGAGTTTTTCCAATTAAAGTGACATTTTGAAAAGAAATTATTTTATTATTCAGAATCGCCACTTGAAATTGAGTTTTAGTGTTCCAAGTCACCTTATTTAAATTCCTAATCAAAAGGAAATTTGACTCTTTATTTTATTGGTCTGTCAACTAGAAATTTAGGTAAGGAATTCTGTTGATTGAGGGGAAGGTATTAGGCAGTCCTCGAGCCCTGTGATTCTACCACGGTCGCTTTATTGACTATAGATGACTTAAACTAATTTTAAATTAGATTTTTGGATATATTATTATTATGACTTTAAAAAAACATATTACCACTCTTCTTTAATTTATTATAATCATATTTAAAATTGACTGATTTTATTAATGTATGTCCATTAATTAAAAAATATGTATAAGCGCATAAAATCATTCAAATAAAATAAAGTTAAAAGATTAACATTTACAAATTTGAATCTTGAAACGTCCGTAATTTCTTTTTCTTTTCCTTTTTTTTCCCGCATGTATCTGTATTTTTCATGTTATTATGAGTAGAATATGTATAGGTATATCTAATTGTTACGAATTAGGATTGTTTTGTTTTTAGTTAGATTTAAAATAGGAGATAAAATTTATGAGATTTGGTATTAGTTTTAGCAAGAAAATCTAAAGAGATTAGGACTATTTTTTAGGAAGATTTTTCCTTTTATTTTTTAATTTCTTTTCTTTTCTTTTTTTTTTTCTTTATTTTGCACGTCTTATTTTATTACTAGTAAGGTTAGCCCGGGCCCAACAATGTAAAGACTATTACAATATTTGTTTCGGTTGATCTGCACCAAGTAGAAGCATTGATTGAGTTGAGTATGTCTCGGTTGATACGTACCCAGTAGAAAATAGAGCAATAAGGAGAATCTATGAAAATATTGTTACGCTATGGCCTATATTTCAGCCCTACTTGAAAAAGGATTGAAATTATTCTCTTTATTTAGCTTCCAATTCTATTAGGAAAAGGATTGGAATAGTAATCCTATTTGGGGTTGGTTTTGGCTTTATAAAAAAAAACACAATTCTATAAATAGAGGATTGTCTTGAGAGAATAATTCAATTGCATAATTAGTATTGTCTTTGAAAGACATTAGGACATAATAGAGGTTTTTGAGAGAGCTTTCAACAAGAGAAGAGAGAAGAGAGAAGAAAAAAGGTTCTTTTGCTACAGTCTTTTATTCCGACCAACAACCTTCAGATCGTGTTTTCCGATTAACTAACCATTGGATCGGGTTGAAATTTGGACCGAGTGTTCCTGACATCTTGGTGGTTGATTCGGAAGTCAGTAAGATCCTGCTTTAGGTCCGGAACAACAGCTGGGTTTGGGTGGTGTTTCTTTCTATTTATCTCTTGTTGGTGTAGCTATTGTTTGTTCTCTTTTGACACTTGTTGTGTAGCCATTAGAAGAATATTTTAACTCTCTTATTGTTCTTATTGTTATAGTGAAGCAATTCAGATCTTGTCGATCCCGTGGTGGTTACCTTAGGTTTGAAGGATTTTTCCACGTTAAACTTGGTGTTCTTTATTTTAGATTTTCGTTTTCATCTTTTCGTCACAACAAATATGCGTCGATAAAGTTCATGAAGGTAAAGTCAATGAAAGACTGTACCAGAAAATAATTTGGTAGAAGTTAGTGTTTCTTAAGTTGTCACATGAAATTTTGAAGCGACAACAGGACGATGGAAATTGGATGAAATTTCGATCAAATTGCAACTTCAATTGCCTTTGGCACTGGAGAATCACTATAGAGCAGACAAAATAAAACTTCAATTGCTTCAGCTATTGATGGGTAAACATGAAGGCAGAAAACAATCATGAAAGGCAAAAGCCATGTCATATATAGACATATCCAATTCATGATACAATGTACCCTTTAACAAAAGGATTATAGAGTGTGTTACCTCTAGAAGTCTTTTGTGTGTGGTCATATCTACAGTAATAGGAGCTGCAAAACTAACTATTGCAGATTGACCAAGTCATAGTCCAAATTACTTATGGAATGTGATGTTGCTCTACTTGACATAGGGACTCACAAATCTGAAATGAACTTTAATGACTCCAAATATACATAACAATATAGCATAACCAAACCATTGACAGACATTGAGCTTTAACAACAAGAATAAACATTACTTGCATTCTTCCCAGTGTACTATTGAGGTGTGACTGAATTAAGGTTTTAATTAATTGGAATGATGTCCTAAAATTCTGTGACCTTTATATATGTAGATAGAGTTGATTATGTTGGTGTATATGCATTTTATTATTAACATAAAATATTAAGTGCATATGTTAGTGGGTATAAATTATGGTGGAAGATGACTATTGGTTGTTGTAACTTATATGACCATTAGTTCTTGTAACTCTCATGGTCATTAGTTTCTTGTGACTCATATGACCATTAGTGTCTTGTAACTTATGTAACATATATCACATTTATCTACCCACATAACTACCACTCATTCTACCTATTGATTATTTGAAAGATTTCTTCACCTATAAATTGTGGTGTTTCTTCCTTTGTGAAGTATCTCAAAAAGATGAGAAGTGTGAAATAATATTGTAGTGTGTAGTAGTGAAAGAGAGAGTTGAGACATAGAAAAATATTCAAATTCTTCAACTATATTCACGATATACAAAAGAGAGTATTTATATATATGTTGAAGGAAGGTGTTCTTTTTGTGGAGCTTCGAACTCTTCAACTAATCCGGAGTTGCTTGAGTTGTACGACGTTGTTGGGCTGTTGTATCCTGAAGGGGACAAGTCAAGAGTGATATTGTTGGATCGGTGTAGATTATGCCGCAGTGGACTTGAATCTCCTTAAAAAGAGTGTGATATCTGCGCCTCAGCCTAAAGATTATTTATTCATTTTTTGTCATTTTATTTTCAACTGTAATGTATATTATTTGTGGTATATTACACCAACAATTTTAAGGAGATTCATGTTGTTGTTACAGTTTGAAAAAGTGCGGATATCAAGATAGGGATCTTAACATATTTCCGCTCAACGTTGCTCTCTTCAAGAGATGAAGAGAAGATGTGTACGCTAAAATATTTTTCTACTTGCTCAATTCAAGTGGAGAAAAGGTAAAGGGAAGAAAAAAAAAAACTTTTTATCTAATATTCCATGAAAAATGTGATACTACTTTTCATGGAAAATATGATGTTTAAATTCTTAAAATAGTGGGGGTTTATGAAATGAGAAAAAAAAAGTCATTGTGAAAAAAAATGATTTTTGCATCTTTGAGAAATGCTCTAAAAAGAGTATTACAAATGCATATATTGATTGTGGAATAAATCACATGTTGTTTGGCTATAATGAAATTATTTTTTGGCTTTAACATGAGAGTTATAAATAAATTATGAAAATCATGTTGAGTAGTCATTTAACATGAAATGTTTTGGGTGAGATAATCTTCATTCTTGAAAAAAAAAAAATACCATAAAATATGTGATGAAATTTTCCTTGTCAAGTCACATAATATTGAAAAAATTGTGAACTACAAATCTCATTGGTTGTGTGAGTCTTGCAACTCCTTTTGATTCAATTGTGAAAATTGTGAAACAAAGAAAGAAGGAGTTTGCTAGCCTAATAAAAGATATGAGCTAGAAATGTGACTAATTGCACTTCATAGGATATTGTGTATAAAGTATAGCATGTACAAGCAAATCAAGTAAATTTACTTGCTACAAATATTGTGGCTTGTTTTATGAAAAATAAATATTATGCTATATTTAAAAATTTTGTTGGTGGAGATGAAAAAACTTGGTGTTATTTGTTGGAGATGAGAAAAGCAAATTGTATTGCTTGCAAACTCTACTATGAAGGTTGAAGTAAAAAATTAAGCTTCAACTAGATGAAAAAACTTGGTGCTATTTGCTGGAGATGAGAAAAGCAAATTGTATTGCTTGCAACCTCTTCTATGGAGGTTGAAGTAAAAAATTAAGCTTCAACTAGTGAAAAAAGTGAAATACTTTATTTTTATAAATTAATTATTCTAATTTTGATTAATTGTGATAGCACCAATATAATGGTTGAATACAAAATCGTTATTAAACAGTAAATTCAGACTCATAAGAAGAAAACACAATATTATAAGATCATATTGATCATTGATATACCATCAATATTCATTGTGTTAAAATTTGTGATAATCTTGCAGATTTATAAACTAAGGCCATAACAAGATAAAGCGTCTGAAGCACATCGAGGGAGATGGAATTGATGCTAAAAAAATTCTAAGTTATATATGAGGAAATCCAACCTGGGACTAGAGATCCTATAACCAGGTTCAATAGGAAGAACGAATCATATGATGACTTGTTGTGAAATGCACTATTTTTAATTTTATTCAGTCCTGTAAGTGCATTTATCCTATAATGATTTGTGGAGGTTGAGTCTTTGAACTCTTAATGACAGTCTGTATCTCGTATGAGTGGGGTGTCAAATTATAGGAGCACACTTGGCAGATTTCGCCTATGTGAGTGTGAAAGTAGGTCGCTTTCTATGAGAATGGACTTATTCTCAAAAACACTCATGAAACCGGGATAACACAAGACCGTAACGTGCTGGCTATTAAAGTTTATGTCAACATCTTGATTGTTGTGTGTAAGCAATGATACTTTATTTCCCTTAAGCAATCATAGTTTAAGTCTGAGACCACTATTGACTCTGGAGTAAAGATTATTGTTTTACTAAGTGAAGGTTTAATGCAGAGCACACCTTCATTATGCATAATAGTCTCCCTTCAACTAAATTGGTGAACTCTCTTATTTGAGTATTAAAATGAGTGGGGGAATGTTGGTGTATATACATTTTATTGTTAGAATAAAATATTAAGTGCATATGTTAGTGGGTATAAATTGTGGTGGAAGATGACTATTGGTTGTTGTAACTTATATGACCATTGGTTCTAAGTCTTCAACTATATTCACTGTATACAAAAGAGAGTATTTATATATATGTTGAAGGAAGATGTTCTTTTTGTGGAGCTTTGAACTCTTCAACTAATCCAGAGTTGCTTGAGTTGTACGATGTTGTTGGGTTGTTGTATCCTGGAGGGGACAAGTCAAGAGTGATACTGCTGGATCGGTGTAGATTATGCCGCAATAGGCTTGAATCTCCTTAAAAAGAGCGAGATATCTGCGCCTCAGCCTAAAGATTATTTATTCATTTTTTGTCATTTTATTTTCAATTGTAATTTGTATTATTTGTGGTATATTACACCAACAATAGAGTTAATAAAAAATATAAAATATTAAGTGCATATGTTAGTGGGTATAAGTTGACAAAAATGTGGTCATTGATTGTTGGTGTGTCATTTTAATATTAATTAAAATATATTATATGTCACATTATATATCATGTTATGTCTATTGGTGGACATTACATTTGTGCCTCTTTACTCTCATCAATTGTGGAAGAAAGTGGTCATTAGTTGTTAGTAACTTATGTAACCACCAACTCTTCATTTTACCCATTATTCCTTCTTGATTTCTTGTAACTTATGTAACATTTGGGCCTTCATTGGCAAATTTACTACCCACTATCTTCCCATTCATTGCGAGGAAGAATTCATCACCTATAAATAGTGGTCTTCATTGGATTGAAAAGAAGATGAGATACAAGGGAAAGAGTTTGCTAGTCTAATAAAAAAAATTGTAATGTCTGACAAATTGCACTTAATATAATATTGTGTATATATAGTATGTACAAGCAAATCAAGTATATTTACTTGGTACAAAATTTGGTGGCTTGTTTTATCAGAAAAAATATCATGCTATACTTAAAAGTTTTGTTGGTGTAGATGAGAAAATTTGGAGCTATTTGATGGAAGTGAGAAAAGCAAATAATATTGCTTGCTAACTCTACTTTGGAGGTTGAAGTAAAACAATAATTAAATTAAGCTTCAACTAGTGAAAAAGTGAATTGATATCACTATCAAACACTTTATTTTAAGAAATTAATTTTTGTAATTTATATTAGTTGTGATAGCACCAATATAATGGTTGAATACAAAATCGTTATTAAACGGTAAATTCAGACTCATGAGAAGAAAACACAATATTGTGAGATCGTATTGATCATTGGTATACCATCAATATTAATTGTGTTAAAATTATATGTGATAATCTTGCAGATTTATAATCTAAGGCCTTAGCAAGATAAAGAGTCTAAAGCACATCGAGGGGGACGAAATTGAAGATAAAAAATTCTAAGTTATATATGAGGAAACCCAACCTGGGGACTAGAGATCCTATAACCAGGTTCAATGGGAAGAACGAATCATATGATGACTTGTTGTGAAATGCACTAATCTTAATTTTATTCAATCCCTATGATGTGAGTGCATTTATCCTATAATGATTTGTGGTGGTTGAGTCTTGAACTCTTAATGAAAGTCTGTATCTCGTATGAGTGGGTGTCAAATTATAGGAGCACCCTTGACAGATTTCACCTATGTGAGTGTGAAAGTAGGTTGCTTTCTATGAGAATGAGCTTATTCTAAAAAACACTCATGAAATCGGGATAACACAAGGCTGTAATGTGTTGGCTATTAAAGCTTATGTCAACACCTTGATTATTGTGTATAAGCAGTGATACTTTATTTCCCTTAAGCAATCATAGTTTAAGTTTGAGACCACTACTAACTCTGAAGTAAAGGTTGTTGTTTTACTAAGTGAAAGTTCAATGCAGAGCACGCCTTCATTATGCATAATAGTCTACCTTCAACTAAGTTGTGAAGAACTCTGCTATCTTAATATTAAAATGAGTGGGGGATTGTTGGTGTGACATTTTAATATTAATAAAAATATTTTATATGTCACATTATATATCATGTTATGTGTATTGGTGGACATTACATTTGTGCCTCTTTACTCTCATCAATTGTGGAAGAAAGTGGTCATTAGTTGTCAATAACTTATGTAACCACCATCTCTTCATTTTATCCATTATTCCTTCTTTATGTCTTGTAACTTATGTAACATTTATGAAAAAAATGATATTTAAATTCTTAAAATAGTGGGGGCTCATTAAATGAGGAAAAATGTCATTGTGAAAAAAATAATTTTTGTATCTTTGAGAAAAATTTCGTTCTTGAAATGAAAAATACCATAAAACATGTGATGGAATTTTCCTTGTCAAGTCACATAATATTGAAAAGTTTATGAAATACAATTTTGTTGGTTGTGTGAGTCTTGCAACTCCTTTTGATTCAATTGTGTGAGAAAGTTGTGACAAATAAAAAAAAGGAGAGTTTGCTAGCCTAATAAAAATATGAGCCATGTGACTAACATCTTGACTTGATGTTGTGTTTGCAGTAAAAGTACTTTGAAGGTACAAGCAAACTAGATGAGAAAAATTTGGTGTTATTTGGTGGGATGAGAAAAGCAAATTATTTTTCGCTAACTCTATTATGAAGGTTGAAGTAAAAAAAAATTAAACTTTAACTAGTGAAAAAATGAATTGAAACACTTTATTTTGAGAAAATAGTTTTTCTAATTTTGATTAATTGTGATAGCACCAATATAATGGTTGAATACAAAATCGTTATTATAATGGTAAATTCAGACTCATGAGAAGAAAACACAATATTGGTTGATCGTATTGATCATTGGTATACCATCAATATTAATTGTGTTAAAATTATTTGTGATAATCTTGCAGATTTATAATCTAAGGCCTTAGCAAGATAAAGAGTCTGAAGCACATCGAGGGGGATGAAATTGAAGCTAAAAAATTCTAGGTTAAATATGAGGAAACCCAACCTGGGGACTAGAGATCCTATAACCAAGTTAAATGGGAAGAACGAATCATATGATGACTTGTTGTGAAATGCACTATTCTTAATTTTATTCAATCCCTATGATGTGAGTGCATTTATCCTATAATGATTTGTGGAGGTTGAGTCTTGAACTCTTAATGAAATTTTGTATCTCGTATGAGTGGGGTGTCAAATTATAGGAGCACTCTTGACAGATTTCACCTATGTGAGTGTGAAAGTAGGTCGCTTTCTATGAGAATGGGCTTGTTCTCAAAAACACTCATGAAACCGAAATAGCACAAGGCCGTAATGTGCTGGCTATTAAAGGTTATGTCAACACCTTGACTATTGTGTGTAAGCAATGATACTTTATTTCTCTTAAGCAGTCTCATATTACCACAATATAAAGGAAAACCAAGGTAACAAAATAGTGGAATTATGAGAAGTTGTTTGATTTTTCTGTCAATTAATAGCTGAATGTACATAACTCCTAAAGTAATAGTTTGAGTGAATTTCGAAAATAGCTTTATAGAAAAATTGCTCTTTAAAAAACAGAATAGGAAGTAGTGTGTCCGCTATGAGAAGTAGAAATTAAAAGAGATCATATTTGATAGTTGAATTGCACTTTTTTGATGCAAAAAGGAATGAGGGTTACATGAATGTAGTTTTTGAGATGAGCATAACGTTCTCGTACATCTCTCATGATAAAATCACTTAGGTATCCACTGAATTCAACCCCTGTAGGGCCACCTCGGTCAAAGGTTCAGCCCCAGAAGCAATGACAAGCTTGTCATATGCAACCTTAAATCTGTAATGCTCATGACGATTGCCAACTGTTTCATAGTCTCAACAGACAAACATATTAGACGGAACACGTACGATTATAACAGATTGATGCAGTACTTTAAACAAAGTCCATTTCCCCGCTTGAATAATTCTCTGATTGGTATGTCATTTAATTACCTACGAGTCTCTCCTAAAAAAGCAATACCTCAAAAGGATGTAGGTAACATATTTTTGAAGTGAGAAAAATAAGAGCTTCTCCATAAAGTAACCAAAGGAGACCTTCAATCGTTGGCTTGTCCAGTTAATCTCCTGCATATAATACAACTATCAGGGTTACACAACAGGCAAAAGGAAAAAAGAAGGTTGTGGAAAACTCAGAGATATACTGATGAAAAAGTTCTGATCTATATGGACCTGTATACAACAAAGTTGCAGACAAAGCTCCATGTCAATTAAGCACAGGAACAAGAGACTGGTTCAACAACTGATCAGAATTCCAATGTTCCAACACAAGTAGATGCAAGTAAGGAAGAATAATATTATCGCTTTGCCTCTGCTCACTGCCACTTCTTTGATTCATGTCAGTATCTTATCTTGTCAATACAAGAACACAATTTTTCGATATCAGCCTGCGTAGTCTAGAGCAGATTCATTATTGCTCTTAGAGTGAAAATAAAAATACAGGACAACTCTGCGCACCATCTGATCTTCCTGCCTAGGTTGAACAGTTGGTTCCTAGATTCCAAACTTAACAGATGGCACAAATTAGTTTAGGAAGGAAGAGAAATTTCTTCTATTGGTGAAATAACCTGTGAAATTACGTACATCACAAACTGTTCCATCAATGCAAGTAGTTCGGTTAAGGGAAAATGGGGAAAAATGAAAAGAAGAAGGAACAAACACAGAACATGTATCCAAAGTGAGCTTGTAAATTAATTTTGATTCAAAAGCATCTGCCAGAAAAAAAAAATGATTGAACTTGTATATAACTCTGATTCAAGAGCATCTACTATATTATCAGGATTAAAATAAAAGAAGCTTAATGGAACACATTTAGGATCTTTTACATTAAAAAAATGTAGTTGTTATCTCTTGCAGAGTTGGATGTTTTAATAAGTTTATCAACGGCAAGCCATCATTCGAAAGGCAAAAATTTGTATATCAAATACTACCATTGATATACTCGGACAAGCTTAAAGCAAGCAAGATAAAACCGGGGGAGAATCCTCTAGAAAAACAGGCACTAAATAGATAAGAAAGCACGCGAGCACAAAGAAGTGACCAAATTGTAAGCTTGAAAAAGAACCACAAAAGTTTCAGAAGTACAGTGAAAGAATAAAACGTTAAAGCAGCTCAAAGATCCAAATGATCGCTAAAAAGAGATAAGAGATGCACTTTTTCCAATCAGCAATAGAAGAATGCAAACCACCGAAAAAACTCCAGCCTTGAGTCCTATATCAAGCTCAGAAAATCATTGAAAAAATTGTGTGTTTACGGTGTATGGAAGCATTAGATGTATTTCACGAATTTATTAGAAAGAGTTGGGTTTGCTTGAGTTGTCCATCAGTCTGAATTTTGAGCTTCTTCTTATCTCACGCGAGATAATTTATTCTGCAATTATTTGGATCTTCCATTTCCTTACTTTGCTCTCTACTGTTTGCTTTTGCAATTTATTTTGCGTCCAAGCATTAAGGTACATAGATCAACAAAGGGTAACTTAGGGTGTATTCGGTACGGAATGGTTTTAAAATAATCTTTTTTGTATATATACCAAACACAAGAAAATAAGTAAGAAAACTAATTAATGGAGTAAAACGTTATACGTTCCTAGTGACACGCATTGGTTGAGACTTTTTTGACGAAGGTTCATATGTGACATAGAAACCAAGTTGAATTATTCACTTCTACATGATTTCATGGACCATGGTGAACATAAAAAATGCTAAACTTTTTCAATCTTCTAGGTTAAAAATAAAGTCGGAGTTAAAATTACATAGTTACCTGAGGTATGTATGAAGTTCAATTGTTGTTATGAAATGCTTCAGAAACAGTAAACTTGCGGTTCGTCCAAAGCTCCAACTGTTTGGAAGAGGTGATTAAGCCACTTCAATTCATCCAAAACTGCTTCTTCTTATGCCAATTTGCTATTGTAACGTCTCCACTTCAGATAAATTGTTGAAAAAAAGAACCAAAACACCTAATTGATCGTTGAGAGCGCTCGACGTTCTCTTTCTTCAAAACTTTCAATGGTCTTGTGGTCCATATATATATATCCCGAAATAAGAATTTAATTAGATTCTTAAACTACAATATCAATGCCTACATTCATGCAACACTTCATTAATGCGAAGAAGTAGAATGAAGCAAATGAAGAACAAATAGAGGAAAAAGAAGAAGAACAGAACAAATATCCAGCAGGGTAGCAGGGAAGAAAATAAGAACTCAAATGAGTTGAAAACCCTGTTGATATTCCGCAACTCAAGTCGCAAACTTTCTCAAGTGATGTCGCTGGATCAATATTGGTGACGATTGGGAATAAGAGAAGAAAAGGAGAGAGCAGAGGGAGGCTCTTCCTGGTTATTTATGGAGGTGGCGTTAGAATTGATGCAGAAAAGGATGAGCTGGAGAATGACAGAAATACCCTTCAACTTGAAGAGTTTTTCAGGAAAGCACACACGTTGATGGAGAGGGGGTGTACTATTCCCTCTTCTTATATAGTAAAAACTTTTATATATATGTTTTTGTTATAAATGCATTAATGTGGATGTAACCGTAGCTTTCTTTGACGTTCATGTACGAAATTAATGAACACTATTTAATTCATCTAACTTTGAAGAGGCATTTTGTACTATAAATAGGCGTTGATTACTTTATGAAAGATACAATCGAAAAGTACAGAAGAAAGAAACAAGAAAATATTCTCTCCCATATATCTTGTCTATATATTTATTGTCTTATATTATTTTATATTGCTAATATTTCACAACACGTTATCAGCACGAGTCTCTAATCAATTAAGACCTACTTAATTCAGAATTATCTTTTTTTTCCTTAAAGTTGATCAATTTTCTTTTCGAGTCAGGTATACATTTCTATGTTTATAACATCTCGAATAGGACTTACATAAGTCTTTGATTTGCAATTCAATTACTGTATACATAACTTGTTTTAGCTATTATTATGGTACTTTACTAGGCATAATAATCAATACGTTTCAGGTTTATATTATTATGATATTTATATGCTACTAACTTGTAACTCTAAATTAATTACTAAGTAATATGATAGCTTGCTAGTTAAAATAACTCGTAATATGATAAGTATATTGGTGTGTCATAAAGAAGAATATTATTGTATTAAATATGACTTGAAAATCATACTAAACTTTGACGTTAATAACTATTGAACTAGTAATAAATATTGTAAAATAATTAGAATGTATATTAACTTTACCGTTTCATACTTTATGAGTTTATATATTTTTGTAACATACCATGTTTATGCATATAATATACTTTATACTAATTCTTAATCATTTGAAACATAAATTTATCTTTTAAGAAACCAACATCATGTTATTAACTCAACTATTTCGTGATAGTTTTCATCATGTCAAATATGTCAAAGCTTGAATTTGTGGCACTTGATATTTCTGGAAAAACCTATTTGTCATGGGTACTTGATATTAAAATTCACCTTACTGCTAAGGGTCTTGGTGATAGTATAATAGAAGGGAATATGACATCAAGTTAGGATAAAGCGAAGGCTATGATTTTCCTTCGTCATCATCTTGATGAAAGCATGAAGGTTGAATACTTAACAGTGAAAGATCCACTTGCATTGTGGATAGGTTTGAAAGGGAGGTATGACCACCTCAAGGCAACGGTATTGCCAAGGGCTCGTTATGAGTGGATGCACTTATGGTTTCAAGATTATAAGCTGTAATTGAGTAGAACTCTGATGTATTTTCACTTCCCAATTAAAATTATGTGGGGAAGTTATAAAAGACGAGGACATGTTGGAAAAGACACTAACTACTTTCCATGCCTCCAATATGATATTACAACAGCAATACCGTGAAAAAGGTTTTAAAAAATACTCTGAATTAATCTCATGCCTTCTGGTGGCTGAGCAGCATAATGACCTTTTAATGAAAAATCATGAAGCTTGTCTCGTTCGAAGTGCTCCATTACCGGAGGCACACAGGGTAGAAACACATGGCCAGTCTGATATAAGACAAAGTAATCGGGGCCATAATAATGTGTGTGGGCGTGGCAAAGGCAAAAGACGATATAATAATCGTCGAGGTGATAATCATAACAAAAGAGAGAATAATATGGGTTCTCAAAATAATCCTTCAAAAGGCAAGGGCGATTACCATCATCGTTGTGACCTTAAAGGTCACTGGAAAAATGAATGTCGGGCACCTGAGCATTTTTGTCAGGCTGTATCAAAATTCCTTTAAAAGAAAAGGAAATAAAGGAGGTGCCTCCTCTTCTAATGCCTGAGTAGAGTCACATTTGACTCTCAAAGATGATGCTCAGGCAGAGTCTTCTCAAAAATATGATGAGAATATTGAGGAAAATTTAGCATTGAAAGATGATGCTTTTGATGGGCTCGATGATATTACTCATTTGGAAGCTGAAGACTTCTTTGGGGATCACAATTGAAGATGGATAATCGAACTAGGAAATGAATAATGTTGCTACGTGTTTTTAATGTCTTACTTAAAGTTCATGTACTTAAATTTTCTTTTATTAAGTTTCGTACTTCTTATTGTGTATTTTTATTTTTATGAAGATAATTTTTTTTTTCCAGTCTTCAGTTGGATCCAAGATGAGTAATGGAAATATGTGCCTTCTGGACAGTGCCACAACTCATACAATACTAAGAGAAAAGAAATATTTCTCTCATTTGATTATGAAAAAGGCATATGTTAATACAATATCCGGTAGTACAAAGTTGATTGAGGGCTTAGGAAGAGCGACCTTTTTACTACCTGGAGGAACATTATTGGAAATTAATAATGCATTGTATTGTAGTAAGTCTAAAAGAAACTTATTAAGTTTCAAGGTTGTTCGCCAAAATGACTATCATGTTGAGACTGCAAATGAAGAAAAGGTGGAATACGTACCTTTATATTACTACGATAAATGCGGAGAAGAAAACTGTGCATGAAAAATTGCCTCCACTTTCTTCTGGGTTGTACCATACAAATATTGGTACGGTTGAATCACATGCCGTAGTAAACAAAAGGTTTACTGGTTCTAATGATTTTATCATTTGGCATGACTGGTTGGGCCATTCCGGTTATAATATGATGCGCAGAATAATTGAGAATTCACATGGGCATACTTTGAAGAACCAAAATGTTCTTCAATCAAAGGAATTCTCACGTGCTACTTGTTCACAAGGAAAGTTGGTTACCAAACCATCAGCGACTAAGGTTGGAGTGGAATCTCCTGCATTTCTGAAATGGATACAAGGTGATATATGTGGGCCTATTCACCCTACATATGGAACATTTAAATATTATATGGTCTTGATAGATGCATCTACAAGATGGTCTCATGTGTGCTTATTATCAACTCGTAATATGACTTTTGCGAGGTTGTTGGCTCAACTAATAAGGTTAAAAGCACAATTTCCAGATTATGCAATAAAAACAATTCGTCTTGATAATGCTGGTGAGTTTGCATCTCAGGCATTTAATAATTATGTTTTGTCCACTAGAATAACAGTTGAATATCCCGTTGCACATGTTCATACTAAAAATGGTTTAACAGAGTCATTGATTAAACGTCTTCAATTGATACCTAGACCATTGTTGATGAGGACAAAGTTGCCTATTTCGGTTTGGGGGCATGCTATTTTGCATGCAGCGACACTTGTGCGCATAAGGCCAACAATTATCATGACATCTCCCTATTACAATTGGTTTATGGTCAAGAGCCAACATTTTCCATCTTAGTATCTTTGGTTGCGCGGTATATGTTCCAATTGCTCCACCACAACGCACAAAATTGGGTCCCCAAATAATGTTGGGGATATATGTTGGGTAGAATCTCGTTCTATTATAAAATATTTGGAACCTAGAACTAGAGATTTATTTATGGTAAGGTTTGCTGATTGTCATTTGATGTTTCAGTATACCCAACATTATGGGGAGAACAAAAGCAGTTGGGAAATGAGATAGATTAGAATTCACATTCACTGTCTCATTTAGACCCTCGTGTGAGCAAGAAGTTCAAAAGATAATTTATTTGCAGAATATTACAAATTAACTGTCGGATGCATTTACTAACCTTCCACGGGTTACTAAATCATATATCCCAGCTGCTAATGCTCAAGTTCGATTTGATGTCCCGATAGGACAAATTGTTAAAGCAAATGAGTCTGGACCACGCTTAAAACGTGGTAGACCAATTAGTTCCAAGGATAAAAATCCTCGAAAAAGGAAAGCAATAAATGATCAAGATGATCATAATATGGAGGCAATTGCTCATGAAGAGCTCCGAGACATAATAAATGATGACACCACAGATGAGGTCCATGTACCTGAAAATAATGAGAAAGAGGAAATCTTTATAAATTATGTCTAGACGAGAAAAAGGTGGAATCGAAATAATATTGTTGTGGATAATATTTTTGCCTATAATGTTGCAGTTGAAATGATGCAACAAGATGAAGATTTAGAACCAAGATCTGTCAATGAATGTAGATAGAGAAATGATTGGTCAAAATGGAAGGAAGCAATTCAAACAAAATTGACTTCACTTGAAAAACGTTAAGTTTTTGGACCAATAGTTCGATCACCTAAAGGTGTCAAGACAGTTGGGTACAAGTGGGTTTTTGTGCGAAAACACAATGAAAATGGTGAAGTCGTAAGATATAAAGCACGACTTGTGGCACAAGACTTTTTGCAAAGGCCTGACATTGATTATGAGGAGACATATCTCCTGTGGTAGATGGAATTACATTCAGGTATCTAATAAATATGATAGTTCATGAAAAGCTTGAAATGCATCTAATGGACGTTGTCACAACCTATTTATATGGCTCACTAGACCACAATATTTTTATGAAAATCCATGAACCACTCAAAGTGCCTGAAGCATATAAAAATGCAAAAGAAAGTTGTTCAATAAAGCTTCAGAAATCCTTATATGGATTGAAACAATCAGGGCGAATGTGGTATAATCGTCTTATTGAATACTTGCTAAAAAAAGGGTATAAGAATGACTTTATTTGTCCTTGTATTTTTATACGAAGGTCAAAATCTGAATTTGTAATAATATCTGTTTATGTTGATGACTTGAACATCATTGGAACTCCTAAAGAGCTTTCAAAATCCATTCAGTGTTTGAAGAAAGAATTTGAAATGAAAGATCTTGGTAAGACAGAATTTTGTCTTGGCCTTCAGATTGAACATTTGACAAATGAAATATTTATCCATCAATCAACATATACTGAAAAGGTTTTGAAGCGATTTTACATGGATAATTCATATAAGTACCCCGATGGTTGTGAGATCTCTTGATATAAATAAAGATCCATTCCGACCTCAAGAAAAGGATGAAGGGATTCTTGGTGATGAAACGTCATATCTCAGTGCTATTGGGGCACTAATGTACCATGCCAACAATACCCGACCAAATATTTGTTTCGCAGTAAGTTTATTGGCGAGATTCAACTCATGTCCAACAAGAAGACATTGGAAAGGTGTTAAGCATATATTTAGACATCTTCAAGGAACAATTGATATGAGATTGTTGTATTCTAATGCGTCCAAGTAAGAATTGATCAGTTATGCATATGCTGGCTATTTGTTTGACCCATATAAAGCTCAATCTGGGATATGTTATTTATTCACATATGGAGATACAACTATATCATGGTGTTCGCTGAAGTAAACAATAGTTGCTACTTCTTCAAATTATGCAGAGATAATAGTCATTCATGAAGCCAGTCGAGAGTGTGTATGATTGAGATCAATGACTCAAAACATTTTGCAATTATGCGGCCTTTCTATGCAAACAAAGATTCCAACAAAATTATATGAAGATAATGCAGCTTGCATAACTCAATTAAGGGAGGATATATCTGTCACGCCCTGATCCTACACCCTGAGCGGGACTGGCACTCGAGAACCATTGCTGACCACAAGCAAACCCTTGGCCTGGTGATGAGTCCACAAATTAGACTTATTTATGGCTATATTTTAATAGATATTGTGTCCTCAAATGCTTATTTTATCTCAATATCTGATGAAAACCCTTAAGTTTCAGGTATTTGAAGTTAAAAGGAAAGCATGGACACTACGTCGCAAAAAGAAACGAAAAGGCTGAAAAGAACGAAGAAATGAAGGCTTGAGGATCGCCGAGTCCACTTGGCGAGTCGCCGAAGGATCTTACTTCGCCTTTTGTTCCAGTGTACTGACCCCTGAAGGAAATGATCAAGTTGGCGGAAAAAAGGAGCAGTCGGCGCATCGCCGAGAAGTTCCGCGAAGCAGTACCATGTCGCCTAATGACCCAGAGCACGACGATGCTAAAGGATGGTGCAAGACGACGATGAACTACACCAAAAGGCGAATCGCCGAGTTGATCGGCAATTCCGACTAACAACGCCAAATGATCCGCTGCAGCACAAATCTATAGAAACTATAAATACTAGTTAGAGTTGTAGTTTTAGGTGTGGAACAATTATTATAATTTTCATATACAATAGTACTTTTTGATATTTTTGCTTTGAGTTTGAGAGGGTTTTGAAAACTTGAAGAAGAAGAATGTTTCATCTCCAAGGATTTGAACTTGGGTCTCTTGGATTCTTCATTCTTGGCATGTAACAAGACTTAAATCTTCATATCTATTTGAATGCAAGCTCATTTAGGTATAAATTTCTATCTCTTGATGTGTGGCTAAAAACCCCAATTCTTGGGGTGTGATTTAGCGAATATGGATTGAGATAATTGTTGGGTCTTGCTTGCTAATAGTCTATTCGTAGTTTAAATGTGTTTTCGTTTAGTGGTTGTGGATGAATTTAATGAATTTTTATTTGCAAATACAAGTTTATTTATGTATTTTCAGCTTGCTCGCGAGAGAGGTCATAAAACTAAGACCACTAGATTGATGGCCAGTGTGAGTGGGTCGACATGAGGTTCAGCTCGAGAGACTGAACCCTAGTCCCATGTCCACACACAGCTCGAGAGAGTGAGTGGGTTAAGGCGTAAGCTGGTCTTTATGTGGCAAGTGGGTGTCCGAGAGGAACACATTTGAAATGGGGTAAGTTGGTCGAGAGCTTATCCCCCTTAAAGTCTAGCCTAGTCACAATTATTCTATGAATCTTCTATCGAAAGCATGCACCCAATAATCTTACTTAACCCGTATTCCCGTCACATCCCAAGGATCCCCTCTCATTACTTAGAAATCCTTGTTTATTTTGCTGTTTTTACTTACTTGTGACAAAACCCCCATTATTAATTGACACTCTTGTGTCCCCTTTTAATTTACAATGTTTTTAGTCGTTAATGTCTTTAGCTACGACTAGTTAGAACTAAATTTTATTTTTCTATTAATTCTCAAAACCACTCCCTTGGGAACGATCCCAACCCGTGTTTGGGTTATTATACTATTGCACGATCGTAGACACTTGCATCGGAAGTTCTGTCCTTGATTACGCAAACATCACCTGGCTTAACTCATAGCCGAAGACTTAAATAACAGGAAAATAGTCTCAAAAGATAAACTCATGAAATAACTTAGAATGTCTTGAAAGAACATTCAACTAGCCAAAATGGCAACTCAAGGTTCAACATAAGCTAATAATAAGATAATGACAAATGAATTGAATAAATGTCTATGAAGCCTCTAACAACTGACATGGAAGTCGGGACAAGAATCACGACATCCAAATGAACTAACTAATAAAGCAATAAAAAGGGATCCTCCGGAAGTAAGGAGGCTCACCAACAACTCTGGAGCTCAACTAGAATCAACGATACGGTGGATGCTTATCCTGGTTACCTGTATCTGCATTATGAAAAGATTCAGGCCAAATGACATCAGTACATTGAATATATAAGCATGAGAGGGGAATTCTAAAACAAGACATAAGTTTGAAAGAAACTAAAAGAAAATACCTGGGCTTAACTCAACTCAACTTAACTCATTTCAATATAAAGCAATTATATAAATACAATATAAAGAAAAGATTTTAAAACATGGATAACAACTCTATGTACTTAGAAATACAATAATAACTTTGTATGTATGCAAATATACAAAATAAACTCTGGATGTATATAAAAATACAATGTAACTCTATGTATATAGGAATAAAAAATACTTCTGTGGGAGTTTCTCTAACCGATAACCATCACTTTAGAGCTATGTGATGATACATCATTTTGCCTCACGTTGCCAGGGCCGTTCTATACCTTTCCAATGGCATAGAACGTAACTACTAAGTCGATTCACTAGTCTATGCTAAAAATCACTAATGAATCATCTAAAGAGTATGAACCTTTTTAACGTATGACCTTTTTTAACCATGATAGTTACATTGTTTATGGGGGCTGGGAGTTGTCTAAACTCTTCCCCATATCGGTGCTCAATATTACTCCCAAAAGATACTAGCTCATATGTTTAAAAACATAACTTCTTTCTGTGGTTTGAGATTATTGCTCAAAACTTAGCCCAAAGGATCTCTTGGAAATAAAAGTTTCCTCTCTTGCTTAATTGTGACATCATTTTACTCTTTTACTGAAAATTAGTTGAAAGGCTCAGTTGGAAATCATTGTTTTCTTTCTTATTTAAATGTGAAAACATTTTACTCTTTGGGAATAATAGTCCCCATATACTATTTTGAAGAAATGAACTTCAATCTTTACTCTTTACTCAACTTAAAACTCAAGTCTTTAAACAAAGTTAAAACATTTGTGGAAGACTTTTGGAAGACTCTATGAACTTCTCTTGACTTGACTCTTAACTTTCCTTGAATTGAATTATGGATTCAAGGCTCATGATCTCATGTTGTTTATATGTACCTTAGAGTGTAGAAATCAACTAGAAAACATAGGCACGTTGCAAGGGAACTCAAACGGAAAGAAGTGGGAAAAGGTGGAAGGCCAGGCAACCCTGACGCTTTGAGTGTTGCAGGGCGCCAGAGCCTGGCTTGGGGCGCACTGGCTGGCGCAGCACCCTAGAGGCCAAACTACAGAACCTGCTATGGGGCGCTCTTAGTGGTGCGGCGCCCCACCCCCATTCCCTAGGTTTTGACGAATTTCCTTGATCATTTTTCAACTCTAAACCCTCTAGATTCGATTGGTTCCTTCCCCAAACAGTTAGATTTGAATACATAAACAAAATCTGCAAGAATCTACTCAAAACGACATCTAATTTCATGAATTTAAATCAAGAACTCCTCAACAACTTCAACAATCAAGAACCCAATAGAAGCTTCCAAAAAATCCATCAAGAACTCAATTTCTACACTTTCAAGAACATAAATTCGCTGAAATAAATCATGATTGGCGTGTAGGTGAACGAACCCAATGCTATGTGATCTCACATACCTCGTAGGGATCAGCCCTTGAGGAAATCCACAAGCCTAGCTTCAAGAACTTGACGGTTCCTTGCTTCTTCTCCTCTTTTCTCCTCTTCTTTTCTCTTCTCTCAAAACCCTAACTTATTTTAATGAAGCGTAAAATGAACCAAATCAGTTTAGACCCCAACTTAATACCACAAATGAAATTAAGTAGTGAAAAGGCCATAATGCTCTTCTAAAATCCAGTTTTGACTTTCATTATCTAGACAACCCAACTTCAAATGGGCATATCTTCCTCATAAGAACTCGAAATTGAGCAAACTTGGTGGCGTTGGAAAGATAATTCAAAGATCTTTCCTACGGTATCTTGTAGCATGCCTAAATCATCCTGATCTAGGTGTTATAGTCGTTTGAAGTTGACCCAAAACTCATAGTTCGCTTCACTTTGTCAAACTTACCAAATTTGATTATTTCCCCCAAAAAAAAAACGGTTTCTTTCTAATTCTAGTTCTTTCAAATAACAGGGTGTTATAATATCAAAGGAGACCGAACAAAGCATATTTCACCTCTGTTCTTTTTCACACATGATATTCAACAAAATGGTGAGATAAATGTTCAACAAATTCGTTCTAGTGATAATCCTGCAGATTTAATCACTAAGGCATTCCCAACATCAACATTTGAGAAGTTAAGATATAAGATTGGAATGCATCATGTCCAAGATATCAAATAAAGTTTTCATCGGGGAGAGTAAAATACACGTTGTACTCTTTTTCCCTTAACCAATGTTTTGTCCCATTGGGTTTTCCTGTTAAGGTTTTTAATGAGCAGCACTCAAGGCGTATTACAAGATATGTGTACTTTTCCTTCACTATGATTTTTCCCACTGGGTTTTTCCTGGTAAGGTTTTAACGAGGCACATTATCTATGGATATCCAAGAGGGAGTGTTATAAATGCATTAATATGGATGTCATCGTAACTCACTTTAAAGTTCATGTACGAAATTAATAAACACTATTTAATTCATCTAACTTTGAAGAGACATTTTGTACTATAAATAGGCGTTGATTATTTTATAAAAGATACAGAAGAAAGAAATAAGAAAATATTTTCTCCCATATATCTTGTCTATATATTTACTGTCTTATATTATTTTATATTGCTAAAATTTCACAACAATTTTTTGTTTTTTTTTTTATTCTGTTTCTCTTTTCTTATTTTTTTTTTATTTTTTTTTTCACATTTTTTAACGTTCTGTTTCTTTCTAATTTTTTTTTTGTCATTATCTTTATTTATTTTTTATTTTTTTTGTTCTGCACGTTCTGTTCTTTTTTTATTTCTTATTTTCTTCTTATGTTTTCTCGTTTTTTTTCTTGATCTTATCAATCTTCCTCTTTATTTATTTTTTTTTTTGGGTCATGAATCTCTAAATAAAATTCATATCTCCTCTTAGTTATATACTTAAGAATCTCAATTAAAGTAATAATCTTCCTATAATTATTCTCAAGGCAAACTATTTTTATCAAAATTAAATTAAAAGGACTAAAACATAATCCAAATAGCCTCTAAATCACTAATTAATTAAGCTTTAGTTTATATTCTCATCTAACAAATTTCGATAAATTCGACAAGATTGTCTTAAGCGAAGGCTAGACTCAAAGAAATACTAACTATTCAAATTCAACAATTAAATATCATGAAACCGACTTCAATATAAATTGTAAAGTGCATCTAAAGAGCATAATAATATAATAATAATAATAATAATAATATAATAATAATAATAATAATAATATAATAATAATAATAATAGTAATAATAATAATAATAATAATAATAATAATAATAATAATAATAATATAATACATCTTTTATTTATTTATTTATTTTTCTTAGCAAGAAGCGTCTTTGGCTGCGTTTTCCTGAGAATTCATAAATTATCAAAATAATTCACAACATATATCACAAACCAATATTACATAATAATAACATGCGATTCGAAGAACTTCATATTATTGGAATCAAATTTTCATACAAGCATTTCATTTATATCATGCAAGAATTTAGAGTTACCTCTTCGTGAAAATTAATTCACCACAAAAATAACTGCTAAGATCTACTGATTTCCAAAGTTAATAACTGTGAATTAACTTTAAAGAGCCATGAATCTGAAACCTTGAACACTGACTTAATTCTTAAAAATAAAACTCACTCTTATTATGTTTTTCTCTCTATCCTCTATGTTTTTCTGTGTGTCTTTTTCTTCTACTATACGTGTTTTTATAATATTTTTAAGTGCGAGTGTGATGCTAATTAAAAGGAACATGAGGGACTGGGGAATGAAATTTAGTTGAGAATTTTCAGGGTTAGATAAAGGAAGAAAATAAAATAAAAATAAAAGTATAATATTAATTAAAAAACAAACCAAAAAGAATAAGGATGAGGAAATCATGGGACGTGGAAAAAAATCGTGCTATAGAAAAAAAAAAAAACTAAATGCGAGGAGGATTTTTAGGAAAAATAAGTTATGGGAGTTTGAGGTGATTAGGATAAAGGGTAAGATAATTTGAATTTTTAGGACTCTTTTTTTTCTTTTTTTTTTCCATAACTAGTTTTTCGACACGTGTGTTGCACGTGATTACCAATTCAGAATATATATGTTATAGTATATAGTATTGCTTATTTAAGCGAAAATTTTAATAATGAGCTTTGCACAAAATAATATTACATATTATTTTGTAAATGTTCAATGCTGATCGTCATGTATATCTCTTATTCACACGAACCTATGAAGATGGTCAATGAAAAATTTTATTAGTTAAATGCAATAATGTATATATGTATTTCAATTTGATGAGGTTCAATCACATGATTCGTTGTATCTCAGTAATATTACCTTATACACGATATTTGTTGTGTATTTTTCTTGTCATCTAACCAGATGTGCATTGCATATGTATTTCACATTAAACTGTTTAGATGTCATATGAACATGTTAAGAGAACAATTACATTTTATTTTTTAGAGCAATTTTTTGTATTTTGATTTTTATTTTATAAGTTATAAGATAATAGATGACGTTCTTGTTGTTGGCTCTCATGTTTGACTTCTCGATTGATTGTGTACATAAATCAAAGATAGTTATCTGACTGTCCATAGTAAACTGAGAAATGTTTCCTTTTTTTACCGGAAAAATAAAAATTAATATTAAAGAATATATTATATATGTGAAATCATTTATATAATCACCTGTTTATCTTACACCCAACAAAGATATATCTCATATACTTGTAAAAGAATTTCAATTTATTCAACCAAGCATGATTCGTCCAAGAAAAAATAACAACACCATGTTATCACATATACAGTGGTGGTATACTAATTAAAAAATTATTGGTCAAAAGTTAATATAAGGAAAGATGAAAGACAGAAATAATTAATGTAATAACTATGAAAATTCATAATATTATAACTAAAGAATGTAAAAGAGTGTGAATAACGTTTGGAATAATTAGTAAGTAGTAACTAAGAGAGTTTATAATGTCATAACTAAGGAATTAATGTGCAATAGCTGAATTTCTAATAAATTTTTTTCTTACATAAATAAATAGGACTTTTGATTAATGCTACTATTTTTTTTTTATAGAGATTTGCATTGATGAAAATATTGCTCTCATTAAAATTAGCTATTAAATAAATAAATAATAAAAATTAAACTAATACAAACTTCAACTGGCATTATTACAAGTCGTATGAACTTTTCTTTATCTAAAATACTGAATATTATGAAATGGTAAATACGTAAAACAAAAGGGCAATGTTTATTTAGTAATAACTATTTTGAAGCAAACTTCCTGACATTATAAATCACATAAGTAGCATTGATAAATAAAATTATTTTTTTGCCTTGAATATCAAAAAAACAAATCGTGACAATTCTCTAACTCTTGCGAAGTTTAATAATTTGGAAAAAGATATTTAGAAGCATATATCTACATCACAAGAGAAATTGTTAACAAAAACAAATGAATTTAGACTGCATCATGATAACTTCACATAGTGGAACATTACATACTAATGTATATATTAAGCAAAAAAATAATTATTAAATCATCAAAATTATTTTCCTCATGTACTCAAGGTTATGGAATGTACCCTCTTAGGATAGAACGATTTACTTCATCAGAATGATCATACCTCATATTCGGCTAAACTTTGAACTCACTCAACAATAATAAAGCACACAAAATTTTTTAAAATGCAAGAAGAAGAAGAGTAGAAGATTAAAAAAAAATTTGATTGAAAAATGAGAGGAAGCCCCTCTATTTATAGTCAAAAAAGGGTAGTATGAACACGTGTTTTTTTTGTGTCTTATCTAAAAAGTCATCGCCTTTCCGAGAAGTCACAAATCTTTGGAAGGGTCACAACTTATTGAAAAAGTGACAACTCTTTGTAAAACTCACAACTCATTGAAAAATCACAACTCTTTGAAAAGAGTCACAACTTATCGGAGAAGTCACAACTCATCGAAAAAGTTAAAACCTAAGTTAGGGATATTATAGTAATTTAACATTCAAGTTAGGAGATCATACTTTTAAGAAAATATAGATATAGTTATATACTTTTATTTTAGGCAGGTCAAAGTTGGAGGATAAAAAAACATTAAATTCACCAACTTTATTTATTAAAATTTAAACATAAAGAGAGCATATACTTTGTTGTAATTTTCAGATTTTTTTATTATTCATTTTAAATATAAACCTATAATAATATTTAAGTATTAAAATGGTGTAAAATTTTTAAGTTCGGTCAAAAATTAGGTGTTCACAGCATGCCCCTCTTTGCATGGAAACCTGAAGAGTTTCCATGCAAAGACGTGAACAATGTGACTAATTTTTGACTGAGACATTTATTCAAAAAATGTAAAAATAAGTAAAAGAGAAGAGGTTTGACTGAGCCCTAACTTTGGAAAAACTACCTATCTTGAGCTAATGATAAGGAGTCAGGTGCAGTTCAAATATATGGAGGGACGGGAGAATAAGTTAGGTAGTCGAGTGAGGTTCTATAGAGGTTCTGATCCGTAGCTCCTGCTATTACATTAAAAGGTAAAATACAATAGGAGAGAAGGGAAAGATACAAGATCCTATATAGTCTACTAGTCCTGAATCTTCGTTTTGAATCTTTGGTTATCATTTTGCCCTCTTTGTCTAGGTACATCAATCTCGAACTTTGATCTTGATATTTGAATTTTTAAGACTTGAAACTTATGATTTGACTTGATTCATTGACATCCTTCCGCATGATATTCTTGAATGCTTGTTTTCTTGAGAAGATGATTCCTGATATATTGATTTGTTACGTGGATCGAAAGCGACTCTAAATCTCATTGACATCTAACATTCTTCATTTCTCTAATCAAAATGAGGTCTTTATTCTTAAAGTTCAAATTTGTGTACTACGTAGAAACCTGCATGCCATAAAAACAAAACAAAACAAAATTTTCTGCCCCAGTTTGCACTAACAAAATATTATGAGTTATTGATGAAAGCTATAAAAGTCTATACTAGACATAATAATAATATTTTTTTGTACCAAATACAGATATGAAATAAAAATAAAAAGGAGAGTTATGGCCAAAATGCAACTAGGGGTTATTGTTCCCTGTGGAGACATGAGAATAAAATAGAGATTATCGTGCCCTATATGCAAGCAGGGATTATTGTGCCCTGTGAAGACATGGAAAATAAAATAGGGATTATTGCGCCCTAAATACAACCAGGGGTTATTTTTCCCTGTGAAGACATAAAAATAAAGCAGGGGTTATTGTGCCTTGTGAGGACATGAAAAATAAAATAAGGGTTATTGTGCCCTATATGCAACAAGAGGTTATTGTGCCCTGTGAAGACATAAAAATAAAGTAGGGGTTATTGTGCCCTATATGCAACCAAGGGTTATGGTGCCCTGTGAAGACATGAAAAATAAAATAGGGGTTATTGTGCCCTATATGCAACCAAGGGTTATTGTGTATCCTGAAAAGTGCTGAAATTCAACACTGTCGGTGCTCATCAAAATGGTCTCATAATAAGATCGGGTTTTGTATGAATCACCCAGGAAATATAATCCGTTAATAAGGTACCACTGGAATGTCTTCCAGGGCTCTTCTTTTCTCTGAATTTCAGAGTTTTCCAAAAGAAATATCATTTCTTTCTTTGATGATTTCTCATAAGATTTGATATCATCAATATCTTCTTTGGCTATAGATGCAAAAGTATCACTTTGCTTTTGAGACAAATATACCTGTAGATGTATGTATAATGGACTGTTTTCTAGAATATACTGAAGATGAAGTTGCCTTTTGAGAGATTTTAGAGTTTATCAAACTCATTCCTCCTCTTTGTATAATTGGGGAGTTAGAAGAGGATCCATATGACGATCCTAATGATTATTCCAGGGATGATCTTCCCCTTCCTCTTGGGTTTTTTTCCCTGCCTCGACCCTTGGTTACCCAAAGAGGATTCATCCTACAGACAAAACACTTTGTTTTATTCGAATGCATTATAGAAGTCACTGTAATAATTTTGTTCATCGATATCGATGATTTATTCTATATTATGAATAGAGAAATCTTCTCTAATAATATCATTGTTAATTTACCATAAAATTAACTCCTGTAAATCTCTATCAAGAGTTAATTAAAGTCAAGTCATCAAAGAAGACTGAATAAACTCATTATGAAGTTAAATATTCTCTAGATAGAAAATCTAGAAGAGAGTTATCACTTCCCTTTTCATATTGGATTTCAAAATCAAAAGGAGCTAGCTGGGTCTGCCACCTAGCAAATATTAATTTTGATGCATCATGTTTAAAATATTTGTCAAACATATATTTCACAGATTGAGCATCAATTTTTATTAAAAACTTTTGATTGTATAAATCGTCCTAAAATTTCAGAACGCATTTAATGATGGTTAACATTTCATGAGCCACCGTAGCATATTTCTTCTGGGCCTTGCTCCATTTCCCAGAATGAAATCTGATCAAATATTCATTTATGTTGTTGGGATTAGTTTGTTTCAAAATCCCACCATAACCAATATTAGACGCATCTGTCTCAATAATCTTTTGCCAAGCAGGGTTAGCAAGAGTTAAGCAAGGTAAAGATTGGACACAAAGTTTAATATTCTTTACCAAAGTGGTATGACTATCGGTCCAAGGTGATTTATGATCCTTTTTCAGCCTGTCATATAATGGGGCAAAATCACGGGATAAGTTTTTATAAAAGGGGGATATATAATTTAAACTCCCTAAAAATCTTTGCAATTGAGTCCTGTTGGTGATAACATCAGGGAATTTAGATGCAAAGTCTATAGATCTTTGAATAGGGGTAACTTTCCCTTGACCAATATGATGTCCTAGAAATCAAACATCCGTTTGAAATAAACTCATTTTTGGTTTAGAAATGACTAAACCATTTTGTATAACAATTTTCTTAAAGATGTCTAGATGCTTGATATGCTTTTCAAATGTTTTTTAGTATACCAAAATATCATCAATATAGACAATTATAAAATCCAAATAAGGGTTGAAAATATCATTCATGATTTTCTGAAATCCAGAAGGAGCATTTTTCAAACAGAATGGCATAGCATTCCATTCATATTGTCCAAAAGGGACATTAAAAGCTGTTCTATAAGAATGCTCTTTAAATATTCGGATCTGCCAATATCCTGATTTTAAATCAAATTTTGAAAATATATTAGCATCATATAATCTAGAAAATAAATCTCTTTTGTTTGGAATATGATACCAAATCCATTTTAAATATTTATTTAACGGTTTATAATTAATAACCAACCTGGGGACACCTCATTTCCTTTCAGCAACATTGTTAACATAAAATGCAGTACAATACTAAGGTGATTTTGAAGGTTTTATCAAACCCTTTTATAACAAATTATCAATTTCCTTTTTGCAGAATTCAACCAATTCGGTGTTCATCTGGCAAGGACGAGATTTAGTTGGAATATCATTCTCAGAGAAATCATCTTCATATGGAAGAGTAACAATATGCTTTTTTTCGATTCCAAAAAGCATTGGGATGATCAGCACAAATATCAATAGCAAATTATTCAGAAATCAATTTAATTTTTTCTTGTACTTTTGTGGATTTCAAAGTATCAAATATATTCATTCTAAACAATTCAAGTTGTAGAGAATCAACATGCTTTTGTTTCATATTAATCAAAGCATTAATATCATGAGAAATAGGGTTAGTGATAAAAGTATAATTAATATCTCTGTTTTCATAAGTAGCATAAAAATATTTAGCATTTATGCTAGTAAAAGGATAAATAACATTTATAAAAGGGGTTCCAAGTATAATTGGAGGGTATAACTGATTTTTAACGAAGAAAAAGAAATGCGGAATGCAAACTTTATTTTGGCAAATGTAAGTAGTAGGCAATTTATACTTTATATCTAAAGCATGTCCAGAAGTAGATTTAAGCATATGAGTTGTTTTCTCAAAATATTTAGTAGGTACAAGACCTTCTTGAATACAACTAACATCGGCTCCACTATCAATCATAGCAATATCAGTTATTGAAAAACTATTATCAATCAATATGATGCATTTAACATACCATTTATGAGTAGTAACAATTTGTATCATTCCTAAGAATATACCTTGTCTAGGATCAGGATTAAAAGGTTTTGCAAGAGTATTTTCTTCAACAATATTTTTACCTTTGTTATTAACAGTTTCTATCTGAGTAAGACGATGATCAGAAATCATTTGATTTTGTTTAATAGATTTAATCACATTTTTCAACTTTTCAATTTCATTTTTTAGATCATCAAAAGAAGAATCTCTTGTAGAAATAGTTTGTTTATTAAGTCTGTTATTAATTTCAGACAAAGGATAAGGTGCAGAATATTCGAATTCAAAATCATTCTTTTGTTTTTAAGAATTTTTTGAAAAACTAGAACTAGCATTATTATTAACTGCTAATTGAATAATTTTTTCACGAAGATTATTATCAGTAACTTCTTTTAACATTTCTATCACATTATCAGAAGTAATAGTATTGATATTCAAATCTTCAAATTGAGATTCCAATTTATAAAATTCATCATTTTCACAAGAACAAATATCACCATGACAAACATTGCAAGTTCATATAAACATGCTGATTATTATCAGATAAATCAGTCAATTCAATCTCTTCTTCAGAACCTGAATCAGAATCATAATCAGACTCAGAACCAGAAGTGTATAAGAAACTATAAACCTTATCATGAATCTCTTCATCAAGTTCTAAGGTTTTCAGCTTTTCAAGCTTACAATTGGGTGCTATGTGACCGAAGTTTCCACATCTATAACACTTAATCTTGGCGAGCTCATTCTTAGACGTATTCTTGGTAAATCTATTGGACTTATGAAAGGCTTTTCTAGCATCGCGTTCTTCCTTAGATCTATATCTAGACCTCTTTTTCCTATAAGGTTAATCGAGATTGGAGCCTCTAGAATCTCTATGTTTGGTCTTTTTGCTATTAGCCGAAGTATTAAGTAAACCAAACTGGGCACAAAAGTCTCCTAACTGAGATTTTTCTCTAAGCTTATCTATGTCTGGCTAAAAGATTCATATCTATGTCGGATATCTAACTTCGCTTTTATATCTACCATGAAAGATCTAGACTTTATCAAAATATAAATAAATTTATATACGGTATCTTTACTTGGTTTTGAGATAGTGGTACAGTCAGATTTGATACAACACGTTATTGGCTTTGTCTTTGTGACTCCATCTAGCCAGCCGTGGTTCTAAGCTCGTTAATGAGTGAAAAGGGCGCTCTATACCCAGTTAGAACTGCTAGACACATGGGCTCAATAACAATATGTATTTGAATCTTGACAGGCCCTTTGCTCGGATAAAAAGGACTAGATCCTTCCATACAGTCATAAACTATGTAAAATTTGTATATATTTCAATTCGAATTTATTCTATGAATTCAGATGTTAACAAGATAGATTGAAGATGACCGTGCGGACTACCGCCCGTCTTCTGAGATCCTATAAGTTGGTATCAGAGCCTAGGAACTTTCATTGTAAGTATAAGATTGATGTGAAGTATACGACATAGATATGTTCTTTTCTTCATGGATCTTGGAGAAACGGGTACTAAAAGTTCTAGATTGGAAGAGGTAGATATACCTCAAAACCTTGATTTGTTAAACAAATGGACTATTCCAAAAATTGATATTAAAATTATTTATGATTATGGTTGGTTTGATACAATTTTGCATAGATAGTTGATTAATATTACTGAACAATCTTTGGCATTAAATTCGTCTAAACAGACTATTCGTTTGTTAAACAAACGAGATATCGACTCATATACACTTAGTATAATTTCTTGCATATTAGCATGGTTCAAATTGCTTTTAAGCCTTTGACCTTTAAAGGGTTACCTGAGACATTTTTAGCTGCTCTACGGGTTGCTAGAAATTTAAATTTTAGACAATCTTTGATGGGTTCGATTGAATCTACTATGGCATATGGTCCAGTTTATTAAATAATACTCAGCCGAATTGGCAGTTATCTTTAACTGATGCTAATATTAATGATGCTTTAACTTTAAATGTAAAACGCATGGTTATAATTATGTATTTGGATCTGAAGTGATTTGCTTGTCTTATAGAATTTATTTCAAATTGCTTTCTACGTTAAATCCAAGATGTAAGTTATATGATACATCTGATCAAATTATTTTAGTAGAAACTAATTTTGATAGAGCTAAGGTCACTACTAGATGACCTATTAAATCGGAATAAATTAATCTTCCAACTACCTGGACTTTAGATTCAGTTATTTCTCAAAATCAGATGGCGGATGCAGTCACTAATTCTGAGTATTCTCATATTACTCAGAATCTTGACGGTAGGATTTGTATGCAGTTGCATGACATTCCTTATAGTAGACATTCATTTTCTTTTGGTAGAAGATTGTTTGTTATTCATCATATTTCCCCCCATTGATCCTGTGTATGGCCCGGCTCGTAGCCGTGCTGCTTCTTTCCATACTATACCTTCGATTATATCAGCGAATCAAAATGATAGATTTGTTAATAAAATAAAAATTAATCCTCATCTTAATATTGTTCACGCAAATGATATTTGTGATAAGGATATTCCTTCTCAGTCCGAAATGGATTTTGATCTTAATAATACTGGATGATGGATGTACATCAACTAGATTTTAGCCCAGGTCTCTAGGAAGAAAGTACATTCAAAATGAGTTTTTAAGTGATAAATGGAACCCGTTTAAAACTTTGTTTTTTGACACTTGTAGTGCCAATGATTTGAATAATATTTCTCAAGAGTTTTTTGAAACTTGTGATTTACATAATCAAATTATGTATTTTATACCATGGTTTATAACCACTTATTTACCTTTATTCATCAACATTCTTGAACGATTTTATAAAGATGGAACTGGTAATATTATCAAGGTTGTTTACCCACCTCAGTCATCATTTGTTTTACCTAATAATGCTAGTATAACTTTTACTGCCTTTCAAAAATTTATTGAAGAAGATGTTGCGACTGTCAGCATCAACGAAATTAATAATTTCATTTCTCAAAATAATTATTTAAGACTTTATGTTAAAGTTTTGGGTGAACATATTGTTTCTCTTGATAAAAAATTAGATGAATTGCCTGCTTTGATAATTCAAATTAAAAATGATGTTAAGCCTTTTAATAAAACTTCTACCTCTAAACCGAATGCAGAAGCACATACTGTGGCTACTCTTATGCAGAGGGCTCCTGAGATTTCGGAATTAAAATTCAGATCGATTTATGATTCCAAAAAATTTCTTGATAAAAAGTGTTTAGAATTCAGTGCAAAATCTATGGATTTGTTAGAAAGTTTTGCTGATGAAATGGAAAACACTTTTGATTTTAAAAATCACGTTTCATTAGAATTTAATAAACTTCGTGGTTATCCTTAGAAGAATAGTGGTAAAACTAAATTTGCTTATAAACCTAGAATGCAAAATTATTATTATTCTAGGCCAACTCCTCAAGATGTGCTTATACAGGAACGAGACTGGAATCAGACTAATACCTCTTATAGTGGGTCTGAAATTTATGAATGGAATTTTGATGGGATGACTGATAGACAGCTTACTATTCTTGTTCATAGAATGTTTATGTATGCAACTATCTATAAAAATGTTTAAAATACAGATAGAAATATTCGCAAAATGATTATTGCAGGTTTTACTGGACAACTTATAGGTGGTGGGATAATTATATGAATCTTGAGCAAAAGGCTGCTATGATTAATGCTACTTCAAGTGGTGAAGGGGTTGATAACTTGGGAATGACTCTAGTTGCAAATAGAGAAGACATGGTTTATACCTTAGTCTTAACCATTTTAGAACATTTTAATGGGAGATTTACTAATCAGTTTGAGACTGTTCGTACCCTGTTAAATGGTCTACGCTGCAGAGCCTTGGGAGAATTCAGGTGGTATAAAGATACTTATATGAGTAGGGTGATGGAGTTACCCGAAAACAGTTATGAGCATTGGAAAGCTAAATTCAATGATGGCCTTCCCCCATTATTTGCAGAAAGGGTTAAAAAAATGATTAGAAATGAGCATGGTGAACTCAAGAAGGGATAAATTTGTGCAATGATTTAAAGTTATCTAGACAGCTTAAGATAGATAAACTTAGAGAAAAATCTCAGTTAGGAGACTTTTGTGCCCAATTTGGTTTACCTAATACTTCGGCTAATAGCAAGAAGACCAAACAATAGAGATTCTAGAGGCTCCAATCCCGATGAACCTTATAGGAAAAGAAGGTCTAGACATAGGTGTAGATCTAAGGAAGAACGGGATGATAGAAAAGTCTTTGGTAAGCCTAATAGATTTACCAAGAATAGGTCTAAGCGGGAACTCGCCATGATCAAATGCTATAAATGTGGAAATTTTGGACATATAGCACCCAATTGCAAGCTTGAAAAGCTGAAAACCTTAGAACTTGATGAAGAGGTTCATGATAAGGTTTATAGTTTCTTATACACTTTTTGTTCAAAATCTGATTATACTTCTGATTCAGGTTTAGAAGAAGAGATTGATTTGCCAGATTTATCTGATAATAGTTAGCATGTTAATATGAATGCTTGCAATACTTGTCAAGGTGATATTTGTTCCTGTGAAAATGATGAATTTTATAAATTGCATTCTCAATTCGAAGATTTGAATATCAACACTATTACTTCTGATAATGTCATAGAATTTTTGAAAGAAGTTATTGATAATAATCTTCATGAAAAAATTATTCCATTAGCTGTTAATAATAATTCTAATTTTTCAAAAAATTTAGAAAAAAGAATAATTTTGAATATTAATATTCTGCTCCTTATTGTTTGTCTGAAATTAATAACAGACTTAATAAACAAACTATTTCTACAAGAGATTCTTCTTTTGATGATTTGAAAAATGAAATTGAAAATTTGAAAAATGAGATTAAATCTATTAAACAGAATCAAATGATTTGTGATCGTCTTACTCAGATCGAAACTGTTAATAACAAAGGGAAAAATATTGCTGAAGAAAATACTCTTTCAAAACCTTTTAATCTTGATCCTAGACACGACATGTTTTTAGGAATGATGCAAATTGTTACTGCTCATAAATGGTATGTTAAATGCAGCATATTGATTGATAATCATTTTTCCATAACTAATGTTGCGATGATTGATAGTGAAGCCGATGGTTGTTGTATTCAAGAAGGTCTTGTACCTACTAAATATTTTGAAAAAACAACTCATATGGTTAAATCTGCTTCTGGACATGCTTTAGATATAAAGTATAAATTGCCTAATACTCGTATTTGTCAAAATAAAGTTTGCATTCCGCATTTCTTTTTCTTGATTAAAAATCAGTTATACCCTCCGATTATACTTGGAGCGCCTTTTGTAAATGCTATTTTTCCGTTTACTAGCATAAATGCTAAAGGTTTTTCTGCTACTTATGAAGACCAGAATATTAGTTTTACTTTTATCACTGACCCGATTTCTCATGATATTAATGCTTTAATTGATATGAAGCAAAAGCTTGTTGATTCTCTACAACTTGAATTGTTTAGTATAAATATATTTGATACTTTGAAATCCACCAAAGTACAAGAAAAAATTAAAATAATTTCTGAACAAATTTCTATTGATATTTGTGCTGATCATCCCTGTGCTTGTTGGAATCAAAAAAAGCATATTGTTACTCTTCCATATGAAGAGGATTTCTCTGAGAATGATATTCCCACCAAATTTCGTCCTTGCCAGATGAACACCTAGTTGGTAGAATTCTGCAAAAAGGAAATTGATAATTTTTTACAAAGTGGTTTAGTAACCTCTAAACCAAAAATGAGTTTATTTCAAACAGATGTTCGATTTCTAGGACATCATATTTGTCAAGGGAAGGTCACCCGGATCCAAAGAGAAATAGACTTTACCTCAAAATTTTCTGATGTTATTACAGGTTGAACTCAATTGCAAAGATTTTGGGAAGTTTGAATTATATATCTCTCTTTTATAAAAATATTATCTCGTGATTTGGCCCCTTTATATGACAGGCTTAAAAGTAATCATAAATCACCTTGAACTGATAGTTATATTGCTTTGGTAAAAAATGTTAAACTTCATGTTCAAACTCTACCTTGTTTGACTCTTGCTAAGCCTGCTTGGCAGAAGATTATCGAGACTGATGTGTCTAACCTTGGTTATGGTGGAATATTGAAACAAATTAATCCCCATGACAAAATATAATATTTGATTAGATTTCATTCTGGGAAATGGAGCGAAGCAGAGAAAAAGTATGCTACGGTGGCATATGAAATGTTGACGATGGTCAACATTTTATGTGCCGCAGTTGCATACTTTTTCTTGGTTTCTCTCCATTTGATAGATCCAAATATTTAAAGAACATTCTTATAGAACAACTTTTAATGTCCCCTTTTGGACAATATGAATGAAATGTTATGCCATTCGGTTTGAAAATCGCTCCATCAGAATTTTAGAAAATTATGAATGACATTTTCAACCCATATTTGGATTTCATCATTGTTTATATTGATGATATTTTGGTATACTCAAAGACTCTTGAAATGCATATCAAACATTTGGACATTTTCAAGAAAATAGTTATACAAAATGGTTTGGTAATCTCTAAACCAAAAATGAGTTTATTTCAAACAGATGTTCGATTTCTAGGACATCATATTTGTCAAGAGAAAGTCACCCCATTCCAAAGGGCAATAGACTTTGTCTCAAAATTTCCTGATGTTATTACATATCGAATTCAATTGCAAAGATTTTTGGGAAGTTTGAATTATATATCTCCCTTTTATAAAAATTTATCTCATGATTTGGCCCTATTATATGACAGGCTGAAAAAGGATCATAAATCACCTTGGACTGATAGTCATACTACTTTGGTAAAAAATATTAAACTTTGTATTCAAACTCTACTTGTTTGACTCACATGGTTGAGCCTCTTGAATGTCTTTTGTGGTGACGTCATCACTTGTCTCACTCCTCATGGATGTGTCTGATTTCTCGTATTGACTTATATTGAGAAGTAGATTTTTCCTAACTTCTTCGAGATAATTATTAATCATCTCTTCTTTATTCACATTTTGGATAGAGATTTTTCGGGCAATATGTCTCACCGAGCTATCTTGGATGATTCCCTTCTGAAGGATAATACAATATTCTTGGATTGTTTTTTCAATAAGATCCAATAGTTCTTGTATAGAGACTTGGTTTTGGGATCTCTTTTCATCAATTTGTCCCAGAAATTATTATAAAAGATCCTATATAAACAAGGAATTTTCTCCTCGGTGAAACCCACTTCTAGAGTCTATTTATGAATCCAAGGAATAGAACATTCAATGAAAAAGTATATTTGTTCAATTTTTTTAATATAACAGATATGATCTGTGTGATATAATTCATTAAGATCCAGGGAAACTTTAACCCATTCTTTTTATAACTTAAGAAATGGATCTGGTAAAAATTTTATCGTTGGACCGTGATATGACCACCAGTTTAGAAACCAATTAGGGATTGGTTCTGCAAATATCTTTGCACAAATTTTAATAAACCAGGTATGCTTATGTCTCTCATTATTGTAGATGAGGACTTTTTCAAAAGCATGAATATAGTCCCAATATGTAAAATTCAAAGAGACTTTATTTAGGCTGATCTGCCTTTCCTTCATTGTGGAGATACCCCAATCTTCAACAGATATAATCTGTTTGATTATTTTTGTACTTTGGTGGATTTCAAAGTATCAAATATATTTATACTAAACAATTCAAGTTGTAGCGAATCGACATGCTTTTGCTTCATATCAATTAAAGCATTAATATCACCAAAAATCGGGTTAGTGATGAAAGTATAACTAATATTCTGGTCTTCATAAGTAGCAGAAAAAACTTTAGCATTTATGCTAGTAAACAGATAAATAGCATTTATAAAAGGTGTTTCAAGTATAATTGCAGTGTGCAACCAATTTTTAACCAAGAAAAAGAAATGCGGAATGCAAACTTTATTCTGGCAAATGCGAGTATTAGGCAATTTGTACTTTATATCTAAAGAATGTCTAGAAGCAGATTTAACCATATGAGTTGTTTTTTCAAAATATTTAGTAGGTATAAAACCTTCTTGAATACAACTAACATCGGCTCCACTATCAATCATCGCAACATTAGTTATGGAAAAATGATTATCAATCAATATGTGCATTTAACATACCATTTATGAGCAGTAACAATTTGCATCATTCCTAAAAACATGCCTTGTCTAGGATCAAGATTAAAAGGTTTTGGAAGAATATTTTCTTCAGCAATATTTTTCCCTTTGTTATTAACAGTTTTGGTCTGAGTAAGACGATGATCACAAATCATTTGATTCTGTTTAATAGATTTAATCTCATTTTTCAATTTTTCAATTTCATTTTTCAAATCATCAAAAGAAGAATCTCTTGTAGAAATGGTTTGTTTATTAAGTCTGTTATTAATTTTAGACAAAAAATAAGGAGCAGAATATTCATATTCAAAATCATTCTTTTTTTTTTGAATTTTTTGAAGAACTAGAATTATTATTAACAGCTAATTGAATAATTTTTTCATGAATATTATTATCAGTCACTTCTTATAAAAGTTCTATGACATTATCAAAAGTAATAGTGTTGATATTCAAATCTTCGAATTGAGATTGCAATTTATAAAATTCATCATTTTCACAGGAACAAATATCACCTTGACAGGTATTGCAAGCATTCATAATCTCTTCTTCCGAACCCGAATCAGAAGCATAATCAGATTCTGAACCAAAAGTATATAAGAAACTATAAACCTTATCATGAACATCTTCATCAAGTTCTAAGGTTTTCAGCTTTTCAATCTTGCAATTGGGTGCTATATGTCCAAAATTTCCACATTTATAGCATTTGATCATGGCGAGTTCCCGCTTAGACCTATTCTTGGTAAATCTATTAGACTTACGAAAGGCTTTTCTATCGTCCCATTTTTCCTTAGATCTACGCCTATGTCTAGACCCTCTTTTCCTATAAGGTTCATCAGGATTGGAGCCTCTAGAATCTCTATGTTTGGTCTTTTTGCTATTTGCCGAAGTATTAGGTAAACCAAACTGGGCACAAAAGTCTCCTAACTGAGATTTTTCTCTAAGCTTATCTATCTTAAGCTGTCTAGATAACTTTAATTCATTGCACAAATTTATCCCTTCTTGAGTGCAAACGCCTATCAGCCGGCCGTAAGTGTAATCCTTATAAGAAATTTCACCATGCTCATTTCTAAGCAATTTTTTAACCATTTCTGCAAATAATGGGGAAAGACTATCTTCAGCAGATATAATCTGTTTGATTATCATTTTGGAGAAGTTATAAACATTCTTACTTTTTTCAAACCGAATGTCATAACATTTCATTCATATTGTCCAAACGGGACATTAAAAGCTATTCTATAAGAATGCTCTTTAAATATTTGGATCTGCCAATAACCTGATTTTAAATCAAATTTTAAAAATATATTAGCATCATATAATCTAGATAATAAATCACTTTTATTTGGAATAGGATTCCTAATCCATTTCAAATATTTGTTCAAAGGTTTATAATTTATAACCAACCAGGGGACACCTCGTTCTCTTTCAGCAACATTGTTAACATAAAATGCAGTACAAGACCAAGGTGATTTCGATGGTTTTTATCAAACCCTTTTGTAACAAATTATCAATTTCCTTTTTGCAAAATTCTACCAATTCGGTGTTCATCTAGCAAGAAGGAGATTTGGTGGGAATATCATTCTCAAAGAAATCCTCTTCATATGGAAGAGTAACAATATGCTTTTTCTGATTCCAAAAAGCACTGGATGATCAGCAAAAATATCAATAGCAATTTGTTTAGAAATTAATTTAATTTTTTCTTGAACTTTGGGGGATTTCAAAGTATCACAAAAGACATTCAAGAGGCTCAACCATGTGAGTCAAACAAACTTATCTCAAAAGATACTCTGCAAAAGGGGGAATATTTCCTCCACGAATTAAAGAAAAAAGACAAGATGTAAAGTTTATCTCTACAGCAAAAGTCATTATCAAAATCAACAGTAGATAAACTGTTACTGTACATATGGGACCCACAGTTACTATTCGTAGGTTCATTTCTCTTTCTATAAATAAGTTTATTTTTAGTTTATGAGAGCAGGTTTTAGAAACCACACACCTCTCTCTACTTTCTCTCTCTATTGTAAATCACTCTCAGTTTGTAATGTGTTTAGTTGACCGGAGTTCTCGCCGGAAGTAAATAAATTGTGGATAGTTCTCTCATAGGCCCTGGTGTTGGCCATAGTTACAAGGCACTTTAATTCTTCCTCCTTTTTATCTTTTCTCATTCTCCGATCTAAAACAGTGACTATGTCTGGCTAAAGATTCATATCTATGTTGGATATCTAACTTCGCATTTATATCTACCATGAAAGATCTAGACTTTATCAAAATATAAATAAATTTATATATGGTTTCTTGACTTGGTTCTAAGATAGTGGTACAGTCAGATTTGATACAACATGTTATTGGCTTTGTCTTTGTGACTCCATCTAGCCAGCCGTGGTTCTAAGCCCGTTAATGAGTGAAAAGGGTGCTCTATACCTGGTTAGAACTGCTAGACATATGGGCTTAATAACATTACGTATTTGAATATTGACAGGCCCTTTGCTTGGATAAAAAGGACTAGATCCTTCCACAATGTCATAAAACTATATAAAAGTTTGTATATATTTTGATACGAATTTAATACTTGAATTTGGATGTTGACAAGCTAGATTGAAGATGATTGTGCCGACTACCCCTCGTCTTCTGAGATCCTGCAAGTTGCTATCAGAGCCTAGGAACTTTCATGGTAAGTATAAGATTGATGTGAAGTAGACGACATAGATATGTTCTTTTCTTCATGGATCTTGGAGAAATGAGTACTAAAAGTACTAGATTGGAAGAGGTAGATATGCCTCAAAACCTAGATTTGTTAAACAAATGGACTGTTCCAAAAATTGATATTAAAACCATTTATGATTATGGTTGGTTTGATAAAATTTCGCATAAACAGTTGATTAAAATTACTGAACAATCTTTGGTGTTAAATTCGTCTGAACAGACTCTTCATTTGTTAAACAAACGAGATATCGACTTATATAAACTTCAGTATAATTTCTTGCATATTGGCATGGTTCAAATTGATTTTAAGCCTTTGACCCTTAAAGGGTTACCTGAGACCGTTTTATGCTGCTTTACGGGATGCTAGAAATTTAAATTTTAGACAATCTTTGACGGGTTCGATTGAATCTACTGTGGCATATGGTCCAGTTTATTTTAACACTCAGCCGAATTTATAGTTATCTTTAACTGATGCTAATATTTTTGATGCTTTAACTTTAAATGTTAAAACGCATGGTTATAATTATGCACTTGGATCTGAATTGATTTGCTTGTCTTATAGAATTTATTTCAAATTGCTTTCTATGTTAAATCCAAGATGTAAGTTATATGATACATCTGATCAAACTATTTTAGTAGAAACAAATTTTGCTAGATCTAAGGTCACTACTAGACAACCTATAAAATAGAAAGAAATTAATTTTTCAACTACCTGGACTTTGGATTAAGTTATTTCTCCAAATCAGATGGCGGATGTAGTCACTAATTCTGAGTATTCTCATATTACTTAGAATCCTGAGGGTAGGATTTGTATGCAGTTTCATGACATTCCTTATAGTAGACATTCATTTTCTTCTAATAGAAGATTGCCTGCTATTCATCATATTTCCCCCCATTAATCCTGTGTATTGCCCGGCTCGTAGCCGTGCTGCTTCTTTACATACTATACCTTCGATTATATCGGCAGATCAAAATGATAGACTTGTTAATAAAATAAAAATTAATCTTTATCTTAATATTGTTCACGCAAATGATATTGCTTCTGATATTTCTGATAAGGATATTCCTTCTCAGTTCAAAATGGATTTTGATCTTAATAATAATTGATGATGGATGTACATCAAATAGATTTTAACCCAGGTTCTCTGGCAAGAAAGTACATTCAAAATGAGTTTTTAAGTGATAAATGGAACCAGTTTAAAACTTGGTTTTTTGACACTTATAGTGTCGATGATTTGAATAATATTTCTCAAGAGTTTTATGAAACTTGTGCTTTACATAATCAAATTATATATTTTGTACCATGGTTCATAACCACTTATTTACCTTTTTTCATCAACGTTCTTGAACGGTCTTATAAAGATGGAACTGGTAATATTATTAAGGATGTTTATCCACCTTAGTCATCATTTGTTTTACCTAATAATACTGGTATAACTTTTACTGCCTTACAAAAATTTATTGAACAAGATGTTGCGGTAGTCAGCATCAACGAAATTAATAATTTGATTTTTCAAAAAAATTATTTAGGACTTTATGTTAATGTTTTGGGTGAACATATTGGTTCTCTTGATAATAAATTTGATGAATTGATTGCTTTGTTAATTCAAATAAAAAATGATGTTAAGACTTTTAATAAAGCTTCTACCTCTAAAACTAATGTAGAAGCACAGACTATGGCTACACCTGTGCAGAGGCCTCCTGAGATTTCAAAATTTAAATTCAAATCGATTTATGATTTCGAAGAACTTCTTGATAAAAAAACTTCAGAATTCAGTGGAAAACCTACGGATTTGTCAGAAAGTTTTGCTGTTGAAATGGAAAACAATTTTGATTTTAAAAATCACGTTTCTTTAGAATTTAATAAACTTTGTGATTATCCCAAGAAGAATAGTGGTAATACTAAATTTGCTCATAAACCTAGCATGCAAACTTATTATTATTGTAGACTAACTCCTCAAGATGTGCTTATAGAGGAACAAGACTGGAATCAGACTAATACCTCTTATAGTGGGTCTGAAATTTATGAATGGAAACTTGTTGGGGTGACTGATAGACAACTTACTATTCTTGTTCAGAGAATGCTTATGTATGCAACTATCTGTAAAAATGTTAAAAACACAGATAGAAATATTTGCAAAATGATTATTGCATGTTTTACTGGCCAACTCAGAGGTTGGTGGGATAATTATATGAACCTTGAGCAAAGGGTTGCTGTGATTAATGCTACTTCAAGTGGTGAAGGGGTTGATAACTTGAGAATTACTCGAGTTGCAAATAGAGAAGACGTCGTTTGTACCTTGGTCTTAACCATTTTAGAACATTTTAATGGTAGATTTACCAATTAGTTTGAGACTGTTCGTACCCTGTTAAACGGTCTACGTTGCAGAACCTTGGGAGAATTTAGGTGGTATAAAGATACTTATATGAGTAGGGTGATGGAGTTACCCGAAAATAGTTATGAGCATTGGAAAGCTAAATTCATGGAGACTTTATTTAGGCTGATCTGCGGGCGGTAGTCTGCGCGGTCATCTTCAATCTAACTTGTTAACATCCGAATTCAAAGCTCCCCAATTATACAAAGATGATTTATATGACGATCCTGGGAATGATCTTCCCCTTCCTCTAGTATAACTTCCCCTTCCTCTGGCTAAGTATAAGATTGATGTGAAGTATACAACATAGATATGTTGTTTTCTTCACATCAATCTTATACTTATTACAGATAGTTGCATACATAAGCATTCTATGAACAAAAATAGTAAGTTGTCTATCAGTCAGCCCATGAAGATTCAATTCATAAATTTAAGACCCACTGTAAGAGGTATTAGTCTGATTCCAGCCTCGTTCCTCTATAAGCACATTCTTAAGGAGTTGGTCTAGAATAATAATAAGTTTGTATGCTAGGTTTATGAGCAAATTTAGTATTACCACTATTCTTCTTGAGATAACCACGAAGTTTATTAAATTCTAAAGAAACGTGATTTTTAAAATCAAAAGTGTTTTCCATTTCATTAGCAAAACTTTGTGACAAATCCATAGGTTTTGCACTGTATTCTGAAAACCTTTTATCAAGAAGTTCTTCGCAATCATAAATCGATTTGAATTTAAATTTTGAAATCTCAGGAGGCCTCTGCACAAGAGTAGCCATAGTCTGTGCTTCTGCATTAGTTTTAGAGGTAGAAGCTTTATTAAAAGTCTTAACATCATTTTTTATTTGAATTATCAAAGAAGTCAATTCATCTAATTTTTTTATCAAGAAAACTAATATGTTCACCCAAAACTTTAACATAAAGTTCCAAATAATTATTTTGAGAAATCAAATTATTTATTTCGTTGATGTTGACTGCCGCAACATCTTCTTCATTAAATTTTTGAAAGGCAGTAAAAGTTATACCAATATTATTAGGTAAAACAAATGATGACTGAGGTGGGTAAACATCCTTAATAATATTACCAGTTCCATCTTTATAAGACCGTTCAAGAACGTTGATGAAAAAAGGTAAATAAGTGGTTATAAACCATGGTACAAAATACATAATTTGATTATGTAAAGCACAAGTTTCATAAAACTCTTGAGAAATATTATTCAAATCCTTGGCACTATAAATGTCAAAAAATCGAGTTTTAAACTGACGCTCAAGATGATTTATACAGTCAAAAGTTTTTGATAAAAACTGACGCTTAGTCTGTAAAATATATGTTTAACAAAGACTTTAAATATGATGCATCAAAATTAATTTTTGCTAGGTGGTAGGCCCAGTTAGCACCCTTTGATTTTGAAATTCAGTATAAAAAGGAAACTGATAACTCTCTTCCAGATTTCTTATCTAGAGAATATTTATCTTCATAATGAGTTTTCTTTCTCCCTTCTTTACTAAAACAATATTAGTTTCTATATTAAAGGTAATTCCTCTCAATAGAGATGTACATGAATTAATTTTATGGAAAATTATAGATGATATGGTGATAGATATCTTCTCTATTCAGAATATTGAAGAGATTGTCGACTTTGACGGCAAAAATTATTATTTTAGTAGTTACTATGATGCATTCGAATAAAACAAAGTGCTTTGTTTGTAGGATGGACCCTCCTTGGGTAACCAAGGCCAGAGGAAGGGGAAGTTATACTAGAGGAAGGGGAAGATCTTCCCCATGATTGTCATATGGATCCTCTTCTTCTAGCTCCCCAATTATACAAAGAGGAGGGATGAGCATGATAAATCTGAAGACCTCTCAAAAAGAGGCTTCTTCTTCAATACATCTGGTAGATATTCCAGAAAATAATCCATTATACGCACAACTACAGGCGTATTTATCTCAAAAGCAAAGTGATACCTTTGCATCTATAGCAAACGAAGATGTTGATGATATAAAATCTTATGAGAAAAGGGAAAAATATCCATGAAGAAAAGAACATATCTATGTCGTATACTTCACATCAATCTTATACTTACCATGAAAGTTCCTAGGCTCTGATACGAACTTACAAGATCTCAGAAGATGGGCGGTAGTCCGCGCGGTCATCTTCTATCTAGCTTGTCAACATCCAAATTCAAGTATTAAATCCGAATCTAAATATATACAAATTTTTATATAGTTTTATGACTGTATAGAAGGATGTAGTCCTTTTTACCCGAGCAAAGGGCCTGTCAATATTCAAATACATATTGTTATTGAGCCCAAGTGTGTAGCAATTCTAACCGGGTATAGAGCGCCCTTTTCACTCATTAACGGGCTTAGAACCACGACTGGCTAGATGGAGTCACAAAGACAAAGCCAATAATGTGTTGTATCAAATCTGACTATACCATTATCTCAGAACCAAGACAAGAAACCATATATAAATTTATTTATATTTTGATAAAGTCAAGATCTTTATTGGTAGATATAAAAGTGAAGTTAGATATCCGACATAGATATGAATCTTTAGCCGAACATAGTCACGAGTTTAGATTGGAGAAAGAGAAAAGATAAAAAGGAGGAAGAATTAAAGTACCTTGTAACTATGGCCAACACCAGGGCCTATGAGAGAACTATCCACAATTTATTTACTTCCGACGAGAACTTCGGTCAACTAAACACTTTACAAACTGAGAGTGACTTACAGTAGAGAGAGGTGTGTGGTTTCTAAAACCTTCGAAATCACCTTGGTCTTGTACTGCATTTTATATTAACAATGCTGCTGAGACCGAGGTGTCCCCAGGTTGGTTATAAATTATAAACCTTTGAATAAATATTTGGAATAGGATACTAACTCCATCACCCTACTCATATAAGTATCTTTATACCAGCTGAATTGTCCCAAGGTTCTACAGTGTAGACCATTTAACAGGGTACGAACAGTCTCAAACTGATTAGTAAATCTACCATTAAAATGTTCTAAAATAGTTAAGACTAAGGTATAAACAATGTCTTCTCTATTTGCAACTAGAGCCATGCCCAAGTTATCAACCCCTTCACCACTTAACAAATCTCTTTTCATCAATTTGTCCCAGAAATTATTATAAAAGATCCTATATAAACAAGGAATTTGATCCTCGGTGAAACCCACTTCTAGAGTCCATTTATGAATCCAAGGAATAGAAAATTCAATGAAAAAGTATATTTGTTCATTTTTTTCAATGTAATAGATATGATCCGTGTGATATAATTCATTAAGATCCGGTGAAACTTTAACCCATTCTTTATATAACTTAAGAAATGGATCCGGTAAAATTTTAATCGTTGGACCTTGATATGACCACCAGTTTAGAAACCAATTAGGGATTGGCTCTGCAAATTTCTTCGCACACATTTTTATAAACCATGCATGCTTATGCCTCTCATTATTGTAGATGAGGACTTTATCAAAAGCATGAATATCTATTCTCAATATGTAAAATTCATAGAGACTTTATTTAGGCTGATCTGCTTTCCTTCATTGTGGAGATACCCCAATCTTCAACAGATAAAATTCATAAAAGCAATATGACTATCAGTCAAAGGTGATTTATGATCCCTTTTTAGCCAGTCATATAAAGGGGCCAAACCACAAGATAAATTTTTATAAAAGGGAGATATATAATTCAAATTTCGCAAAAATCTTTGCAATTGAGTTTGATCTGTAATAACATCAGGAAATTTTGAGGCAAAGTCTATTGCCCTTTGGATCGGGGTGGCTTTCCCTTGACAAATATGATGTCCTAGAAATCGAACATCTGTTTGAAATAAGCTCATTTTTGGTTTAGAGATTACCAAATCATTTTGTATAACTATTTTCTTGAAAATGTCTAAATGTTTGATATGCATTTCAAGAGTAGTTGAGTATACCAAAATATCATCAATATAAACAATGATAAAATCCAAATATGGATTGAAAATATCGTTCATAAATTTTTGAAATTCTGATGGAGCGTTTTTCAAACCGAACGGCATAACATTCCATTCATATTGTCCAAATGGGACATTAAAAGCTATTCTATAAGAATGCTCTTTAAATATTTGGATCTGCCAATAACCTGATTTTAAATCAAATTTTGAAAATATATTGGCATCATATAATCTAGACAATAAATCTCTTTTATTTGGAATGGGATATCTAATCCATTTTTAAAATTTATTTAAAGGTTTATATTTGATAACCAACCTGGGGACACCTCATTCCCTTTCAGCCGCATTGTTAACATAAAATGCAGTACAAGATCAAGGTGATTTTGAAGGTTTTATCAAACCCTTTTGTAACAAATTATCAATTTCCTTTTTGCAGAATTCTACCAATTTGGTGTTCATTTGACAAGGACAAGATTTTGTAGGAATATCATTCTCAGAGAAATCATCTTCATAAGGAAGAGTAACAATATGCTTTTTCCGATTCCAAAAAGCACTAGGATGATCAACACAAATATCAATAGCAATTTGTTCAGAAATCAATTTAATTTTTTATGTACTTTGGTGGATTTCAAAGTCTCAAATATATTCATACTAAACAATTCAAGTTGTAGAGAATCAACATACTTTTGCTTCATATCAATTAAACTATTAATATCACGAGAAATCGAGTCAGTGATAAAAGTATAACTAATATTTTGGTCTTCATAAGTAGCAGAAACACCTTTAGCATTTATGCCAGTAAACGGATAAATAGCATTTATAAAAGGCGTTCCAAGTATAATTGGAGGGTATAACTGATTTTTAACCAAGAAAAAGAAATGCGGAATGCAAACTTTATTTTGGCAAATGTGAGTATTAGGCAGTTTGTACTTTATATCTAAAGCATGTCAAGAAGTAGATTTAACCATATGTGTTGTTTTTTCAAAATATTTAGTAGGTACAAGACCTTCTTGAATACAACTAACTTTGGCTCCACTATCAATCATCGCAATATTAGTTATGGAAAAATGATTATCAATCTATATAGTGCATTTAACATACCATTTATGAACAGTAACAATTTGCATCATTCCTAAAAACATGCCTTTTCTAGGATCAAGATTAAAAGGTTTTGCAAGAGTATTTTCTTCAGCAATATTTTTCCTTTGTTATTAAAAGTTTTGATCTGAGTAAGATGATGATCACAAATCATTTGATTCTGTTTAATATATTTAATCTCATTTTTCAAATTTTTCAATTTCATTTTTCAAATCATCAAAAGAAGAATCTGTTGTAGAAATAATTTGTTTATTAAGTCTGCTATTAATTTCAGACCAAGAATAAGAAGCAGAATATTCATATTCAAAATCTTTTTTTTTTTCTGAATTTTTTTTTGAAGAACTAGCATTATTATTAACAACTAATTGAATAATTTTTTCATGAATATTATTATCAGTAACTTCTTTCAAAAGTTCTATGACATTATCAGAAGTAATAGTGTTGATATTCAAATCTTCGAATTGAGATTGCAATTTATAAGTTTCA